>CM056836.1:1908235-2585735 GCA_029853015.1 Chelidonichthys spinosus | reverse complement strand
TATTTTTTTTTTAAACCACTTAGCCTGGTGAACATCGTGATGTTCTTGTTTCTTTAGTTTTCCATTAAGCAAAATAAAATTAAAACAAATAAATAACATAGTCTTAATAGAGAGGGAGCTAACATTTAGAGTTATAGGGCCCTCATGAGGTTAAACTGCATTTATGTGCTCTATTATTAATAATGACTGGGATGATGTCTCTGGAGTGTCATCATTTGGCCAGTAGGGGGAGCTGATGAGACACACAAGTGGTGAAGAGGTCAATAAGGCTGAGTATTCAGTGTAGTCCAGAGCTGTGCTGTGTAAACATCATTCCAGACCAGACATCCTGATGATCCGCTGCTGCTATAATTACACTTCTTGTGTTATTTCTGGATTTCTGTCCTCCGGTGGTGTAAACGCGTTTGTTCTCCCGAAGGTGCTGTAAAAGAAGTTTGAATGAAACTCTTCCAGCTTGTGGGCAAATATCAAAATAGTTCATTTTATTTATGCTGTATTAAAGTTATAAACACATCCGGCAGTGGTTTTACACATGACCATACAGACATGGGAACCCATCATCCATCTCAGTGATAATCTCCCAGAAGCTCATTACAGTACAGCGATAATCCGTTCCCCCCACGGCCTGCTGGTCGCACAAACAAGTAAAACGGTCAAAACAATCGGTGGTTTTTTAACAAACCTAAGCTGACCAAACCGCGGCGGTTTGAACGTCACGTAATTACAATTTTCTCCGAGTATCAACATGATGATCAGTTAAAAATGTCAGGTTTTTACATCTCATTTCAACTTCAAGCTCAAGACAGTTAAATCATTACGAGTTCATCCTTCATATTGACTTCTTCTACGCAGCGACTTCACCCACCGGGAGACAACGTGGAAAAATGCTGATTCGGTCATTCTTCAACCATCACATTGATGGGAGTTTTAGAAACATAAAAAAAAACACGTCACATTACTTTCAAGGCCATCTTCATAATCTGATCTCAGGACGAAAAACCCCACACTTACTTTCTGGCAACGACAACTTCATCTCCTTCATCCCATTCTGTCCTCACCCTTCCCACAGAACTTGGTTGTGGTCTAGAGATTCAGGACTCTCTACCCACAATGCCGTGGTCCTGCTGAGAAACAGGCTTCACCTACTTGTATGTTTGTTTCCACTCCGTCTCCTGAAAACTATGTTTCCATACAAATAAACCGCAGTCGTTTCCAGGGGAGAAGTTTGTTTTCTCCTGGATCAAATAATCTCAGTTAAACAAAACATTAAAATGACTCTAAAGTCCTCTAGAGGACTAGACAGAGGACTACGTAGAGGACTATATAGTAGGTCTCCAGCTTAAATGTGTCAGAGACAGTGATCCGGTGTTTGTTGGTCCTGGATCAGGTCTACTGTAACCTGGAAACTCTTCATCTGCATTTAATTCTCTGTGTATAATCTGCTTGTTGTTATAATTCTGAATACTGCCACCTATTGGTCATAAACTCTCCACGGAAATATCCTGGTAAAACGAACGTTAAATAAAAAGTCATTCATCTTTTTAATGGTAACCATCATGGCTGTGACTTCATGGCAAATCTCTGCTTCTGGTTAGTTTATGGGCTTTTCAAACCCTCAATGTGAGACGATGAGATCCTCCAGTGTATCATCACCAAAACACTGAAACTATTCACTCCTGCTACCAAACTCCCACTTATAGCCCAACGTTATGTTAAAGTCTACATTTGGCCAATAAATAAAAACACAAATGGGCGCAGAAAGCAAGGCACGTTGCCGAAACGCTGTTTTACACGGTGGAATCGTCTTGTCCCAAAGCTTTGAACTCTTTGTGAAGTGTGTGTTTGTGGCCGTTGAACTTGCTGATCCTGAATGAGCACCCTTTTTTAAAAACATTTAAAAAAAAACAGGCTGGGGTCAACGGCGGATCTCCCAGCACAATTAATTCCTTCATGAAAACCACTGCGTCGCTGATACTCTTTGGTCTGAGAGGGGCGTTCCTCTTCAACACCATTCACATTGTCCAGTCTCGGATGGGTCTCTCAGCTCCAGCTGACGTCATACAGCCGCCAGCCCTCCGGCGGAGCCAAGAACACCCTTCGACCCCGGTACAGGAAGTTGACCACGCCCCTGTAACCCGTACGAGGAACTCCAGATTTCAAGTCGTCCATCACGCCCAGATTTCGAGCAAAGACTTTAAAACTGTCCCGGCTCGAGTACTGAACCCTGTACGGTCCGGGGCCTCTCAAGCCGCCCCTTGCTGCAGGTCCTCAATCTTCACCAGCGGGGCGCCGTAAATCTCTTTTATAAACGCTTCGTCATACTTCTCTTTCAGCAAATAAGACAAATCCTGTTTAGTAAAAGGCACAAATTCAGTGTTAAGCTTAATGTAGCGGAGATACTGGTCAAAGAACTGACCTAAACTGACGCCTTTGCGGCCGAAGGTGATAGTTCGGGAGATTTCGGGCCGGATGCAGGAGCGGTCCTTGCGCTGCTCCGGCTGACGCATCCAGTCGTCCCAGAAGGCCGAGGGCCATTTGGGTTCGAGTTCGTCCCACATTTCCTTCAGCAGCATCCAGCCCAGACCGGGGAAGAAGTCTGTTCTGAAGAGGAGCTCGGCTTTGGACGGGTCCACCAAGGCGTCCCGGCCGTTATCGTTCCACGCCGAAACGCACCACAGGCTGGGGTCGGCTCGCAGGATCGGGTACAGGGCTCGGAAATACTCGAAGAAGTCCGGGGCCACCTTAAAACACACAGATGCACAAGTAATGAGCTGCTGCTTAAGAGATACAGGAACCTTTACAACAGCAAAAACACGTCTTTAAAAACCTTTAAAAACCTTTTAAGAGTAAATAAACCACCACTATTTAGTGGTTTTGTTGTGCATTTGAATTCTACATATTGTGTTATAAATATACAGATTGACTGCCCTCTACTGGTACAAACCCGCATATTGACATTTAATTTTGCTACTAGCTGATCTG
Source organism: Chelidonichthys spinosus (assembly GCA_029853015.1). NCBI lineage: Eukaryota > Metazoa > Chordata > Actinopteri > Perciformes > Triglidae > Chelidonichthys > Chelidonichthys spinosus. Next base: position 2,582,753 of record CM056836.1, on the reverse strand, counting down.
GAGTCAGGTACATGTCAATCACAAGGTAGCTCCGCCCCTAAAGCGTACCCTGCTTTATAATCTATTTGACTCTAAATGGGATCATACTTGAAGAAGACTCGAAACTAGAGATTAAAACCATAAACTCATGTTTACTAAGATAATAAAAAGACTTGTTTTTGAGGAGTCGCCCCCTGATGGCCAGTAGAGAGAATGCAAGTCCATGCAGTGAATGTCTACTGGTTATCACAGAGTCTGAATAAGCTGCTGGGGCTTGTTCCTCTAGGGACCAGCTCCAGTCATCATTAACCCACATTGGAATGTAAGCAGCCACATGTAATTACACTGACTATGGAAAGCCAACCAAACCTCTTCAAAACCTGCCAGACCTACCGGGGAGTACATAATTACAGGAACTGTTAAACCCATGTCTTTTACTGCGTTGGCTCAATTCTGCCGGAGATCCCAAAGTTAACAAATAGGGTTCTGTGTGGATATTATGTGCACAAGAACGCTGGTGATAGCAGCGATATTTCCATTTGGTGCAGTCCATGAAAGCACGAGGTCCAGTTGGAATATTATATTCAATGTAAAAGATCTTACAGCTGCGATGCATAACGGAATAAACATGATGAACACATATCGTACACATATCGTCAGTATGTTTATCAATTAAAGGAATAGCTCAACATTTTGGGAAATACTGGTATGTGCCTTTTTTCTGATACTTGGGTGAGGAAATATGGATTAGGATTCAAAAGTTAAACTAGAGTCCAGACTTTTGGTATCACTTACCACACTTTTGTAAAGTCTCACAACAAAATGAGAATTTCTTGACTATCTTTTAAATTGACGAACATCAAAAGTGTAATTCATGCCAATAAAGTCCCATGATGGTCCAACGGAAGGGATGGGACTAAAACATCCAATCAAACAACAGAAAGCAAGCAATCCTTGTGTGCCGAGGTCACTCACCTCCAGGTCGTCCTCCACGATGACCACAGTGGACTGGGAGAACGTGTTGAACACCTGGTTCAGGGCCCAGTGGTAATGTCGGGATATCTTGTAGTAGCCCTGGAACTTCCTGTGCTCCGGTCGGACTCTGATGTCCCCCAAGTCCGGCTGACGTATGTGCGTCACTTGATCGCCATATGAGCCGATCACGCGGGCCGTCTCGGCGTGGCCGCAGTCCTGGCTGACGATGATGGGATGTAGTTCTGGAGAGGGGCGGTACTGGATCAGTCTGTCCAGGCTCCGTTTTACGGTCACTCTGTCGCAGGCGATGACGAGAACGGGAATGACGACTTCTGGGCGGGAAACGGAAGTCGTCGGTTCATTGACCTTGCCGGTCTCTTCCTTGATGACGACGGTCTGACGCTGGTCAGGTTTAGACTCTGGAGGTTCTGTATGAACAGGCTTCTGGGTAATTTTCCCTCCAGTTTGGTCGTCAGCCTCCACTTTCAACGTCTGTTGGACAACCTCTTGTTTGACAACCTCTTGTTTGACAACCTCTTGTTTGACTTCTTTCTCGTCCTCCGTTTCTCTTTTCCCGACGTCCTTCTGCCGAGCCCACACGGCTCTGTGACTTTCAATCTGCTTCAGGAGCTTTTTCTGGGTCTCAAGCTGAACTTCCACCTCCTCCGCCAGCCGGATGACCTCCCCGGCCAGGTTGACCCGGCCCGCTCGCCCGGCCCACTCCTCCTTTCCGCCTGGTTCGGCTCCACCGCCTTCTCCGAGGCGGCCGATGGGAGGACGACCCCAAAGGTACAGTAGAAGCAAAGCATTCCAGGCGACAAACAGGAAAGCACCACATAGTATAAGAGAACCTTTCTTGCGAACCATGGCCCAATGACGGGAGGGAAGGGATGGGGTCGTGGAAAAGGTTGCAGGTTGGGAACAAGTGATGGAACCGGAGTGAGAATCCTACAGTCTGAGGTGGCGATCTCAGATGGGCAGGAAGACGATATCCAATCACATTATCATGTTTTTAAATTCAATAGTCATCCTGTCTTTTTGGACAGTGTTAGGGGAAGAACTGTCCAGTTTAAAATTAATTAGTTTGGAAGCCATGATTTCCATTAAAATCCCATTGTGGATCAGAGACTCAAAGTCAAGCAAGGGGAGGTCGAAAAAGTGCAGATGGCAGTTGTTTTTTAAAAGGGGGGTGGGGAGTAGGGTCACTGTGGGTTGAGGGAATGTGGCTTCTTGGATATTACCCTTCAGCAATCACCCTGAAAGAAGAGCAGCAGAACAAACGATCAGCAGAATGAAAGCAGCACGTTTTGAACTTTAAACAAAAGGCATCTTTAGGTGATTCATGGTCTCGTGTGAGACTCATAACCATAGTATGAAACCACAGCAGGGCTACAGGAAGGAAAACGTGTGCTTCCTCCACAACAGTGTTGCCCTGGCAACAGGCTGCAGGTTGTCGTGTCATTTGCACCAAAAACTTCACATTGACTTCCTAAATGGACAGATTGTTATCCCTGACGTTTAACTGACTTGGTGTTAGACTTTAATTTTGTTTGGATGTTTCAGATCAAATGGGCAGCTCTTTCCTGCTAATGAGCAGATTCAACATGATTTTATCCATTGAAGACACCAAATGTACTTTATCAGTACAGCGTTGTCACATTCCTCTTCAGAAAAAAATATACAAATGTGTTTTTTGGAGGCTTCCTCCCCTGAACAAACACTTTATCTGACATGTTCAGAGGGGCCAACAGGATGTCCTGCTCATCCGCCCACAATGTACAGTCTCTTACTCAGCAATGTGTGAACAAAGATGTCAAACGTCCAAAGGAGTCATGTGCTGATCATGAGGATTCTCGTCAAAGGGGAATACCATTTTTTAATTGGGTTGTTTGTTTTTACCCCTTAGAACAAGCCAAGAGATTGTTAGTGGTCATGATTGATGGTATCTTTTCCTGCCTGTCAAGTACTTGGAAAAGAGGACTCGGGGCAGTGACGGAAAACATGTTTTTTAATGCTAATTCAGCAAATTGCACAATCCAGATGACCAAATTAGGTTCTGAGAGATGCAGCTAGTGACTCTTTGAACTTAAGCCTCAACCTTCCACCCTTTTTGTTATGAGTCGTGGACCAGCACCAGAAACGGCATCACCGAAACACAACAACCGTCACATGAATTATATCATTACTATAAAACAACCTGCAAACCAATGGTTGAATTTAAAAAGGTATTTAGTATTAAAGGGTATTTAGTGCTGAAACTATTTCTCATACATCAGTAGGACTCGCTTTTGTGACACATCAAGAGAAAGTACGAAATCGGCGTACTTGTACGTTGTTGATTTGTATTCGTTTGTGGCGTTTTTGTTGCTAGTTTATGCATTTGCTGTTTTTTCACAGTGCATGTTTGTCGAGGATGAGGAAACAGGCGTGATTATCTGGACCACTAGCTTCTTTGGTAAATTATTTCGGTGCAATGCATCATTTAAAACGGTGCATTTTTAAACCATGGAAATAATCTCTGCTGGTAAGTTTAACAATATTGTGGTCGGAATTATGCGTTTAATAGGCTCCATATGAGGAGACTGTTTGTCTATGTTCACCAGTTACTGTTAATGATTCTTCATTATCATTAATGTTTTACCAAGTAGTCACAGGGAAACGCAGATTTATAGAAATTAACATGCAAATGTTAATGATTTCTCTATAAAACAAGCGCCATGGAAAATATGCTGGTTGGAGTGCTTCTCCTCTCGGCCACTGCACTCTCCCCTCATTGGGGAGAAACTCATAAAGGAGATAAGATAACGGGAGCTTTGTCTTTTGGAAGTAAGGACACTTACTCTTTATGGACCTTCAGCCTGAACTTCCTGTCCTGATGTTCCAAAAGAAAACATCTGCAGCCAGTGTTTGTAACGGTCGACTGGCTGGTCAGGAATCGCAGCACTAGAGGAAAGTGTGAATGTAATCTAGCTAAACCCTCCATTTTGTGTCTGACCTCAGATTTGACTGTACAAAGTCCAACTTCCCATGAACAAACAGGCTCCGGTACAGATGTTGAAATGCTGACACAGAACTGTCCAAACACTCAACAGTGCGTATGTGACACTTATGGTTTGTTTGACTGTTGGACGCCGATGCACTGACTGAAGGTCACTGAAGGACAGCTTAAAAAAAAAAACAGAAGCCTAAACCAATTACTGCCGATAAATATAGGCGTGCAGTAATCTTGTAAGGATGGATGTTTGACCAGAAGGAACAGACGCTCTGATTAGTAATGAATCTTTGGCTGTGCAAGGTGTTCACAAGTCAGACCTGTCTATCCCCATATCGCCTTACAGGGAACCCTCCCTCCTCGGTCCCACCTACTGACACACATAGGAGACCTGAGAGCACTTTAAAGATCCATTTAACAACTGACCAACAGTTGTGTTTAGGTAGACAAGAAAATGTCATTCATGTTTTATCTCTATGACAGAAAGCTGGAGAGCTTCCTAATGTATTACAATATTTAAAAAATGTGTTTCTGGTCAAGACATCGCCTTTTTTTTTTTTAAATATAAATTAGCAATTTCATTTCTAAAAAAAAAACCTGCCATGAAATCAGGCATTTATAATCCGCAACAACAACAAAAAACACAAAACCCTGGAGGGGACAGTCATGAGTGGACATATTTTTAACTTCTCTGTTTTTCAAAGAGTCAAATTAGTCAAATGATCATCTTGAAAGTAAGAAACACAAAGCAGCACATACGGACACAGTAACAGTAAAGCAACATATAGAAAAGTTAAAATACGAGGAGAAACCAGTCAGGATACTAAATAAGAAACTCATGAAGCACCAAACAAGGAGGTGAACTGAGAAATAAAGAGTTTTTAACGAGTTACCTGAACTGGGATCAGCCTTTTAGATCATCCTGTGTCTCCCCTTTTCAACTGGTAGTAAATTAAGCTTTGCAGACTGTGGACACACTGGACAGGGGAGGGAGGATGGGCAGAGGGAGGGAACTGTTGCTCTTCCCACAAAACTGTACCAGCTGAACCTGTATACTCTTTAAAAAAAATAAAACCCCTCCTCCCTCCGTCATACAACGTGGAGTGGACTGGTAGGACCACTGGAGGAGGCAGCAGACATCTAATAGAGGTGCACCAATCCTTGCTAATTGTTCACATGAGGCCTCTTTTACATTGTTTTTTTTTTTTTAAATCAAAACTGATGCAAGTGCAAAACAGTGCAGCTGCAGAGTCAACATGACAGCTGTTAGCATCAGAAGCTATCAAGTTAGCCGACATCAACAAAGTCAAAATATTGTCAAAATGCAGCAAAGGGGTGGGGGGATATCTGCTGTCTTGTCATCCTACAGTGGTTTCTCTAGAAGAAAAAAAGAGCTTCTTAAAGCACGCGAATGCTAACATGCTAGCTGGCTAACGCCGACAAAAACAGCTGTAAATGTTGTTTTTCTTCCCCGTATTTATGAGCCGAATTCAAATGAAAGTCCCACTCACCTCTCTTCTCCACATGCTGCCCTCGGAGGAGAGCTGGGGGCCACGACTCGTCTCGCACCGCGGAGAGGAAATGAAAGCTCACATCCGAGCTGCTGCAGCGCCGACCGGCTAGCTAGCTAGCTAGCTCGCTAGCTAACGGCTGCTAGCCGAGCGACTCTTATATATTTTCATCGCTGTCACATTCACAGGACATCTCTGCGTTGCTTACACCTCCACCTCTGGTTCCCATTACTCTCCCACCACCACCACCACCACCCCGGTGTTGCTCTTTTTACGTATATATATCCAACACCGGTACCCGTTAGCTGCTAATGCTAGCAGGCTACCGTGTCTGGCTGCTCTGGGATCAGATGTTACACCGCTGCCACCGGCGGCTGCTGTGTCCACAGTGACATTTTCGTCCTCCGCCTGGGTTTTCAGGTTGTAGTTGGTAGTATACTCTCCGCTGGGTCTCTAACACACAGGCATCCTCTCCTGATGTATGATGATGACGGCATTTTCATCGGACTACACAAAACCACACTTCCGGATTAACGAGAACGATTTCGACCAGTTTCTAACCGTGTTTCAATCTTTAAATCATAGGGAAGACAAACACGCCACATGATTTTTCATCTTCAGTATCACTCCCCACACTGCAGCTTAACTTAATAGTTTTTTTCCATTATTTTAAGAACTTTTATTTTGAAAAACTCCAGGCGCTTCCGTGTCTGAAAAGTGTAGCCCAAGGCTGGAGTGCCTTTTTCTCTACTGGCCACCAGGGGGAGACTCCTCTGGTTGCAAAAAGAAAATTGCATGGAAGAATATGACCCTAACCTACTTCTCTGGGTTTATTATTTCACTAAACATGATAAACTTTATTAATTTATGGTTACATTGTGAGGTAACACAATGATTTTTACCTGCCACCTCAAATAACTCTTTAATTCAAGTAATGTACAGATTTCCAGCTCACACAACATTAAACATAACACAGTTATTGCAACACTCATTGGCTGTCGTGATTATGTTGCTTGAGTCTCTTGCAGGACCTTCAGCTGGTCCTCTATAGTCTTCAAATCCTGCTGCAGGGCCGAGATCTGAACACAAGGAGGGTTAAAAGCATCAATCACATGACATATCTAGCACTGTATTCACTGTGAATAGCAAGCCACACATCGGCTGGTTTACTACAGCGTTGGGTGTTCACCTTGGTGTCCATCTGCTGTCTGACGTGAGCGGGGACCTTGGTCAGGTGGTCTGGAGTCCGGACTCTGTGGAGCATCTTCTCCAGCTTTGGAACCAGCTTGTCTCTGCGCTGGCAGAGCTGCACGATCTGTTTGTCCACATTCATCCCGCTCTGAAATATCAGATCATACTGTATGTTAGACATCATCGCCACGGCAACAGTCTCACAGCGGTTCATGAAGCAGCCACAAAAACATTTATCGTTTTCTTGCAGAGCATCCATTTTCCAACAACCAACAACACCGGTCAGATGGTTAAATAAAATGTGAGATAAAAGTGAAAAATCTCCAACAACATATTCAAATAAATGGATTTGTCAGTCAAGATACTTCATTATTTTATATTTAAATGATATAATATCAATAAGACCAGTAAATCCTTACTGTTAGAAACCAGAATCAGACATTTAAACTGATTATTCATCCATTTTTCATCAATTAAGATGAAGGTGGATATATGTGTATACCTGGATGTGAAGGTGTAGCTGACACGTGTGGTCCACCACACCAGCGATGCTTCCTTCAGGTGGAGGAGTGGAGTGGACAGACAGGACGTCGTCTTCTCTCTGAGGACAGTAGATGTGGAGGCTGGAGATCCGGCTCAGAGTCCCGACAGCCGAGCCAAAGTGAAGCAGGACCTGGGCCTGGCTGGGCGAGCACACCGCCCACACTGGAACACACAACCATGCATTCTTTAATCTATCAATAGGGCTCTAAAATGCATGAAATCAAATATTCTTTGGGCATCCATTGGCGCTGTTGAGCGACTCACTGGCCGGTTTTTCTTTGGTCATGCCACACTGGGCTCGCAGTGACCGGGCCACTCGGATCACTTCCTGGACCAGCAGGAAATCGGTTTCCTCTTCGGGGAAATGCCAGTGTTCCTGGAAGGTTAAAAAAAAAAAATCACACGTCAACTAAAAGACGTGGAAAGTTAAAACATCCGAGTCCACGAATAACCGAGCAGTATTCGGTGCAAAGATCAATGATATTAGAGATGTTCTGCTTGTAGAGGACAAGGTCCTACCAGCTGAGAGGAGCAGGGATACGGCTGTAAGCACAGCGTGACGGGGCCTCCAGATCCAGATCCAGACCTGAACGGCTGGAGTCTCTGCCACAGCTCCTCGGTGATGAAGGGCATGAAGGGGGAGAGCAGGGCCAGACATGTGGACACACAGTGGAAGAGGACGCTGCTGACCACCTGTCTGGATCTGATGCTGTCCTCGGTGTCGGTCTGGACCGCTGACTGCAGCACAGGCTTTACATACTCCTACAGCACACACACACACACACACACACACACACACACACACACACACACACACACACACACACACACACACACACACACACACACACACACTGGTTACACACTAGCATTGGTTTCATCCTGATAGTGACGCCTTGGTGGTAACCTGTCAACCAGCAGGTAAGCCCTGCCCCCCTAAAGCATCCCCTGCTTTCTGGTCTGGTGGACTCTAAATGGACCACAATGTACTAAATGAACATCATGCTGGATTGAAGAAGACTTGAAACTAGAGATTGAGACCATAAACTCGTGTTTACAATGTTTACTGAGATAAAACATCAAGAGAGAAGTAGGACCATTTTCTCATAGACTTCTATACAACCAGAGAGGAGTCGCCCCCTGGTGGCCAGCAGAGAGAAGTAGGACCATTTTCTCATAGACTTCTATACAACCAGAGAGGAGTCGCCCCCTGGTGGCCAGCAGAGAGAAGTAGGACCATTTTCTCATAGACTTCTATACAACCAGAGAGGAGTCGCCCCCTGGTGGCCAGCAGAGAGAAGTAGGACCATTTTCTCATAGACTTCTATACAACCAGAGAGGAGTCGCCCCCTGGTGGCCAGCAGAGAGAAGTAGGACCATTTTCTCATAGACTTCTATACAACCAGAGAGGAGTCGCCCCCTGGTGGCCAGCAGAGAGAAGTAGGACCATTTTCTCATAGACTTCTATACAAGCAGAGAGGAGTCGCCCCCTGGTGGCCAGCAGAGAGAAGTAGGACCATTTTCTCATAGACTTCTATACAACCAGAGAGGAGTCGCCCCCTGGTGGCCAGCAGAGAGAAGTAGGACCATTTTCTCATAGACTTCTATACAACCAGAGAGGAGTCGCCCCCTGGTGGCCAGCAGAGAGAAGTAGGACCATTTTCTCATAGACTTCTATACAACCAGAGAGGAGTCGCCCCCTGGTGGCCAGCAGAGAGAAGTAGGACCATTTTCTCATAGACTTCTATACAAGCAGAGAGGAGTCGCCCCCTGGTGGCCAGCAGGGAGAAGTAGGACCATTTTCTCATAGACTTCAATACAAGCAGAGAGGAGTCGCCCCCTGGTGGCCAGCAGAGAGAATGGAACTTTTAAGGCACTTCAGATACATTTTTCTGACGAAAAGACTTCCTGACTCTATAACCACCTGTTCTGACGTAGTGACCATCACACTGATATGGATATCCTGTAGTCTGGACCATTAGACTCACCATGTAGACGTCACACAGGCTGTGGACCCAGAAGGAGTAGAGGCAGGACGTGACCGTGTGCAGCTCGTAGGCTTCAAAGGCCTCCTCACACTCCACCACTGTGCTGTAGAGTCTGGAGCAGATCCAGCGGTCCATGCTGCTCAGGTCCGTCGTCTGGAAGTAAGAAGAAATTTTCACATTTAAGCCAATACTTCCACCCATTATTCACTAATATCTTATTATTACTAGTTTCTCTGCTGTACCTCGTCCAGTGCTCTCACTGGTGTGGAGTGGTCACCCAGCACTCCCAGTGTGAATCTCAGCGTCTGCCACATCTTATTGCAGAAGTGTCTGCAGCTCAACACCTGAGGGATGGACAGACTGATGTCTTCTCCTGATGAAAGACACACAAACACACGGGTCAACAGACTTTACGGTGGACGGGGTCGAGGTTTCTAGGATCATTTCACTGGTGGCTCGTCCACAGACTTTTCTTTACAAACCCGGTTTTTCATTTAACAAAAATAACATGAATGAGTTCAGAAAGGTTTAAATGTTGGAGGAGTAGCAGCTGAAAACCATTAAGTTGTGTTGTTGATGGATTCAGGTCCAAATCTTCACCAGTTCTACACATGGTGTTCTAAATATAACCTGTACATCAGCCCCTCCCTCTCTTAGTCCCCCCGTCACTCACCCTGCATCTTGTGAGAGCAGAGGGCGAGTCTCAGTGCATCAGTGCCACACCGGGGGATCCCTTTGGGGAAGTCCTTCCTCTGTGGGGAAGCAATGGAGGTGACGGATGAGAGAGAGCGTAATGAGGGAGTTCAGTCAGCCAGAAAGTAAGGAGACAGGAGAGAAAGGGGGGGGAGCTGACCTGCGCTGCCATGGCAACCAGTCTCTCCTTTGGGTCCAGGTTTCCCTCCTTCACTTTCTCTTGAATCCTCTAGGAGCGAGAAACAGGAAGTCGTTAGAGGGCTTACGGTACAAACACTTCTATTCTCCTCTCATCCCAGAGAACATGGAAGTCATACATGTATTCCCTCCTTGAAAACAGGAACGAGCCGTGGTGTGTGTGTGTGTGTGTGTGTGTGTGTGTGTTGTTTACCTCCAGAGAGACTCCATGCATGACATCTAAGGGGTCGATGACGTTTCCCAAGGATTTGCTCATCTTCCTGCCGTGTTTGTCTCTCACCAGAGAGTGAAGGAGAACCTGAAAGGCATGATGGGAAGAAGAGGAAACCGCTGTGATGAATCGAATCGTGTTTGCATGAAAGCGGTTTATGTCTTGGTGTCGATTGTGATCCAGCGAACCTGTTTAAAGGGGAGCTGTTGGGTCAGCTCGGAGCCCAGCATCACCATCCTCGCCACCCAGAAGAAGATGAGGTCGCTGCCCGTCTCCAGGATGGAGTTGGGGTAGAAGCGCTGAAGGTCGGGAGTCTGGAGGGGGGGTGAAAGTGTGGTTATAATCCAAAAAGAAGGGATATATATATTGAGGATTGTGCTGGAGGAGGTGCAGGTACCTGTTCAGGCCAGCCGAGCATCGCGAAGGGGAAGAGCCCCGAGGAGAACCAGGTATCCAGGACATCCGGGTCTGACATCAACCAATAAATGCACATACAATTAATATTGTGAGAGACTTTTAACTAGTTGTTTGTTTTTAAATCTGGTAAGTATTACCTAATTGTTTGAACATCTACTGTAAGTAATAAAGCAGCAGCAGGAGGGGAAGTAGAAAGTAATCTGATCGATTATTGATACATGTTATAACAATGTATCTGTCGTGGCAGGTGATGCGAGGCTGCAGGAAATGAGACTAAAACGTAGTTTCTGCTTCCTGTCTGAGAAGGAAGACAAGAGGAGAGTCTCACCCCGAGTCAAAGTCACGTCTTCAGGCTTCACTCCGTATTTGACAGCAGCTCTTTGTCGGGCCTCGTCCTCACTCCGTCCCCAAACCCACTGCTCCTACACACACACACACAACACACACACACACACACACACACACACACACACACACACACACACAGATCTTTAAAATCAAACATCTTTATATATGAGTATAAAGTTTGAGTCTCAAATGTAGCTTGCTTTATCTGAATACATGTTACAAATATGCATCGTGACATTTTTCCCATCAGCTGATCTGGAGCCAGGTGAGTTACGTGGAGGCAGCTTTAGTCGCCCAGAGAACCACCAACCTCTTGTTGGTCGGTAGAACCATGAAGCTCCACTTGGTAAGCGGGGATCTGATGACCCCACCAGAGCTGCCTGGAAATGCACCAATCACTGCGAGGCACAACAGAGATACATTGTTGGGGGAAAAAAAGAGCTCATTCATCACCAGAGTGGTATCATTTCACACACACTCTCTGATTGTTGCATTTACATTTACATTTCAGGCATTTAGCAGACTTACAATAACTAACAAGGGATGGGTGAGCCGGCCTACCTGATGTTGGACAGCCAGTGCTTCCAGGTCTTGGTGTAGTAGTGAGGGATGATTTCCAGCTGTCCGTCCTCCACCACCTGACGAGGACAGAAACGCTCTTTTCCTGACTGTAATTTGAATAATGGAGGCTGAAAACAACAACCTTCCCACCAGCAGCTCACCTGGACGGCGTTTTCAGCCATTTGCTCACAGCGAACGAACCACTGCTTCTTCAGGAGAGGTTCGATGATGTCACCTGAGCGGCTGAAAGACAAACATATAGGAATGTTACGACATCACGGTACGGCCTCTCGTCTTGTTTCAGGAAGATTAAAGAAAGCAAGAGGAGGTTTACTGTGACACTACTTGAAAATACATGGAGGGCTGAAAGGATCACGCCTGGTTTATAATAGAGACAATCAAAGGTTGATAGTAGTGGTTTGTTATCAGGATGTTAGGATTCAGTATGTATCATTTTATCCTCATCACTTTGCAAATTAATAATAAAATAAATATTTCAAGCCGATCAGCTTCGATGCTGAATCAGAAATAATTTAATGTGTATTTAATTGTATATCTAGATATAGTTACATTTATATGAATCCAACAAAAACGTGTTTGTATAGATGGGTAAATATCAGGTGAGAGGCAGGGTCATTTCCTCATAGACTAGCATGCAATCAGAGAGGAGTCACCCCCTAGTGGCCAGCAGAGAGAATGCAAGGTCAAGTCACTTCAGCGTCGGCTTTACTTTTCAAAACCGGAGGCTGGCCTCCTTATATGCACACAGAGAGTCAGAAAAGGTGTGCTGGTGTGTGTGTGTGTGTGTGGTGTGTGTGTGTGTGTGTTCCTCTACCTGCAGACAGGTAAAGTCATGGCGTGATTCTTCTTTCCTCTGAACAGCTTCTTCTCCACCAGAGCGTTCACGACGAGCTGCCTGGCATCGAAGCGCTTCACTCCCTTAAAAAGGACAAAGAGAATCTAAATAACATCAAACGGCTGACAGCGAATCACATCGCTTGTGTACAGATAATAAAAAAATACCTCCAGCCACGTTCCACAGGCCGGCGTCATGGTCCCGTCTCCTCCAATCACGGTGAGGCGTGGCAGCGAGTGCCTCTGGGACAGCAGGAAGTCGGTGTGGTCGTGACCAGGAGTCACCTTCACTGCACCTGCAGGACACAGCGAGCGGCTCGGGTCACATGATCGTAGCTGCATTGATGCGTTCTCTAAACAGGCTGGAGGGCTTCTGGATGAGAGGCTCACCAGTCCCTAGTTCCATGTCCACCATGGAGTCGGTGATGATGGGGAGGAGTCGGTCGGTGAAAGGATGTCTGCACTGCTTCCCATGAACCGCCTGGGACAAAGATGTGAGAACAGGGTTTAAATAATATAGGATAATAAAACATGTATAACCTAAAACCACCAAAAACCACCACTACAGATGAAAACCACTGTATCTGTGTATTTAATATCGCTGCTGATTGATTCAGGTCCCAATCTTCACATTTAAATGCAAAGTATTGTGTTAGAAACATGCATAAAGAACGCCCCCTTCTGGTTAAACCTGGCTATTGCAATTTATTTTGTGCAGACTGTGTAAACAGAGTATTTTTCACTTTAAAAAAAAAATTTTATAGCACTTACCTAACCATAAATCATAATAATAATACATTTTTACATACGCTTTATGCATGCTAATCCACACATGAAGTACATGCATAAACATGTATTAGCAAGAACACGATGGATGGACATTGTTATGGGGAGAGACAGATGTAACGTGTTTATGGTGCCTTGCTGAAGTTGGTGTTTTTCCTATATTGTTGCATCACAACCTGGAATTTAAATGGATTTTTATCCAGATGTTATGTAATGAAGCTTCCGCCATCACGGTCAGAAACATGACTTGGTACCAGCCTGATAGCGAGGGTCGTCGGGGTGAACGGCGATAGCCACGTCTCCCAGCATCGTCTCAGGACGGGTCGTGGACACGGCCACCTCTCCAGCTAAAACACGAAGGAGTGAGAGAACTCATGATAAGATCAAACACATATCATATATTATATATCACAAACACTCACCGTGGCTTTCTACGGGGTAGGCGAACGTTAGCATCGTCCCAAACTCCACCTTGTCTTCATAACCAGGAACAGACAGCATGGTCGGCCCGGACAGATCCATGGAGTCGACCTAACACACACACTGTGACTTTAACTCCCTGGTATCAGCTGCATCCCTTAATATTATTATTAATATTGACCGTATAATTCATGTGAGTCCGTCTCACCTCGATGTCAGAGATGGCAGATTCCAGAGCACAGCTCCAGTTGACCAGAGCCTCAGAGCGATAGATGAGACCAGAGTCACACAATCTGACGAAGGCCTCGGTCACGGCCCTGCTGAACGCCTGCAGACACATTCACAGAGAGGGAAGTACTCATCACTCCTTTAGAGGCAATGTGATACTTTAATAAACAGGCAACAACAAGCTGATATTATAGAGTCCTGTGTCACACGAGTGTTTATGTTGGCAATATGTTTAATAGAATTCATTTATTATATATAAAAATTTTCTGTGATCCCTTGGGGGAGCACCATATATCACCCTCCATATATACAAAGTTCTAAGCATACGTGTCCCAGGTGTTATAATAAGTGAGTAACTGAGTGGAGGTCTTACTGGATCCATCGTGAAACAGGCTCTGGTCCAGTCCAGAGAAGCCCCTAGGCTCCTCAGCTGGTGGTAGATCTGGTCTCCTGTCCTGGGACCAAAACAAACAGAAGAGTTGATAATAGATTTGTATAATGTGATCCTAAATAAAGGACTTTTATTTAGTTCATGATGTGAATGTGGAGACTCACTCATTCTTCCAGGTCCACACCTCCTGTAGAAACTGCTGCCGGGTGAAGTCCTGCCTGCGTCTCCCTCCCTCCCTCAGCAGCCTCCTCTCCACCACTGTCTGACACATGGAAATGTCTCGTTATCTTTCACTAAGTGGGCAAAAAGGAGAAAGACATGAGGCCATCGTTGGAAGGGTGATGACGTCACAGCCGTACCTGTGTTGCGATACCTGCGTGGTCGCATCCAGGAACCCACAGGACTCTGTAGCCCTGCATCCTCCTCCTGATGGATCACACATTGATACGTTACCGCTCCAGTTATTAACGAGTACAACTGAAACCTGAAACCCGACATGCATGCGTTGCCGGCGGTTACCATCGAACCAGAGCGTCCTCCACAGCGACGGTGAGAGCGTGGCCGAGGTGCAGAGTCCCGGTCACGTTGGGCGGAGGGATACACAGGGAGAAGGTCCGGTCCACTCTGTGAGGCAGCCTCTCCTGATGGACGCCACCATAGAGTTAATATAATGCTGCTCTGATAAAAGGTATTTACATTTCATATCTTCAAAGTTTTTATATTTAAGACGATAGTTTGATGATTTGTTAAGAAATCCTCACATGTTGCTCCGGAGAGAAGAATCCCTCTTTCTCCCACCACTGATACCAGCTGGACTCCACGTACTCTGGACTGTAGGACGACGGGAACGGCAAGCTGGTGTCTGCAAAGAACAATACACTTACGTTTAAGTGTGCAGGAAGGAAGACACAATAATAACAACAACAACAACAACAGGTGGACAAGCTGGTGGACATCCATCACCTTTCTTTGTCCCAGGAGGAGTTGGAGCAGCGTACACCGCCTCCTGCTTCTCATTCCATGTCACCGCTTTATCCTCAGCTGTCTGGAAAAAAACATAAAGATCACGGTCAACAACGCTATATAATTTGCAATGAAAAAAAAGAGATTATAATAATATATGTTATCGTAAAAAGTTGAAAAAGATTGAATTGTGACTTATGCATCGTTATAATATAGCGAAGAGTCTAAAGGAAACTAAATTCCTGTTCCACGTTCTTGTTAAACGTTCCAGAGGAACGACAAACATCAGCTGATGTACAACCAGACTTCAGAGCTGCTGTGAGACTCCTAAACCCATCACCCATCCGCCATACAATACATGTGTTTTTTTGTGTGTGTTTTGTGTGATGACGATAAATTAAACCATATTTATGCTTTGTGGTGTTGCTATTTAGAGCAGTTGATGCTTCTCTCCTACTTACATGGCGTTGACCTGACAGTATGGCATCCTCCCGCTCCCGTCTCCGCCTCTGTTTCTCCGCCCGGGGCCGAGAGGAGGAGTTCGGCTCAGATGAAGAGGAGGATGAAGAGGAGGATGGAGGTTTTGGTGGATTGCTGGAGAAACAGAGTCTGGCTGCTGCTCCTCTTCCTGCCAGCTTCAAACTGCCACAACCTGCCCTCCACATCCTCAATAACACACAGAACCTCAGTCAAAGCCACATACGATAATAATAATAACAATAATAATACTTTATTAGTCCCACAGTGGGGAACTTTAAAGGGTTGCAGCAGCAAAAGAGGAAAGTGCAAATAACAAAAGCATTAATAGAAAAAAAAACACAATAATAGACTAAAATAAAGAGACAGTATAAAACTCGGCTGTAAGCTGGATAGTAAAGTATCTAAAGGTGTAATAAGTGTATCTGCTGTGGTTATTTAAAGTGTACTTACTCGGGAATGCCCTCCGCAGCCTTTTAACTGAGACACTTCGCCATTGAAACGCCAATAAAATGTATTTCTACATTGTTCTTAATTAATCCACACATTATTGTATAACCTCCTGTAATCATTTTAACGTCACATTATTCAGTTAGATGTATTTCCTTCTTTAATTCGGGGACTAAATACAACTTCACGGTCGACCGGAAGTAACCGCTGTCCGTCTGGAAATATCTTCCCACCACCACCAAACCTCAAAAAAAGGAACGAAGCATCCGATCTATATTTTTAAAAATTAATAAAACGACGTTTGGAAAAAAACGTTCATGCAATAATTACATCCTGTTATGTATTTATTTTTTTGTTCGTTGACGGGACAAAATAAACCTTAACGGATGACCGGAAGTAACCGATGTCCATCTGGAAATATCTTCCCCCTCACCAAACCTAAAAAAAAAGGAACGAAGCATCCGGTCGACATTTTTAAGAAAATAAAACGACGTTTACAAATAACGTTCACCAAATAATGCGACATGAAAAACACAAATATTGTTTTTAAAATGAAATATTATGAAAAAGCACAGCGGTTTGTTGTGATCGTTATTTCTTTGTTGCGCGATATTGATGACTGTGAGTGAGGTGAAAACCATTAAACTTCCGGTTCAGTCCGTTAATGTTTTCCAGCTTGATCACGTTTATGTCACAAGTGTTCCAACGCCTCATAATCTTCAGCGCAACAACCCCCTATTTAACGTTTATATACGGTCTGTGATTTAAAAGAACAGACGGGTTTGTAGCTATCTTAACGTTAAATTACAGACAAAGCCACCGACCGACGGTTGACTGCGGTTCTTAGTAGTTTTTCGGTTTAAAGCTGCTCCAGGCAGGGATGGCGGAGGTTCCCGGGACATCGAGCGAGACTATAACGGAGACCGTTCAGACGAGCACGCCGCCGCCGCCCCAGCAGGTAGGGAGAGCCGGGTCGGCTCGTCGCGAAGGCGGGTTTTTAATATTTGTAACCGTCCTCCTGCTAAAGCTGCTAATGCTAACGAGGCCGCCATGTTATCCACCTGAAGTTCTGACACAATCCCGCCTTATGAACCTTCACGAGGCCTCATAACGTGGTTTTAACGCACGGTGATCTCACGTCAAGTGTCAGTAACGCGTTAATAATAGCCAAGTAAAGCTAACACAAGCTAACAGTAGCTTATCCGTTACAACAGTTAGTTGAATGGTTTTACTAGAAGCAGGTTCAGGTTTGATTCCTGGTTCTGGTCCAGGTTCTGGTTGCACACCAGGCGTTTAAACCCCAGGTCAGAATTAAGAAATATAACGTCAGATGACATCACATTCATTGGGTGTAAAATAACAAGTGATTAGAGTAAAACCAGCCACGCCTCTGATATACATGGACGTGTTATTACTAATCAGTAAATACATGTCAACTATATCTATAGAGTAAACCATTCAAATAATATAATATATAAGAATACATTCTAAATATACAAACCACAGTATAAAATATCATCCTACCTATAGATATATTAGTGGAACATGTGCTGCTGTTCTATGGTTTTAAATGAAGGTAGTGTGGTAATTTATCATGTACAAATAAACCATGTGCAGGCCAGGTCTGTCCAGTAAGCTGGTGGAGAGGCTCAGGTTTATTTATTATCCATAATGGATAATAAGTCAGTTCAGCATCCTCCTGGAATAAGTCTGCTTTTATTATGGAGTCAGCTTTATTAATCTGTTGGCGGCTCTGATGATGCCAAACATCCGATGTGCTTCTGGTCTAGACCTGCTTTTTCCTTCTTTTTTGCCCCCTTAGTTCATAAGGAAGGGTCATTTTAATGCTCTTTAGACGGTGGGGTTCAGCCTTCAGGTTTCAACTAATGCACAAATCCAGGTCCATGCACCCGTTTGGTGTGGGAGACCCTGATCGGCATTTACCCGACACATTTTGGGGTGAACTTGAAGGCTGATTTATCGTGTTCGGATGAAGATATTTCTGCACGTTAATGAATATGAATGTGAACATTACATCACCAAACAGAACAGTGGTCTGGGATGTTCTGGGATGTGCTTCTAAATCATCTTGCATTCACAACCTAATTGTTTTTTTCCCCCCTTCGCTTGCATTTGAGCTGAGCCATGTTCATGAGAACCTCCTCAGTTAAACACTAGTTAAGCGTGCGACGGCCGGCGTCTCACGGCAGACTTCTCTCTCTTACAGGAGGGACGGAGCCTGACGATCAAGCTGAGGAAGAGGAAGACTGAGAAGAAGGTGGAGTGGTCCAGTGACACCGTCGACAACGAGCACCTCGGGAGAAGGTCTTCAAAATGTGAGTGGATCCTCATCATCATCACCATCACCGTCTTTTGCGCTAACATTGTATTTTGTGACGCTAGCATCCGCTGCGTGTGTGAGGAGCGTTAACTAACCCAGCGTGTTGTTCTCCAGGCTGCTGTATTTATGAGAAGCCCCGACAGTTCGGAGAGTCGTCCTCTGAGAGCGAGGGAGAGGACGACGACGAAGGCTGCGGCAGCGCTCACTGTATCCTGGGTCACGGCAGGAGAGGCAACGGACAGAGGGGGGGAGGAGGGGGCACGGTGCCTCCAAACTCTGGAGGGTCACACAGCCACTAATGAGCTCTGATGGGTCCTCGCCGCCACCACATCCACCGCACTCTGGTTTAGTTTCAGCGCCACCGTCGCCGGCCCGATGCTGCAGTCACAAAGTCCCATCTGCTGAGTGCTGCTCCTCAGATACATGGATTATTCACTGCTAGAAGCTGACTAACATGCTTCCAGCATGGAAAGTCTTTCACTAGACGTCGGCATCCGGTAGAATTTTAAATGCTCCATTGTCCTTGCAGCCGCTGGTTACATTTATTTCACTGCTATAACAATAAACTTTGAGGTTTGAGATCCATCACAGTGAACGTTTGGTTACGTTTCAATATTTTCTTCTACGTTTTTGTCTTTAAAATGTGGGAGAACATCAGACTATCCGCTAACATCCAGTTTAAATGACAAAGCGAAGCATCAGATCATCAAACTGCAGACAAATGAAATCAATGGAAGGTTTAAATAAATAAATATTCCCTTCGCCCTCCTTCCAGCAGATAAAACATGACAGAATTAGCATGCAGGCTTTTATGTTAATAATAGAATTGGACTAGAATCCCATTTATGTAGTTCCATAACTGGAGCTCATCAAACATCTCTAGTAGTTAGATGTTCATGGTGTGGTGACATGAGTGGAACCAGTGACTGCCTTTTAAAACAGACCATTTTGCAGTCTGACTTCCTTCTTGTAACTCGGACAGAGAGACGCAGCGTGGTCTCCAGCAGAGCGCTGGACTTTGTGACTGAGTGGCTTCTCTGCAGCATCTTCATCTTCAAGACGTACAACGCTGAGTTTGTAGTGTACGAAGCAGCACATTGTTCTTTATTTATTTACCCGTCTTCATTCTAAAGTTGGAAATATCTGCAGAGTCCGTGTGGTAACGTGGTAAATTACAAACCAGTACTGTCTGGTTTGATGGTGACTGTGATGACATCATTACAGGTTGACCTGTGTAATCGGTATTAAAGAAGCTGGCCCTGGTCTTCATGTTTAGTTGATTTAACAGCCTGGACTTCGGCATAATTACAGCAAACAGCATCAGTTCAGAAAAGGATATATTAAGTGAGTTTTAAGCAGATTTCATTTCTTTTTTTTAAGTGTTATTTAAATGTCTTAATTAAAAATTAAAAGAATGATTGTGTTAATTTAATTTCTTCCTCCTCGGTTTGAACTTCAGATCGTTTCCACTCTGTCTACGTGCCTAAATGCATCGAGATGCTGCGACCTGATTGGCTGATAAACATCTTTTTTTTTTTGTAATTTACCAAATTAGAGACTGAAGAATCTGATATTATAGGTTGATGTGTTGAAACATTTTCTTAAACTAAAATAAGGATATCACTACGGTCCGTACGTGTGAAGCCATTAATGAGTCTGAAACCTCACCAACACAGAGTTTCACTTCAGAAGCTGGTTGTTAGTTTGCTTGGTTGATCTTTAGATAAATCCACTGGACAATCCTAGAAACATGTAAACGAGTGCAATCAGAATAAGAAACGTTCATTTGGATTAAAGCGCCCGCGGGTTTGTCTTAAATCTGAGGGGTTTGATGCAGGATTACAGATTACGGTGTTTTACTGCTTGTGAGGTGAAGGTGCATGACTGCTAGCTCACGTCTTCGCTCTGACCAAAACTCACGACACTGCTCCATCATCATCATCATCATCAGTTTCAGCCCGTAGTGTGGATTACACTCTGTTAATTCACCGTCTCTTCTATCTATAAACACACTGACATTGTTACATATGTACATTGTTCTTGTACTAGTAATGCACCTTTCTGTATATACTATTAAGCATAATGAGAGCAGATTTAATGTGAATTAAAAGTTTTCAACTGTGATCAAACTGGTGTGTGTGTGTGTGTGTGTGTTATATAATACATAGGATTATGACACTAGTGGTATATGGTAATGGCAGAGGCTGCCTGTTAGATGTAATACTTGTATGGATACCAGGACGTACAGGGATTTAAAAGAACAAGACTCGAGCTAAATAAATAAAAAAAAAAGTTTAATTCAGTTACGGTGATGAGGAAGTAAAAACCATACAAAGGGAAAGTAAAAACATAATTAAAACTAACAAACAAGGCCAGTCGGATCCATTCGGGTGGAGCGTTCTGTGTCTTTTTCTGTCCAATGACGTCAAAGTACACGCCGTGCCCCGGCTGAAGGGTTTTCTTCTGTCAGTTTGCTGGTTAAGCTCAGCTGTGGAGAGATCGTGAGAGGAGGAGCTTGTGAATCTTTAGTGTGATTTCATTGCAATAAACGGATAAAAATGATGCCCAAGTTTTAAACAAAACGTGGAGATGAAACCAACCTGAGCTGCTCATCACTCCTGGGTCTCCATGCTCTCGTCCTCTCCGTCTCCTCCTTCCTCCAGAGCCTCATCTTCCTCCTCCTTCCTCTCTGGAGCCTTCTCGTAGGCCTTCTCTGACGGAGTCACGATCACACCGTCCCATGTAGAGATCTCTGTGGCCAGGTCTGCAACGGGGGGGGGGAGGTCTGATTATTACAGGGCTGCAGGGTGAGACCACATATTTTCATTTTCCTTCCTCAGGTGGAGCAAAATGTTTGTTCCCCCCGCCAGCACACAGCGAAGAAGAAATACCTCGGAAGTACAACTAACACTGATTATTATACCACAGACGAGCATTTTAAGTGTATTTTTTTAGTTTGATTTCTTGTTTGTGTTGAGGTTTAAATAAAGAAAAAACATTCATCTTTTTTTCCCCATCTCATCTTTATTCCTGTTTATAGTCATTGATTGAATGTGTTACGAAATTACCAGTATGTATGTGTATAATTATGTGCTGGAGCACTTAAAAAGTGAGTCCCCATTTAGAAAACCCGCATCTGGATGTCCTGCAGTTTAAAAAGGACTAAACAGAGGAAAGGCAGATCAGATATTCTAATATGGCTATCATGACGTCGCAGCAAATACTAAAAGAAAGAGATGATCTTACAGCTGGCATCCCCCTCCAGGCCGAGGACCTTCCTGTAACCTCCATGAGAGAGCACCCTCACCAGAGTCTGAGCTGTGAAACACACCATGTCCTACACACACACACACACACACACACACACACACACACACACACACACACACACACACACACACACACACACACACACACACACACACACACACACACACACACACACACACACACACACACACACACACACACACACACACACACACACACACACACACACACACACACACACACGACGGGCAAAAGCAGTTTACATACAAGAGCATTTTATATCAGATGAGTCGAAATAAATAAATCTAAAATTCAACAACAATCAGAAAAAATGAGAAATGTATTGAAAGAAACAGTCTAGTAGTTCTAATTCCTTTCTCTTCAGAGACAAATATGGATTAATATGCAAATTTATGTATGCATTAAAATACAGTTTTTAATAGGGGACAAGTCACAATGAATGCATTTCAACAGTATTATGAACATTCATGTGTCGGATAAGTCCCGCCCACTTTTAACCCAACAAACCCTGATTTTTTTCTTTGCAATCTGCAAATTATATTCACGGTGTATAGAAAGACACTTTATCCAAAATAAACACGTTTGCTGTGATTTAATTGCAATAAATGGATAAAAAAAGATGCTGAAATCATAGTTTGTTTGTTTCTTCCTACAAAACCACACGCAAACAACTTTTAAAATGTCTTCTGATTCTACATTTCAGCTGCTCCCTTCACACTTATAATAATCCAGGAGGACACACCTGCTGTTCCAGAGTCATGACTGTGTGCACCCTGAAGTTTCCGCTCTCGCAGGGGTCGGTGATGCCCACGGACCCGGGCAGGAAGAGCCCAGCAGCCAGCATCTGCAGGCAGCGCCTATCAAGACACACCAACACAGACCTTAACACGACGTCCCCGTCTTTAGTGACCGAGTCCAAACCAAAGGAAACCGACCTGTAGGCCACGTTCAGGGACAGCGGCTGCCTGGACGGATTGTTCATCACCGCCGAGTGGCCCTGGAACACAACGGACACCAGCATCACCACGATGACCTCACCACCGGTGACCACACACACACACACAGAACACCGTTCAAGGACTGAATGGAGCGTTACCAGCAGGTCCAGGATCCAGGGAGTCAGGGGTTCAAAACCAGGGAAGCGCAGCCTCAGGTCCTTCAGCAGGCGAATCAGCACTTTGACCCTGAGGGATAATAAAGGTAAATAATCATCCACGGGGACGCATTGTGTGGTCGTGCACATGCTGAGTGAGGAGAGACTTCCTCACGTTGATTGGGAGGCGTTCTCCTCAAACCAGCGGGCGTGGCGGATGGCAGCGAGGGCGCTCTGCAGCACCTTGATGTCCACTGTAGAAACAAAACATGACATGAACCCCAGCGCCCCCATCATACAGCGTTTTACGTGTCGTGAGGTGGTGTGAGGTCATACGGTGCAGCTCCGGGTCCAGCTTGCGCAGGTTTGGGGGGACGGTGGTGATGAGGATCTTGACTGTAGCGTCGGCTGAGCTGATCTCAAAGCCGGTCTCGTTGGTGAGCATGGACAGCACTGAGAGCAGAAGATACGTCATGTGTCATATTATATTATTAAACGGGGGTCACGTCCCTGGTTATATTGTTGACTTAAAAAGGCACTTTTCATTTAATCTAGACTTTAAATTCTGGTGTTAAATTCAAAATCAGGGCATTCATAAAGATATAGTGTAATAATTCATACCTTCAGTTGGGTCCTGAGTGCGAAGGGTCTCCACTACTTTGTTGCCAAGAGCAGCAACTGCCTCCACTATAAGAGAGAGCAACATCATCATCATCCAACATCACACAGATTAAATCACAAAGGGCTCTGAATGAAGTCCTGCTCTCAGGAGAAGCACTGATCCACGGGGATCTGTGTGTCATAAACAGAAACATCAACATGTTGCTGTGCAAGATGACCAACTCAAGAAGTTTCCCTTGGGCTGTTGTATTCAAGCGCTTTCCATTTGGAGCCTCTGAACACCTTGATCCGAGTCGCCTTAAACCCTCCATTAAGCACACAAGCAGCAGCTTTCTTTGAGACGCGGTTAAACTAGATTATTTCATCCATAGTGTGACATCATTCCAACTCATCACCCACGTGTTGGGAGGATCTTCAGGATCACAACCAGGTCAGCCACATTGTGTCCCGATGTCATGGTGCCCTTCTTGTACGATCCCACCTGACGCACCTCCTCGATTTGCTGTGAAGACACACAGGTACATTATTAACGTGATCTGCTAGCATTATTAACCAGCTCATGGCAGCTATAGAGGGTTATTATGACTCACCACTTCGAAGTTGCCCGGTGCAACAATCAAGTTGTCTATGACGTTGTTGATCTTTGTGACCAGGGACAGGATGGAGGACTAAAATGCAGGGGAAACACATCGGTTTCATACGATGCTTGAACATAAAGTGGTGAGACTGAATGGTAAGTCCATGAAGGCCGGAGGACTGACCTGTTCTGCAGGCGTGGGGCTCAGGTCCTGGTTTCTTTTCAGCAAACACTCACTGAAGGCCGTCTCGTCGGGTGCAGGCTTCACCCGGGGGAACGCCATCTCACACTAAACAACAACAGCCGACTTCAGTACTCACACACTACATTCTGTCAGAGGTCAGTCACCCTCTGACCTTCACCTCCGTCAGGTTAAACACATTCATTCCATCATTTTTCACATGTTGAGGCTCATTCACACACTGTTTATTTTACTCACCACATAAAAATCAAATGGGATGTGCGGGACAAATGGACGGTACCTGAATCAGGAATTTAAAAAAAGAGAGTTTGTAGTTTTGTAGAAAAGATGACCATAAAAAGAATAGCTGTTAATAATGTGGCATTATTTTAAAAAAAACACTTGGGGATAATTCAGCAACAATCTTTCTCTCACATTTAGTAAAAGAAGACGACGAAGGAGAAGACGAAGCAGGAGGAGGAAGGAGAAGGAAGACGGAAGGAAGGAGGAGGAGAAAGAAGAAGAAGAAGGAGGAGGAATAGGAGAAGAAGAAGCAGGAGGAGGAGGATGAGAAAAAGGAAGGAAGGAGGAGAAGAAGAAAGGAGAAGAAGGAAGGAAGGAGGAGAAGAAGAAGGAAGGAGAAGAAGGAAGGAAGGAGGAGAAGAAGAAGGAAGGAGAAGAAGAAGGAATAAGGAGGAGGATGAGAAAAAGGAAGAAAGGAGAAGAAGGAGGAGGAATAGGAGAAGGAAGGAGGAGAAGAAGAAGGAAGAAGAAGGAAGGAGGATGAGAAAAAGGAAGGAAGGAGGAGGAGGAGAAGAAGGAGGAGGAGAAAAAGGAAGGAAGGAGGAGGAGGAGAAGGAGGAGGAGGAGAAGGAAGGAGAAGAAGAAGGAAGATGAGAAGAAGGAGAGAGAAGGAGGAGGAGGAGGAGGAGGAAGGAGAAGAAGAAGGAAGATGAGAAGGAGGAGAGAGAAGGAGGAGGAGAAGGAAGGAGAAGAAGAAGGAAGACGAGAAGGAGGAGGAGGAGAAGGAGGAAAGAGGAGAAGAATCTTTGGAATGAACACACACACACACACATATATACACACACACACACACATACACACCACACACACACCACACACACACACAATGGGCCTCATTTATCAAACGAACGTACGACCGAAAACCGTGCGTACGACCATTTCCACGCAAACTTCGGCATTTATCAATTTGGACGTAAGCGGAAGCTGCGATCAGATCTCACGTCAGGTCTGAGCTCGTGTACGCAAATTCGAGTCTGTGGATTTGCGGTGCAGCACAGCAAAATCTGGCGTAAAATAATGAACAAACCTCAGCTGTCATTAAGCATAAGCGGTCACATATTTAGAACAGATCAAAACGGATTATTAAAACGAAAACATTTCTTTTAAAGCCCATGTTTTTACTGATACCTCTTTCAAAAAATTAAACAATGGGATAAATAGCCTAAGATGACAACTAATTATTACACATTAAAATGTGAAAGAATCATAAATACAAGCAGAAATGTGTGTTTGCAAATTAACTAAAGGCAAAAATGTGTAATTGTTTTTGTTTTTGTCCGATGGGTGTGACAGAACTGGAACAAAAATGAAAGCACCTGTTGAGATAATTATCGTTCCACTGTGGTTGGTCAGATGTTTATTCATTCCCCTATTTAAACAGATGCTTTGACAGTTATCAAGTCTTGATGATGGCAGACTTGCTTATTTTGGAGGAACAATACGCGCGTGTCAGACGTGAGCGCGTTTTCAGGGACCGCAGGGATCTCTGTCACCTCCACCACTTATGCCACAGATCGACTCCGACCCAATTAAGGAGGCAACTTTTTCCTCCGTCCCCGTCAAGATCAGGCTGGAGTCTGTTTGGCCTCCTCCAGTCTGCCTGATGCTGCGTTTAAACGCAGCAACGCGTTTCTTGGTGGCCAGCTTCATATCCGACCATTTTTTCTTGACCTAAATGTAAAGAATTGTTTTGATCAGTTAGCAGACATAAGCTTTTAGGCTGCGGATGAAAAGATTCATTTAAGTCGTTAGGCATGGGTTAAGTTATTGAGAATTATATTCAAACCTCAGCTGGAGTCCGTTCCTCTGCGGCAACGCTGTTGACTGCCTCCGTGATCTTTTTCCAGACAGCGTTTTTGTGAGCCCCTTTTATGCCACCCTTCAGGCTGCCAAAAAGCACTGTCTTGTTGTGTTCCACCTCCGATGTCAGGATGCCGATCTCCGTGTCAGAAAAGTTTCTTTTCTTACCCATGTTTCGTCTCTCCATGTTTGACCTCAGTGGGCGAGGCCTCCGAAACAGGAATATTTATGGGCGTAACATGTTAATGACGATCGAATTCAGCCGCCGCATTTATCAACGCCCGCTCATTCGTACGCTGAGATTGGTCAGATACGAACGTTTCATAAATCGCACGTGTGTCCTGTCGTAAGACCAAATCTGCGCTCAGATCTGCGCCCGTTTTCACGCAAGATTGATAAATGAGGCCCAGTGAACACAGGCTTCTAAAGCAGAAGGACAAGTGATGCCTCTGACGCGTTAGCGGCTGGACTCACCCCTGGACCAGACCTCCACGGGACCCGAAGCGGCCTCCCCGGCCCCGGCCGCGGTCCCCTCTGGACACAAACACAGAGCCATGTCGGGACCGCTCTCACACATTTACAAATCAAAGCTAGCTAACTAAATAAATGCTTTCTTGCTCCGCTAACCCAACTGCTACATCCATTCATTCATTTAGCTTGGAGGCTAACCAACGGTTGCTACCATCAATCGGATGTTTAGTCGTAAAATTAACGGTAGTAAAACAAACACATCTGACAGTTCATAAATAAAAAAACACACATAAACATAAACAACGCTAATTAATTCGCGTAGTTTCTTCTCTTAACATGTTAGCGTGCAAACAATGCACGCCGCTAGCTTCACGTTAGCTTCGGGGTTTGTTACGCTTCGCTAACGACGACAGTCAACATTTAAGTTGTATAAGACTGTTAACTTAATATAAGGTTACATGTATTTTGATATAATCACCTCATTGCGTACGACGTTTTGATAATATGATGCAGAAATCCTTGGAGAAATGTACACCAGCTTTCTCTACGGTAGCGGCTGCTTCGCTTCTTCTTCGCTGGTGGTTTAATGGCGGTTGGCTAACCCTTTACCGCCACCTACTGGATTGGAGTGTGGAGCGGTAGATTGGCATCTTGGGTTGCTTTCTTCTTCTTCTGTTTTTAAAGTGGTTGGCAAACAACATTATGGTGCAGTACCGCCACCAACCGGTACGGAATTATTCCTCTAATAATAAAGATATAAAAATACATTTACACTACATTATATTATATCATGTTATATTATATATATACACACAACAATGACACCCTCCTTACCACCTTCACCAAGACTCAATATCAGTATCAGACAGCAAAACATTACGTTATACATTTATCTTCCTGTTTACAAAATTCACATCCGTTTTCCTATTTTGAATAATTCACTTTTTATTCTCCTCCTCATTCCTCCTTCCTCCCTCTTCCGCTATTTATTCAAGCCAAGCTGAAAGTACAGTAGAATTAACAGTCCAGCCACATGTATAATCAACAAAAAAACTAATGTTTAGCACATGCAAATATGGATGACTGAATTATTTATTTAATAAAAAAAAACTGGCAATGAGTCCAGTCAGACAAAAACACTGCAGTGGTGGAAATTTGAATTGCAACAGTTGAAGCATAAGTGAGCAAAAATGTATTTTTAACCAAAACAGTTTCCAATCAGGAAAATATAGGATTAAACATATATTTTGCAGTTATATGGTTAACCATTCATGTATTTATCATTCTTCTGGTAAATTAGATCAAGACTATGATAAAATGTAACATTCATTTAATTTATAATTTTATTTATTTATTAATTTTTTTGACTGATCGTGGTTAATAAAGTTTTAAAAAAATATATGCCACCGCCCCAGAAAATCGGCGGTGAAATCATTACAGGAACTTTGAGAAAGCATCAACTCGGACGGTTAGCCTGCTCTGGACCTGGTTAGTCTCCCAGCATTAGAAGTTTGCTTTACAAACCCAATCAAGTGAAAATGTTGTCAAGACTAACCGAAATGAGCTTGGCTTATTTGGTAAACTCGCTTTATTGGGGTGCACTTTGACCTTAATGAGACACGATGCCACAAGTGCAAAACACCTGAAAACTTAGAACCTTAAATATCTGCATCTCGACCTCACAGGACTCACAACAGCCGAATAATGTCGTGGCTCCAGAAAGATCACTGAAGATGCAGCACTATGATATGTCAAATGATATGGGTGAGGTCTAGGTCCTCTGTGCTACAATGCTGGGTCACTAAACAGAACCCCGACGGCTGCTGTCTTTACAGATCATGCAGTGCGTGTTAGTCCTGTTACTCTTACATCACTGATGATCTCCTCAGACGGCACCCTCCACCGTGGATTCTGGTTTCATGGCTTGAGTTTGAGCCAGGGCCGGACTAAGTGAGCATGGAGAGGATAGAGGACGCCAGGCCACAGGCCCCGACGAAGCCTGGCCCTGTGGAGTAAATCTGTAGCCGGTCTAGCGGGATGAAGATATCGCAAGTGTTCTTCAGCAGGTCCAACAGCAGTGGCGGGTTGCTGTACAACACTGTCGCCAGCAGATGGAGCTGTCTGCGAAGCCGCGCCGGAGAGGGAAGCGTGTAAAGGGAGGAGAAGTGGTCTTCGGGCAGGTCGGTGCTGGGGTTGAGTGAGGGTGGGGATTTGGCAGCTCTGTAACGAGCTTCACCCTCAACGAGGAGGTGGAGCTCGTACACATCTCGGGTCAGGTTGAGGATCAGAGCGAAGAGGTAGTACCTGCAGAGAAACACATTATTTTAAACTCCGGTTTGCCTCCCTTGAATGCTTTTCAATGCATTTTAACAACAAAATTGTTGCGATGGTGCTTAAAAAAAGGATATTTTGGATCCGTGGCTTGACTGTGTTCCAGACATGGTGCTACAGATGCATTAATGTGTTAAAAAAACAAAACCCCACCTGAATGATCTTTGACTCCATTTCTGCTGGTCGAGTTTGGAGATGAGGCCCATTTTTCCGGCCCAGAGGACGTTGTCACAGGCGAAGTACATGGCTCTGTTGAGGTGGCTGATGGTCAGGCAGAGCCTCAGGATGCTGTCAGACAGGTGGATGGCTCTCTTGGCGGCCTCCAGCGCCTCCACGGAGTTCCCCAGACGCAGCACTGTGGGGAACACAAACCTGCATGAGCCTGCCATGCTTCTTCGTGTCGGTGCTTGAAAATAAAACATCACCCGTCTGCTTCACTCACACTTTCTTGTCAGGCTCATGTGTGCTTCCAGCTGACTGACGGTTTTGAGGAGTTCAGACGCCGCCCCGCCCTTCTGCAGCGTGTAGCCCAGCAGCGTGCAGGCGTACTGAGCAGCCCTGGGTCACAACACACACAATAAACTGAGATTTTTAGATTTCAAACATGTCAACATTAATACATAAAGTGTCATACAGAAAATAAAACATTACACAACTAGAAAGCATAGAGATATAGGAATAACATTTTCTTTTTGTGACATGTCCGAAAAGGCATATAATAACAATAACAATAATAATAATAATAATAATAATAATAATAATAATATATGGAGTGGAAGGGACACTTATCAGATATATTATAGTTTATTGAATGTTCATTGAATTACATGAATACATACATATTAAACATATTAAACGGATTTAAAATAAATAAATAAATAACAAATAAGTAAATAAACCCCTCGGGGTTAAAACGGCCATCTTGGTGACCCTGAAAACTCTTTACTGTTGTTGACTTTTATTTCAACATACCTTGTTTACTGCTAACTAACTAATACTAACTACTGAAGGCAGAATATTAAATATGTAAACAACAACACATTGTCTTGTATTTTCATCATGCTAGCGGCGATGTAGCCTTAGCTAATTAGCGAACTACGACTAACGATAATTACTTTTTTGTTATTGCGTATAAAAGTGGTGATATTACCTAATGACTCTCTCCTTGGCTTGGCTCTGGGCGTTAAACCGAACCCACGTTTCCATGCTGGCTGTTTTTATCTGCAGTTAAAAGTATTTAGACGTCAACCTGCTAGCTGCTTGTGCCGGAAACACTTCGTAGTTAGCAGCTAACTGTCGCTAGCAGCGCCTCGCGCACTATTTTACGTTTAATCACAGAATAACTTTAATATCGATTTTACTATCTAGTTTCGGTTTCTTTGCACACCGATGAGATCACATCTATCAGAATCCGTTCATCCACAACAACACAAACTTCTTCCGCTTCTTTTTCTTCTTCTTCGTTGGTTTTGTATGTTGGTTGGAAACCAGCGTACACCTGCATTACCGCCACCTACCGGATTGGAGTGTGGAGCAATTAGATTAACAGGGAAATAAATAAATATAATTTAATAACAAATAAATAAAAAACACTAATTCTAATATTAATAATAATAATCATACAATTTTAACTAAATAATAATAATTATAATAATCATACAATTTTAACTAAATAAAAATAAGAATTTTGTATATTGACTGGCTTTTAAAGCGGAACAGAATGTCACCTTCTTATATTTGTAATTTGAAAGCTGACCACACTCCTGTCTCTTTTACTTCACTCTTCTTCTACAGGCTACATCAGACATATAATCTTCCTCTGGTGCTCTGTATGTATTCGCTTTCTATCGCTGATGAAATACGCCAACTTAAAGAAGCGGCTCGTATGTAATCCAATAACTAAATTGATTTAAATTGAATTTAAAATTAAATTAAATTAATCTTCTTCCTTTATTTGACACATCTACGGCGTATTGCTGCTCCCCTGCAAGGATAATTGTATGATTTATGATCTTATTTTAATATACAGTCAACATCTTTACAATAAAACAAAATAAAAAATAACATCCAATTCTTTTGTACACATATTGTTCAAGTGTCAGAATAAACATGTTAAATGTTTAATGAAAAGGTATATGTCCCTATCCAGCAGTACCTGTGTGTTTGGAGTTCATTGATCAGTCAAATCTTATTTTTTAAGTGTTTTATTATAATGCATTTTTATACCGATACATCATCTACTGTATTCATACTATCACACCACAGATGTGACAACCGATCATCTTCGCCAGCCGACGTGGGGAGCGGGCGGCTTCACATTTCCAGTGGACTCAACAGAAACAAACTTCAGTGATCTTCAGACTTCAGAATGTTTATATTTTATCCACGTTTGAATTATGTTAAAGTATTTAACATCATTTCCAATATCGTTTCCTGGAGATAACTAAGTTATTTACTTGTAATCATGGGAAAGTAGAGCTCTAATTAATTCAGTCCTATTAATAACTGGTTTTCTGATTTGGTATTTGGCATGTCTCAAGACAATTTCCCTTTTTAATTAGTAGTTAATAAAATGGTGCTTTCTAGGAAACTTCCATGGAAATGATGATGACAGAAGCGTAAAATTAAGCATTACCAAAAAAAAAAAGAGAAACTGCAGTTTTGAAGCCTAAAGGGGACTTTATTAAAAGTGATAATCTAAAATTAAAAAATTAAAATGTAATTCCATGATATAGAATTTAATTCACAATCACTTGCGCCTCCTTAATGGAAGGATTAATATCCCTGAAGTGTAACTCGTTAAACTGAGATGATTAAATGTTTGTTTTTATGAGTAAAAATGAAAATGCAATAACCCGATTGCATTATTTATGTTACATCTAAATGTTTAAAATGTAAATGTGTATAACAGGATACATCTCATGTTTATGTAAAAAATATACGTGCTCATTAGATTATTGCATTTTCCTTTTTTACTCAAATAACGTGTACGTATGTAAAAAGTTATAACACTATTATGGAATTACATTTTTTCCTTTTCAAGTTTACATTATTATTATCCCATCTGGGACTCCACAGCACAGAATAAAGTTAGTTATCTATTTGTTTACATCAATATATGTGATTTGATCGTAGTGAGATGGTGATAATCCTCTGATGATGATGACTTTAATTATTATCTGAGACACTTGTACCTCCCTGAAGATGGGCAGATAAATATGACATCTATTTGTGTCGTCCATGCGAAGGGTTAAAATAGTGCAAAGCACACTCATTCATATTTTTTACACTCACAAAATAGTAAGGCAATAAATAATACAACTCAGGTGTGATGAGTGCTTTGTTAATATGTTTTTCTATCTCTATAAACCAGTTTGACACGTTGTGATATCTTTCACTAGACAGATACCTGAGGGAATCACAAGAAAACCGCCAAAAGATGTTCAACGGCAAAAAAGAAAAATATGAATATTCGTGTGTAGAAAGAAAAATGTGTGTTCGTTTTTTTTAAAAATCCAGTGTCGGCGCAATCTACGGTCGATAAGAAAAAAAAAAGGCACAAATCACAAATACGTGTATATGGCTGATCTTTGTTGGATCAGATGACGACCGTTTCCATGACAACGCTCACATCTGGATCTCTACCAAAGATCAAATATTGGTTTGGATTGGTCCAAAGATTTGTACCCTTTGATAATGATTACGTTGTACCCTTTTATCGGATCGTGTCCTTTGTTACGTTACTACTCTAAATGAGTCCATGAATTGATTGCCCCAGTGCATTGTGGGATGGTTTCACCATAGATATAAAACAGTAGATGAACGGATAATGTACGGATATGTAATCGGAACTTATTTGTCTACAAACAATCATCAATAGTGTTTTTCTATTCAAAGTAATGAGCGTAAATTAACTTCACTAACGACTCACGTGACTAACGGCAATGTTTGCTTTCACAAGTGGACTATCTGTCTCTTTACACTACATCGATTGCTCTACCCACAATGCACCTTGGCGGTGAGAATGGGAATCGGATCAGCACTCAGCGTTACATCAGATGCTACTCGCAGGTTGTTGTTTTTTTTTCCAACTTTCTACTCAATTTTTGCCTTTATTTCAAAATAAGAGCTCAAAATCAAAACTGCTTTCACATAATCCAAATGAGCTGGATGAGAATAAACAGGATTATTATTATTTTTGGCTTTGATAAGAGTGGAGGATGGTGTGAAATGGTTTGTCTGGAGGTACCGGAGACGGAAAAACCCAGCAATTAAACTGCTGGGTGCACAGCAGGGTACAGTATAGGGCTTTAAAAGAAGAATACAATGCTATGGGGATTCTGTAGTCCGGATCCTTTCAGAGGATTGATTGACTTCAAACCTCAGTGATGGATAAAATAATAATAAATGGTGACTGCACTGTAGTTATGAGGTAATTTTGGCTTTGGTGATTCTCCACCAACCATTTGGTTACACAGAGGGGTAGCACTGTTTCATTACAACAACAACACTACTCTTAAAGCTAAATGTTTGTATGTTTTTTGGCTTTTTAGTGTTTTGGTACAAAAATAATATCGATTGAGCTGAGCATAATAAGGAGGGGGGGCGGGGCTAACCAGCTATCAATGCTAACAGTTTGAGTTTAGATCAACGTACAGCACAAGCACAGAGATGACATAAACACTGGTTTCCTCCTGTTACGTTCCCCGCGTCCGTGAAAGGTTCTCCAGGTTCTCCAGGTAACGGTTTGGAAGCTCCTTGAAAAGACGGCGCTTTCAAGGATTTACGTTCCCATGAAACTAAACTCTCAGTTACGTTTCCAGAGACGAAACATAAAACGACAAAACTACATCGTACGTTTAATAAAAAACAAAAAAAAATGGTGGTTTGGATTAAAATGACTAGGAAATTTAAACATAAGTTATTAGTTCACACGTGTGTTTTTGGACCCGTCCACTACCTCGACCTCTTAATACACCTTAAATACATTTCCCTTGAAATGTAATTCACAATATAGTTTAGTTACGTGGGAACGACACCATCTAAAGAGAACTCTAATCTTTGTGTTTTTTTCCCCAGAGGTACCGCATTTCTTTGTGTTTTTTTACTTCTTTTTTTACATATACTGTGTATATATATATATATATATATCCCACGATGTGCACAACACAACAACTAGGAGAAATCCAAATTGCATAAAAGGGGAAACTGGATTTCTGAAACACATCACTGCATCTCTGCAGAGCAAACAAACGTCTTTACGTTGGTCAGAATCGTTTTACCTTCGTGTTTGACTTTAGATTGTAAAGCATTAAAAAAACCACAGCACTTTTATTTATCTGTGGCTCGTGTGTGTGTGTGTGTGTGTGTCTGTGTGTGTGTTTGATTGTTACCAGCAGTGTGTTGATCATTAATGTTTCCTGTATGTGTTTTTTTTTGCTCTGTGTATCAATACGACAGCGTATTTGGCAACATGTGTATCCGTTTGCACACATTCAGAGGGTCAGATTGGATTCCCCCCCCCCCCCCCTCAGTTAGCAGGCCCCGGGTCTGCCAACGGCATAGTGTGCAACACCTCATCCAGAAGCTGCAGGGCGCGGTGCAGGTGGACCTCCACCCAGCAGGGCGTGTGTTTGATGCTCTGCCGCGGGTAGTCCGGCCCCCAGCCCTTCACGAAGCTCAACCGCAGGATGCACAGGCGCCTCAGGTCGTCCACGCCGATCCCCGCCGCCGCAGACAGACCTGAACCACAGTTACAGCCAATGAGAGAGCTTTCCTGGTGTTTTCACAGCTACGTGGGGAGGGCCGACCCTGAACTTGAGCACAGTAGCACAGAGGAGAGCGGGCCTATGGGATGTTTGCTGCAAGATGATTTGTTGGTGAGAAAGTTGGATCCCCGTGGGGAAAACTTTGTTTTTCAGGATGTTTTGTTCCGTCCAAATACTGTTAGGGCATATGGGAGCCCGAAAGACATGCAACTATGTTCTCCTGCATTTCTTTTGGGCTTTGTCTGAAGATAGGATAGGTTCTAGCTGCATCAAAACACGTCATACATACATATACATGGCAGGAGAACCAAATCAGACCTCTCTGCTCCCTTTCCAGCATTACTGCCTGCATTTTTGCTTTTTCGTTAACATACATAAAGACATTTACACCATAAAATCATGAATGCATGAAAATAAAGTTTTTGATGCTCAAAATTTCCCGCCACATAATGATGACTCTCCCTTAAATGATTTAATTAAACAACGGTGCTTTCTGATTGGCTGCTGTCTGGGATCATAACGATATAAAAAAGAACAACCTTGAACCTTGCACCATATCCAACACTTACTGACTGCAGGTGCAATTCCCCCGACGCTGCCTGGCCCGGGAATGTTTCCTGCCACGGCGGCCGCCTGTGCAGCGGCTGCAGCCTGAGCCGTCGCCGCCTGCTGCTGCATCTGTCTGTGACACTGCCGCAGGTCGAACACCTGACGGGGGACGACATGCAGTCACTCTCCATTCAAACAGCCGACGCTTCCTCCTCACATCTGACTCTCTATCTGTGAGCGGGCGACTCTGACCTTGATGTAGGCTCCGGGGTAGATCTTGTGCACGGCGTCCCCCGGCGCCCGGCCGGCCTCCCTGTCGAGGTAGTAGCTCTGCACAAACACGGCGTGGTCGCTCATACAGCGCATCCACACGTCGCCCTCGCCGCGACACTCCAGCTGCACGCCTTTCCCGATGTGCAACCTGCAACGGAAAGCATTTCCTTCTGTTATTTTTTTTTTGCTTGGTCACACAACACAGGTAAAGGCTATTTTAAATGCGTTTAAAGAGACTCGCCTGGCTCTCTCGCTAGCGTCTGTGCGGTGGACGTTACTCAGCTGGCCCAGACAGAAGCGGTCGCCGCCGGACGGGTCGACGTAACCGTCCACGGTGACGACGGGGCAGCTGGAGGGCACCTTGAACATCTCACCCACCTGAACGTCCATTTCGAAAGTAGGAGATCGAGCACCAGAACTCTGGTCCTGCAAAGGAAACAACGGTGGGTCAGATGTCAAACACGTCATTAATGAACACAGATTCATCATAAGATATATGACCCACGGTGCTGTTTTTACACGGTGCTAAATATTTCTTTCTACGTCAACAGAAACCAGGCGAGGCAACCATAGACATGCATTCCCCCGTCGGCAACGAGTGGCATATTGTGCAAGAGAGTTGTTTTTTTTAGATGTTATTTACAGCAGTTTGATTGACTTGTTCATTAGTGACCAAATTCATAGCCGACGAACCGTCATGGTGGAAGTTTGGTTGGTTAATGTGGATGTTTGCATAAGGACGGCAGCCTCCATGTATAATTACAATGTCCTAAATATGTGTTATAAACATGTTGCATGTTGCATGTATGGATGGGATTTCAAATGAAAAAGGTTTCCGCCCCCGAGGTAGACCGTCAGGATGTAGACATGGATGCAGTGCACGTGCAGTTATCCTGTGAAATCACAGCGTATTGATCTCTAACCTGGATGGTTGGACACAGAAGGAGGGAAAGAGGCCGAGCCGTGATGCTGAGACCCTGAAAGCAGAAAAATCTCTCAGTTTTCCAAAAAGCTGAACCTGACGGGATGAAGGAGAGGGAGCATGCTTACATGTTTTAGGTGATTTTCTGCCAGAACATTAATGTTTTTTACTGATCTTTTATCTGACATTGCTCTGCCTTTACCTGTAATCATGCTGACACATCAATCCTATATAGAGTGAACCTATGTCTGCATACAAAGTGATGAGAAGATAGAAAGACCAGAGTGTGGGTGTGAACATCTGTATCTTACAGTGGTGGTTGGGATGATGGAAGGGAGGCTGTTGGTGACCACGCCCGTTCTGCTGGGGTCCTACGGGAGTGTAGGAGGCCGTGCTGCTGCCTGTCCACACCGCTGAAAGACAGGGAATGAATGGTCACCATTTAATTCACTATAACTGCATCAAACACGCCAATCAGATCAGTTTCACCATGAAAGTGTGCGACACAAAGGTGTCACTGCAACAAAGTCGTATTTATAAATAGTGTGCATGTATTTATAGAGGGTGATTTCTATTATTTTCATTATTATTTTCATTATTATCATTATTTTATTATTATTATTATTATTATTATAAGGATGTGGGGTGAGGTGATTGTTTAAGTTATAGCAAATTAGTTAAAATCTGGGTTTAACATAACTGATCATAAAATGTTCATAATACTTATAAATAAATATCATATTGATTTTATATATATTATATATACACACACACACACACTAGGGAAGCCAGTATTTTTTACTCAAACGTCTGATCCAGAGAGTCGACAGTTTAATCCCAGAAATGATTAACGTTATTTTTGAAAGCCTCCTTTTTAAAGCTTTTTCCTCCTTTTATTTTGGT
The DNA here is from genome assembly GCA_029853015.1 of Chelidonichthys spinosus. Classification (NCBI taxonomy): domain Eukaryota; kingdom Metazoa; phylum Chordata; class Actinopteri; order Perciformes; family Triglidae; genus Chelidonichthys; species Chelidonichthys spinosus. Next base: position 2,545,152 of record CM056836.1, on the reverse strand, counting down.
TTGATATTAAAGTAAGAAAATATATACACTATATATGTAGCAAGTGTAATCACGCATCTTTAGTTAGCTTTTACATATCGTATGAAATGATGTCACTTATTAAACCGGGCCAATAATAATGTGAAGTGCAGCCTAAAGTCATGTATAAGTACTTCATAATGATGTATGTATACAAGGCTAAGCCATTAAAAATAATCATTTTAATCATTTCTCATTGACAGAATCATTTATTTAGAACATACTGTATTTCTACATCACAATAATATCTAACAATAATTGATATTTGCGTATTCCAGGTTGTACTCATGTTACTGTGTACTTTGCATGTATTTGCTGCGGACTCACTGTGGAAGGCGACCTGGCTCTGCGAGTGTTTATTGCTGCTGTATCCGTTCTGTCCGTGTGCGTTGTTAGGAGGTAGGGAGGCCTGCTGGGGGTGGGGGGGCTGGGAGGGCTGCTGGGCAGCCTGTTGCTGAGGAGGGGGTTGGGTCGGCGTTGGAGGTCGCGGCGCCGGCGTCATGACCCGAGCCTGCGGAGAAGCCGCCTGCCGTCCGACGTCGCCGTGCCCCCCCTGCAGCGGTAGCATGGAGGCGGAGCCAGACACTGAGAACAGAGGGACAAGGCCTGACTTCAGCGGCCTCACCTGTGCTCAGAGCTCACGTTACAATAAAGCAGCTGCTGCCATCAGCCGGGTTTCATCAGCAGTTCTCTTTGTCTTTCTCAAGTGAGTGGATTTACTTGCCTGAAAGTTAAATATATATGTATAAACATATATATTAGGGCTGTCACAATGAACGTGTTAACACGGGATGATTAATATGTCCATTTTTATTTTTTTTTTACGCTTTGATGATGTTGGCTTTCTGGGTCGGACGTTCAAGTATAAAAAAATAAAAATAAAGATGGAACAATCAATAAACACACAGCCTCATAAAACGACTAAAATACAACATCACCCGATACCACGAAAGCAGCGTGGCGTTAACCTCTCATCATCGTGGAGCCGAGCTGCAGCAATAACCCCATCAACAAAACATCTGGGAGGGTTGGAGGGTGATGATGTCACCCCCCCCCCCCCTCCAACCAGCCATCAACCTCATAGCATTCCAACAGCCCCATATTCTCTTCCCTCGTCCAAGTATGTCAGAGGTCCATTTCCATGGATTAATCACCATTAATCACCATTAATCACCATTCGTAAGCTTACCCGAAACATTCCCCATTCTCTCCGTATATTTTGTTGTGGGAAAAGAAAGATAAATGATAGAAAAATGCAACAGAATTTTCTTTAACCTCATCACTTAAAGACTTTAAGGAACTTAGCATTTATTATTTTTTTATACTTAAATGTCCAGCTGAGCCAACAGCTCTATTTATATACGTATAAATTAAGTAAGTATTTATATAAATATAAAATACTCTAATATGAATTCTCTAATTAGTGAAACATTCAACACTTCATACACCTTTGGGTGAGACAGGCAGGTTCATATGGATACCTGTGGGTGAGACAGGCAGGTTCATACGGATACCTTTGGGTGAGACAGGCAGGTTCATACGGATACCTTTGGGTGAGACAGGCAGGTTCATACGGATACCTTTGGGTGAGACAGGCAGGTTAGAGTATCTGGAGGCCGACGGGGGTCCGTGGGGCTCAGAGGACCGCTGTGGGGGGGTCAAGGGCTGGCCATAGTGGTCCGGAGGAAGCAGCTTCAGGGCAGCCTGGTGGTCGGACAGAGGCATGCCGGGTGGCAGGTCCATCTGTATACAGTCGTGGATGTACTCCTCTTTGATCAGGCCGCTTGGTGCTGCTGCAGGAGATAATATACATAAGATACCAAACAGAACACAAATTAAATACAAAATAAACTCATTTTTGAGTCCCTTTCCACAGCCGCCATCTTGACATGTCAATGCAGGGTACACACAGGTGTAAATACCATTAATTATGGACCTGTTGCATCTAGGTGGTGCCTGGTTATTGTGCTTGCTGGCTAAATAGACCGGGGCCATAATTAAATGTATCAACAGTGTCTGTCTTTACCCTGCAATTACAGTGTCAAAATGGCTGCTGTGAAAAGTGTGGTCAACACAGTTTGATCACATGGGAAACATGAAAATAAACAGGTAGATAGAATGGAGCTCACCTGTATTTTGAAGGCTGAGACCAACTGTCAAAGAAGACAGAAAGACACAAGATGAAAATCCCGACACTTAAAGCTGAGATTTATTTAAGTTTTTAAATGTGTGTGGAGGCGGACCTACCGATGCCCGGTGACACCACCCTCTCATAATGGTAGGGGTTGACACACACGTTGTCGTACTTCAGGTCAAAGGCGTATTGGCAGAACTTGACGTGCTTGAGTTCGTTCTTGTGGAGGTCGGGCCAACGCCACAGCCGCGCATAAATGACGTGAGGGAAACCTTTCCTTCCTGCCACCTGAGGAGAGCAACCACCACCACTCAATGTCTGGTTCCAGCAACTACACCCAAGCTCTTAAAACAAATGTTCACGTTTACTTTCACTAACAGACCAAGAACCTACTGATCAAGCACATCCTGGGTCCAGTTTCATTGATTCCCTCTGATTTTGTAGTTTTATTCTTATTCTTGCTTTAGTTTCCCCTCCCCTTTTTCTGTGTATCACCTGTATCTGATTAGTCACTTCAGCCTTGACCCGCCTCCTCGTGTCTCCGACCAATCAGCCTTCAGCCTGCCCTTCATGTTTGTCCATCTGTGTCTTGTTTCTTGGTGTATTTAGTCATGTTTCTGTGTGTCTTGGTCAGTGGACCTCTGGTCTATTTGTGTCTCCCAGCCGGTTCACGCTGCGTTACACTGGTCCCTGGTTACCCCGGTTACCCTGGTTACCCCGGTTACCCCATGTTATCCGGTTGTGTACCAATCCTCTCCCTGTTCTCACGTTTCCCCGGTGTTCCTGAGATATAGTGGATTTTACCTGCCTTTGTTTTTGGACTCTTCTCTTCTGTTGCCTGACTTTAGGACTTCAGTTAAGTTTGATTGATTGATTATTAAACCTTTTGTTCCAGTTACCCCTCTAATGCATCTGCTTTTGGGTCCTAATCTGCCATGGAGATGGTTTGCTGTGTTTTCCTTTCTTTTTAATGCTGACCTGATGAAGATCCAAGCAGGACTGATCATGTTGGACTGGTGTGCATGCCTTATTCTTTTCCTCTACGATGCTGATAGTCCTGCACCTTCAAGTCTGCTTGAGAATGAGTACTAAAGGTCTAACCTGCAGACGTCCGTCCAGCGTCCTCTGGATGGTGACACACTTGCTGGGATGGACTCCGTTGGTGGTGATGGCGGTGATGAGGGAGTCCAGCTCGTCCTTCTTCTCCTTCAGCTTCTTCACCAAGCTCTCGATGGCACGCTTGGCGAAGCCCTCGTTCTCGCCGCCCTGCCGGTGGCACATGAGGCTGTGGACGATGCTGAGGCACGCGTCATTGCTGCTGGGAGGGTTCACCGACATGATGCTGCAAAACAACAACAACGGCTTGTTATGCTTAATCTTGTTCCACCGTTTGGTTCATTGTATTCATGCTGAGACTTCGGTAATGGCTGGAATGACTCCGGTCTTCCTCACCTGGTGTTGAGTTGGTCAGCCAATGAGTGACCAGAAAGTTCACTGGCATCATGATGGCCCAGCTCTGAATCCGTCCCTGTTAGCAGAGTGGGGAGACCAGGAATTATCAGATGAAAAGCCAACAATTACAAATGTCATACGACAGTAATAATAATAAAGTACCAACGCTGTATCCAGTCCTCTTTACACATCCATGGTTAAAGTCCTGTGTTTGTTTATCCCACTCTCCTCCCTCTCCCCTCCACCGTACGTAAGTCTCTCTCTCTCTCTCACTGATTTATATGGCGTCTCTAACTGACCAGTGCGTTTTCACGTGGATGAGTTTAATTTGTGCATCCGCCATGAAAAAAGGAACCTAATTGGTTTTCCATTGGCACCGTTCACACAGAATTTTAACGCATTATACCTGCAAGCTCCACCAGGGAGATGCATCACTAGTTGCACATCTAATGCCACGGTGTCAGATAACAGATATAACAAATATAACAGATAATAAAATATGCTGAAATGACTCCATAATCATGTGTTCTGTCAGAAGTCGTGTTTTGTTAGGTCTGTCTGCAAGAAGACAAGCAAACAACTTTTAAAATGGTTGTTTTCTGAATGGAGTCTGGTTAATGGGCGCTAGGCTACGCTAACATGTTCCATCAACACTCCAAATAAGTTCATCTAGACGTAGACGATCTGTGGTTTATTCACATTTCTCCACATGGTCTGGTCTGGTCTCTGGACTAATCTGAGCGATATCGTAGAGCTCTGGGGGACTTCTGATGGATACTATATTCTGTTTTCTCCATTTCTGATTCGGCAACATCAGGGATGACATGGAGGAGCATTAAGAAGCCGATAAGCTTTCACGACACATTCGTGTCATTTCCACTTGAATAGTGGATGGATGGATGGATGGATAGTTTATTGATCCAGAGGGAAATTTCAATGATAGGTTACACATCTCACAAATTTAGAGACATAACCTCAGGCTCTCAAAACTTATGATGTGATTCTTTCACTATTACTATTTTCTGATATTTTAAAGACTAAACATATTCAATATTAATTAATACAAATATTGAAGAACAATTGAAGAACACACACACACATCAAATGAAAAAAACTTCCAACAATGTGAAGAGCCCGAGCCTGTGTGTGTGCTGATCAAACACGACCCTGAGCGGTGTCCAGGCCACGAATTCACTTCACATCTACATGTTCCACCTGATATCTGCGGATCTATATATTTGTATGCGGCTGCTGGAACTTTACCATGACGGAAATAAAGATGGGGGGGGGGGGGGGCAGAGAAGCAGAATATGTGGGCCCCGGTGTGAGAGGTATATCATTGAAAAGGTTGAGGCATTAGAAAGCAGGTTACAGTCAGCAACAATGTAGCACGCTAACGACTTCCCCCCTTCGAACACTCGGCTACAATGTAGCGCAGCGGGGAGAGCGGATGGATACATAGTTTCTACTCACACATCAGAAGAAGTTGGACGGTGAAGACGTATCGTACTCCCGACGGCTCTACGTGTTGTGTGTTGACCAGAAGCCGCTTGTCTTGTGTTTATACTCTCCGCGTCCACCTCGCTGCTGTCCCTCTCAGTTCCTCGTCAAGCAGCAGAGCTAATGTTTATCTCTCGTTCGTCCCTCCGCCGCGCTAACGTGAGGTTTAGCGGCTTGCTTGTTGTTTTTTTTTTTTTTTTTCCTTTAATCGCTCCCGCTGTCTCCTCGTGCATCCTGTCTGTTTGCCCCCCTCCCCTCCCTCCACTCGCGCACGCCACAATAACAATAGAGGGGGAGACGTCGTGCGCGTCAGTGTCTCGACATGCGGCAGCCAATGGGCGAGCAGGTCTCACGGGGACCGCGGCTCTCGGCCAATCGCGAGGCGGTTCTCACAAAAAGGGCCGCGAGCCAGAGTCTGTCTGGTTCGTCTAGATTGACAGGTCTGCGAGACTGTTTTTTTAAGGTGGCGCCGCTGAGATTACCCCCACAACCCCCCCCCCCACCACCACCACCACCACCCCCACCCCAAACACTCACGAACTGCAACACTCCACTCTTTAATGGTCAGTTAACATCCTTAAGAAAAACCATAATCTGTGATCTTCAATTCAAAGTGTTTGACATTGAGCTGCATCATTTACAAATCCATGAAATCAAAGAATGTACAGTAATTCAGTGTGATTTATTTTTTTTAAAGAACTGACATGAGCTACATGTGGATTGCAACATTTGAAAGATATGTATGATATTAAAAAAATAATAATAAGTATCTTATGATCCCAGGTATGTCATGATGCCATGAGTCCACCGGTTCTGAAACGTTAAAGGATCATACCGGTCTAATTCTAGTCCTCAACACTTCCTGTGTGCATCACTTTAAGTGTTTACGTTAGTAGAGCTCATTGTATTCGTTTTAACCGCCATTCCTAAAACTGAAGTCTTGTTCTTAAGAAGGTTCCTAAGAAAAAACTCGCAAAAATGTTAACACCTGTGTTCATATCGTGATGAATCCTACATCTTCATAAATTTAAAGTGCCAGTTGTTCCTAATTAGCAGACGTTAACGCCCGCCCATGTCCATAAAAGGGCATAAGACCGCAGGGCCGTGTGCACACACAGAACTTCAGCAGAAAAGTTGAGATGGAAGTAAAGAATGTTGAGAAGGAAATCTAAAGACGGTGGACTCCAAATGATAGAAAAACGTCAGCGGTTCTGAAGAGGAGGAAGCCGACGGCTGCAGGAAGTGAACAGCAAACGAGCGGTTATATTGTGTAGCGTCAGTCGTGGATATAAAATAGCACTAAAACAAGATGCTGTTACTCCTTCAGTGGATGCTGCATCCGGAGAAAGATGCACAACCGATGAAGTAGAATAAAAAATGGTTGGATGTCAAAAAAGAAATTGCCAAACACAGAAGAGCAGTTATCGGTTTAAAATTCATGAATTTAAATAAATTAATACAAATCTTAAATAATAAAGACGCACCGAGACCTGTTTTTTTTTTAAGTGATGCGTTTATTTCTTGGATTAATTGTAGGATAGAATCTGTAAAAGTCTTAATTTTAAAGCCAATTACAAATGACTATTTAAAAAAAGATTATTCCTTAATTTTCTCAAGTGACGGAAATCAACAATAACAGAGGTTTTATTACTTTCTTATTTACATTGAAAACGGGAGATGATTACGAGTTCCCCTCAACAGCATCATATATTGTAGAATTAAAAACCGTACACATGTCGTTCGTGCCAGTAGTTTATGGGACATTTGATTTTACATTCTGTAAATGTTGAACATGCAAAAAACATTTGCCCTGTAAATGTTTAGCAAGAAAAATAATATTTGTGGTAGGATGGATGTAACATTAGCAGGCGTAACGTGAGCATCCGTTACCATGGTGATGTTCTGAGCACATGGCCCTGGTGGAAACCCTCTTTAAACAGCCAAGTCACAGATGCTTTAACTTTCAATCGACAGAGGGCTTTACGGATCACGTTTGTGAACAAGCATCGCCCCGAGAGTCGAGCAAGGCACGAAGACCAACCCACATTTTTAAAGAACAACCCTTCCAGCGGCACAACGAGGATCCGTTCATCGATCCTGCACGCTGAGTGATATCACGGTTCATCTTATTTGTCTACCATGTGTTTGATGATTCTGTTGTATTTTCAAGCTGCCTTTTATTACGACATCAGACAAATCAGTGCAGGACAGCGTGTCTCGGACAAGCAGCGGAATAAACGTGTTTCTAGTACTGATGCGTCCCCCTCCTGGTCGGGACAGTTCACAGAGCAGGAGGAGGAGGAGGAGGAGGAGGAGGAGGTTTGGGGGGGTTACTGGGGGGAGGGGCTCAGGGTTTACTGGGGGAGCGGGAGGTGAACACCCCTGAAGTCTCCAACATGGTCTTTCTTCGTGCCGTCTCCTTGGCGACGTTGTGGTTGAGACGCCTCAGACGTTCCTGGGGACAGATTATATTCAGTTACGTGGTTGTTTTGTACTGTTTTTAAGAAACGGCATTTCAAGAGTATCCATCTCCCCGTGTGGAGTCGGATTTCCGAGTGAGAGGGGGCATGACACTGTGGGGGGGGATTAACCAGCTGATCTACCCTTGTTGTAAAAACAGAAGGCTCTCCACCGACCTGAGCGTTCTGCAGGATGTTGTTTACGAGCACGACTCTACGCCTTGCATTCAGCAGCTTCTTTACATAAGGGTCCAGGTCCAGAGCCACCTTCTGATGTTCATTGATCCGGCATAACTCTGCAAAGACAAGTAAGCATATTATTTTTTGTCAGTTATCCTGGATAAAAATAATAGGTTAATAGGTTAAAACACCTAAAACAGCACTTAAACATGCTGGTATCATTTTGTTAAGAAACAAATATTTGTATTATGTATTTTTTAAGTGAAAAACCATCTTTATTAAAGTGTTATATGGATTCCAAATATATAGGCAATTTATTAGGGAAAAAAATAACATTTTAACAGATAAATACAATAAGTTACCTGTGGCCAGATTGTCTATATGTTCTCTTAGTTCTACCTGGCTTTCCCTGTAAAGAAAGAAAAGAACCCAATTAATCCAGAGATGGAGGAGTTAATTAAAAAGGTAAACAGAGAGGAGGACACCTGGGGAAAGGAGCAAACACAGTTATCCGCAAAAGAGGATCAGCAACGTTTATATGAGCTTTCCCTCAAAACGGTTCACCTTAACCTTGCGGCCCAATATGACAGGGGGGGGGGGGGGGGTGAAAGCAGGACAATGTCCACCCGGGACCAGAACCGTTAGCAGCTTCACAAACATGAACACATCTTCGGTTACGAGCTTAGTAACGGTAGTTTCCACTCTACGACGTTCGATACACCAGGAGGACCACCTGAACCCCCCTCCTTCAATTAAATGGTCACACCCATGGCTTCCGCCGCCCAGGGGTTCACGTATAGTGCAGATTCAGGTTCACAGAAACTGAAAGCATAGAGGGGGGGCGTGACGTAACAACGTTCAAACAAAAGAAGCGTCTGAAACGTGCGAGAGTCGTCGTTTAAAATCAGTAACATCTCCCAAAAAGACCCCACCGGATCACGTGACCGCGGTAGTCACGAGTGTGTAGTTAAAGGATTCCCCTGGGCGCAGCTAGCAAGGATGACAGCGGCGGCAGCGGCGCGTGACCCTAGACGAACAATTAATCAAGGATTCGATAGAGGAAGCGCGGCTCTACCTGACGGAGTGCACGTGCAGGTCGAGTTGCTGGATTGCCGGCTTCAAGAGGTCGAGCAACCCCTCGGCTATCACATCTTTGCCGGAGGAAGTCGCGACAACAACCGCCTCCGCCGCCGCCATTTTAGGAAAAAAAAAAAGAAAAAAAAAAAAACAACAAACTGTCAACCGGAAGCTGCGTCACGTCAGCGTGACGCGTGAGACCTCTCCATTTTCTTCCCGTGGAAAGAAATAGTTTAGCTAGCAGCGCCATTTTCGGTCGGCGCCTCCGCTGTCTCCAACGCCTTTTAAGATCAGACAAGAAAGCGACGGATTCAACCAGAGTTCGTCCATTTCTCACTAGCGTTTAGTTAGGAAAGTAGACGTGTTATTATAGGTTATATATATATATATATATATAAAAACACAAGAATATAAGGAGACCACACACGGCCAACACCGTGCCGGTAAACGCTGAGCTAGCTGCTAAAGCTAACACTAGCTGGCTGTAAGGCTTTTTCCCCCTCGACCGACGCATCATTCAGTGTAAGTAAAACAATTTACTGGTGATTCTTCTTATACGTGCTTGAGATGTTAACGAGCACTTTTAAATGTATATAAAGTTGATAATTAGGCCCGCTGGTGTAACATTAGGATCTGTCCGTGTCCACTTGTGTTTGTAAGTTGGTCAAGTTAAGCTAGTTTATTGGGATCATTTGAAAGGGTAACCTTTATTATTACCCCCCTAAACTATATCACAAATATATTAAAGCTGTTGCACTTCAATGTAACTGCTACCTCCTATCTGACTGAACAATATAGTAATAATTAAGTCCAACAAACACATTTACTAATGAATGCTGCTTCGTTTGGAGAGGAGGCATCCACTGAGAAAAGTTTGAGGAATATAAAAATGTCTTTTGTCGTCACTTTATGACGTACAACAATGGAAACTAATGTGCTGCATCTGTTGGCTGTCCTTAATGAAGAGGCAGCTGTTGGGACATTCCACCCGACCTAATCAGTGGCCTCACTAATGACTTCTCCAGACCACCATCATCTTGAGATCAGGTTTACCTCACCTTTTGTGTGTTAATAGTTTGGGTTAACTGGAGGTTAGCAATTAAGACGCTTATTAGAAGTCCATCCATCCATTTTCTTCCGCTTATCCTTATTATTAGAAGTGTCTCATAGAAAGTGGATGATGGTGTCAAGGGGTTTTGTAAGCTTTTCCTAAAGAGTGAGACAGTATTTGAGGAATATCCAAACTATATCAGTCAGTATATATATTGTAATACTACTTAAAAAGGTCCATTAAATATCTTTACCCCAGCACTTGTGATCACAGTAATGAGTCAGGGTTCAATATTGTTTAATTGAATTTGAGTCATTCCTAATCAACTGTTATTAGCTCTATTTTTTGGTGTGACAGAAAAGGCACACATTTACTTTTAAATTCCCTCATTTAAAAAGGATAAGAAAAAAAAACATTTACATTTTTTAAATTAGGCTCAATGTTTCACTAGATACAGCTTATGTAATCTGCACCCGGCAACATTTATTTACATTAAGTGAGAAAGGGTTTTAAAAAAGTCTTGTACTCAAATGTTTTCCAAATTAATTTGCTAATGTAAACAATGAAGAGTGATATCAATCTGGATGTTTTACCAACCATACCCAAAATGGAACAAGCGATCAGAACCAAACTAATACTGACAATTAACATATCTAATATACATTTAATGTCTTATATTATAGTATAAATCTTGCTGTTGACCTTGTTTTTTTGTTGTCCATCTGTTTCCAGGAGCCTGAAGTCAAAATTATGGCAGCCTCCTCCCAAAAAGTTGTGCTGAAAAGTACCACCAAGGTGTCCCTAAATGAGCGGTGAGGCGCCACGCACCCTGTCAGCAGTTACACACCCGAAGGTTCTAGTGCTCCCAGTGGAAGGCTACTGTCGGGCCGGACCGGACCCGAACATGGATGCTTTTGTGACTGTCCCCAGTGTGTGCACTGCTCACTCAACTTTGTTGGTCCTATCAATATTTCTTGATGCACCTGCAAAGTTAAATATGAATGTAAGATGGAGCGGAAGGGGCTGGCTCTGGCCAAATATATTGTGTAAGCAGTGCACACATGCAGACAAGGGTAAAGGGTAGTGGTCGTCCTGAGTAAGCCTGGGTTCGCCTATGCAGGACCAGACCACTGTCATACAAAGGCCCTGGCACTCCTGCTCCCTGTTACTTAAACAGCACAATATACATCAAGTATACGCCTATAAAGGGGAGAGGAAGGCTTAAGCTAACCAGGAGGACGGGGCACATCTTGATCCTGTCTGCCTCTCTCACCACCAGTGGAAGTGAAGCACAATGCTCCTTTTTATCCTCCCGTTCTGTCTTTCTTTCTCTTCTCTCCTCCAAGTCTATAAAAGACCAGATACCCAGTCCTGGCTTGGACGTGACAAAGAGCTCCCCACCCCCCTTCCCCCCCATCTCTCCTTCCCTTCCGAGTCTCTTCAGTGGTTTAACCACTAGTCACGGTCCATGCCGTAAGTGGCTGGGTGGCCCAGCACCTCTCACGTCCAGGGCCTCCGCTGCTGCATTACGAGGACACCAGCCAGCCAGTCAGCTGGAGGCCCGTAAGTGGCAAATTGCGCTCTTCTTCTGGCACCTTCTCTCTACTTCTGTCCTCCGGTCTGTCTTTGCACTGTGAGTTTTTCTTTATCTTAGTTCTGCTTTCCTTCTTGTGCTTGTTTTTAAGACATGCTGAATTCAAGTATAAGTCATCCTGGATTTTCATGTGAACGAGAGAGGAAAATGAATGCCGACAAGTCCGTGTGGCTTCGTCCGTACTGTGAGAAATTGATGTGGAGCCCTGCTTCCTCCTCCTGTATATCCCCTGTCCTCTTCTTTTACTTCATCCCTCTCTTTCCCTCCCACCTCTAAAGCTTCACTAACATGCTGAAGAACAAGCAGCCCACTGCGGTAAGCATTCAAGCCACCATGCAACAGCAGCATTTGGCCAGTGCCCGCAATCGCCGGCTGGCCCAGCAGATGGAGAACCGGCCCTCAGTGCAAGCTGCTCTGAATCACAAGCAGGTGAGGCCAAATATCAGACAGGACCGAGTGTCTGTGGACCTTGTGAATTATTTTTATGATCATGAGTCGTGTTGGTTTGAGACACCATGAAGTAGCATGTTCCCTCACAAACGGTTTGTGGATGTGGTAAACATTTCCATGGTAACGCTGAGCTCCACCAGTCATCGCTGTTTCTTAGGATTGTGGGTAGTGTAGTACTTTGACTCTACAGGGGCATATATGAATTTACATCTCACAGCTTGTGCATAAATAGTTATATTGAGGCTAACAATCGGGCGTCCCAGAATTCAGAATATGAATAATTTTCCGTGTTGGCGTGTAGTTCTGGTGAGTGGGACTGGGTTTCATTTATACATTTATACTCTTTCTCCGATACGCAGAGGTAGAGCATGTCGTCCTCCAATCGGAAGATCGGTGGTTTGAATCCCGGCTGCTCCAGTCTGCATGCCAAAGTGTCCTTGGGCAGGCGGCTCCTCTGCCATCAGTGTATGATTGTGATCTTATGTAAACCACAGGCTAATACTTATACAATCTGTTTCTTTACAACTCTGGAAAGTTATCACAGGAACAACTTTTATCTTATGTCAGATACAGCAAATATGTGAATGTGCTGACAACGGGTTCAAGTATTGATACGCAGGTTGTTTAAAAGCGTTTCAACATCCATTCGTGGCTAGTTGTGGGAGTGGAGAAGAGGCGACCGCGCACCCGTTTCCACAATTACAAAAGCAGAATCGAGTCTAGGTGCAGCTTTATAAACGTGTTTGCCTACACGCAGTTTTAGTCGTAAATCAACAGTTTTCTGCGTCTGACCCCACCTGTCGGATCACTTTGCCCACCTCGTTCGTCTGATTTAGTTTTGTCATAATTGCGTCTGTGAATAACTCGTCAGAGCCTGAAGCAGCGCCTGGGGAAGAGCAACATCCAGGCCAGGCTCGGCCGACCCGTTGGGGCTTTGATGCGCGGAGGAGCCGCTGGAAGCCGTGGAGGAATGCGAGGGATGACCAGGGGTGGCCTCCGAGGGCGAGCCAGAGGAGGAGTCATGAGGGGAGCTCTGTCCCTGAGAGGTGTGTGTTACACACAACCTGACTTATGAATATGGCTCACGTTCCAACCCATTGACGGTTTGGCTCTTTGTTGCACAGGGAAACGGGTGTCGGTCACAGGTGGGCCTATGCGAGGTCGCGGCGCTGCTGGCCGCTTGGCGATGCGTAGAGGAGGCCGTCACCGTGGAGGACCCGTTAGCAGAGGAGGAGCTTTGGTCCGAGGAGGAGTGGCAAGAGGAGGAGTAGCCAGAGGAGGAGTAGCCAGAGGTAAGGCTGTTTTTCACTTTAAGCAGGTTTCAGACAAGGTCAACTGATAAATATTTGTTGTTGTTGTGGAGCTCTGACTTGAGTTTTGACTTGAATTGTTGACTCTTGATCAACGCTCTTCAATCATTCCTGTATTATGTTTGTCTGTCAGGCCGCGGTGGACTGCGTGGACGTGGTGGCTTTGCCGGCAGAGGTGGTCGCGGCCGCGGACGGGGTCGAGGTGTCGGCCGATCAGCCGTGACCCGCGAACAACTAGACAACCAGCTCGACGCCTACATGTCAAAGACCAAAGGTCACCTGGATGCCGAGCTGGACGCCTACATGGCCCAGGCGGATCCAGACGGCATGGAGTGACACTCCTGACGGACTCCTGAAGCAGACGCGTGCAGAGTCGCTGCAGAACTTCACAGCTGGACTTGCACATACAGTGTAGTTTCCCACCAGATCGACGGGCTGAGAAATGATCGTATTTGTAATGTTGGTGAGAGTTGGGACGGTCCAGGACTCTTAGCTTTGGAACAGCAAGAAATCAAGATTTCCCTTGGATGTGCTTTCCCCCTCCCCCTACTCAATTTCTGCATCAACCTGCTCCTGCAAAACCCACCAGGCGATGTAGTGTTTAACCTTCTGTTGAAACCAATTTTGAATCGTTTTGTTTTTTTTAAACTTTCATTTTAAATGTGATTTTAGTGTTAGAGTGCTCAGACCGTTTTTGGGGGGATTCATATCTTGTTTTGGAAACATTTGCAATGCAAAACATGTCTAAATTATTCGTTAAAAAGAATGTGAGCAAAGTGTTTCCATTTGTCATTATTTTTTTTGTATTTAAAAGATGATCTTTGAAGTCTTTTGTTCCTCTGTGTCTTCCACCTATCAGCATTCGTCAATGGACTGCTGATGTTCTTAACCTGTACTAGAAAGCATTTGTATGACATTATCCAAATCAAAAAAAAAAAATAGGTTTTAATTAAAAATGGAAAGGATTTCCGTAATTGTCTCGATTGTATGAATTTTAATGCCCTTGAGTGAAAACGTTGACAGCAGATAAAATGGAGTGAGTGAAATGTATCTCCAGAGTGAGTGAAATATTAAATTAGCTGATAATGGCTAAAAAATAAGATAGGAGCTCAAATTCCCCATTGGACATGGATGGCGATGTCTTTAAATTGAGACCTTTACCTTCATTGAACCCTTTTTCTTCTGTTTTATTTTGATTATTTTAGAAACAAATCAGTCATTCACAAGAAAAAATAGGCTAAAAATGTGGAGAAAATTAGCATAATCATAGACTTTATAAATAATTAGTCGACAGTCATGGTGTTGTCACCCATTGGATTGTGGAGTATGATTTTGCAGCCTCGAGTTTGGCTTATTGGCCGTCACATTGTTGAATTTTTGCAACCAGTGAACGGGAGTGACCGTGTTTGGACATGTTGAGGATTCAGCATCTTGCCCAAGGTCACTTCAGCATACGGACTGGAGGAGCTGGGATTCAAACCACCAACTGGAAGACGCCTTGCTTAACAGTTATACATTAAGTCTAAGATTAGCAGGAAAATCCTTGACTGAAAGTTAAGCCTCTTTCATCCTAATCATAATGCATGTCAAACAAAACATGTATAAACTTTTTATCTAAGAAATAATTGCTAGTGGCAGATAGGAAACTATACATTTATTAAATTCAGTAGTATTATGTACAATATATTTGTTATAAAGAACAAATACAAAGCAATTTCTCATCAACAAAATAAACACATTCACAAAAACAGCAAGGCAATATTGAAAATGAAAAAGCATATATAAATAAAAATATATTACATGCACATAATATTAAATATACCCAAAGCATGTACACAGATCTGCTGAATCTCATCGGGCATCAAAGGTTTTGTGAATGTAGCTTGAGCGCTGGGTTTTGTGTTTACAGTTGAAAATAAATCTCAGCAGGTTTTAAAATAAGTAATTATCAACATCCCAGTAAACGTTCTGCATTCAAAACTCCAAGAAAAGCACTCAAAATCATATCCAAACGTCGATGTCGGCGGATTTTATATACAAACGTTTGTAGTTAGGATTTCCATGCTGCCTTGAACGCATCGTGGTTGTGTCAAATGACGTCACTCAAGCTATAAGTACGTGTGCGGCCCCTCAGTTGATCCTCTTGTCTGCGCTCGTTGTTCGGTGGGAACATCGCTGGAGAGCTAGCAGGTAAGAAAACGCGGTCAATCCAGCAGACACGATACAAAGATACACACGAACTGTGGGTACGTAATGTACGATGGTGGGGTTTTATTTAATCATTTAAGAACATTTTTGCGCACTAATCCGTCCTCGGTAACGTTAACCTGAAGAGCCGGCTGCTAGCTAGCTGTGAGGTAGCTAACCGTTTCTTTAAACGTTTAGTTAATACATTGATTAATGGTACATTGATTAACCAACTCGTATGTATTTTAAACGCTATTTAACTGGCCTTTAGTTGATGGACACTTATTTGAAATATCGCGTTTTCTTGCGGTGACGATTCAAAATGTCTGCCGTGAAGAAGCTCCACGCGGTGCATTATGGTCGATCGGGAAGAACAGGCGCGGTTTTTATTAACTTTTCTTTAATGGTAACTTTCGATGTTATCCTATTAGATGCCCGATACTGTAATATCTATATACCTACTTTAATTATTTATTACGTTTATTTAATTTTCATCCCACATTTTTACTTCCGTCCGCTGTCCGTCCGTCACCTTCCACATCATGCAGACATAACTGATAAATGACGTCTCTCTCGTGTGTCGTCATTGCGTTTTCTTGACTTTGCATCCGTATCGCTTCTCTGGAGCGACTCCTGGTCGGTCACGTGGTCCGACGCCACAGTGCAGACTTGTCATTGGGATTGATCTGTGCAGTGGGCTGATCCCAGGTCAGCCGTGGCTACATCACTCCAGGTTTTGCTTTCATCTCTGCACTGTCTGTTGCAGAACGGTGACAATGAGGCCTGATACAGTGATTTGACTGGTTTTTAGATATTTATTTTTATTAAAACCCAACTGTCTTTTGCAGGATTATGGCTTTACTGCTGAAGGAGGTGTGGGATGAACTATTCTTCAGGATGAACTCTGGATGACGATGACGCTCTGGCACATGAGGTTCATATTTCACTACATTTAATGTTTTAACAGTTGGTTGCAAACAAACCTCTAGACATGGGCGGAGAGGAAAATACTGATTTTTGACTTAAAAGCTTATTTAATTTGTCGGCACAGTATGAGCTCTGGTCCTGTTCGGTGGTCCATCGAGGTCATACAGTGCAGAGAGCAATTATTCTCTTGCAACCCACTGCTGCTCGCTCTGTGGTAGTGTTACTTATGGGAACTGACAGCCGTTAATAGTTTAAAGTGGTCATTGTTTATTAATGGTGGTGAATTCAACCCGTCCTCTCCGTTTCAGGTGCCGAGAACATCAAACCAGCTCGGTGAGTAGTATTACCAGACTAAAGCTACTCTTACAGTGTCATGATGATTTGGCAATATGTTCAACTGCTCTGATGTGTGATTGATAAGCTGCCTCTGAACAACTTGTGCCCCGCTCACGGAGTACGTGGGTGGTTTTTGGGACACGCGGTAACCTTGGTTCTGCCTCCTGCAGGTTTAAGGACTGATGGGAACAGATGGGGGGCCGTCGCCATCTTGAAGTAGCCGAGGGTGCTGATTGAAGCCCGGTAAGTTTCCCAGACATTCCAGTTTGATTATCCCGTTAAACTGAAGCAGGCCTGGGGGTCAGCCAAACAATGATGCATGCTAGTACTGTGGCTGTAATTGGGAAGAAGAAAAATCTACTGCATAATAAAAGCACTGTATGGTATCTGCAACCAGTTGGTTCATCAGCTGGAATGTTCATAAGTCGGTGCTAGAGGAACTCAACACCTGGCATCGTTGGTCTCCACGCGAGTCCGTGTTTGGAGTCCTGGTTGTGTGTTGAAACACTACACACCTTCAGTTTATCTGCAAAACCCACATTATCTGACCTCCCACTCTGTCCTGTTCCAGGTTTCTGCTGCAGCGAAGGATGTCTTCCTCCTGCAGGTGTTTGGCTCCAAAGGTGAGTGTTTAACTGAGTTTAAGAGTGATTTAGAGTATGTGGCCAAATGTAAAAGAAGGCACTGTATGGTATCTGCAGCCAGTTGGTTCATCAGCTGGAATGTTCATAAGTCAGTGCTAGAGGAACTCAACACCTGGCATCGTTGGTCTCCACGCAGTCCATGTTTGGAGTCCTGGTTGTGTGTTGAAACACTTGCATTTTAACATAATTTTTAGGTTTATTTTGTCATGATTGGAGTGTCTAAATATGAAGTGGTGCTTAATAAACGTGCTGACGGTTCCTCCCTGTTCCTCCAGGTTTCTGGTGCTGCAGCACAGGACGGCCTCGTCATCACCGCTGGGATCCGACAGCAGGTGAGTTTTTCACTTTTAGAGTTTTTTTTTTAAGTAGCGTTTTTAAATCCGAATGGGTTGAGGTCTGTCCCGACGGGCCTTTACCTGTAGGGCCATGTCGTTGGAAATGCCTCACAGAACAACTCTGTGGTTTCGCTTTACCCACATGTTCACTGCCATGAGCCTTGTGGGATATTTCTGCAGTACATTCATCTTGATGGGAAACTAGAAAATGTTTAATTTGAGAATACTGACGGGGCTGAAAATGCTCTGCAAACTGAACAGTTCAACCTTTGACCTGTGTAGGTAAATATGAAGGAATCTGGATGCCGTCGGCTTAATTTAACTCCTACTCGTTTGTTTTCAGAATCCTGAGATGATCCCGTGTCTGGATGGAGTATCGGCAGCCTTTCACTGTGAGTTGTTATTAATGCTCTTCAGTGTTTGGTCATATACCAAGGCTTTCAGGACTCTCCGTTCCTGTCTTGCTGTGGAATTGACCAGAAATAAAACCCATCCCACTGGGCTTCTCCAGCAGCTTGCGGAGTAGACCTGTTGGGAACATGAGCTGCCCTTTCTTTACCGCCTCTTCTGTAAACGTGTTCAGTTGTGTGTATTAGTGGACTGACCGCAGCCACAGACGTAACAACGTTCTTCTTCTGTTTTCAGACAGAGGCCTTGGTGAATCGGCTGCCTTCACTCCTGCAAATTACACCACTTCATAAAGAGTGGTCACTGGATTTTGTCTACTTTGTAATCAATAACTGCAAATAAAATATCTGACACAAAACTCTCGATTGTCTTGGTCTCTATGAGGGGGAAACTTATTGACAATGTCTTTAAAATTAGGTGACAGTTTGCACCAAGGGGACTTATAAGAACTTTATCACAAATGGTGATTTAAACCCTCACACAATAAGTTTATGATGAATTTTCATCATCGGCAATTGTAAATATTGTCACGCATGACTTTGGAAAAGCTCTCCAGCTGCTGTCATAATGCTTAATAATGCAAAATAAATGATTGCAATTTATTTGTAAGGTTTTATTTTTCCAATAGCGGTTTCTCGGACAAATGTCTGTCGCCTTTTTACATTTTTCAAGGTGGGGGGGGAAAAAAAACCTTGTACATTTAATACTTAAAAGCTAAAGAGGAAACTTTTTTTTTTTTTTTTTTCTCCTTCCTGTGTACTCATTCCGTTATCTTTGTCACTTTAAAATAAAGCTGGATTATGCTATTTTTGTGCATTTTTCAGTTCCTTCATCAGTTCGATGGCTAATACAGAAAATTCTGCTCCAATCCTCACTAAGACCAAGAGCGTGGATCACATTAGTCCAGTTCTCAGGTCTTCACACTGAATAATAATACTTTTTAATAAAACACTCGATCATTGAAGCCCAAAATACTAATCTCTGATCTTCTGCTACATTATGAACCATCCAGGTTCAGGTCTGGTTCAGGTCTGCTTTCTGTCCACAGAGACTCATCTAAACATGGAGAAGCAGCCCTGGCACGTCACAGATCCACGTTTACAGCTGTAGCAGCATATTTCCTCCACTAGGGGGCAGTATATTTACACGAGCAGAAGGACTGAGCCCTGGTGAGTTCAGGTTTCATGGGCAGCGACTCCAGCTCTGCACTGTATGAAGGTAAAAACACTTTTTACCTGAGCACCTGAGGTTTGTTGTTGTAGGAAACATTCACACCTTTATCACTAAATTCAAAGTCACAGAAAAACATTCCAGTCACAAACTTCTAAATATGCCTTTACCATATTTTCACAATAAAACATTTTTTCTCTCTGATTTTTCCAGTGCAAACACCAGGGCTGAAATCCTTGAAAATGCTTGGATTTTTATGTGTTTTCAAGGTTTGAAACGTGCTTGAATTTTTCCTTGGAAACCTGCAATGAAACCTGAATCTGCTGCTACGAGTCTCAGGGAAGATATTATTATTTATTAAATCAAGGTTTTTTCAGTTTCAAATACAGTTTTTGCATCAACAGGCATGTAGCCTCAACATCCATCTCATTACCCAAAACAGGAACCCCATCCGTGTTGTTGTCTCTCTGCATCTCTGTTGTTTTTATTGTTATCCTTGGTTCTTTGTGGTAATTTGTGCTTTTTTGTGTTTTTTTGTGTTTGTAGTTATTTAGTGTTTTTGCAGATCTGTCGTTGCTCTTGTGTCTCTTGTCGCATATTGTTTGATGGCCGTTTGGCGTATTTTTTATTGTTGTTTTTGCATCACTTTGTACTTATTTTATCTCTCTTTGTAGTCGTGCGACTGTCTTTCTAACAACACAATATTTTTGCTGAATAGATTGCGCCGTTATACCCATGACCTTGCCCAGGGTCACGTGCCCGTTATTCTCTTCCATTAATCCATCGCGGAGGAATGATTCATCTTCAAGTATTTGGGGTGAGCATTCCTTTAAATGGTATCACGATGTCTAACGGAAGTAGGTGAAAGTTCGCAGAGGAGAACAATCTGAGAGATCAGCAGATTCAAAACAGCTTCTGGTTCAAGCAAACCACACTGCAGTGTGGGTCACATGATACCATACAAACAAAGGAAACCGCAGTGAAACTAGGAAGTACATGTGTCACACACGTGTCTCTGCTCATATATATACTGTATATATATAAGTGGCCAGGTCCCTATTTGGTTCCTGGTACTCTCTGTGCAGTGTGGACTGTTTATTTATGTCATCTGTGTTCATGAAAAGTGAAGCCAATGCTGAAGAGCCTTAAACTTGCATTCTCTCTGTTGGCCATCAGTTGGATGCACATGGAGTCTGATTGTATTGAAGTCTATGATAATATGACTCTACTTCTCACCTGATTTATTATCTCGGTAGTTTATGGTCTCAAAAAGTAGGGTATGCTTTAGGGGCGGGGCTACATTGTGATCGCTACTACTACCGTAATTACCATGCTAGCATGCTACCAATGCAATACACTACAAAGATGACTTTAACTCAGATCCAGTACGGTTGTGTTCGTCAGAATCCACCCGTCGCTCCTCTGCAGTCCAAATATGGTCACTTCTTTTCACTGGTTGCAAAAAAAAATAAATCCAAGATAGCGTCGGCCAAAATGCCAAAATTGAGGCTTGTTTTTGACAAATGTTTTTATTGTCTTTTTTCAATGAGCAAAACAAAAAGTAAAATAAATACATAAAACAAGGCAAGAACAATAGACTACAAAGCTGTCATTAAATCATCCCCCTCCAAAAACTCCTTAAATGAGCCCCAAATCTTTACAAATGTGTTATATTTCCCTTTAACAGCATATGTATGTTTTTCTAATGCAAGGCAGTAGACCCTCAACCCAAATTCACTTGCTTGGTCTAGACTTCCATGATAGTGCAATTTTATGTTTAGCTTCAAGAAGACAGAATAAACCATTTTCTTTACTTGAGGCTTGTTGACTACAGAAGAGCGACGGGTGGATCTGCAGAACCCTAAAGCATGCCCTGCTTTATGGTCTATTATTCTAAATGGGATCATGATTAACTAAATAAACATCATGCTGAATTAAAGAGGACTATAAAATGTGATAATTCAATAAGAAGTAGGGTCATTTTCTTATTATTATAATTATTAAAGGCATAAAAGTGTCCAATATGTGTTATACTGTGTTCTTATTCATACTGAAAACTTAATTTTCATACACTAAATTATACATATTTTGTAGGTGATACCAATTAAGGTTTTCCCAGTATCAATACCCCCTAAATGTCTCATTATTAGTCAGATCCACGATGACTCACCGCTGTTCCCTGTTTTAGTCTGTTTACTACAAATGTACTGCCTGGCTTCGACTTCCTCACATCTGCTGAGCACGCTCTCCCTCCTCGCAGCCACGCGGTGCCCACGCGTCGCTTCTGCACGCTCATTGGCCAGAGCCGACACAAACAAAGATTCTCCGCCAATGGGAGCGGTGTGCACGCGCTGAGCCACACCGTCCATGCCTCGCTGCTCATGTCCCGATTTGTGGGCAGTCGGTTCACATAAAACCCAACCCGCGTCCTCTTTGTTTACAGCAGATGCAAGTGGAAGAAGAAGCAAGAAGAAGGAAGAAAAGGGCAGCTTGTGTTTCCGTTAGCGAGCGGGATTCAGCGTCGTTAGCTTTTCGTTGTCGGATATATATAAAAAACACAAAATACGCAGTCATGGTGGCCATGGCGAAGAGAATGAAGTGCTTCCAGGTGGTGTTTTCGGACCCCAGTAAGAGTTTCTACTGCGGCGGGGACACGGTGTCCGGTCGGGTGGAGGTGGAGGTGAACGAGGTGACCCGGGTCTCCGCGGTGAAGATCCTGGGTCTGGGCAGCGCCAAGGTGGAGTACGCGAAGGGCAAGCAGCGGTGCCGCCAGGAGGCCGAGTACCTCCGCTACGAGGAGGTGCTGCGACTGGACGACCAGCCAACAGGTACGGCGGTCTACTTTATCAGCAAAAGAAGGGTCGCGAGATAAACTGTTTGTGACGTCACACTGTAAAGAAGTGGAATAAATTGCATTAGCATTTCAAGTAATTGCTAACCTAATGGTTGAACTATGGAGGGGAGTTGATGTCAAACACACAGCTGCAACTTATGTAATTGTTATTTACTTTTTTTTTGCAGACTCTGATGGTTCCGTCGTGTTGAGGCCCGGAAACAAATACGAGTACAGTTTTGGATTTGAGCTCCCCCTGCAAGGGTAAGACCCCGTGTTTACTTTACTTTAATAATACTACATGTTTGTGTTGAAACATAGTGTCCTAATGAGAGACTTTCAAAAAATATGTCCAGCTTGAAATACAAATTTGCTAAAAAAAACAAACCCAAAATGTATTTATTCATCCTGTATTTCTGAAGGAGACAAATCCAGCAATAATCATGTTAATCTCAAACTTATTTATGATTTGTGAGACAATGAAAGTCATTGTCTCCCAGATGAATTGTTCTCTAACGTCCCACGTGTCCTCTCAGGAAGCTGGTGTCGTCATACAAGGGGAAGTTCGGCTACGTCCACTACTATGTGAAGGCCCTGCTGGAGAGGCCTCAGCAGGCCACCCTCGAATGCAAGAAACCCTTTGAGGTGGAGGAGCCCCTGGATGTCAACACCCCAGACCTGCTGGTGTCACAGTACATCTATGACGCAGTGCTGCGTGAGTTTGACAGGTGAGTTGACCTCCCTGCGTCCCCTCAGTCTCCCGCAGGCGGCATGAAGGAGAAGAAAGTCACCTGCATGTTCATCCCCGACGGCCAGGTGTCACTGAACGTCAAAATCGACCGCCGTGGCTTCTGCGAAGGCGAGGACATCTGCATCAACGCAAAGTTCGAGAATACCTGCTCCCGCATCGTGGTTCCCAAGGCCGCCATCATCGCCAAACACATGTATCTGGCCAACGGCCGCACCAAAGTCTTCCGCCAGAAGCTGTCTTCGGTGCGCGGCAACCACATCATCTCCGGCATGTGTGACGCCTGGCAGGGGAAGACCATCAGGGTGCCGAAGATCAAACCGTCCATGCTGGGGAGCAACATCATCCGCGTGGAGTACGCTCTGATGGTAAGCATTCACATGCTGCGTGTATTTTTTTACTTTTTACATTCTGAGACGGCGCTAACGTGTATGGCCGCTGTCCTTCCAGATTTACATCCACATCCCCGGCAGCGAGAAGCTGATCCTGGAGCTGCCGCTGGTCATCGGCACCGCCGGCCTTGGCAGCCGCAGCAACAGCGTGAGCAGCCAGGAGGGTTCAGTCAGCAACGCCTCCCAGAGCTGGGTGTCCCTCAGGATGCCATCCCAGCCTCCCAGCTACTGTGACGTCACGCAAGACTGCCGTCTAGACCAGCCGCTCACGCCGCTCCTGGATGACTTCGATGGTGACGACAGCCCCATCTTCATGACCGCCCCCGCGTTCCCGTTCCCGCCGCCGGCATACACTGAGGTAGGCGTCTCAAACTTGTTGTATCAGTACACCAGCGTAATCCTCTCCTTACATTGAGAACATGCTCTAAATCAAACTATTGTTGTTTTTTCAGGCGGAGGAGGAGGTGTTCAATGGCAACGCTCGCATGTTGCCGGTCTGCTGAAGTCCCGGAGGGAATCCTGGTCTACCTCTCTAGAGACCGTTCAACTTAAGCACTTGGAAAAAAGGGGCAGAAAGTTCAAACTCCAGAGGAGACATGTTGGCCGGAGAAGTAAAGCTTGGACTGCGGGAAGAGAAAAAAAAAGAGACTCGCCAGCTCTGTCTGCTGTCTTCACCTCGCTTCATCATCACTTGCGCCGAGTCTTCCGCCGGTCTTCCGCCGGGTCTTCCGCCGG
Organism: Chelidonichthys spinosus; assembly: GCA_029853015.1. NCBI lineage: Eukaryota > Metazoa > Chordata > Actinopteri > Perciformes > Triglidae > Chelidonichthys > Chelidonichthys spinosus. Next base: position 2,521,212 of record CM056836.1, on the reverse strand, counting down.
GTCTTTCAGGGTCACCAACCCGGAGGTCGAGCCCAGAGGCTGTGGTGCGCTGCGTTTCTGAATGAGTTGTGCCTTCCAGACTCAAAACCTTCAGGGTCTCACTTGACTTTATCAGCCACTGTTAAGACTGTTTATTGGGGCCAAGCGTTGTACGAGTCAGACCCCGGGCCGCTGCAACATCTGTGCTTTTTTAGGGGGGTTTTGTCTTGTCCTCACGATGCTTCGTCATTCCTGTATTTTTTAAGGGATTTCACTTGAGGAGTTGTTTTAAGTTTAAGTTTGTATTGCTGTAAAGAATGTGTCAGGAATATTTCTACTTTATTCTGTGAGTTACAGCATGTAGAATACTTTTTCTTGGATGTTTGTAGAACCTGATGCAGCATCCACATTTTGTTTTATGTACTCTTATGTACCAGCGTTTTGAGAAAAAATGTGGTTTGTTCCTATATTTTTATTGCACTTTTTGATTGATGCATTTTGCTTCACTACTGCCTACAAGATTTTCTGTTATGTTTTGTTTGTGATGGAGATCGGATTTTCTCAGTAACGTGTTGGAACCTCACTTTTGACTTCCAAATCCCAGCTTGGTGATTGGCTGTAAAGAAGCTAAATATAACATACAAGAATCCAGTACACACTCCAGTGTCGTAGGATGCACCTTAATGTGAGGATAATCATTGGCTCTGATCTGCGGTTGTCGTGGACGACGTTTCAGCGTGAGATCATCGCTGTGGTGTTTTCACAGCTTCTGTTCCTTCAGGGCGCTAAAAGAAAATCACTGTTGAAGACAGATTTGTGAGAAAGAATGTTTGCCATGCATTCATGATACTTAAAAGAAAGTATTTTTTTATGAAACCCTGTGGGTTTGTTTTTTATTAAAGGAATGTTGAAAATATCCAACTTGTCTGCTCTTTCCTGTATGACTGGTTTAAAATCAGTTAAGTCCTGGTTGAGCCATCCCTTATTGTAAAGTCTGTTATCCAAGTGTGGCTTTATCAGTGTTTTGACCATAAAAGCCTTAAAATATTGGTCCTCACAGTAAAGTTGTTTTCTGGAAAGTAATGACCACATTTAGGACGAAAACAAAAAGTTGATCATAGTTAATTTTTATTTAAAATCCTAACCAGTGACTCGGAAAGGTCCAGCTTCCTCCTGAAGTAGGGAAGTGGAAAATGGAGCCTTTTATGGTCTGGATCATGGACTTCCTGCCAAGCTTTAGATAGGCTTCTAGCCTAGTATTTTTTTAGGAATTAGTAGGTGAGATGTCAAATGATGATTACATCTGTAATCTTAGAGCAAAACCTTATAACCTTGAATTGTATTGTTGGCCTCAGAAGCGGTGGGATTGAACCATTTTGGCGATAGTGGGTGTACTGTAGAATGGTTCCAGTCAGAATTCCTGTTCTGCATCATTCAGCCAGAGGCATGCACATGTTTTCCCCCTTTCATAGTGTTCTCTGTGCTGCTGACGTCTGGTAACCGCTGAGAGAAACAGATAAGAACACTGTTTATCACAGTAACTCTGTGAAGGGGCTGCTACTCTGGGCCTCGCTGCTTCCCCGCAAGTTAGTATGGATGTTCATGGTAGTTTGCAAGGGAACTTAGTTTGGATGTTCATGGAAGTTTGCAAGGGAACTTAGTATGGATGTTCATGGTAGTTTGCAAGGGAACTTAGTTTGGATGTTCATGGTAGTTTGCAAGGGAACTTAGTATGGATGTTCATGGTAGTTTGCAAGGGAACTTAGTATGGATGTTCATGGTAGTTTGTAGGGGAACTTAGTTTGGATGTTCATGGTAGTTTGCATGTTGAGGCCCGAGCAGGCACCTCCCAGACACCACAGTTGGTCCTTGTCTATAAACAGTGTTTGTGGGGAGGATCACATCGCCAGACAAACAGAGTAACGTTACTGCAGGCGTATCAGAACAAACGTCTTCTCAACTGTGACTGTCCACAGAAACGTAGTTGCCCCTTTGTTTCGTGTAACTACAGATAGATACGTAACAATGGAAGTATTCAAACAACAGCAGGTGTAGATATTTTGGGTTGAAGCGACATGTGAGTGTGTAGAACGTTTCCAAGTGTTCCACCAGTGTGGCGGTGGGCGGCTGCAGTTACATGTAGGGCAAGTGTCAACAAATGAAACGCCTTCTGTTTGTTTGACCGATGCATGTGGAAAATCCTGGCGTCCGATTCTGCCTCTGCTTTCCAAGAAAGTCTGACTTGGAGGACAAACTGATCCCCAGTTTTCCATAACCTTTATAAGTGCAAAACAACATTACATAATATGCTGTGTTCATTGTCATTGCGTTTGTCTTCCCAGAAGGGTTTTGTCTTTTGTCTTGCAATGAAACAATATATTTTTAAATGGTGTTTGGACTCTATATTAGAGGCTAAGGCTTCTGATGGAGTCAGTTTACTGCCATTCTTTTATAGCTTTCATTTTTCTTAAAACTGTGAAAAACATATTTTATTACCATGGGCATACATTTTTCTACGGACGTGTCTGATCATTGAATTGACAGCATTATTTGCCCCCAAATAATGGTGGTTGACTACCTGCAGGAAGAAAAAGCAATGAGAATGTGTTCTTGTCATAGCTGTGTCCCAAATATACAAGAATAGAATATGATCTCTTTTCAAAACAGAATTCCTTTTACAAAAAGAAAATCCCCAGACCCCCAGACGTCTCATTTCAGGGACCTGGGTTTCGGCCTCCAAAGGCTGCGCCCGCTGAATTGGGATACAAGCTTTAGTGTGTCGGACTCTACTGGAAGATTCTTCCTAAGCATATTCCCTGTTGTGAATGATGGTGGTGGAGAGTCCTGTCTAACGTGTCACACCACCTGTAAAGTAGGCAACCTGCATTCATTGTGTGCTCTCGAGGCAATTATCTTTAGGCATTTTCTGAAATGGTCATAAAAGGTTAGGATCACTTTGGGACATGCGGTGTCAAACATTGGTCTGGTGGTTGAATGTCCTCAATATTTAATACTACGTCACTAGTTTTATGAAGTGCTCACTTACACAAATTTAAACAAATTTTGTGAACAAAATTTGAGAGAAATATGCCTTTTGTGTACGTAGAAAAAGTCTGAGTTGTATAGTTGTCGAAAAAAGTGATAAGAATGTTTTTTTTGACAACCTGAACAAAACCCATGTTGACACGGGCAACAATAAATCTTTTAAATTTTATAGTTTTTTGAAAAAAAATCATAAAAAAAGTAAGTTTATAGTATGTCAAAAAAAGTCACAGTAATTTTATAGTTTGTGGGAAAAAGTCATGAAAAAGTCAGAGAATAGCATTTTGAAAAAAAAAAATCAAGAAAAAAATAATCTTATAGTACGTCTACAATAGTTGTGAAAAAAATCATAGTATAGTTTTTCAAAAAAAGTCACGAAAAAAAGTAATTTTATAGTTTGTCGAAAAAAGTCATGAAAAAAGTAAATAGTATAGGATTTTGAAAAAAGTCAAGAAAAAAATTATTTTATAGTGTGTCTAAAAAAGTAATGAAAAAAATCATAGTATAGTTTTTCGAAAAAAGTCACGAAAAAAAGGACTTTTATAGTACGTCAAAAAAGTCATGAAAAAAGTCACAGTATAGGATTTCGAAAAAAGTCAAGAAAAAAAAATAATTTTATTGTGTCTAAAAGACTAATGAAACAAAATCATAATATAGTTTTTCGAGACAAAGTCACGAAAAAATTAATTGTATAGTTTTTCGAAAAAAATCATGAAAAAAGTAAGTTTATAGTATGTCAAAAAAAGTCACAAAGTAATTTTATAGTTTGTGGGGAAAAGTCAGAGAATAGCATTTTGAAAAAAAAAATCAAGACAAAAATAATCTTATAGTATGTCTAGAATAGTTGTGAAAAAAAATCATAGTATAGTTTTTCAAAAAAAGTCACGAAAAAAAAGTAATTTTATAGTTTGTCGAAAAAAGTAATGAAAAAAGTCAATAGTATAGGATTTTGAAAAAAGTCAAGAAAAAAAATATTTTATAGTGTGTCTAAAAAAGTAATGAAAAAAATCACAGTATAGTTTTTCAAAAAAAGTCACGAAAATAAGTAATTTTATAGTACGTCGAAAAAGTCATGAAAAAAGTCATAGTATAGAATTTTGACAAAAGTCAAGAAAAAATAATAATTTTATTGTGTGTCTAAAAGACTAATGAAAAAAATCATAGTATAGTTTATCGAGACAAAGTCACAAAAAAATTAATTGTATAGTTTGTCGAAAAAAGTCACGAAAACAGAAATTATATAGTTTGTCGAAAAAAAGTAATGGAAAAAGTAATTTTATTGTACGCCTAAAAAAGTCACGAAAAAAGTCATAGTACAGTTTATCGCAACAAAGTCACAAAAAAATAAATTGCATAGTTTGTAAAAAAACATGAAATGAGTTCTATTATAATATTGTTCTCAGAAGCCTTTCTCCACTTCTCTTTATTCTCTCGCTGAATTCCTTCATGACCGCCTGCTGAAAACCAGCAGAGCACCTCATTGGATGAGGTCTGCTGCCTGCCTCCTGTGATTGGCTGAAGACCCCGTTCATGCTTTGGGCATGCAGGCAGAGCGTGCCCACGTCTCCCAGAGGAAGTCTGTTCATTCTTTATTAATGGCGTTGGCTTCACTCACAGAGGGACTTTCTGCTCTTTCTACTTTCACTTTTGGTATAATGGTGAATTCTGGTAAAGGCAGGTCATCGTAGAATGATATCACATCAAGGAGCTCCCCTCATCAAATGACTTCCTAGAATAAACCATCCATCACCAACCACAGCAAAGGTCATACATCTAGCAGCTTCTAGTCTGATGACCTCAGAGCAACTTCTAAATACGCCTTAAAATTATTCTCTAATCAATTCTAATTAACAGACGCAGTGCAGAGATGAAATGCTGTTGTTGCAGTGTTGGGCAATAGATAATGACTAGTAATGATTAGTAATGACTAGTAATTAGTCCACATTTCCGTCTCAGAACTTGTGTTTTCTTTACTTCATGTCTTAGTCAGTGTTTTGGTTATTAGCTCCGCCCCTCTCGTCTCCTTGAAGAAGACAACGACTAAAAACTCTCCCTTCTTGCAGCGTGCGGCTGACTTTTTATAGCAGTTTTTAGATAAAAGACACACCAACACAGCACACATGGTGACACATGCATCCCAGGTGTGTTGTGGTGCACAGCGGGACTTGAACCACGCAGACCTGTGAGAACAAGCGAGGCGACAGAGTAAACAGTCTGAGGCTGCACCTAAACCAACCGCAAAACAAGTTTCCCCTGAAGGAGTGAAGGAGCGGAGCGAGGAGGCCAAACACAACAAACATGCTGTTATCTGCAACACTTTCCCTTTGAATCATGGCTGGAACCATGAGGCATGCTGGGAAGAAATCCTCCACACATTCAGCAACAACGAGGGAAATAAGACTAAAAAAATATATATGGAAAACATTTCTTGTTCCTAAAATTAACCTTCCATTGATTTGATTGACAACATTGAAAAGTTGGGTACATTCTTTTGACCTTTAACTTAGAAAACTGCTGGAAAAAAGTTGCTGCACGCTGCAAAAAATGGAGCGCACACCAGAGGAACCAGAGGAAATAACAGCACACATCATCACATCCTAAAATGACTGACCCAGTCAGACTTCAGTCCACACTGGGAGGGGCTGCTTGTACCTCCACCTCTTCATAGTCAGTCTCTCATCCCACCGCTGACAACCAAACAGTAACTACTGACATCAGAAATAGATAAATACAGTACAGTAAAGTGTTTTAAGACTGTAAAAAAGGCCGATTCATTTGCCAGTCAGTAAATGTAAAGGGAAAAAACATGACTTCCACTGAGCAGCAGCAAGCTTTAAAAGAGAGAACAAATATATGTGAATGTATATATAACATAAATAATCTCCTGGTTCAGTTGAAGGCGTTGTGAGACCTTGAAACAAACAAAACCACACACAAAAGAAAACGGAAGTTGCAGCCTCGGTTACACAGTGCTGTTGTGCACATTTCCATTTCAGGGAAGTTGTTTTCCTAGGAATGCTTTGGGAACGTCTCCGCTGCAGCAACATGCAGACGACCTCAGGTTTGAGTCTGTGACCTTTCCAGACGGCGAGGACGACGACGAGCCTGCAGTCTGCATTCATGCACCTCCCCTAACGTCTTCCAGCTGCCGACCTTCAGATGGACCTTTGGTGTAAACACACTCCCGAGGACGCCACGTTCCACATGCACAACAGAGAGCAGGCCCCGCCCACTCTCACCCACATTGTGCCGCCGTTCCTCAGATGAACGGCCTTGTTGTTGCGTAACGTGTTTTCCTGTGTTGGAGATGCTGGAGACTAAGATGTGTTGCAACACGGTGGAGAAGAAACATGTGAAAACAAGTTAGTCTGCATGTCTGACGCGCCTTTGAATACACTACCCAGCATGCTCCTGGCCTGGCTCACGTCTGGTCCAACAACAACAACAAGGCTGGAACCAGACTTTACGAAGCATCGTGCCAACATCCTCACAGAGACCTGGATCCTGGACCCCCAAAGACCAGACTCTGGGGGGCCTTACATTGTCTCTACCTGTGAAAATGTTGGGTAAAGGTTTTTGACGGTTTGTTGGAGAAGAAGAAGAAGAAGAAGAAGAAGAAGCCTTTTTTACTTCACATTGTTTCCTGCTGGTTTGCTGACAGCGAGAAAATCAAATGGAGACGTGCTCCCTTCGTTTGTGGCCATGATGACTTCAGCTCTGTTGTGGTGTGTGTGTGTGTGTGTGTGTGTGTGTGTGTGTGTGTGTGTGTGCGTGGGAGTTGCTGAGTTGACTGAGATAGTCTTTTTTTTTTGTCTGTATCTCTGACTTCCTGTCTCTTTGAGTCTCCCACAGGTCTGTTATCTCAGCTGGAGCCTGAGCTGGGTCTCAAACTGATGACCTGTCCAGGTGAACCCTCTTGTCCTCGGGCTACTGGGACACAGCCAACCAATCATGTACGTGAAGCTAATGTGGAAGTGCCAAAAACAGGGTCCTCAAACGTGGGTCTAACTGTGAAGCCCTTTTTAAATGATATTATGTGTGTTGGTGTCTATGATGTCACACACACTCCAGTGAAATGTTGCTGTGTCAGTTTGTCTCTGGAGAAAGGTTAAATGTAAAAACAGAATTTGGGTCATGACCTGTTTTCAGTGTTACTTCCTTCAGAAACTCCTGTATGTATGAACACATCACTGTTTAATGCTGCCACCTAGTGGTAACAGAGGATCCACACACCCTGGAGGGAAGGTGCTTTGTTAACAAACAAACTTATATATATATTAAATGTAACATCATGTTTACTGAGATAATAAAACAAGAGAAAAATATGGTCATTTTGTCATTAACTTCTATGCAATCAGAGGAGTCGCCCCCTGATGGCCACTAGAGAGAATACAAGGTTAAGGCATGTTTCATTTACATCAATGAAAGTAAATAATGTTGTATTAATAAGGCCCTTAATTAAGATCCCTCCCAGTCCCGTTACAGAAAGGTTAATGAAGTCACACCTGAAAAGCAAATTGTTTCAACCTTTATTAAACATAGCTTGCAAGAGATAAATATTACAAAGTTATTTCCTCCAAAATTAGCTTATTTTTTCAATCAATGCATAATTGTCAATCAACTGGCAGTATTCAAACAGCATTATTTTCTTTTATTTTTTGTAGACTGTTAAATATCAACTATGTGCAAAAGGTCAGGATTGATGTAAGCAAAAAAAAAAAGCAAAAAAAAAAAGACTTCAATTGGTTTGCCCGGTCGATTTTATCACCCGGTTCGCCCCCCCTCCCCCTCCCCCACGATTATTTTAAACCACTGTCAACATCGTACAAAATAAATTTATTTCGTAAATCAAATGTTTCCCTGCGTTACCAGCAACTAATAGAATAGAAGCCAAAATAATAAGAGGACCATACAATGTTTGTACGGCAGGAACAAAGTGATCACTGATTCAGGGTCAGCTCGTCTCGAGCAGAAAGTCGTGGGAATCGACGTGAGCCGATACACGGTGGAATAGAGAGCATCAAATCGTCTGCGTAGAATCGACTTTTAAAGCCACAAATGTCAATAAAACTACAGGATTTAACTTATAGATAACAAGCTTAAGACCAAGTTCTCATCCTATTTTAATGAATATAATCTCACTTCAGATGATGCAGCTTTGTTTTTATGTGCAGGTTGTTCGACTGTTAAAGAGAAGGGGACACGAGAAACCTCACTTTTTAAAATATCATCTTTCAACGCTGTAAAGAACATAAACGACTTCAGCACCCGCCCGCAGAATATGAATATGTAAATAAGATGGTGGTTTGTATGTGATCCTTCAGCCTGATTCAGCAAACTGTACATCAGTGCCCCCCCACCCCTCCCCGGATCAAACCATTAGTTCAGGACTCCAACACAAACGGTGAAACCTTCAAAGTGCTTTTATCTCATTTAGGAAAACAGTTATTTTAAAGTTTCAAACTAAAGAAAATGAAGTGAACCAGACCTGAACCAATGAGCACCTTCCTGCAAACGTCCCCAGTGATGATGCATTCAGGGAGGGGGGAGGGGGGGGGGATCCCAAACATTTTGCACATTTGTTACACAATAATACACAGTGATCACAAAACGAAATGACAAGCTTCACAATATTCATGGCTTTTTGTTTGCTTTTTCTACACAATATACAACCATTTAATTTCTTTTTTCAGTACAAGGGAGGAGAAAATGCTTATGTACAATAAGTCATTATTACTTCAAACCTAGCAAATATTGTGTCATTTATTTCATAGTCAATACATTTGTTTATTTTATTTTTTAAACTGCAATAGAAACAAAAACAGAACTCAATTGAGACGTCAGAGAAAAAAATTGAAACTTTTGGATTTTGAGGAAAAAAAAGAAGAAGAATCTGCAGTCCAAATACAAAGTGTGTGGATGCATCTGCAAAAGGAGCAAGGAGACAGGAGGAGGAGGAGGAGGAGGAGGGGGGTTTCTCTTCTTCAGCTTCAGCTTGGCAGCAGAAAAGGAGACGCATGACAAAGCACTGCTAAAATCAATATGGTGGCAGTAAAAATGTTTCATCCTAGATATTTAAAAACTCATGAAAATATATCTGTGCATCCAATTTCAACGGTTCCACCAAAGGGAATATGATTCCTGGTTTAAAAAAATAACGATAAAGAATTGAGTTTACATCTCTAATCTCTAGGTAGTTTCATAGTCTTGGCCTCAAGTCTTCCACTTCACTGGGGGCTGTCTATCATCTGGATCTGGATTCCATCAGAACCGGACTAACCGGGAACAAACGACACCAGCGACCTTCGCACAGCTGGAGAGTAACGACGCATGTTGGCGGTGACACAAACAATATGACGACAACAACAACAAAGTCACGTGTTTAACTTTAACTTCATCACCCAACAGGACGATTGGCCGATCCGAAACATCACCGACTCATCGGATTGGCCGATCCGAAACATCGCTGACTCATCGTCCAGATTTGGTCTCAAAGGTTCAGAACGATGACGATCGTCTCGGGCAACAAATCCACGAGAACCAATGGCAGAGATGCTTACGCTCATTATTTCTACGTGTTTTCCACGTTTCCAGGTCAGTTTGTGCGTTGGTTCGGCGTCGTGTTCCCGGAACGCTTGGAGATCGGAAGTTGAACATTTCAACATCGCAATCGTCTGGAAACGCATCGTTAGGTCAATAAAGGGGTCAATATTTCTCTTAAACATGGAGTGTTACGATTTTACACATAAAACCACAGAATCATGTTGTAGCTTTTTAGCCTAAATGAGAAATAACGCTGGACGATAAAAAAAGATCGTTGTCGAGAAGCTAACACTAATTAGCCATTTAAAAGAAAGTTGATGCTTTAAGAAAATTACATTTCTGCCTCAGCCAATCAGAACAAAGAGCTTTAACGAAATAAGAGTTTACTTTAGCGTAGCAGTGCTTTGAACTAAATGCTAATGTCGGGATGCTAACATGCAAACGGTGACACGTTAACAAGGCGATGTTTTTGCAGACGTTTGCGACGCATGTCAGCGTGTTAGCATCGGGGAATTTACATAAAACACGAAGTGGAGCCGATGTTTTTTTAGTTTTTAAACCAAAAGTAGTCGATGACAACGTGAGCGTCGATGACGTACAGAAAGTACGGAATGAACCGGAGTGTAACGTACACACACACACACACACACACACAGAAAACCGCACAGATTTGTTAGAAACGCACAAGAACTGAAGGAATCCAACATGACCTTGTGACCCTGCGAGTGTCGTTCTTGTGTTATTGGTTCCCCCCGTTGTCGTGTTTCTCTGTGAACATGAGCAACTCCAACTTTGTTTAAGTTAAATCTGACTAATCAGACTGAAATGTGTTGGATGGGTCCAGAATAAAGAGGATAATACTGCACGTTTGACTGAACACTGCTTGAAATGAGCATCTAAAACATAAAAACAGGGTGTATTAGTACACTTTAATGAGTGTAGTATATATTTATAGGAAACGGGTTGGAACTCGAAGACGAGCTGATGCGTTTACTGCCTTTAAATATTTACAGATTGAACGGTTCAATTAATAAAAAAAAAGTGCAAATCAACACAAATAACTAATATCTAAGAAACAAAAAGGAGAATAGCTTTCCTTCAACTCTTTTTTTTAAGATTTGAAAACCGACAGTCGAGGTGCAACATTAACAGAAGAGCGACACTTAGCAAAGCAACCCCCCCCTTCAAACTCACGTCCATGCAATCATCTCCACCGACCTTTTAGCCACTCTCAATTGTAACATTATTTTTTTTCCTCTTTTTAAAAAAAAATGTTTTTCCAATTGGAAATATGCAAAGTGCTCCTCTGGAGTGAGGCAATGATTGATCCATGTCTCTCCCATAAAAGATATAATCACATCCTTTTTTTTCTCTCCCTCTGAAGCTAGGTATCTGTACATAATCCATTCAGATATTTCAATAGTTTCTGTTTAGCTATGATGATTATTATCGTCTCCGGTGGGGCTGACACCTCTCAGGTACGCCACCATTTCATTAGGAGACGCCGCAAAACAAACAAACAAATAAACTTACAAATCACCCTCTCCCCCCCCTCCCCCAACAACAAAAACAAGGAAAGGTTGGGCGGGTGGGGGTCAACAATCAGAAAACAATCTAAAAACTCAAAGATAAGAAGAAAAAGGAACCTAGATCTCTCAGTCTCTAGGAACACAACCTGTGGTTTGGATGCAGAAAACGTGCTTCCACCTTCAGATTTGAGTTTTTTTCCCCCACTTTCTCAAAGAACACGTGATGCCAAGAGGAGCTGCTGGGTAGAAAGGGTTCAGTTTGTGCATACTGGGAAAACCAAAGGGTATCTAGGGGAGGTGGGGCAGGAAGTGAGATGGGAGGGAATATCTTCTCTCTGAGTGGTGCCATCGTCCCCCCCTGCGAGTCCTGGATGAGTTTTGTAGACGGCGTTCTCTTGATCGGTGAGTCGGGAGTCGAAAAAAGCTTTTTCCAAACTCTGATCACATCGGATCGGTCCTTTCCAGGTAAATATCCGGCAGGTGTCTCCTCCGTGACTCCAGGTCGAACGTGTCGGAGCTTATCGCCTCTTTGAAACCGACCTTTCAACAAGGCGATACAAGTGTAGTTGCTAACCCCCCCCCCCTCCCTCCCAATCAGTATTTTACATGACCTCAAATTAGCGAGCTAACACTTTTTTTTTCTCGTTTTTTACAAAGCTTCAAAGTTTTACTTTACGTTGCATAGCAACCAGAATGCATCCTGTTGATCTTCTGTTCCTAGCAGTGGTCTGAGCTTTATAATAAAAATCCTACGTGATGGTTGGCCTAAACGTGGCCCCCTACGATGATTCAGCGTCGCTGCCCAAAGTAAAAAGACAGCAGAGAAACGAAAAAATGGACCAAACACTTATAAAAGAAATAAAAGCATAATGAGTAATCGAAACTGAAGCAAAAAAAATGGTAGTTGCAGGTATAATAATAGTGCTACCAACAGCGATAATAATGGGAATTATAATTGTTAAACAACGCTAACGAAGAAGTTTTTTTTTTTTTTACTATAATAAGAACATTTGAGATGCACCGACAGTTTAGTGTCTTTGTCCGACTTGGTGGGTTTTCATGGGTTGGTGTAAGGTAGGCACACGGACAGGCACTGCATGCGATGGGCGGGTGGGGGCGGGGCTTGGGAGGGGAAGGGTCGGGGGTTAGAGGGTGGTGTTGGTTGATCTGGGAGTGCTTCAGTATGGGGTAGGAGGGCAGGTTTGGTGGGGGGGGTGTTGGGGCAGGGAGGCTGGGCGGAGCTCATTTCTGTCCGGTGATGGACTGCGATATGGATCGAGGCGGGATCATGTCCAACAGGTACTCTCTCTGCCGGTCTGCTAAGCTGGAGCTCTTATGGGCTCCGACCGCCGCCGGGTTCAGATAGGCAATATTTAACCCTGCGGGATCAAGACAGACACACAGAGACCACACTGTAACACTTCAACTTCAACTCTGGAGTTTATTCACGTCCCCTTATATCCATAAATAACACGTCTGGCGTTAAATGGGCTTCTAATCGTTTACAGCAAGTATATAGGTTTCATATTCAAACCCTAAATCTGGAATCCTTTAGGAGTAGTTTCCAAAATGTTCCCTCACATTAAAGTGCCTAAAATGGTGCATTGTCACATGACCTATGACATCATCGACTATTCGAGGGTTAAATCGACCAAATCCAAAACAAATCTGACCTTTTGGAGGAGTTTTAAAAGCCTCGGGAGCGTTTAAACATTTGATCCAAAGACGGTATTCAGGCTCACAGACGGTAGATGAGAGTGAAGCAGGTACCTGGGATGTTGTAGATCTGACGACGGCTGTCGTGCTGCATTCTATTGCTGCTGCCGCCGCCGCCCCCGCCGCTGCCACAGTGCTTGGCGCTGGTCATTCCCATGAGGCTGCTGGCCACGGACAGCTGGGAGGCCTGGGCGAAGTTGGACAGGACTCCTCGCGCCGAGTTGGACAGACCTCGCTGCATGGAGGCCTGAGGCTGGGGAGCCTGGGGGGGGGGCACGTCTTATTAACCGGTTATCCCATTACGTCAAATATCAAGTAAAAACAGAGTAGATTTCTGTCACATGGATTTACTGTGGTGTAATTATTATGTTGTGTTTCCCTGTTTAAAGGGTTTTAAGGCAGTTCTTCCCTTATCTGATGGAGGATGTCGTACAGATTGTAAAGCCCTCGGAGGCAAATGTAATTTAATTATATTTCATGTTATTTCCAGCTTTTAACCCTTCTCATAAATGAACGTGATTAAATGAGGGGTTCTGGTTGGCTGCTCTATAAACAACGGGCACACAAGAAGTTCATGAGTCTACGAACGGAGTGCACGCGTACCTGGCGGAGTGCATGATGTCGGATCATGGAGTCGGTCTTGGAGGCGTTGGGGCCGGTGGGGGCCGAGCTGGGAGAGAGGGCCGCCTGCTGCTGCAGCCTCTGTTCGATCTCCTGACACGGAGGCAAATCCAGAGGGACATGAGTTAGTACGTTCACTAATGTCACCGTTATCCGTTATAAACGAGGGCCGGCGAGCTGACCTGCTCCTGCTGCAGAGCCTTCACGAAGGCGTTCTTCAGCCTGTTGGTGTGCTCCGCCTTCAGGGCTTTCTTCTGATTGGAAGTCATGCACTGCTCGCACAGAATCCGCCCGCTCTTCTCTTGCTTCCAGTGGGGGGTGAAGTCGGTTCTGCATTGGGCGCAGAAGAACGGCTCCATACGTCCCAGCGTCCCCCTGAGTTTACCTGCAGAGGACCGCGTCACCTCATCAGTTATTAAGCCCTTCAAAGAATGAGTTTTAAAATCGCCTTAAAGACGAGCTGCTCACCCTGACTGTCCAGCACACTCTGCACCACCTCCTCCAGGCCCACCATGTAGATGAACTCGCTGTTGGCGGCCGAGGGCAGGAAGTGGAGGAGCGGGGCGGGCGGTTTGGGTGGAGGGATCTCCAGCAGGGTCTTCTCCAGCTGCTTCCTCAGGGCCAGCTTGGCCGCCGCCTGGCTGCTGGCCTGGTCGCCCATGGAGCTCACCCCTCCGCCGGCCGAGCTGGACATGGTGGACGGGCTGACGGCCGAAGCTCCGCCCATGCCGCCGGCCACGCCCCCGGCCCCCGCCGCCTGCATGTGGGCCAGGTTCATGTACATGGCACTGGAGCCCGAGCGCTGGGAAGCCGCCACCTGCTGACTCGCCTGCAGGGAGACACACATTCTCTACAGTAAAGTCACATTTCAGGTTTTGAAGAGGCAGCAGAATAAAAAAACAGAACTTTGTAACCATGGTGATGACCATGCTAGACTACACAGATGAGCGGATGGCCGGGTTGGGTTTACCTGCTGGTAGCTGACGGCGTTGGACATGCTGGAGCCGGAGCGGGACATCCCGGGCTTCGAGGAGAGCCTCTGGCCCTGCAGCTGGGCCGGGTTGGGGGCTATCACTCTCTGGGACATCAACATGGGGGGCAGGCTGGCGTTGGCTGACCTGATGACTGTGTGACCCTACAGGAAGGGAAATAAAGAAAAAAAAAAAAGAGTTTTATGAAAGGAAACACGTCATACACATTGTGGCCAGCAGAGGGCAGCAGCTGCTTAGTGAGCAACAAAACCAGGCAGAATACCAGCATCCATACAAAACAAGCTGATAAGACACACACACACACACACCCAGTGGAATCTGCAGAAGATTTAACACCATCTCAACATCTAATGGAGGAGCAGCGCTACGTCATGCAAGAACAAAGACTTCCAGCAGGAGGCCGCCTCCTAATCACGCTTTGTCTGAACTCAACTCACGGATGCTGATGGCACTTTCTGGACTGTTAAAAGGAGCGGATCACATTTTAATTCATTAGGACTCACAGGAGACATTTCTAAATAAAAGAATAGTCAAAATACAGGATCCTGAATCCTGAATAGAGGAGAAGGATAGGATTTATAATATGAAATACATTTCTCTTTATCAGGGTTGTAGGGGAAAAACCCTCATGTTGCATAACAGACATCACATTAGTTTGTGTCTCCAAGACAAAATATAAGATAACACCTTTTACTAGAGTCGAAAACTACGTGACAGACAGACAGACAGACAGACAGACAGGACAGACAGACAGACAGACAGACAGACCTGTGCAGTGCGGAGGTTCTGGGGCTCGGGGTTGTGCATGCCCGGCCTCACAGGCATCTTCCCCAGGCCAGGAGAGCTGTGGATGGGTGGAGGCTGCACGGAGGACGCGGTGTTCTGGACCACCGGGACCTGGACCAGGACCACATGAACCCGGATCAACGCGTGTGACCCGGAGGTTTGACTTCACATACATTTAGATTACAACAATAACATCCGACGTGATCAACAGACCAATCAGAGCCGGCCGTCGGCTACCGACTTTGTTAATCTTTCCTCTCCATCATCTTAAAAATGCATCATCTAAAAAAAACTTTATTAATCGTCTAAACACACATTCAGGACAGTGTGTGTGCCGCCGCCGCCGCCATGTGTGCCGTTTAAAAAGATAGGTAGATTTAATCATTTCCACAATTCATAACAAGTAAAAAGCAGAATATTGTTAAATGAGGTATATCTATCTCCTGAATGAGGACCATGCAGGTGAAGGGTGTTGATCAGCAGCAGCACTGACCTTCTGCACCACGTTCTCCTTCTGCATCTGACTCTGTCGGAGCTTCTTCAGCAGCACCAGCCGAGCCTCCTCCAGACGCAGCTCCTCCCGCAGAGCTTTGATCATCTGCTGCCTCTCCTCCCCCGTCTTCCCCTGAAACACAACCTCCGTCAACACGCCGGACTTCTGCTCCCATCTTCAGTTCCACTGTGTTTCTAACTGAGATCATGTTTGATCATTTCCCATGTGATGAGGAGTAGACGGCTTTAATCAGGGTGAAGGTGCAGCTTTCATTTCTTAGCATGTTTTTATTATATCTGTTAATGAAGGAGTTTCCATAGTTACATCGTCAACACACTGATTGTTAATACAGGCGTGCATGGGAGATAAAAACAGCTAAACGTCAACTCATATGGATTCAAGTGGATGTTTTGTTTGTGAGTTTTGGAGAAGATGTATTCAATATAACAATACTCCCACCACTCTGTCCACGATTATAGTTTTATACATTTTGTTTTATTATTGTTTACTTGTATTACTTATGTATTATGTTTGTTCTGTTTTGCCTCTTGTTGCTCCTCTTTGCTGCTGTTATTCCAGAAATGTCCCCGCCGTGGGCCTAATAAAGGGTTATCTTATCTTTTTAAATGATTCATTTAACTTTTGGACGGAGATAATTACAGAGCGCCGCTTCGCTCGCTGTGTGTTTTAAAGAGAGAGAGAGAGAGGGGGGGTGGAGTACTGAAAACAACGTTCCTGTTATGGTTGTAAATTAGTCATTAGCTTTATTTTAACCCAGAGTGAGGGTCAGTTTATGATATATATCTAATAATAATCTGAGTTTACTCCAAAATCGGTTTATAGAGTCTTCATTGTGGCGAATATGTTATTATAAACTAGGAGAAAACCTCCAGGTCTGACCTTGAACAGGTCCAGGTTGGCCTGGTGCAGCCGCTCCTCCGGGCGAGGCGTTGTTCTGGGACTGGACGCCTCGTTGTCCGACAGGATGATGACGTCCGGAGACGGAGTCCGCCTGTCGTGGTCCGCCTCGCTACACGGGAGGAAACGGGAAGAAATGTTAAATGTTCATCATCTTCTTTCAAAGCTTCATCTGGACATCTGGGCTTCGAGGCTCGAGAGTCAGGAGGAGGATTTGGATGCGAGGAGCATCGTAGCCTCTCTGAGGCTGTTGCTTTAACCATGACCCCGTCTTTATATCTCAGGGGAGTTTATATATTATTATATGTTATATTTCAGGTGCTTTCACCTCCACCTCGACCCACAGAAGCAGCCTGATCGTGCAGCCATCGGCCTCTAACGCACCGCTGTTGC
This sequence comes from Chelidonichthys spinosus, assembly GCA_029853015.1. Classification (NCBI taxonomy): domain Eukaryota; kingdom Metazoa; phylum Chordata; class Actinopteri; order Perciformes; family Triglidae; genus Chelidonichthys; species Chelidonichthys spinosus. The sequence continues at coordinate 2,504,200 of CM056836.1, read as the reverse complement.
TCAAAGGGGAATTTGAGTGGAATAGTGTGGATCCTACAGACTCATATTTATGGTAAAGGTTCATGTGAATTTAAGGGAAATGTGTCAAATCATCCATCAGACCCTAAACAGCTGATAGGAGTACAAACAGGGACTACATTTTATATCTGCACACTTGTTTCTGTACTATTTATCCGTCTATTATTGTACTAGTACTGTTCACATAAACCCTTTGAATCTTGAATATTTTAAGACATTCTAATGTAACCGTGCAGCCATTAAAAAGTCTCTCTTAGTGGAAATACATCATATTGCTTCAATGAAGAGCTCCAATATTCAATATTCAGAGCCCTTCGAGGGTGTTTTCACATGTTGTCCTCTTTAAACAAACCGAACTGGGATTCCCTGGATCGTGTGTTTCTACTCCCGGGGCGAAAAATGTAAAATATTAATCCCTGCTGCTGATATCAGACCAACACATTCTCCCTGCGATGCATCAAATAACAGCTTGGTCAGTGCTCCGAAGGTCTGTATGTGTTTATATACATATTTACATACACACACATGAGTCTGACAGGCAGAGGAACAGCCTCTGCAAGTCCACGGATCCAGGAGGAAACACCGCTGGTACTTCTCCGTGTATAAATACTTTGTTCTCACCATCTCCTCCCGGCGCTCATGTCCACAGGCTCGTCCAGCATGTTCTCCTTGCCGTTCTTGCTGGACCCGATGTGGCTGCTGTGGCCTCCCAGCCTCATACTCCCATTCAGCTTCTCCTCGTAAGCAGCGCCCATCAGGCTCTGGTGGTGTAGGCTGCTGGCCCCGGGGCCCTTCCCGTCTCCCAGGGGCCCCGCAACCTCCAGGGCTGCCAGGTCCGCTAGGTCCTTGCGTTTGAGCAGCGCCAGCATCTTGAGGCGCTCCATGGCCTCGTGGCCCTCCATTTTGAGGCGCTTGGCCAGCGCGTCCTCTCGCTCGCTGGGTGACTCCAGGCCTCGCTTCAGCAGGTTGAGCCTCAGCGCCTCCTCAGACATCCGCTCCATCCTGGGGGGAGGAGAAGGGGGTTAGCAGGCATCAAACATCACATGGAGTTTTGACACATTTTTTCCTTTAATTCAATCCTTCCGATCGGGTTCATCCCTCGACTTTAAGCTCCTGCATGAGGACGTGTTTCTGCTGCATCATCGTACACATAGCACAGTGAACCAGCATGAACGGCTGTAAACAAGGCTCTGTAACGGTGGCCGAGGAGGGGGTCAGACATTTCTCATCTTCAGTAAAAACAACATGAGTTGGGGAGGACAGACTCAGGTTTACATGCAGGGCTTCATGTCCTCCGTGTGTTGGACACTAACACACAACACGACGGTTTGCACGACCAGAACCTACTTCTAAGCATTATGAAGGACTTGAATATCAACAGGAGGGATCGTCTAAATCCTCAGAACTCTCTATTTTTATTTGAAATGTCCTGCTGGATGGACGGACCGACACCACCACCGGCATCGTGAGGTCCCCCTGCTCCACATCAAACCAAGACTTTTAACAAACCCGCAGTATAATAACTCCTCAGACAATAACACAACAATACATCAGCAGACGGTATGAGCAGCTGATTGGAAGCTCATTCAGATGGAAGTGGGTTAAACAGCCTAAGAATAGAACGGATCTCTGTACTTGATGGTGACAAATACAGTTGTGATGCCTGTGTGTGTGTGTGTGTGTGTGTGTGTGTGTGTGTGTGAGAGTTAAGGACGACAACAACAAGTCTTATGAGCATTAAGTCAGTCATGTGGCTCCGGCATGGTGGCCGATGGAGGAGCGAACCAAAAGATGGGGTGGGGTGGGGGGGGGGGTGGTCTGCTGTCTCAGTCCAAAACTCAAATATTTACTTCAAAAATTATCACATTAATAATCGACACAATTCACCACACGTTTGGATCTAATTAAATATCCGGTTACAATCCATATTTGTTGGGGTTTAACCTTTTTAAAACAACATTTTCAATTTGTTCACAAACTGTTTCCTGCTGTACAAACAAATAAAGCTTTATTAACATTAACAGACACTGGCAGCTTCATTCAAAAGCCTGAAATGAAGCTTTCAAAAGGAAAATAAAGAAAGTGACGTAACGCCTTAGTGGATCCGTCTGGTCTACTTCTCAACAAAAACTGTATTTGATTTAAATACGTCTTAATCAATACAACATTTTTTAAATGACTGGTAATTACAAGTGGGAGAAATAATTGATTATATGATGCACCGTTATTCTTTGTTGAACGATTCTGCAACTATGTGGTAAAGTCTATAATCCATCCATCCATCCATCCATTCATCCATCCATCCATCCATCCATCCATCCATCCATCCTTCGCCCAGCAGCCTTCAAACCAGACTCCATTCAGAAAACAACATTGTAAGGCTCTCCCCACCTCTCAGACAGACATAAAGCATGACTTTAGACTTTTTACAAACCGCCATCATCATGGAGTTATTTCAGCATCCTTTTCATCCAGGTTCTGAAGTTAAATCACATCTTAAAAGTTCATTTTGTGTTCATACAGCCGTGGTAATCTGTGGCACATCGTGCTAGATACAGTGCAGCTGGCTGAAATTCACCGAGCACCTCTGGGTGCACTACTACTACCACAAACACAAAGACCCGTCTCCATGAAGCAGCCAAGTTATCTGCAGAGTTAAAGTAGTGGCTCTTTTGAAGATGGAGGCCGTTCTCACTATGAGAGCCGGTTGAAGCGGTGACTGCAGTGAGAGGAGGGTCGGTGGTGAGCGATCACACGGGGTTCAAACCTTGAACAGAAGGAAGAACGAGGCATTTTGCTCGTGTAACCACAGCGAAGCCCCGACACACTTCCTGAACACCTGTTAAAACGATTTCAAATCGAGACGGATTGAACAACGAGGTTCAGAATCCTCATACAAGCGAAATATGGTTTGATTCTTCACGGGAAGCTGCGTGCCACTGGTTTGGTCTACAAATACTGAATAGTTATATGACATTATGCAACTCACAGGTTGACCGTTTTTCTCCCATAGCTCATGAAATCAACGCTATTATTGTGCCGTATTCCTAAAAAGACACAAATTCATGGTAACTAGTGGCTGGCTGTAGGTTTATATATATATATATATATATATTGCAGATCAGGGTGAAGACAATCCATACATTGATCCTGGTGATTTTTCATGATGATGAGTGACTTTTAAATCTGTCCAGCTCATGGAAGAGAAGTGAAGAATAGAGCCCCATTTCAAAATAAAGGAAGTATCATGCAATAATAAAAAACTCTTACAATGTTGACATTTTTCAAATCGCAGTCATGGTGTATTTATGTAGGGAGACCTTATCGTTTGAAATTCTGTTTTTCACCAAAAAAAAAGGATGTAATCTTTGACGCAATACAATTATTTGGTTTTTTTTTTCCCAGTAGATTTTAGTGCCAGTTTTAAGGTGTTTTTAGCATATTTAGATGATATTCAGGACACACACACACACACACACACACATATATATATATGAATATTCTTCAACATGCCTCAGTTATAGTCAAGTTTGTCATGATTCGTGTTTATGGTTAAAACATCCTGTGTGGAACCAGTGAGGTGTGTTCAGGCGTCTCCTCCATTATAACAGGCAGACATCGTGTGTGTGTGTGTGTGTGTGTGTGTGTGTGGCCAGACAACATGCAAATGGATGCTTTCATTTCCAGCACTGCACCGCCGCGTTAACGCCACCTGGGCCGACGCTCAATTTGGCAACGCCGCTCATGTTGGTCGGCAGCGTCAGAGCCTGGGATTCAGGCGGAGATTTAATTGGCCCGTTATCACTTAATCAGCTTCCTATTAGCAGATTATTCCTGCTGGTGTTGTTCTATCGGTTCCCCTCATCTGCTGTAGCGCGGCGCCGTGGCTGCCATCGCTCTAATCTGTTATCCATTACATCTACAGCAGCCTCTTTAACACAGGGAGGAGTCTTAATGACCGGCCCTCCCCGCCACTACTCCTTCTTCTTCTCTTCTTCTTCTCTAATTAATTTGTGACGCAGCGTCGGAGCCAAGTCATCGCCTCCATTTGTGAGGGAGGAAAAGAAAAAAAAACACCCTGCAACCTCTCCGCCGAGCCTCCACCTTTAATGAGCCAGAAAGCACCGCTGAGAACGGCGCTGATGAACCAATCAGGGTCGGCCGTGTGCTGCGCGTCAGTAACTGGCATCTCACACCCTTCCCCTCCACCATCCTCCTCCTCCTGGCCACCGCCGCCTGCCTTTACATAATATAATGACTGTTTCAGTCAGCTGCTACACAAGCCACACACTCTCTCCTCACCCCCCTCCGCCCTAAACCCCTCCCACTACCTCCCTCTCACCCCACCCCTCTAGCTTTGGGCGCTCTGCCAGGCCCGATGCAATAAAGGAAAATACAAGAAAGGGAGACATTGTGTGAGAGAGAGAGAGAGAGAGAGGGGTAGAAAGAGGGCGAATGCGAGCTCCACCTAAAGTCACACTTTCCATAACAAAAGTTGGGCAGGTAAGACGTCTTTGTCACGGAAAAAAAAAAAGGAAATCGGACGGCGACGCAAGGAGAAACAGAAAGTCCACATTCAGAGCAGCATTCCGACAGAAGGCAGGATTTTGTAACCCCCCCCCCCCTCTCCTGCTACAGCTGTATAATACCACAAAGAAACCACTCCTTGGTCCTCTACCCTCCCCCAATACCCCCCCCCCCCCCCTCACTGTAAAAATAAACACATGCTTACTTTCAGGGGCCCCTTAAATGCAGCCAGAGCTGAGAGCTTCATTTGTTAATACACCAACCAGGAGTGGATGTGGAGTGTGTAGGCATGTGTGCATGGGCGAGGATATATATTTATATGTGTGTGTGTGTGTGTGTGTGTGTGTGTGTGTGTATGGGGGGTAATAAAGGAGTGACACAGCCAAGATACACGGAGAGCAGAGGGATTTTTTTTCTTCATCTTGCGCTATCCTCGCAAAAAGTCTTTGTGTAGGCTGTGTGTGTGTGTGTGTGTGTGTGAGTGTGTGTGTGTGTGTGTGTGTGTGAGTGTGGTGTGTGTGATGTGAGGAGAGAGTGTGTGTGTGTGTGTGTGTGTTGTGCTGTGTGTAATGCAACTTGTATGTCGTGCTGTCGCACACACACACCACACACACACACACATGGCACACACACACACACACACACACAACACACACAACACCACACACACCATCACACCCACACACACCACACACACACACACACACACACACACACACACACACACTTGCACACACACACACACACACACACAAAATGTTCTTTATGCAGAGTCCTGTCGATCAGATGGCCGCTTCTAAAATGTCCTCCTCAGAAATAAACCAGCAGCCTTTGTCACACTCACACCTCCTGTCCTGTCATGCCCCGGTCCTGGTCTAGTCCCGGTCCTGGTCTAGTCTAGCCCCTCCAGCGTGGCTCAGGTTAACACCATTTGTAAAAAAGCGTGCCTGTTGCCAGCTGACTGAGTGTGACGGTAATAGGGATGTTTTTTTTTAAACTGCAGTGTGGAATCTGCTGCTCATTTCACGCACGATCTGCATCCCAACAATTGATTTGGCTGATGCAACCCCCGTTCCATAGCAGTCAGTCTCCTCCTCGCCACCACCACCTCCACCTCCTTCCTCCTGGACTCTGTGGTTTTAAATATGCATTCTCCGTTTCTTTTTTTTCCCCCAACAGTTTGATTCATCGCTGGATGTCGGTTCTTATCACTGAGGTGCAGGAGCCAGATGTGTCAGACCTGACTTCCCATCTCTACCCAAAAGACAAAAAAAAAAAGTGCAATTACTGATCTGGTGCAGCGAATCACGTACCGCCTCCATTTGTGCCATTAATCCCAACGTCAAAATGGTGGTGATGGGTGCAAAATGGCTGCCATGGCACGAAAACTGGCAGGACCCTGAACCCGAATCAATACGATGTAAAGCAATACGGACTCCTCACTCCTCCTCAGGCTACGGGACTCATTTGTTTTCAGGCCGGACTGATTCTTTGGTGGAATTCCTTACGTTGTATTTTAAGAGAAAGAACAGGTAGTAAGCTTTAAAGCCAAACCAGCTACGAAGCGGTTAAAGATGTAAAGTCCTGGTGAGACAAAGAAATATGATCCAGGAAGTCCAGCTGGAACAGAATCATGCATTTATAAAAGGTTTGTTATAGTCTAACTATGAGGTAAACAGCAGACACAAAGGTAACCCCCATGTGTGTGTGTGTGTGTGATGTCATCCAGTGTGTTGGCCTCCAGACTCTAAACGGGACCATAATTAAGTAAACGAACATCATGCTGGATTACAGAAGACTTGGAACGAGAGATCCAGACCATAAACCCACGTTTTCAGTGTATTTCTGAGATAATAAATCAAGTGAGACGGAGGGACGTTTCTGATAACACCTTCAATCTGACTTCTTTTTACAAGCAGAGGAGTCGCCCCCTGATGGCCACTAGAGAGAATGCAATCATCAGAAACGGGGGTTGTCATGTGATCCGAGTGCTGCCCCCCTCCCCCCCAGAGATGGAGAGACACAGAGAGAAGAGAGAGAGAAAGAGAGAGAGAGAGAGTTACAGCTGGTGATTAAATTGAAGGGACAACTCGGGCACAGCAACATTTAAGGTGGGCTGACCTTTTAAGGTGGTTCAGCACTATTCTCCATCAATCATTTTTTCTTTAATATATCTTTTAACGGTATAACTGATGTCAGAATTAAAATAGTTAAATATTAACATCCTTAATGCAAACTCTGAATCAGGAAAAACACAAAGTTAACAAAGTTATTGTTACCGAATGGAATTATTAAGTACTTTTATCGGTATTGGCAACTATTACAATTTAAGTATTGAGCTGAAAAAAAAAAGGTTGGTGCATCCCTTTATTAATCGTTTGACAGCCCTGATATATAAATAAATATATTAATAAATAAATAGCAGGGTCGGGCCGGCGGTTTAATGAGGGTCTGATCACCTGAAATCTTAATTATCAAGGAAAAAGTCTAAAAACATCAAGTGACCTCCAAAAAGGATGGAAAAGCCTTCTTCATCTCCCGCTGCTGCTTCATTTGTACAAATCAGACAGTCTGACTATTGAACAACAATGCAAGATGGGAACAAAATGGCCGCCGTGGACAATCCAAGCCCCCCCCTGGATGCACGATGCCTCCGTCCGTATCGTATAGAGGGATTACGGAAGGCAGCTCTTTAGGGTGGCGTTAAATGGTGGCGTTGCTGAGCTCTAGGCGGCGTGGACGGCGCTCAGCCTCACTGCTCGGGTCATACAGGGTGAACGGCAGGAAGTTCCTGCGCTCCGTCTCATCACACCCAGCGTACGCAGCATCCGAGTGCACGCCGATGTCTGCTGGAAGTGTTTTTAGAAGCAAGAGCATCTGTTCTTCACGAGCACAGCAGCCTCGGCTTCTAACGCCGGGACAGATTTCACAGTGAAACGGCGATAAACAGCTAGACCAGGGATTTAAATCAAATCCTTCATATTTGAGGATCAGGATAAGTCAAATTCAAGCACTTTTCAAGCATTTCAAGGTGTATTTCCGTGCTTTTCCAGCACCTTCCAGCTGTGGTAGACTACATATTTGTATCAATCCAACCCTCAGTATCATCACATTAAATGAGATGTAAACGTCCCATAAACAACCAACATGAGACAGCTTCTTACAGAAGGACCACAAATGACTGAGGATGCAGATCCATGGCCACATCTTTCACACATATTTGCATACAAACACAGTAAAGGCAAACGATGCAGTATAAACTGTCTACCCGTTGTATGCAAGATGTCAATATTCAAATGCTGGGCAGCTTTACTAAACCTGCTATTCTGCACGATCGCAGCATAAAAAAGTGAATGTTTTATGGTTAAGATCTCCTTCTCCCTTCAGAACCACCTTATAAATTGCACATCCACGATGTGAATCTCTCTCTCCCGCTCCACCACCACCACCACCACCACCCAAAGGTGCTCTAGTGGATTGAGATCTGGTGACTGTGGAGGCCATCTGAGTACAGTGAACTCATTGTTCAAGAAACCAGTTTCAGATGATTTGAGCTTCACGACATGGCATGTTATCCTGCTGGAAGAAGCCATCAGACGGGATGGACACCCCCACACCATTACACCACCACCAGCCTGCACCGCTCACTGCTGATACGAGGCGGGATGGATCCAAGCTTTCATGTCCTTTACAACAAATTCTGACCCGACCGTCCCGATGCAGAGACAGGCAGAACCCACAAACCTCCGTAAACCACTTTCCAGCCCCAATGACATGTGTTGTCTCCATAACATCTAACAGCATTCACCATTTTCTTCTGTGCTAGTCACATGACCACTGAAAATACTTCAGCAACAACTACATAGTGTACGTAGCATTCAGAACATCAGACTGTTAGACCAAACCAGTGGTGTGGCTAGCTAAACGCCTTATTTGATTTGACGAAACACCAGAGTACAGGTCGAGTCATGAAAGGGAAGAGAAAAGACAGGGATTTGATGAAAAACTAAATATTGACACATAACGATAAATAAATGAATAGCTAACATATTAAAACTGTCAAAAAGCATTTTATCGAGCATCCCAAACACACAACTCGGTGTTTCAGGATAATAAAGTAGTCCTGACCGGCTCGTGACACTGACCACAGGACAGGAAGTGAGGAGAAAACCTCCTTGTTGTCTCATCAACAGTCCTTCAGGAAACCAACAGCTACCATCTGGCTACTTTTAGCTTTCAGTGCTAGAAGAGATGGAGAGAGATGTCCTGAAACAACAAACCCCCTCCATGTGCCAACAGGAGGCAGCGGCTCAGCTCACTGTTCCAGCTGACACACTGGATCTCAACACACACACACACACACACACACACACACACACACACACACACACACACACACACGCACACACGCACACACGCACACACACACGCCTGGCTGTAAAGGGTGTTGATGACAAGGCTGCTGGGAATATGACCAAAAATTTGCATATGGCCAATTTTTTTACACTAATGACGCCAATCAGAACGGACCTCATAGCAACAGACTTGTAATTGGTTGTGTGTGGCGGCCCGGTCGGTGCCGGCGGGATGCAGAGTCAGGACCGGTGGCGTTTGGTTGCGTTGAAGAACCGGGTCAAAAGTCACATCCAACCTATACTTCCCCTACAGCACACACACTCACACACCTTCCACCTAGCACCCAGACACATCGTTGCTCTTTATTAAACTAGACAACAGCTCATTGTGGGCGTTGCCATGACAACCGGTCGGCTATTTTTAAGCCGTGCCACTAATCAATTCCTGCTCTGCTGTCGCCTGAGGGGTGGGGGTGTGCATGTGCGTGTGAGGGTACTGATGTGGTGTGGTGGTGGTGGTGGTGGTAGGGGGCAAAGGGGAGGAGGAGGGGTGAGTGTGCAGTTAGAGACAAAGAGCGAAGAAGAAAAAAGGAAGTGAGAGAAAGAAACGGGCGCCGGGAATTCATCTCACACCAACACACACACACCAACACACACACACCAACACACACACACCAACACACACACACCAACACACACACACACACACACACACACACAGGTCTTCATCCACGTTACTGTCTGACCGTTTCCACGCCAACCTAACTGCTCCTGAAATCACTGGTCTGTTCATCGGTTAGATATTTAGCAACCTCTTCGGCGTGAAGACGACTTTTTAACATAAAAAATAAGGATGGCCAACGGTTATATTCGGGAACAATTCAATCTTGAATCACGCTAAGAAAGAAAAAAACACAATATGTTGATTGTGGTGAATTTCCATGAACAGTAAATTATATATGATATAGTTATAATGATCACAAGTGACTTGAAAGAGTGGTCTTTCTTGCTAATGGATAATTCATCCTTTATTCATGCAGGGAGATTCATGATCATCTTAATTAAGATTATTTGAACGTTAAAAAAAGATGCGTTTCTTAACTGTGACGCAATAAATATGTAAAAAAATAGCACAAAAAAATGCATATTTTGCTGATTATCTGGACAATATTGTGACATTATTTCCTGGATTCAGAGACATGAGTGAAGCATATCCTCCATCATAATATAAAATAAAAAAATAATAAAATATGATCTCTGGCTCCATTTTAATCAGATAACATTGGTTACCTATATATTCTCTATCTTGTCAACCACAGCTGGTTGCTAGGTGACGCAAACAGAAAATAGTCTGTAACCCCGTTCGGCCTTTGCGGTCTTCAAAAAGACAACGTAGACCACGAAGGCTGCATCCTTCCGCTGAGGTGGGATATGAATATCCACAGATATATAAACCAACTATTTATTTTTTACATCAAAAGTTACATTTCAAAGACAGCGTTTTCAAATTGCAAGAGCCTCGCTTTAATTGCTTTATTCATGATGACTTAGCATGCTTATTCAGCTGCAAATAATATAAGACGACTTCTCCGAGTCGTCTGGTTAATATGCGCTCTCATTCTGACACAATAGAAAATATCACTCCGTCTCATTTATGTTTGATATAAATCTAAAATCCTCATCGTCCGACTCTGAACTGCATAAAACGTATTCAGACAGCCAGTCAGCTGAGTGTCGAGTTACATTTATAAACTATTAGGGGTGGGAATCCCCACAGGCCCCACAATATGATATCATCACAATGCTTGAGCCACAATACTGAAGAGTACGATAACATCTTTACCAATCGATTTTGATTGATTACAAGTTTTCACTTCGTCAGCGAAGCAGACCAACTTTCTGGTAATCCTGCTGACTTTACTTGTGACCACAAGGGGAAAAAAACGCTGGATTAAAATAACTGCCAAAAATGATTAATTAGCATTTGCAATATAAACAGTTCATATTATAATAAGGTCGATACTTGGCCTCCATGAGAATGGACTCCTACAAGGTCACAGTGACCTTCAGCCTCAAGTTCAAGTGGACATTTGTGCCCAATTCTTTGGGCGTTGGTCTGGAATATCTGGTTATTAGAATACTCATTTGTTGGGTAGTAGTAGTAGTAGTCTGTTTTATTTTTACCTCTCGGTATTACAAATATGCATAAACTGTTTTTTTTTTCTTCCAATAATAAATAATAATAGTAAAGGTGATATGTCCACGCTTCCATGTTTAAAAGCCAGGCCACCATAACACTCACAGCTGTAACATTACTGGTAATAGAATACGCCCACCCCCTCTCTCTCTCTCTCCGTCTCTTGACCACACACACAGCGGGTACTGATGGTACCGAGCTGATGGTTCTTGAAAGCACACAAGTCTGGAAAACGTTTAAATTCAGAACCGATGCCTCATCTGATCGGCTCTTCTGATCAGAATTAGAGATGAACAGCTGATCGGAGGCTGCACCTGTAACCTGATCAGAAGGCAGCAATTATATCGTTTGTTTACAGTGTTAATATTTCCTGTATGTTTGCTTATTATTTTTCCTTTCCCTGCTGATGGAAACACTGCAAATGTGAGATGAATAAAAGTACACTCTTATCTTAAAAATTAAAGACATGAGACTTAATCTATTTTTATGATCAGAATATGTGATAATCGGACAAAAACAAGAGGGATTTCAATAAAATCCTTTGTCTTTGATGGGACTGTTTAATACTGGTCGGTATTAGCTTAAGTTAGCAAACATATTGTCAAATAAATGTAGTGAAGTAAAAAAGTACAATATTTCCCTATGAGATGTAGTATATTAGTAAAGTACATGTACCTGAAAATTGTACCTAAATGTACATTGTTACCCTGTCTGCAAGAGCACAACGTTCCTCATAGACGACCCTCTTTATTTTGCTCTCAAAGTGATGCATTTAACTTTAAAATGTACACACTTGCATGACCCCTGACCCCCATACAGGGTACAAGGTCTCATAAAACCTGCAGGAAACAGGGATCCCTTATTGTCAGACATTGTTGTTGTTCTGTGCCTTTAAAAAAAAGATGTAATATTCTCTGTTTTTTTTTATTTAATCATTTATTTTTGTCCAGGGAACAGAGCACAGTGAAATAAAAAAACAAAAAACGCTCTGAACCAGTCTGAGCCAGTTTGTAACCTCAGGGTATGGAATTATCTCTTAATACGTAGCCGTTAGTGGTCAAACGTCACACAGTAAGACAGTCAGAAAGAGGGCGAGCCAGGGAGGGAGGTGAGGAGGAGGAGGAGGAGGAGGAGCAGCCGCCCCGGTGTTTTCAGAGCAGAAAAGAGAAAAATCTCTTCCTTTAAGGGCTGGCACTTTGACAAGAAAAGGCTGAGTGCAGAACTTCAGACCACAGGGTGGGGCAGACACTGTTTCAGCAGCTAAACGAGAGAAAAAACGAGAAGAAAAAGAAAAAAGCAGCGGGAACACGAGACCATCCAGTCAGAGCGAGGCACATCGAGGTAACACAGACGTCTTAAAATGGGGCTGAATGTGTCAACACACAGCAGACGACACACAATGCTCCTCAGAAACGGTATCAGCTGCACTAATTCCCCCCCGACGGTTAATTCGCTGTCACACTGCACTCCGTGGATATTTCAGGGAGGCTGCCGCATCATTGTTGGATGCCGGTGTTCGTTTACATGCAAGGAAGATGTCACAGATGCTATTTTAGGGAAAGATTTGTTGCTGGAAAATGAAACGATGAACAATAAAATGCCACTCGAGTCACTTTTTTTTTTTTTTTTACTTTACTGGTTACAATTTAAGCAACATTAACTTTATTTATTTTCTTCTTCATGCATTCTGTTATGAGCAGCCGGGAACTTGTGGTTTTGAAAAGTGAAGCCTGAACTTGCATTCTTTCTACGGGCCATCATCTGGTTTTTTAAAAGAAGTCTGATTGCATGAGTCAAGTCTTCTCTCTGATTTATTACCCCTGTAAACATTGTAAACATGAGTTTATGGTCTCAACCACGAGTTTCAAGTCTTCTTCAATCCAGCCTGATGTTCATTTAGTGAATTATGGCCCCATTTATGGGCCGTAAAGCAGGGGACGCTTCAGGGGGCGGGGCTTACCTGCTGAATGACAGCTACCACAGCCTCGCTGCCAATGCTAGTTAGCTACTAAGATGACTTTAACACTTAGCAAAGTTAGCTTCTATAGTTCAAGGTCAACTTTACAGCTAACAGCTTCACACCAGAATCCACATGGCTCCAGATCCAGTAAGGTTGCTGCTCGGGGTCTTCATCAGCTCCAACAAGCCAAAAACAAAAAAAAAAAAAAAAAAATCCACTTTTCCTGCCTGGTTGCAAATATTCCAAGATGGCGACTTTGAGGCTTCAAAACTGTAGTCCGGTAAACAATCGATGACATCACCATGACAACCTGTACTTCTTACAGACAGGCTGTGGTTGTCAGTTCGTGAAAGTTTACTGTAACATGTCAGTCGCCTTTAAAAAGCCTCATTCTGCGGTCGGTGCACTAAGCTCCGCCTTCTTGTGTCACTTCTGGTTGATACCACATACATGGACTACATATCCACGTCTTGTATACAGTAGACTAAGATGTGGATACGTAGTCCAGTTAGGAGACTGGCTGTCTGCTGATCCCAGGTCTGCCGGCTCTCTGTTACCCTTGCACAGCCATGCCCCTTCAAAACTGGATAATGGCTGAAATCTACCGACACGAAACATAGTCCGGGTACGGTTTTTCAAAATGCAGTTAATATAAACAGAGCCGAGTCAACGCTGGTCTGAGGTCAGCACATCAGAGAAGCATGCACTGCCCTGACAGAGAGCAGCAATGAACAATCACCTTAAAATAGTCGTCATACAGAATGTATATCGTTATGTTACTGTGCACTATGTCAGATAACTGTTTAAAAGTGTTGTTATTGATGTGTGTATTGTTACAGTCTTTATTTTAATAATTCTGACATTTTTTTTAATGTTATTACTCCTGGAACGATCTTACAATAACTGGATTTCAAATTTGAGCTTAAAAAGGAGGATTTTAAAGACGAGGTGAGTTAATTAACCATGACATTTCAGGTACATCATGTAGTTTTAATTAATTATGGACAAAATATAAACAAACTAAATGTCTCACGAAATGTGAAAAATGAAGTAAACACGGTGGAGGTTTATGTAAACGAGGTGGCCGATGTTGTAGATGGACAACGACATGCAGTAAGTACAGAAATACTTAAATATATACTTAGTCACGTCCCACTGCTGATTAATACCACGCTGTAACAAAACAAAACTAATCATGTGCTGCTGCGACCGACAGAAAGTTCTAGTGGAAAAGTTAGTCGAAAGCCTCGCTGCTGTTTCCGAGCTAAATAATGAACATTAAACTGGTCATTTATGTAATTTATCGAGAAAAAATGTTTCTTCAGTCAGGATTTGTTGCTCGTCTCTGTGAAACAAATGTCTGCAGAGTTTGTAAGACATTAGAAGATGTGATTTGGAGCTCTTGAATGTTTCTCTACTTTCTCACATTTACGAGACAAAACGGTTAAACAAAGGAAAAATAAATTGTTAGTTGACGCCCTAAAATACCCAGAAATTCAACCCTTAAGTGTCGTCGCTTGATGATTAACATGCGTTGTGGTCCATGTGAATAAAGTATTCAGTAATAACAACAACCAGTGAGCTGCTAACAACTAGCGCTCCTCTTTAACATCATATTTTATCATTTTGATCAACTTGGTTCCAACGTTTTGGTCCCTGTGACATCACTAGTCTATATAAACTATGTTAAAGCCATTAAGGAGTAATTGTACATGTTTATAAACGGCATATAAGCTACATGGTGGTTATTAAATCATCACTGCATGAGAAATCCCTTTCAAACGTTTCTGGATATTTTGATGAATACACCGTTTTAACAGAACTGCTAAGAAACAGCTGAGGTCCATGTTTACTCCTCAGTCAGCTGATGTGATTCACATACAGGAAATAAACTGGAACACATTTGGTATGTTTACAACCAGTGCGTGATACCGGTACTCTCTGGTATGCAGCACCACTGGTACTTTTATACTTCACTCTTGGCTGTACGGTGTTCTCCATATGGGTTCTCTGGGCTTTTTATTTCATTTACTTTATTAATTTCTCTTTGTAGTTCCACATTTTTTTTATTTCCACACTTATTATTTGAATTTTTACAATTTATATTTCCAATTTTCTTTTTTTACATATCTATTATACTCTATATTTCCACATTTATTTTACATATTTATTCTTTATAATGGCACTCCATATTCAAGCACTGTTTATAAATGTGAAACAGTCAATTTGGCTGGTATTTTACACATGGCTTTAACTCATTTTCTAAAAACAATGAATCAATCATGTACTATTAGTGTTACGACATCAGAGGAACATCCACGGCACACTGTGTGAATACTAACAGGTGTTTCTTCAGCATCCCATCGTAGTATTATGGTTTTATTCCATCCATCAGGTATCACTGCAGAAAACAAAGCCCTGATGGTGGCTGTGTCCAATGAGCATTCAGACGAGTTGACTGGGGTGACCCTGTGCAGCACCTGGTTAAACGCAGCACAGCAATGCAGCAATGATCCGCGCACCCGCTTATTCACGGGCTGGATTAGTCACAGCGCCGCTGCCACGGCTGCTGGGCCATTTCTACGAGCCACTGATGAAACAGACATTTCCCCGCACTCGTTTTACTACAATGAGCGCACACACGCACACGCACACACACACACACACACACACACCTTTATGCATTCATTAAAATCACACGTCAATTAGTGCCTCGTTTTATACAGGTATTACCCATACCCACTGGTTTATTTTCAGTTAATCAACCAGATTTCTCTCTTGTCAAACACAATGTGATAAAATTCTCCCATGTAATAGCATAGTAATAACACATAATATAATATAAAAAAATAATAAACCATGTGTGGGGGCGTGGGACGATATGAAACACTTATGTTATGATTATCCTGCTCAAAATAATTGCGATTCAAAATATTATCCAGATAATCATCAAAAATCGCTACCGTTGCCTGGCATGTTTGAAATCCCTTCACGTGCAGTTTCTCTGGTTTAAAAATAATCACAGGATCGATGTAATCGTGTCCAAAAGCAATAACTACGCTGGCACACATTATACAAGCGTGATATCTGGATCGGGTTCACGCTAGACCACAAGGAAACCTGGGAGACTCCTGGAAGAAAGTAAAATCCTCCCAAAACAGGTCCAACCTGACCTGGACTGATCACTAACCTTGGGTACGTTTTTTCATCTACATGAAAAAAAAATGTAATTTCAATAACTGTGATTCACGATATTATCTCGATAACCATCAAAATGCTTAAAAAACATATTGGAATTATTGTTCTTCACATTCTATCAAGAAGGAAAGTGTTATTACATAGACTAACATAAAGGAAAATCAAAAATAATGGAAATTTAAAATGGGAATATTCTGGGAGTCTGTTTTTTCTGATAATTTCTGGAGGCCTTTTTTTATTTATTTATGTTTTAAATCAAGCTTTTTTATTTCACTTCACAAAAGGACCTCGACTAACTCGCATCCTGGTCGGACACCATGGTTATGTCTTTATTCTTCTCGAGGAAACAGCTGCCTGCTGTTCAAGGTGCCTCTCAAGCATATAACTGGAGATCCAGCGAATAGCGACATCTTGAATAAGGGTGTGTTTTGGCATAATAAACATCTCCTGTTTGCTCTCCAAAACGTGTGCAGCGGCAGTGCAACGGTGAAAAAAAAAGAAAAAAGAAAACCCCTCTGATTCTGGACACTTGGTTGAGTCCTGTTACTTTCTGTGATGCTAAATTAATTGTGTTGTGCAAGACATCCAATTTAGGGGTCCTAGCATCGACTGTTTTTTAATGTTCCTGGCCTCTCCAACTTCAGTCAGATCGGGTTTGTAGAACACGGCATCCCAGCTTCCACCCATGGGTGATGCGATGGGCAGCCTCGGTAGATCTGGATGTCCCCAGACAAGTCATGTACAAAAGCAGCTTTTGCTTCTTCATAGTGCCTTAAAAACACTGACGACATTTGTTATTGCTTTGGCCTGAATTGTCAGCCAAATGCTGAATGGAGGTGGGTTTTTTGCACTACACTTGTCATTTCCCAGCTGCTGCGATCTTCCTGTTTTGTATTTCAACAGGAAACTGAGGTGTTCCCAAACAGGAGACATTAAAAGATAAAAAAGGGAGCATCTTCAAGCTCTTGCTTCCCATTTCATTGACCATGACGTTCACTAGTTAGCCCCAACATGCGAGTACAAACTTCCTGTCCGCCATGTAAAAACGGATCAACTGAAAGTTTCTGGTACAAATATAGACTGTACTACGTTTGTAGTTTTTGTTAACCCTTGTTTCAAAGGTGAATGTCCCCATCGAGCACATAAGGACAATTACTAAATAGACAAATTTAAGGATTGTACGTATTTGTTTAAAAATGAATATCAGAGATCATTATTCCAATAATCAACATCAGTGAGATGGTATGACAAAAATTAAAAAGCACAACCTTGAAATCCCATCACAAGCAAATCTGACACCCAGTCAAACATGTTAAAGTAAATTAATCATAATCTGCATTGTTTCAATAAGAGGATGATTAAAAACATCACACCCTAATTGCCCTGATTGCATATTCATCAAAAGCTACAGTACTATACTCTAGAGGTACTGTAAAAAAAAACCTGTGGTAGCAGAGTGTCAGCAGCCAATGGACTCTGAGCTGGAAATAGGAAGAGGAAGGACTCCATCATTGAGAACCGCTCCAGTTCATTCACACTCTTCAACAGCGGGGACCTTTCATTCATACAGACCCACTATCACTATGTGAGTGGAGGGCTGAGTGTATCAAGGTCTGCCAACGTTTATCTCAGACCCAAAAGGCTGCGGGGACTACTTTACTTCCACTCACTCTCACACATCAAGATCTGTGAAGCGAACTTAAAAAAAGGTATCTTGTGTAAAAAAATAAAAATGGATTGTGCTCTAAAAAAAACAACAACAACCAGCTAGGTCTAAAGTGACACTGCTGAGGGAAAGTGAAAGGTTTCCGTGGCGAGAAGTGACAAAGCAATGACAATTTCCTGCCGTCTGTCAACTTTCCTTGTGAGTGGATGTTTGTTATTGCCCGAGTAGACACCAAAAAACATCCTCAACATGTCCTTTTTTTTGTATTCAAGGACCAATCTCTTATCAGCTCATTCCACTCGTCTGTGTGGATTATTTAACCAGGCATTATTACACCAGTGCCATCACAAAGCACACATACGAGCCTCCATCTGCATGTGTGACTCATGTTAAATCTTAAAGAGGAGCCTCGTCGTGCAGCAACAGAGCTAATTCAGACACGGAGGGAAGTCACGTATACCGCAGAATAATAGGCAGTACAACATTAAATATTGATCCCCCCCCCCGGTTTGGTCTCTAACGTCATCGAGAACATCTACCTCCGAGTTAATCCGCCCGCTCAGGGGATCCAACACGGCCTTGAACCGAGCCCCCCTCCTCCTTTTACAGTAAAGATGTTGGGTTGTGCTGTCAGGCGCCAGGCAGCCATTTAGGTGCATATGGAGCCAGTTGAGTAAATGGCTGATGCATTTTCGGATTTTTCTACCTAATTGCTGAGAGCACATCAGCGACGCCGGCCCTCCTCCTCCTCCTCTTCCTCCTCCTCCTCTCCCCGGCGCGTTTTAATCCACCACCACGTACCAGCTTCAAATTACAAAAACCCTCTCAGGATGTGATTTTAAATGAGCATTAACAAGTATTTTTTTTTAAGGGGAGGACGCTGGCTCTTTTTTCTCTCTACCCAGTCTGAGTTAACCCCCTAGAGACTCCGGATCAAACAATGAAACGGGGGATTGGAGGCACAACGTTTTCATCACAATATCTCCGCTAACAGTTCGCTTTATGGTGAAAACACCGGGGAGGGTTGGTTTTATAACGTATCCGACAACATCTCCAGACATTTAGGTGTAAAAATACACGTAATAATAATAACAGTTCGAAGGCGACGGCTGCTGGGTCGCCAACATGTCAGCCCGCATCAATAAATAGCAAAAGCAAAGCCGCTTCTATTGTCTATCCGCGTATCCTCCGCTAGCGAAAATCGACAGCTAGCAGCTAGCCGTCCTGCCGCGACGCGAATCCCGCCGCTGCCATTTAAAAACAATCTCCCGCTGGAGCCCAGAGACGGGGAGAGGGCCCCGCTCACATCCTCGGACTTACCTGTCTCCTTTACGCCTCAGTGTGTACCGTCCTCCGGGTTCACGGTCCGGTCCTGACGCGCTACAAAGCGGCTCCTCACCACCACCAGTCCCCGGCACCCGGCAGGCAGCACTGAGCCGCTGATTGGGCCTCGGCAGACGCTTCACCCCCTCGGTGCCACCAGACAGAGCGCTGATTGGTCGCGCGGGTCCCTCCGTAAAAGCCAGACAGACCGACCCGATTGGCTGTCCGTCTCCGTGGCAGTTCCAGACAGACAGCTGATTGGTCCCCTGGCTCTTATCACGGGAGCACACTCGAGGCCGCTGATTGGTCGTTTATTTCCGCGGTGCAGACACAGAGAGACGTGATTGGTCGGTAGTAGTGTTGTTGTCTGTGTCTGGACGGAGAGCCATGTTTAACTCTAATGGGGCGAAAAAGAAACAATGTGTTCGTTTACGTTCATTAAAAATAACCGTTTATTCGTTAATTGTTTTTAATCAGTTTCAGTCACTGGAGTCAGGGATCAAGACGAATCCGGTGGGCTACGTTTTTAAACCCGGATGTGTTTGTTATACCGGGTTCCTAACGGGTTTCTATGCGCGCACACATGGACGACAAAGACCCAAGACGGGGCAAACAAATCTGTGACAGCAGTGCGGATGGCTGATGAGAAACGTCATTACAACGAATCCAAACACGAAGCCCTCTGCAGGCGACTGTCAGTCCTAAATGTGCCACAAAGGAAAACTCTTCAGCCTGCAGCATCAATGCATTTTGTTTTTTTTTTAAAGTGCAACGGTTCAAAACACTGCCAGGGATCGGGATCGCAGTGATCAGTTATTGCAATGCTGATCAATTGCATAGTCCCGTTATTACTCACATTCCTAGACGGTGTGTAATGCAAACTAGATCGGCGTGGTATTAACCAGGAATCTCAATATGAGGCTGCAATTATAAGAGACTGGCAAGAAAATCCTTTTCATCAGGTGTTAAAAATAAATAAATATTAAAAATCGAATTGTCAATTTTGTTTTTTTACGTCGATGTTCCCAATTTTGAAGAGAAAATATGAAGTTGCTGACCTACTTTGCACATAGACACTGAAATGATCTATCATACTTGACAAGACATTTTCTTTATACTTGCATTTTTGTTTAAGATCTTTTTCCTTTCCCAGCATGCATCTGTTAATAAGTTACTGGTACAGTAATATTGCTGTGGCCATGTGGCTCTATTTAAAGGATTTAAAAATCACGCACATGTTATTTTTGGGAATGAAAGCAGTGCTTTTGCACTATGGTGAACCTGCAGGTGGACTATTGTCACCTGGACACACAGGTTATGTTATCATACACGTTTCCAGCTTCAGGCTGTAGACAATGAATGAAGTTACATGCTGCTGGCAGCTGTTCATATTGACTACCACGGAGAGTGCGCCCTCTAGTGGCCTCACAGGTTTGAACAGTAAAGCTCAACAACTGTGTTGCTATTTTTATCACGTATTTAATTAAAATGTTCATTTCATGTTTGGATCCTCAATAATATCACTTGAATATATTCAATTATTTTTTTAATTTTTATTTATCAGAATAATCATTTCAGTCCTGCTTTCCCCGAGAAACCTATATAATTACATCACAATTCAACAATAAAATAAGAATAAAAAAGAATAAAAGAACATTTTATTATATCAATCCACAGTAAAAAGTCTGCATAGTCTGTTAATCAAGTGTAGCCTACTTGTGTCCATATTTGAATGTAGAAGTTCCTGTTTAGACCTCTCCTAGTTGTAATTAATGACTTTATAAATAGTCAATTTATTTATTTGCTTGGTTGTTAAAAAGAAGAATATTTTAGATTCCTCCAGCAGGACTTTGACATCTTAATATTTAAATAAACTTAATATTTCTCACTGCAGACGTGATGGATAATCACCCTTTATTAATGACTTTGTTAACATTAGAAGGCTCCACCACTGCTGCCTCTAAATAAGGAGATGCTGGAATATTACACAATATTTAATTGGGAGCACAGCTGCTCACAATCGGATGTCTTTGGGCATTTCACCTCCGTAGCATCAGCCAAATGAGAAAAATCTCACTCAAGGAGTTGCCATAGCAGCTGGTCATGTGATGTCTTGGATGGGCCTTCGTCATGTGTGTGGTTGGGACTCACTCCTGAAGGAAAGAGTGAGATGATCTAACGGGAATCCCCTCCATCATCTCAGAGTGGCTCTTCAGATCGATTTCAGAGGAAGAGGAAAAAATCCCTCACCTGCTGCTCGCTCGTCCTCGGGGAGAGGCAGAGACAGTCTTGTTAAAAGCAGCACCGATGAGAGTGGATGGACACGACACCGGAACTGGGAAGTTCTGAGGGAGGTTTTACTCCACATACTGGTTCCTATGACGACGGGGAAGTTCAGAGGTGAAAGGAACAAATTACAGGATCTCACGTTACTGTAATTGAGTAGCCTCTTTGTGTACTTGTACTTTTTGGAGTATTTTTTGAAATTCAGTAAATATACTAAAGTAAGTTTTAACAGAAGTAAATTCTTTATTTTTCTTTTAAAATTAATGAAATGTCTATTATTATTTTTAATTATTACATTTGTAATGCCGCTAAGAGGCTCAGCGGGGTCTTGGCTGCTAATATTACTGCTGCTAATATTACTACTGCTGCTAATATTACTACTGCTGCTAATATTACTTCTACTGCTAATATTAATACTACTGCTAATATTACTACTACTGCTAATATTACTACTGCTAATATTACTACCAACACTGAATGCAGATGAAACCCAAGAGCGGTCTGTCAAGATACCTGCCTGAAGTCTGATTTTGTTGTGTTTTTTTCTCTCCACTATGTGGCGCTGTAACTCTTTGCTCCTGGGTGATGTTGGGACTCTGTGTGTTCTAGTCCTGCTGTGTGTGTAAAGTATCCTGAGATAACTTTTGCTGTGTTATGACTCGTTAAATAAAATTCAATTGACATGACAGATTTCCTCACCTCATCATCAGAGAGTCCTTTTTCTTTTGCCGTTGAAAGTCTCCATCTTTCAGGATTGACTCTGCAGTGAGGAGATGAGAAGAAGTTCCTGTTGTGTTGACGTCTTGCCAATAGTCCAATTTGTTGACAGCAACCCTGTCGGCAACAAAGGTTTAAAAAAACGAATAAAAACACTGGATGACTTTGAAATATGAAATGCCTGGACAGAAATATTGGGCTTATGAGACGCGTTAATGTCAGGGAACTTAGCAGCGTGCGTCACCATGGAAACCAACATCACCATCACCAAAGAGTCTGAATAAGGGGACGGACTGCAGAGTTTTGGGTCATCAGCTGCACCTAATGATGGTAAGTCAACAGCCTACTGTCACTTAAACACGGTCTTATGTTTGCATGTGTATAAAGACCAAAACATAAAAGTAGATTTAATATCTGACAGAGAAATGTCAAATAGATTAAGGCTGTTGAGCAACTGAGTTGTTTGAATGCAGGTTTCTGCATCTCCTAGCAGACATTCAGGTGCTTTCAGGTATCCAGTTACTCATGATCTTCAATCCCAGCTCAGCTGCCCCTTGGGGGGTAAAAACAAACAAACGTGTATCTTTGATGCGGCACGTCTCTCCTCACCTCCGCACGGCGACAGGCTGGAAATTCCCCAGAATGCCTCTCTGCCTCAAAAGGTGGCTACCTCTGCAACAACCCTGCACGTCACCCGCCTCAATTAACCAATCGGCGTCGGCGCCTGGTGGCTCTTTGTTCGCGCGGTATGGAAATGACACCGTGTAGTTGCGGGGCGCGTGCACGATGCGGGTGCACACGTGCGAGCAGCTGCAGATGTGATGAAGGCGCGAATCCCGCTGATCCGGTTGAGTCGGCAGTCAGACGAGAGAGAGAGAGAGAGAGAGAGAGAGAGAGAGAGAGAGAGAGAGAGAGAGAGAGAGAGAGAGAGGATGCTTCAGGACGTCGGACAGCTCCGCGCCATCTGAGCAGCAGGACTCCTCTCCAGGTAACAACAGATGCTTGTGTCTTTGTGGTCCAGGTGTGCTTACAGATGTGGTTTAGTGCATTAGAGCATTAGTGTGCAGGAGGAAGAGGAGGAGGAAGAGGAGGAGGAGGAGTCTATGCACGTCTTTATGGCAGTCTAGCTGAGAATATGGAGGAACCAAAGAGAAGCTTCCACTGTGACAGCAGGAGATCTGTATTCATATCTTTATCATGTCAGGGTTGGACTGAGTTGTTTGGTGCAACAACGTGTGGAGAGGTGCAGCGGTCTGCCAGCAGAGGGCGCCTCTAGCACACCTCTTACATGCTGAGCTCCTTCGAAAGCAGCTGTTTCATCATTTTTTTTCTCAGTTTTTGTTTTCTGAATCATCTGAGCCATCAGCTTCTATTATAACAGGATAAAACATATACGTGATGTTTATGTCAAAAGGTCAAAAGGTCAGATCTCCACAGGAAGTTGTTGGCACTCCTGTTGAATAGGGCAAGGTAGAAAAGTAACATTTATATTGCTGTAACATTTTCATTATTTAATTATAGGACAAAGTCAGGTCATCTGTCAGTACCTTTTATTTTATATTATTTTTAACTGCAGGTACATCATTATATATTCACCATTAAATGATAGAATGTTGTTGTTTTCACTAAGACTAAGGCATCATTATTTTTATTATTATTATTTAGCTTTTCCCTGTTTTTCACTCCAGCTAATGCCCATAACAATATACAAAGAATTTGCAAAACAAAGCGAAGCCAAGGTGGAAGTGCCTTAAGATTTGATTCTCTCGACTGGCCACCAGGGGGCGACTCCTCTCTGATTGTAATGAAGTCAATGTCAAAATGATACTTCTCTCTTGATTTATTATCTCAGTGAAAAAAACAAGGCCACTTCTTAAATTCTATTAATTATAGTAAACTCTCAGTTTCAGATCCAGGTAGTTTGATCAAGTGAACACCTGCAATAAAACCTGCAATCCTGACATGCAGTTCTAGTAACTCGTTTCTTTGAATCACTGAAACTATTTGCAAATATTTGGTCAAATAAGATCACTGTTTATTCCATAATAATGTCCTTTGAAGAGGAACCTGAAACCCACGTTTCTTGTTTGTGGTCTCCCCCGTTGTGACAGGATGTCAGGAAACCTATCTCTGTGGGTTTCCACACCTGCCTCCCCCCTGCAGGACTCCTCTGACCCCCCCTCCCCTCCCCCATGGCAGGCTCCGTCCTTCACTGTGGCCGCCCGCTGCCGCGTCGCCGCCACCCTGCTGCTCTTCGTCTTCGCCGCCTGCAGCAACCTGTCGGTGCTGGTCAGCGTGTGCTGGGGGCGGGGCTATCGCCTGGCGGCACACCTCCGCCCGCTCATCGCCAGTTTGGCATCGGCCGACCTGGTGATGACCTTTGTGGTCATGCCGCTGGACGCCATCTGGAACATCACGGTGCAGTGGTACGCCGGCGACGCCATGTGCAAGCTGCTGTGCTTCCTCAAGCTCTTCGCCATGCACTCGGCGGCGTTCATACTGGTGGTGGTGAGTCTGGACCGCTACCGGGCCATCCTCCACCCTCTGGACTCCCTCGATGCCGTGATCAGGAACAGACGCATGCTGCTGGCGGCCTGGACTCTGAGCCTGCTGCTGGCGTCTCCACAGGTACAAGACCTTTACAAACACCACACAAATAAAAGGTTTAAAACGTTTAAAACGACCTCAGACCTGACAGAGAGCAGGCAGGCCAAGGCAGGATGAAGGCCTTGGCCGCATTCATTCCAAAATCCAGCACCTTCCTGCAGGTTTGTGAGGAGGCTTCCAACAATGACGCACATTTTAAACCAAACCATGATGTTTCCAGGTGAAAAGTAAATATACTCTACTGTACCTCAGATATATTTACATTTTCATTAGTATATTGTAGAAATGTACTGCCTGGAAATACCATATATTGAAGGTATACTAACATCATGTTCTCATTAATGTTTCCTCTATTCATTCACTCTCTATCTCGCTCGACCACCGTTGTGCTCTCTCTCTCTCTGGAGCGTTTGAATGCAGTTTTTTAAAAAGCAGCCGACAATGAGGCTCCATAACATCTTCAACAATGTTGTTAAGGTTCTGGCAGGTTTTTTGTGGTAAAGATAACCTTCGTAGTAAAAGTAAGAGAAAAGTATTCATATTGATTAATAAGTACTTACCTCACTAGCAATGTGCCACAAGTAAGGGTTATAATAAGTTCACTTTACCTAATTTATTTTAGTATTTCTTAGCTGTTAAATTAGAGAATATTCTACGACAACAAACTGTAATTAAAATGTAAAATGACCATTTGAATTGACAAACATCATATTTGTAATACATGTTACAATACATATTTGTCTCTACGTTACATATTTTTCCTGCTATGAAGTCATACGTGAGGACTTAACCTCTCAAACAAGCGATGGCCCCCATTTTTATTGTATAATTGATACTCTGAGGTGCATTCAAGGGACCTGCACAACAAGAAACTCTTGCATTGTGTGAACTGCAATTTGTTTAACACAAACAAGTATAAGAGGTTTGTTTCATGAAAACAAACGTCTTGTGTGTTTTTGTGCCTGGATCTCATCCCTCACCTCTTTACACTCTCTCCACCCTCAGCTGTTCATCTTTCGGGCCATTAAAGCTGACGGGGTGAACTTCACTCAGTGCGTCACCCACGGGAGTTTCCGGTATCTCTGGCAGGAGACGGCGTACAACATGTTTCACTTTGTGACGCTGTATGTTGTCCCCCTGCTTGTCATGACTTTCTGCTACACCCGCATCCTCACCAAGATCAATGGGCAAATGCGCAAGAGAAAAGGTGTGTGTGACTCTGGAGGTCGAACCGCGGAGCAAATTACATTTCAGACTTCAAGGCAACAAAGTCCTTATTTATGGACTTCTTTGGAGTGTTTTTGAAAACAAGTCATTTAAAGAGAGGCGAGACTCAACAATTCAATGAAATTAAGCATGATATAATTATGGGTTATGTCTAATGTTTGTGGTGATGTGGGATTTATAGATAAATATGTGATTTCTATTGAATACCAGTGTTGAAGATGCCCTTTGAAGTAAAAACGCAGCCATTAAACTGATCGATGAAATCATCCTGGTCTCTGCAGCTTTGGAACATCATAACAATAAAACCATTTGCCAAATCTCAGTATTGGATTTTTGTGTTGGCTGCCAAAGCGATGCAGTTGTTAGATATCTTTATATTGATTATTGCTTTGGCATCCCAATGTCTTGTAGAAGAATTATTCTGGGACAGTTTTGTTTGATTGTATTAAGTTTTGTCCTCTTTTTGGTTAATAAGACGAGACCGAGGACGGAGGTTTTGTATCTAGAACTGATAAATCCCTTTATAACCTATAGGTGTCAATCAATAGAAAAGGAATGTATTGTTCAAGGTTTGTGATATGAGGCCTCCCCAGGACCGATGCTCTCCTATATTTGACTTTTTATCGTGTTTGTGCAGACGGTGAGCAGTACCTTAGACGCAGTGGACCAGACATGATCCCCAAAGCCCGGATCAAGACCCTCAAGATGACCATTGTGATCGTTAGCTCCTTCGTCATCTGTTGGACGCCCTACTACCTGCTGGGGATCTGGTACTGGTTCCAACCGGCCATCATCAAGCGCACGCCGGAGTACGTGCACCACATACTGTTTGTGTTCGGCAACCTGAACACGTGCTGCGACCCGGTCATCTACAGCTTCTTCACCGCGTCCTTCCGGGCCGACCTCGCCGACGCCGTGGCGTGTTGCTGCCGCCGTCGCCGCCCTGTGGATCGCCTGTCTGCACAAAGAGCTGGAGCCGCTCTGGAGATGGAGTCCGACCTGAGCTCCAACCAGCACAGCGGGAACCCGGTTTAAAGGTTCAAAGGTTTAAAGGGTGCCGGTTCGACTCCGTGTGGTAGGAGGTGCACGACGTTTGTCTTTTCTATAAGCTGTTGTATGTATGTAAATCAACATATGGGATTATTTATATATGTACGGAATGTGATATATGTGATATTTATTCTGATATTGTGTTTGTAAAATATTAATCTGATATATGCAATAATAAAAATATTCTGGACAACAGGGTTCTACATATTTACAGATGTCCATATATGGTAAGCCCCTCCAGGAAAACTACCATAAAAAAAACTCAAAATTATAGAAAATGCCTAAAATTAAGTATTAGTATAAAAAACTGAACAACAAAACAATCTAAATATTAATACATTGCACTTAGACTAATGGCACTTTTCAGTACAGCAGTTTATTTTGAGTTTTTACTTTCTGGCTGGATTTCTGTCCATCAGTTCCAGGAGTATTTTTTGAAATGCCTCAGACCTTTTTATCAGTTCTTCAGGGTCGCTGTGGTCGAGGATGTATATCAGCCTCATTAACAGGGTGAAGGCTGTTGGCACTTCCAGGTTTTCCAGGACTTCTGTTCCCTCCATCACTCTCATCACACATCATGGCACCTCTGGTGATCTTCATCACGTCGTCAATACATTTCACTTCACCATCCTGTTGGAAGTAGATCAGAATTAATGTTCCAGTGTTGTAAGTCAGCCCATTTGAAAACATCATATTGTGAAACACACAATTACACCTGACAGCATCTGGTTGACCTACCAAACTTTGAAGAGATGCTCCTCCATTTCTCTTTCAGAGTGAAGCTCTGCAGGTCTGAGAGGAAGTTTGTCAATTGTACAAAACAGCATTTTGGAATTATTTCATTTTAATAATATATTTTCTAAGCAGGTCTTAATAGGTATTATAGTCAGCCTGCAGTTTGGTTTAACACCACTTACACTCAGATTTGTGGCAGGTTCTTTTCAGTATTCACATTCCTCGATGGTCCTTTTGTTTCACCAAACATGAACTCAGAAAAGTTAAAACTATTGACCAAATCATCACACAAAGACAACGAGCACAAATTAAAATCTGAATGTGACCGCTACACCCAGCAGCATCAGGATATCTGTCTTTACGAATTGAGAATAGTCTTTTGACTACTTTGACACTTGTCTAGTAAAGCAGGCAACATAATGATCAAATAAAATACTAAAGGGATCTGTGATATAACATAATTGAGTATCATCTGCACAATGAAAGTTTATCGAGTGTCTTCTAATGATATGAAGCATATAAGTTGAAAATAATTGCTCCGAGCACAGAACCTTGTGGAACACCGTATTTAACTTCAGTGTGCATATCGGATTTTCCTCCCGTACTTACCTTTCAGCATTCCCAATCCCCTTTGTTGTTTATTAAATATACTTAAACTTCCCTTAACATGCTGCCTGGTTTCTTTCTGCCTGAGATCTGATACTTCACACACTCAGACAGGTTGCCAGTCTATCACAGAGCTAACTGAGCTAATCGGCTACAACAACAAAAGTCAAACAAATATAGAAACATTAAATCAGCAAAATGTCTTTATTTGGTTTTAGGCATGTTGGAATGTGGTAAAGGAAGGAGACAAAGCAGAGTCCAGACATTCAGATGGAGGAATCTGCAGTCACACGGAGACCAAGCTGTACGACAGGAGTCAGAGACGCTTCGATAACCATGTATTAACGCGTTGTCTTGTAATTACCCGGTGTCTAAATAAATAAATAAATAACATTTACGGGTCAGTTCAAGCAAATCACAAAACTAGCAATTTTCTGTTCTATAAGACATGGTGGGAAATACAAGTGATATTGAAATTTCAAATATATTGTTATATATTGTTACTATATATTTTAAAGTGATCTAATGTATGTTTAGCTGAAGTGGTAATTACAGGTAAAAATGGCCAAAAATACTGGGACTATTAATTAAAGTAACAGCTATTGTCTGAACCAGGTGTGCCACAGCAAATGTACAGCAAATTCATGTTTAATTCCTTATCAATTAATTTGCAATGTGATTTTTTACATATATTATCGTTATTATCTTATAGTTTGAGTTAATTTGAAGCGATTCCAAAGAAAGCACAAACTATGAGGGTTTGTCTTTGTCATTTGCATGAACTGATAGAGTTTTGTGTGAATGTTCTACATTAAAATAAAATAAAAAAAACCCTTCCAGGTGACAGCTTGGTCTCCATCGGCAGAAGTCCGTTACCTCCAAACCTTTTTCATATTGGCCAAAGACCAAGACCAGGGCCTCGGTCGCTAACGGGTTAAAGCTTTAGGTTTTCAGGTGGCGACATTAACCGGTGAACGCTCAGAGCGAAGCACTTAGAATCATTAAAGCATTGTTTCTCGTTGCTACTAGCAGCGACTTCCTACCGTCCTACTTTTATTTTATTTTTTTACTTTTTGTGGTTCTTTTTCTTCTAGTTGTTGGCTCTTCAGGGCAGAAATTTAGTGTCTCTGCAAAAAACTCATATCATTTGCTCAAAGGCCATAACAAAGTCATTCTAACAATCATTTTCATATCATCCTTACACATGTAAAAAAAGAAACAAAAAATCATCATAATTAATGTAATCATCTCTAATAATAATGATAATAATAACAATCATAAAACAAACAATTGTTTAAAAAAAAGCAAACTTTTGCTTTGGCAACTTTTCCTGCGTACAGCAGGAAGAAACAGAAGACTCAAATGAAGAGGCAGAGAAATAATCGTTCCAAACAGAAGCAAACAAAGGTTTCCATTTTTCAAAAAACTAGTTCAACCACTACACACGTTGAGAAAAAACACGGTCTTCCGTATCAAATACACTTTTTGGTATCACATTGGTTAAACAGTTATTATCTTCTATTATGTTCATCGAGTAAACCTCAAACACACGGCGGGCTCAGGTGAACCTTGAGAACAGCTGAGGCAACACACGCTTGGTTAATATTATATATTATTATATTATATTATTTGGTATAAGGCTCATTTTTGTTGCGTCGCACCTGTTTCTCTCAGTCTCAAATGTAAAAGACAAACGACGTGGAATTCAATTTGATCTGGACTTTAAATTGAGTGGTTTCTTCAAGGTTCCCTCAAGGTTCACCGTCGCCAGCCACTCTCACACATTACCACGTGGAAGTATAAAGGTAAAGACTCTGAATGTTAAAAATGTAGAGGTATTTGGTTACATATTTCTTTAGGATAGCTAAATATTTGGCAATAAGAAAGCGAGTAGCCTATTAACATAGAAAGTCTCTCAAAATATCTGACATCTTCATTTGGTTACTCTTTAAAAAGTCTCAATGTTAAGATCAACAAAATAAAGACGTTGAAGGGGAGCACCTGCATTGACCAAAAGGAAGAAAGATATTTCACAAATGAAAATGAAATTAAGAGAATTTCTTCTAGTTTTTCCGGGTTAAAGCACTTCACACACAGGTGACCCCCTTTGAAACCGGAACAATCCAAAAAAAAAGAAGAAAAAATCTATTATTTAAAAGGAAAAGTAAAGAAAACCATGAAAATGTTTACATCTTTGGGTGTCATTCAGCTTGGTTTCCATACAAGAACTTTTTGGATAGGCTGACGGGGTGAAACACGAGGCCTTGTCCGTGCAGTAAGGCAAGGATCACCGTAGATCCTCGAGGTCCCAGAATGAAATATTTGGAAAGATCTGGATCTTTTTTTTGTGGCATCGGGATGCCGTCGGTTTTGTGCAGATCAAAGAAGTATCCTGTTAGTTTCCTTTGATATAAACACAGGAAAAGCATGGCCTGAAAGGTCCTTGTTCCCTGTGAGCTACATCCTCTGCACAAATACGTCTTTGGGAGGTATCCTTGGTGTTGGATCGGAAAAAAAAAGATTTCCCGCCAAAAACTTGACGGAAACAAAAAGGTTTATCCCTGGCTTGAACGGGAGGTTGTAACGCTCTCTCTGGTCAGTCGTCCTGGTGAGGCCTCTCTGGGACAAGTATTGGGGGAAGGGTTTCTCTGTTTGGTTGAGGTAGGCAAGCAGCATGATCGGACACGTAACTATGGCTCAGACACTCTTGTCAAGACTGAGGTAGCTTTTCTTTGGAGGTGTGTGGCTTTTTTGTGTGAAGCATAAAAGGTTCACACGGTTCCTCTAAATGGCTCGTATGGTGATAAGACAATCGTTCTTCTAATCCCATTTATAAGGCGTTGGCAAAGGCCACTGTGTTCCTTCCCTTTTCTTATTGCAGAGGAACTGAAGGCAAAGAGTTCTGTCACTTATAATAATGGCTTCCTTCGCCGTGTTAAAGCTGGTTTCACACATGTCAGCTTTACCAGCGGAGATCTGAGGAATACTTTATTTTGGTTATGGAAACAGAACTCCGACTGGTAATAAGCGACAAGTGTCTGTGACAGGATCTGGCGATACTTTTGAAGGCTTTTTTTTTTTTTCTACATGCACACGTGCATGTGCACAGGCAATAAAGGCAATATGCTTTGGTTTGAGGTAAAGGGATGAGGGTGGAGGGTTCGTAGGCATTCACAGTTTTGTGGAGGCTACTTTCAGGTTTCAGGGGAGACTAAGAACTATGAGGGAGCCCTATGAAAAGGCACAGGAGGTGCTCTTTGACGGGAGGCTTGGTTTCCTTGGTGAGGCTGTTGGAGGGCAGGACTGGGCTGTGGGGGTTTGGTATGGTGGACCAGTGTTAGCCAGTATCTGTGCCAGGCAAACCTGACCTGTGCTGCTCAATGACAACCTGGTACTGAGCCGGACAGACCACCTGCAGACAACAAGGAGAAGGAGTCAGACACCAACATCATTTCAACTTTTAAAGACTTTTCCTGATCTGGAAGCATTCTAGAGGTCACTTTAACAATTCCTTACAGAGATGTTATGATGTTTTTACAATTTTTTAATAAGCTGCAGGGTTAAAGGGTTTGAGTCTTCCAGTCAGTGAAAGTGTGAAATATTAAGGCTATTCATACATAACAAATCTATAACTTTATGAAACTTTTTTGATGTGGACACTTTGTTTCCAAGTCGTTCCACCAAAACAAACATTAAAAGAGGTTGAAAGCAGCATCGTGTGAGGGACTACCTGAGGTACCGACTCCACCCGGGGCCGGTTCGCTCCGTCTTTAGGGACGCCGTTGTGTCCCGTGTTGTCCCTCGGGACAGACCAGCTGTCTTGAGTCCCTTTACTGCAAAACAGACTGCAAACAGATTCCAGCTATGAGAAGAGAAGTCTGGCTCCAGGTTGCTATATTACAGTGATTACGGTAATCCATTGGATTCTCATACAACAGGACTGGTTGATAGTGGATGAACTCTGACCTGCGGCGGTATCCGAACATGAGGAAGAGAACACAGAAGATGATGCAGGCGGTGCCGATGTGGATCCCGATGACGATGCTGCCGAGAGACGCCTCTCCGTCCCGGCACTGACACAGACTGTCCCCTGCTGGACACAAACCAAGCCACCGTTAACGTCCTCCGTCACCATGGAAACAACCTGAGCTTCAGCCAAAAATATTTCTTTTCTCCAGTGTTTTACTTATTGCTTTATATTTGTGTCTTAAAGCAAAGGTACAATTGATTTAATTGACGATTGCAGTCCTTTTCTGGGTTTTTTGCAGCATCTCAGTGTGAGAGTGAATTTTAAAGTCTTCCTCCTGTTCCTTGAAATTATTTTGGATTTTTTGCCCAGGTGTAATGTGTCAATAGAGCAATCAACTCTTTCCCAACATTCTTTAAGGATGACCTCAGAAAAATTACCAACAATACCTCCACCAATGTCCAAGAGAGCCTGTTTATCTAAAGTCCTGCTGAATATTAAATGATGATCTCCCAACAGAAGCTGGACTTGGAGGTTTCCTTTTGATATAGACCATGAAATACGTTTTTAAGTGTTGCTTCCATTGTGTGATGTCTTTATTAACCTTGTGAGACCCGTGGGAAGCTACTGGTGACATCATGTGACACCAGAAAACCCAGGAATCGATTGCAAACCGATGTCCTGCTTTCCAGGAAGGAGGAGATGTCCATATTAAATAACAATAATATGTTTTTGATACCACATCACAGCCTGACTTCTTCTTGAGGTGTTCCTCAGGGTCTTGGGGTCTTAATGCGGTATCCCTGAAGGATGTTTGATCATTATTAATGATCCTCAAGGTAAAAAAAAAGTTTTTTTTGCACTAAATCTGTGTAACAAATGGTATCAACCCCCAAAAATGCTACAACAACTTCCGAGAACCGTGTTTATATCTACTGTTGCTATAAGTCGTGAATTATTGAATAGGTTTTGATAACATGGGATCAATGAATGTGACCCTCCACAGCACCCGTGGGTGTAATCAGAGATATCTCAATCAATCAGTGATTCTCACCGGTGGCTTGGTCGCTCACACCTTCCTCTGCCAATGACACCAGTCTCTTGGAGCAGTCACTCTCCCCGTTCCCATTGTAGGCCACCAGTTTGACCTCGTACACCGCCCCCGATTCTGAAACACCAGAAACAGGCAGGATTTAATGTTTATACCTGGTTAAAGTCAGTGATGGAGGTGGGATTACAGTGTGTCAGATACGGATGTCTGCCGACGGAGACTCACCGAGCTTGGAGATGGCGTGGGCGTTGACGTGGGGGGGCAGCTGGATGGGCCCTGAGAAGGCGTCGTGGGGGACCCTGCGGTAGGACAGACGGAAGCCCTCGGCCTTCCCGGCCTTACTGGGGAGCTCCCAGAGGACCTGGACGGCACTGGAGTTCAGCACCTTGGTGAAGAAGGTCGGAGCGGCCGGAGCTGGAGGGAGACAGAAGAAATAACACAAGATGAGCCGATATAAAGTAGACGAAACAAAAAGAGCCAACGTCCAAGAACTGGGAACAAAACCAAATTTAAAATCATAAAAGAGGGGTTTTTATGGGAATCAACGAAATCAAAGAAACATTAATAAAGTTATTTCATACCAAAGCAAGTTTATTTTGCAGTTTCGTGATATGATTGATTAACGTTATGTTAGTGAAGAAAAGTCTGTAAAAAATATGAGCCAATGTACCGTTTATGTGAAAAGAGTCAATAACCAGTAAATGTCCCCACTGTGAGCCTATTAAAGGATGGTCTTATGAGACAGAGAGGTGTTGTAGCTCTTACCGCCCCCTAGTGTCGTGGTCACCACAGTGCGGGAGTTCTGGCTGGCTCCCAGAGGAGAGTAGGCCTTCAGGTAGAGGGAGTAGGTGGTGGAGGGCTCCAGGTTGATGACATCATGCTGGAAGGAGCCTTTACTGATGGCTTCCTGCAGCTCCAGACTGTCAGACTCTGAATCACACACATTTAGATTATTATTATCATCATTTCACGTTTAAACGGTGTATTTCTGGTGGTGATGCTGACCTCCTAACTTGCGGATGTGCAGCACGTATCCGATGATGCTCTCGGTGACGTTGGCGGGCGGCTGGCTCCACGAGATCTGCAGGGAGTTGGTGGACAGCGGGCTGGCTGTGAGGCCCTGGGGGGCCGCGGGGAGGTCTTTGGCCTGGGCCACGGCCAGACGGGCGCTGGCCTGGTTGGTGCCGGCGCTGTTCTCGGCGATGCACTGGTAGATGGCCTCGTCCTCCGAGCCGATACGAGTCAGAGCCAGAGTGCTGCTCGGACCACAACAACGACATCAGGTCAGTGATTCACACATCTATGACATCACAACACCGTATGGGAAACATATATATATATAAAAATCTATATATAAATGTAATGAAACAATGCCTACCTGTTGTTGTTGGTCAGCTTGACGTTGTTTCCGGGCATCAGGACTTTGCCGTTCTTCAGCCAGATGAGGTGAGGCTCTGGGACGCCCTGTGCCACACAGGTGAACACAGCGCTGCCCCCTGCTGGTTTAGACACAGACTGCGGCCACTGCAGGAACTCAGGAGGAGCTGAGGAAGGAGAGAGAGGGAGGGAGGGAGGGAGGTGAAACCAGGGTCATCAGACCATGAAAATAAAGTCAGGATATAAAACTAAAGCATGTAACCGACTCAGGATCTGCTGGTTTCACACTGAAACACTATCGCCATGGATACATTTCATTTGATTTAACACATTACATATGTATGTTTATGCTGGGATATATAGCACTGCTTAAGCCCTAAAGCCCCTCCCCACTTCAGCCCATGCTCAGCATCTCATTGATCCATTGACCTCAACACCCTCTGTGACCCCCCAACCATCCGCCTATGAGCTGGGGGGGGATCAACAAAATGACCATTTCAATAAGGACACATTCATCATTGCAGCCGGGGCGTTTTCCTTCCTCTGTTGGTGGGATCGCTTTTTATTAGAAGCAGACAAAAATCCCCCGATGAAGGAAATATATGATAAATGATAAACATGAAGGATATTTGTGTTTTTAAGAAACATTATTCAGATTTAAAAATCACATTGTACCATAATTGCAAGTTGCTAAGTGGTAATGTTGTTAAAATATGGGATTTATATCTCGATGTTTTGGATCAAATGTTCATGTTTGATGTGTTTTAGTCTGAACTTTGAGACAAATATTAAATTCTAAAAAAAATTCTAAAACACTCTCTTTGTGTTGTGAGTGACAGTGTGTGTGTTTGAGTGAAAGTGTGTGTGTGCTCGTTATGTCTTGGGGGGGGAGGGGGGGGGGCTGTCCACCCCTTCATCTGTCCCACCATCATGTTAGAAAGTGTCAGGCGTCCTCAGCAGGCGATCCATACTCTGTATTGATCGCTGATTCTGTTGACCTTGAGTTTCACCTCATACCTCTTTTTTTTTATGTCTCTTTTGTTTGTTTCTGACAGAGTTGGTTCAGTAAAACCATCAGGGTTTGATTCACACAGGACACTAACCTCTGTCTCCTGGGTGAAAGTTTTTCTGCTTTCACACTCAGGTAACCCCTGCAAGTACAACATGGAAGCCCCAAACCAGTACATTGAAAGTGTACTCGATTACAACACTAAATATGTAACTAAATACATATTTATGAGCATCTTTCGACACATTTGGGCCAAACGTTTTGTTGCGCAGCGTGATATTTCATCCCCGCGGTGTGGGAAGGACTTTTTACGCTCGCCGGGATCTGCATGATAAAAGATCTGCAGCTCATCTCGTCTGCAAAACAGATAGAGAAAAATGAGGAAGGAATGGAGGGAGGCGAAGCGGCCGTCCATCCTTTGTGTCGCCCCCCGCGCCGTGACACCCTGGTTGCCCCGACCCCTCCGCCGGGATGCCATTCATCTTCAGACTCTCCCTAATTAACCCGGAGACCACACCCCCCCCTTACCCTCACCCCATCTAACTCCGCCTCCTCCTCCCTCACTCCAACCGTTTTCACACACATACACCCCGAATCCTTCTGTCGGGGTCGGGGGTCAGGGGTTGCAGGTCATTAATTCCCCTTGGCCCTCCCTCCATCTTTGCACCCTGCATTGACCGTCCACCGTTTTTGTCCCTTTGTCTTCTTTGTCCCTTCGTCCTGACCATGACCGTGGACCCGAACCGGCACGGATTCACACGGGACTCAAAACATCCAAATGCACCCCCGACGGGCTCTTATTGTCTCATTTTGGGTGCAAAAAATGATCCAAATGTCTGTGTTTTTATAAGTTAAGTTATCCTACTTTCGTTGTGTAACCTCTCTGTTAATAATCTGTGATTTGTGCAAATATTTATTTTTTCTGCACATTCAAAACCAAAAGAATAAAACTCTTTTGGACGTTTATCTGGTTGAACACAAACAGCTGTGTAAAGTCATGTTTTGTCCTCCATACATGTGCCACCATATCTGTGATGTGACGATGTTACACGAGGTTGAAACGTCCCAGGGTCATTAAAGGCACCAGAAGATCCACTCTAAGCTCTCAGCCTGTCACAGCTTTGTTGTAAAAGTCATATTTAACAACAACGAGGACACTTTTGTTGGCGATCATTCAACCAGATCACCGAAGCCTAAAGCTGTTCATTCTATCAACCCCCCCAAAAAAAGAGAGTAAACTTGATCAATAAATTAATGAATATATTAGAGATGAAGCCCCTCCTCCTCCCCATCAGAGAGCCAATCACTGTGGGAGAGTGACAGATTGGCAGAACTATTGATCGATCCGGAGCGTCGGGACTCAACAGGAACGGAGATGTTTGGAGCTCAATTATATGAAATATAGATCCGTTGCAATTGAGATTATAAGAATGGAGTTCTGTTTAATTCCACATGAGGTCTGGGCGGTGGACAGGTTACACACACAGGACTTTCACCCAGGAGACTTTCATGTGAATCCAGTAGTTTTTTTGCCTAAAAACATGACCAAGACATTTTGTTGCGTTTTCTTGGTTCTGGTTTAAATAAATAATAATAAAAAACGAATAAAGTGCAAATAATAAAAGCAGCACCACTTTAATGTTCTTGTGGCTGCAATTTTGTTTTGTTATGATTTTATTTTGTAAATTTTCCATTTTTTCCATGTTGCTCAGCGAGACTTTCAAACTCACAAAACCTCTAAAGTAGGTTTAGAAAAAAAGGCTTTTTTTGTTTTTAAAGTGGTGTTTTTGATTATTTAATTCTACATTACTAACTCAGAACGTGCGTGCGTTTCATTTCCGTGTCCACCATAAAAAAGGATTCTAGTGGATTTTAAAAGAACCACAGAACCGAGAAAGAAGAGAAACCTGATGGTTCCAAATAAACACTATGTATAATAATAAATATAAATATATTTATTATTATATATAATAATAATAAAACGGTCTTTGTCATAGAGCTGACATGAGGACAGCTAATTACACAACCGGATCATAAGAAATGTGACCGAGTGTGTGGACGTCTGCAGGGTGATGGATGAGTCACAGAGAGACCCCCAAACACACACACACACACACACACTTAGAAGGGTGTGTGTGTGTGTGTGTGTGTGGGAGGGGGTCGGACATCAATACTGTCACTACCATCATGCAGCCCCCCCCCCACCCACCCAAACAACCAGGGGCAACAGAGAGAAGAAGGGGCGGAGCTTCACTATTGACCCTTTCCTCGTCCCCTCGCCACATGTTAATATGGTCAAGTGCGCACACACACACACACACACACACACACACACACACACACACTGGTGGTTAAACAAAGGCTGTGACAATGACAGGACGTGAACGTTTTGATGCGTTTGTGTAATTCAAGCTTCCTTCCCAGAATGCACCTTGCCCTGCACTCATGTGTGTTCTATTAAAGGAACAGTCCAACATTTGGGAAGCACGCTTGTCTGATGTTTCAGATCTTTCCCAGCAGTCAGTAGTGACGGCTGGTGTTGAACTCCACTGGAGAGCCTGAAGAGCACTACGGCAGCGTGTCTCCGTGCGGCCTCACCTTGTACAACGAGTCGCCCGAGCGCGGTTCGCCTCATTCTGGTGCCGGGCCGGTTGGCGGCGCACACGTACACGCCAGAATGCTGCAGGGAAACGTCTGAGATCATCAGGTTCCCGGTCCCCAGGACCTGGATCCCCTCGACCCCGATGGAGCGCCCGTCTGGTGGACAACACGGAGACGGTAAGACCTCTACAAAGTCCAAGTCCTGAGTGGTTTTAGACACATGTCCATTGCATTCGTACCTAGTCTGCTCCAGGAAACGATGGGCCTCGGGTTTCCCGTGGCGATGCATTCCAAGATGGCCGTCTGGTGGACTGTGAGGGTCAGGTTCTGGGGTCCTGACAGGATGGCGGGCTCCTTGTAGGTTCTGGGGGCCCCACCTGGCAGGAAGAAGGAAACCAAGAGGGAATGTGGATGAGTTTCACTTCCACTCCACAGAGCTCCTTACTTTACTACTCGTATATCGCATGCTACATGCTACATGCTACATGCTACATGGCGTCCACCCACCGGTGATGTTGAGCAGTGCCTCGTGGCTGCAGCGAGTGTTAGCAAGGTTGGTAGCGACGCAGCGGAAAACCCCGGCGTCGGCCTGCCTCACCCCCGTCACCTGGAGGATCCCCATCGGCAGCAGGGTATACCTGGACGGGAGAAGAGATACGTTAATCCTTTAGAACCGGATGTGATGATGTCATTGAAAGGTGTGGTATATGTTTCCAGGTGTGTGCGTGGTGCTACCTGACGTCGCTGGTGTTCAGCGGGACTCTGTCTCTCTCCCAGGTGATGTTGGCCTCAGGTACGCCCTTGATCTGGCATCGGAAGCGAGCCACGCCTCCCTCGTCCACGGACATGGACAGCGGGTGGGTGTGGAACTTTGGAAGGGCTGGAGAGCAGAAACACACAGAGATCAGCCTTCATACATTCACAGGGAAGGGAGAAGAAAAGGATGCTTTTGGTTGCATCATGGGAAATGCATGAGATCTATAGCATCCAAACTCTATTTCTACACTTCTTGTCTGTTGAAAAAGAAACTAAAGAGCTTTTCCTTCATTGTTTTGTTCTAACCCCACGGGATTTAGCTTTCCAAGCTTTTTTACAAGAAACCTGTACATGCAGACTTTCACATCAATATTTGTCTCTCTACCACGGGGGGGTCAGCTCATTCCAGACTTGCTTACATTGTAAGACATAGATCTGTAGAAAAAACAAATCTTGTTTACAGCATTCAACTCTAAAAGAAAAAAATCTGTTTTTTTGGAGCCACAGAAATGACGTCCGTCTAACTTATCAGCAAGAAGCTTTCCTAATATCTTCACCCCTCCATTCAAAAGTGGTATCAGCCGATATGAACCACATTAGCATTATAAAAGTGTCATAGAAGCTTCTGTGAGTGTTTGATCATTTCATTTCAAACAGAAGAGGAGCATTTTTTGTGTTTTTCTAAAGGTTTGTAACACACACACACACACACACACACACACACACACACACCCTAATGACCTGGTGGCCATAATCAATATGGGCCAAAGAGAAAGGGGCCTGCAAATGAGATCACCATGGCAACCCGTTGCATTGAAGGAGGACCATGAAGCCTTTGTGTTGCTGCTCTGGCTGAAGGGGTGGAGGTGTGTGTTTGTGCCTTACTGTACACACCCACGCTGAAGTGTAATTTACAGGTTTCCATAATGAGACGCCCCGTATGTATTCGGTGTGTGTGTGTCAGACCTGGCAACCCGAGCCCCCCTCAGACTCTGTGTGATCCTTTTGTTGCCAGAGAGGTGTTCGCCGCGTGAGGCATCATTTATAACGGAGACGATGGGCTGTGTTGACGGAGAAAGGGGAACATGTGCTGATGTTCTCAGCTCCCTGTGCAGGTTGATGGCCTGCAGGGCATTGTGGGTATTAAAAATGCCTGAGCGCTGTGTGTTGTTGCGACTGTGGGTTTTTATTGTGTGTGCATGCGACTTAGATTGTGGTGAGAAATCTAAATTAAATGAACAGAATGTAACCATCACTTACATGCCAACACCACCTTGGCCTTGCGGCTGACCAGCATGCCGTAGCGGTTTTGGGCGGCGCAGTCGTACTCGCCCACGTCCGTGTCGCTGCCCTCTCGCCGTTTCTGGACGCTGCGGATGAACAGCGTGCCGTTGGCCAGCACCTGGACCCGCGGGCCGGTGGGCAGCGGCACGCCGTTCTTACGCCACGTGAGCATGATGGGCTCCTCGCCCTGCACCCGGCAGTCCAGCATGAGGGGGCGCTCCCTCACCGCGATGACATCACTGGGCTCCAGCAGGAAGGAG
This sequence comes from Chelidonichthys spinosus, assembly GCA_029853015.1. Lineage (NCBI taxonomy): Eukaryota > Metazoa > Chordata > Actinopteri > Perciformes > Triglidae > Chelidonichthys > Chelidonichthys spinosus. The sequence goes on along the minus strand of CM056836.1, from coordinate 2,463,423 downwards.
AGCTCGGAGGCCGACGAAACGCCTGCAGACGGAAAGAGAAAGAAAGACGAGTTATCAGAGAGGAACTGATGGAAGGCTCAACACTATCTAGATGAGAGACATTTCAGGGAGTCGTCGGCGTAGAGGTCACCACGATAGTCGAGGTCTTCATGGGTCCACTTCAGTTTCCGGACTTTTTGTGGAATTTGCCAGTAAAAAGTAAAAATGAGACACAAAAATCTCACTTCTATGTCAAAATGAAACTCTTGTTTGTTCATTAAAAACCCCCTTTTTGCTCAAATTCAAGTTACAAATTCAGTTCTGGTAAGGAACTATTTTTCCAGGCGTAATAACAAATGAGACTCTCTTTAACTTGAGAGCGGCTAGCTCCACCCGGGCCACTTAGGTAAACTGGAAGCAGCTGGACTTCATACAGTCATTTTAGATCAAATAAACAACAGTGATTTTCACGAGGTTGAGTTACTTAAACTCAGAGTCTCAGAGTTTCAACGTTTAAACACAAGACGTGTTGAAGTCCGAACTAGACTGGTTTGGTCCTTTAAGAAGAGGACTGCTTTGCATGAAGACACATAAAGATTTTGTTTGATCCAACATTCGACCCCTTCTTCACAAACACCCCATGGTTTCAGGGACAGCTTCTCTGTCGGACCCCGACTCTTAGAGAACCAGAAACCACCTCGTTTGATTGATGGCACATTTGGGTTTTTGTGGCCTATAACGCTTTAATTGAAGGGAGCCACAATGGATGCCATCGAGCCATCCAGCCAGAGAGGGCGACAACAATACCCCGAGCCGGGGGAGGAGAACACTGGCGAAGGGGCTGCCGGGGTCAAGTTAGGAGACCCTCCATTGAGGCGGGGGCCAGTTGTGACAATAGTGTTGTGACTATGCTTATTTGCCCCTAACCCACAGTAACCTCTGTAAAAACTCCCCGTCAGCCACCACGCACCGAGGGCACCATCTGCCCCTTCTTATGCACCGCCCACCCCCCCGCCCCGCTGCCTCCTTTCAGATCCATCTCCGAGGTGACTTTCCCATGCCACCGCAGCTCTTCTTCCTCACACGTCTCCCTCCCCTGCGTGACCTCGGTGACACTCCCAGTCTTCCCCCGTTTTCTTTTTTTAGTCTTTTTCTGGTGGTAATGACCTCGTATGCAAAGAGGCCTTGAACCCCAACCAAGCAGCCGCTGCTTCTCTGCAGCTGTAAAGCAGCGGCGATGGCCGGGGTTCGGGCTTGAACCTTGAACACAATGCCTTATCGGTGTCATTGAGTGGCCTCGCATCTGCCCTCTCATTGTTGTCCGGTCCGCCATCAGGCATCCGATCCCACGCAGCTGAACTTGAGTTTGGATCGGCTTCGGTCGCATTTCTGTTCATTTCGTAGTCAAGTTCATTTCCACTCTGAAGGCCGGCTGAAGCTGTTTGTACCATCAAACTACAGACATCTCAGAACCTGCACAGATCTAATCTTATCTGCATGGATGGAGTATTCCTGGCCTTGCTTCTTTATCATTTTCACAACCTTATCTGACACATGCATGGATCAAATATCCCCCATGGCAGTTACATTTCGTAGACCTGCTTCCTGTTGATCAAACCTGATTGATGGGAACTCAGCTAGACAAACACCTTAAAGTGGACTTTAACACTGTCCAGCTGTAATTCCTCCGGTACAACCAGGTTAACAATCATCATATACAGATCGTCACTTATAAAACTTATAAAAACAGCTAGCCGCCCCCCCAGCCTTTATGATCGCTATCACTGGCTTCACTGATGTGTCACATGAAGAAATGAGCATCTCCCAGCCGGCAGATGCAGCCAGCCGAGAGGATTGTGGGTCCCGGGCTGATAAAAACCCAGCAACCCCCCCCCACCCCTGGAGCCTCCCATCCCTCAGGCCTGGTAATGACATTCAAGGCTCCCAAGGGGGGACTCGGATCGGATTCTGTGGCCACGGTTATCGAACGCATGGGTTTTGCAAACTGCAAGGCCGAGGCCTGGCTTGTGGTCAGGAAGGGGGACATAAACAAGGATTTTCACCACATCAGTGCCTGGTTTGGGTTACTTTACCTAACATATAGTCAGTAACCCAACAATATTATAGTGACAGTTGAGTAAATGTCAACCCTTACTGCATCTCCATGGAAACATTTATTTCTTATTTCGACTATAAAAATAAATTAAATAGAGATAAAAAACACAATAAAAGAACTCAGTTGGAACGGGACACTAATGGCTGTCTCCTGGGTGAAAGTCCTGTGTTTTTTATTCACCTGAATCCTCTGATTGTGATATTTATGATACATCAAGATGAAAACCTAATAACTATGTATTTGTGTTTGTGACTGTCAGGTTCATGGGAGGTGCTGTTCTATTGGTTTGCATTACATATGTACAAGTGTATCGAATAAACTGCCAGTTTTGAGGCAGAACCTCAGAGATGGGACACGTTGAGGTCCCGTTTCCAGGTTTTAATGTGGAGGAGTGAAACGTTCTCTACACCAACGAGCTGAGCCTACACGAGGGTGTGATTGAGTGCTTAGCATTAGAGATTGGACTGTTTTCAATAACAGGACGATAATGAGATTTTTTTTTGAAGGGAGGGAGGTTGTCCAGCAACCACCTCCCCCCCCCCTCACACCGGCCCCACCGGAGCTCGTAACCCCAAGCCCCTCAGGGGTCAGGACAGAGTCAGAGGTGAGGAGGATGGATGCGGGGATGAGGGAGGGCGGTACCAACTCCCTCTCCATGCCCTGATGGAGGCTTTTGTTCCCGGCGACCAGAGCACTTGAAGTTCACAGATTTCAGTTTACACCCAATAAAAAAGTCTAAACATTAATGTGCTCCTCTCGACTCTTAGACATCAAGATCCAAAACAGCGTTGAAGCTTTAAGAGTTTTAATGATTTCACTGCAGAAAAAAGCATCAAGCAAATGTTTGATGAGTGACTTCTTCCTCTGTGATATGTTATCAGCAGGGAGGGTGAGTTTAAACAGTGAAGGTGCAGCTGAAGGCTGGGAGGGCATGAAGCCATCGCCTCGGGGCTTCTCCTTTGTCCTTTAAACTCTCCTCAGTGGCAGACGGACACTTCTCTCAGCTGTAGGAGGTCTTTGTTTAAGCCATGGTCATTTCCTGGGTGTCAAGTTCAAAGTCTAAATACTGAGTGTTTCTGAGAAATCTGAGGCTCCTCAGTGTGGTCAAAATAACTCTAAAAAAGTAATTTCTTTATTCAACAACTAAAGTAAGTTGGCTTTCCAACATTTGTTTTTTATATTTTTGCTGAAACAATTCTGATTCTACTTCTGTTGTTTTTTTTTTAGAAATAAAACCAGCTTTCTACAAAACTCACTTTTCATCGTTTTTAACAAAAAGCCAAAATGTTGCATATTTTTGATTGAAATCAGGAACTACCGGATCAAACAGGAAGCATGATTATGAATCTGACAACTCCTGTTTGTGATAGTTGTTTTTTTTTCAGTTTTTGGACACTGAACCTTAAATTTCAATATCCTGAATATAAAATAAATGATATGGAGAGTGATACCAGTTATCTCAGTTTCCTGATCTATTGACAACCTATATGCATGAACTGATCCCCCCCCCCCCCTCTGGGTTCATGGGCCCAGGATGTCCCATCTGCATTGGGGGGTTGGTTCTAACAGTGTGCAGATTTTAAAAAAAAAAACGTGGCCCAAAACAAAATAAAACAGGTGGATCAATATCCAATAATGTGTGAGGTGATGGAGAGGAGGAGCAGGTTTAATCAGGGAGGTGTCAGATAGCAGAGGGGGAGCAGTAACTCTGATTAAATCTCATTAAAACAAAAAGCCTGCTGCTGCTTCCTGGAGGAACTCTGATGTAGAGGGACAATAACAACCACAGCTGAACACAGTAGGAGCAACTTATCAATAAGTATGATCGATAGGGGAGTCACCTGACCCAGCAGTACTACTACTAGTGACCAGCTGGATTTATGTGTAAGTATTCATCCTCACTTCTTAAAAACGTCTTTATAATATGGGCCAATGTACGGTTTTAACATGAGGGAAATGTCGTCACTTCTTACAGTGTGGACAGATATCTGACCTTTACTTTCCTATCTGGGTGGAAATATGGTCTACATGAGGAGGTCACACACCTGCTGGGAGTACAAGAAGTTAAATAGTCTCATAAAGGTTGCATTAAAGCTGGTGTTAACACCTCGTACAGTGGGGTCAGCGTTGGATCCGGCCCTCTACAGGAAGTCCCATCAGCCTCACCACCACAACTTTACACGATACAAATCCTGTTAGCCTAAAGCCTCCCCGGATTGAGATGTTGCCCACCACAGGCCCCCTTTGTGTCCCTGCAGCGGATTAAACCGAGGGGTGTCTCCGCTGGGCCGGTCCATCCTGTGAACGCGGGGGGGAGGGCTTTCGGGGACACGGTCCCGGCAGCTGGAGGGGGATTAGCTCCATCCATATTTTTAATAAGGACTCAATCTGAGGCAGAGCGGGGCAGTGTTATGGAGATGAGGGTGTGAAGGTCAGCTCACTGAAGGAGGGGGGCTATTGTGTCTGTGCACCTCCTCACAGACTGCTCCGCTGACCGGGAACCCCCACCCTCCCAAAGGTCAGAGGTCACCCACTCTCACCCCGTACTCTGGTCCGACCTAGAGAGCCTCCTCTACCGCCTGCACTTCTCCACTTCTCACACAAATCTAATATCAAACCTTCTTTTTCTAAGTTCCTGGGAAACTTTTGTGAATTATTCTGCCTGAAAAACAACAGGAAACTTTAATTATGACTGAAATGAATTCTTAGAAACACATAAAAAAAGACACCCTGATGCAAACAACGCCAGTTCCCTCGCTAGTTTCTCTACTTTTCACAGTCTTCCTGAGCTGGATGGAGTTTACTTTTGAGAAATTTACTTTTCTTTAAAATTTTCATTATAACTCCCAAATAAATATCCCAGCAGCCCTCTGATGACACGGTTTTAGTGGGAAGAAAGTGACACAGTGAAGGTCCAGATGTTCAATATGTTCCAATATAACAGCTTTAAATTAACTGAGATGTGTGTATATATATATATATATATATATATATATATATATACACACATCCATAAAGATATATATCGACAAAAGCTTCTAGTCATCTGAACAGAGTAGAAACGCATCACTCAGTCATTATTGATAATACCTGATAGAACAGAAACACGTTTCTCCAATTCAGACTTCAGGGCTGATCTATAATGATATATAATACATAATAATGCTGTTGGAGCACAGATCTGGTTAAACGTCCTGATTCTTCAACGAGGAAGCTGGTGTGAGGATGATTTCAGTGTCTAAGATTTGACCACCAGTTCACTGAAAGTCAAACCCATCCTTCTGATCTCTCAAAGTCCTGATATTTGTCATCCAACAGCCACTCGACTCCATTTAAAACTCTACTTACTCAAACAGCAGAGAGTTGCCAGGCAGGTGAGAAACAGTCTTGGTTCCATTTCTTTTTGGTTTTCTTCCCTCCAATCTTTAAAAAAAAAAAGTAATCCAAATGGAAAGATGTATCCTCCTATCTTCTTTGGTGATAAAGCTATAAAAAATGTGTTTTTTTAAGAAAGCATTGCTACTGTTTGGGTTCTCCGGTCCAGCGTTTTGGCCCCGAGGAGAAAGAAGAAGCTGCTGGTCACGTTCAAAGCTGCTGTGAGAATCGAGAGGACGAGCCTTCAGCCCGGACGCAGCTCATTAGTCATTCAGCCTCATTGTTGTCAGTGAATGGACACTGATACAGCAGCTTTCACCGGCCGCTCCAGGTTGGTCTGCTGCCGACCAATGGAGTCGCCCCCACGCTGACGGCTCGGCCTGGGAGGCGTGATTGATATTCATTTACTCCCCCCAGGACCGGCTGGCCGGAGCCGGACATTCAGACCATTATCTAACCCACAGTCACAACACCCAATCAGCACATTTCACAAACTGCTCCGAGACCGAGATGCATCATCCATTCCATTATCTGACCCCGCTTAATCCGGTTCAGGGGTCTGGGTTCACCTGGACCGGCCTCCAGTCCTTGACAGGGCCGACACACAGAGAACCAGTCACGCTCACACCTGCAGGGGGTTCAGAGTCCGGAGAACCCGGAGAGAACATGCAAACTCCACTCAGGAGACGGACCCGAACCTGAACCCGGACCCCCCATCGGGCCCTTCAGGGGCCGTCGCATCGATATGAAGTGAAGAGACTTTGTATAACAGCCTCCTAAAATGTCCACGTACACAGAAATAAAAAGGACATTCATGTAGACATGGACAGCTACAGCGGCAGCCACATGTCCTGCACGTTACCATGGCGACCATAGAGAGACGGAGGAAATGAGTGACATTAAACAACTAAATGCTATCGTTGACATCGTCAGATGAGTTTGACTCCCTGATCCGAAGACTCTTCCATGAACCAAAGGCTTCGCTTTGTTTTTGGGATTCCCTTTAAAAAGTGAAGCTCGGGACTGATACCAGCCGTCCGTGACACAACTTCATAGTTTTTTAATGTTTTACAGGCTAGCCTGTTGCACTTGTAGTGTTAGCATGTTGCTATGGGTGAATGTTAGCATGTTGCTATGCTAACAGGCCGGATGTTGGAGTAACAGTTACTATGATCAGGTAGTCTCAACGGTGACGCCGCCGTTCTCACCTCTCCCTCCTCTCAAACCCACAGATGTTTGGGAACTGGAAAAAAAAAAGAAAGATTGGAAAAAAGTGTAAAATTAAACTCGCATAAAAACAATATAAATCAAATTTAATGTAAAAAAAATGTTAAAAACGTACCGTCGCTGTTCCAAAAAAAAATCCTATTCTTAAGAATAGTTGGTCAACGAAGTTCAGTGAGATTAGAAGATCAATTTCACTCTTGTATTTCATATTTCTTTAATTATTACAGTACTGTTTGCATACAAATGATGATTTTCAAAGGAGTATTTCAAATCAAAGAACAGTGATTCCCAAAATCAGGCCCAGATTCATATTCCTTACTTCTTTTAGCTGACCATTCAACACTTAACACATTAGCAGAACAAATACAATTTTCAATAATAATAATAAAAAAATCACAGGAAGCACATTCATCAAGAACATTTATTCATGTCATCATAAGGATGTTTCAGTTTGGGTCGGTCGCTGTGCTTCTAAAGGGTCAGGGACTTCATGGTCCTGGTCTCCCAGTGGGCGGCGTCCCAGGCCAGGAACCAGCCGGTGAACGTGGGCGGCTCATGGCCTTGTTTCACCACCACCACCGCCGTCTGCTTGTCCCGGCCGCTCGGGTCACTTTCTATGTACCGGTTGGCTGCAGACAGAGACGGACACCGTGTTAGTAGTGCCCTCTTGTGGCAGTGAGAGGTAACTGCACGATGGAATTCACTGCAAAAATCCCCAAAAGGCTCACCGGATTTGACGGATGCGATCCTCTCCACCTCGTTGGCGTCCTTTCCGATCCACACGAACACCTGCAACACAAGAGCGAGGCGCTAGAGTACAGAGTTGGTCCGGGTGAGAGGTTAAAGGTTAAAGGTTAGGGCTGTGTACCTGGTCCCAGACGTCCAGCAGCATCACATCATCTTCAGCCAGGTCTTCCTGTGTGAACTCTCCTGGGACCTCCTCCACCTGCACACACCACGTTACAATAAACGTATATATATAACCATATTTCATCTTTACCTGGGATTTACGGCAGGTTTGAGGTCAAACACTTACTATGAACCTGCCGGTCTTGTTGGAACATCCAAACAGACGCGGAGGGTGAGTGATGGTCTCACGTTCCAGTCTTTCGGAGGTCTGGTACTCCATCTTCCCCCCTAAAGCTGCCCAGAAGTCGTCTGCAACACAAGGAGAAACGGTGGAAGCTTTAACAACTGCAATGACAAATCTGTCATAACTCTCAGGAAAAGGGTTTATTTTCTTCTGTATGCAAAAACAAATGATTGTTATTTACATTCCTTGTTGGTTAAAGTTTCTTATAAATAAACAAAGCACACACGTTTATGTGAATATGTGGTCAGAAATGATAGATTAGAGGGCAGCAGCACAGAATGTCATGAGTAGGGTTGGGTATTGAAAGGGTATATTTCGATACCGGTGCCAAATCGATACTTTCAAAACGGTGCCGGTTCCTAAACGGTATTTAAATCGGTACTTTAAAAGAAAAGAAAACAAGTTTTTATGATGAAATTCCTTTTTTTATTTTTATTTTTGAGGCAAAGGTCAAGAACAAATTGACCAACAATATTTTAATCTAAAAGCTTTCATATACAAATATAAAACAAAACAAAAAAACACATTATTTCTGAGGCAAAGGCCTAGGTCAAATTGACCAACAACAACATATTAACTTAAATGTTCCGTAACATAATAGGCTACAAATAAAAAAAGAGATCAAATTCACATTTCTGAAGCAAAGGCACCAAATGTTTAATCAAATTAGACGTGTTCCCGTGTTTACAGGCAAACGATCTCAAACACTTGCTACATATGGCATTTTCTTGGTCCTTTTTAGTAAAATATAGCCACACTTTAGAGCGTTTTTGTTTCGACATAGGCTCTCTGGCCTGATTCCTGAGCTGACCTCTCAAGGTGCGTGTCCACAGGGGCGATTTTAAACGCGTGTGGACGCGCCGCTTCCCAGTATTGCACGCTTGGTGGGCTGCCACTAGAGGATGATTGACAGGCGTTCTCCTTCAAACAACACATTTTTGCGAGCGTTCGCGAGCGTTCCCGAGGCGGCGAGTCGAGCCCGGCGCCTCTGATTAGCATAAAGTAGATTCGACCTCAACTTTAGGCAAATGAGGTGCGGCCAACTCGCGCGCCGTCTCCCGACATTCGCCGCAACGCTACCAGAATGCATTGCACGGCTTTTCACATAGACAATGAATGGGACGCGGGGAAACACCGCTGCCTGTGGACACGCACCTTCAGTGGTGTGTGCACTGCCGCTGCCTTTTTTAACTGCGAACACCAGAGGGCGCAATTACGCAGCTGCATATTTGGTAATACCGAAATGAGGCACCGAAATTCACATTGTATTTCGGGGTGGTTACTACCGTTGATTTTCGCCCCGAGTACGTACTTGTACCGAGTGTCGGTACCCAACCCTAGTCATGAGACACTTTCTAAAAGATAAAGGAGCTAGAGGACCCCCTGGTGGCCAAAGCTGAGAACAACATCTGGCCTGCCTGTTTAAAACCCTTTTGTTGGGAACATATTTTGTTTTTGTGTGTTTGCAATAAGATAAGGGTTTCTGAGGTATCTCATTCAGCCATTTAGATGTAAAAATATGCTATTTATTATCCATAGCTGTTGTTTGTAGGAATATTTCCCTTTTAGGATTCACGGTCATTTCCAATAAGTGTAATAATTCTCAATCTGCTCTGTTTTACTGTGTGTTTACCGTAGCACATATTCTTTGCATACTTTTTGACAGAATCTTTTTATTTTTAAACATTGAAGGTTTGTCTATGTGGTGTGAAGTCTCTAAATAAACAGCCCCGTCATGCTCCAGTAGTCAAAGTGCACAGAGCAGAGACGAGTCCAGCTGGTTGACACGTCCTTGTTTAATCATGACTTCCTGCTACAGGAGCTCAGCCATGAAGAACCAGCCCTGAGCCGACACGTCCATCGTTACCAGTAGAACATCATCATGTTTGTTTTAGATTTCCTCCACCCTCAGCTGTTTGTGTTATTGATGGATTGACAACTAGGCGTGTGGGATCATATTATTATAATAAATGTCACGTCAACTGGATTATTCTGGAAAAGATTAACGTGTGATTATCCTAATAATTATCAATATATACTGGTGTCACTTTTCTTTTTGTTAAGAAACAAATAGTTTTATTGCATCACAGGTTTTTAAGCGAACATCCAAAAACCAATCAAATCATTTTCAGTAATTTTACATTTTAGGGTTGAAGAAAATATCTGTAAGCTTAATAGACAAGGTATTTTTTTTTACAGCTTTTTCAAGTCGCTTATGACGATATTTACGATAATCCTGATAATATATTGTGATCCACAATAAAATCTATAACAGAAATCTAATTTTAAAGCATGTAAATCAAATATGGGTTACAAACCTGGTTCATTTCCTTCCGTGATGCGTTTGCTGTCACACTTCAGCTCGTTGCTCATGAAGTCGGCTCCTTTTTCCTCCTCTTCACTGGCCCCCCTGCCGGTCCACAGGTAGGCCCGGCTGTCGGCCGTCTTCAGCAGGAAGGCGTCGTTAGAGTTCAGACGGGAGGCGGAGACATCGACCTGAAACACACGTTTCTTAACGAAATCCCCTTTTATAGATGACCTACTGCCGTGAAGCAGGAAACGAACCGCTCACCTCAGCGATCCTGGTGATGGTACCCAGGTTACGTCGAACCTGGAAGAGTCGGGTTGAAGATGGCGGGGTCTGGCCCCCGAGACGGGACGTACCATTCTTATAGACGATGAGGGGTTTGGATTTGAAGAGACTCAGCATATGTGGGGGTTCTTTACCCTGAGACACTCTGACCTGGTGACATACACACACATTGTTTTTCGATTGGGAAACCCCAAAAAGGGGCGGGGCTTAGCCTCTATAGTTAACTGGATTAGTACCTAATTGGTCTTAACGAGGAAGAGACAGACTTTGAGCAATGTTTCGGTGTCGTACCTGAACCGCGCTGCCTCCCAGCGAACGATCCAGCTCCACAGTCAGGAAGGCGGAGGCCGTCAGCTCGTCCAATGAGCAGCCGGCTCCTTGCCTGCAGGCCAGAGGGGCTCAACTCATGAACATATGACTCAAGTGTGTGATGTGAGAACCATCAACCATGCAGCCTCGGCTGGTCATGTGATCAACAGGAATTAGAGAGCGTACGAGGGGAGGAAGTCCCGCTGGTGTGTAAAACCAGCTGGGAGGCTGAACGTACCAGGTGTAGATGATCTGCCTGTTCCCGTACGTGTACAGGATGATGTAGCAGTCGCCGCCGTAGAACTGACCGTAGCCTCTCGGGTCCACAGGAACTCTGCCGATGCTTTCCACCCTCCAGATCTGAGCGATGGGAGAGAACGGTGAGAGGGTTCAATAGATAAGCTGTTATTCTCAGAAACAAACTCCAGTTTTAATATCGGTTTATGTTATTTATTTTTGTGAATGAATGACGATTAAATATTGCTATTTGAATACATCAGTCATCACTTTTAACCAGTGATCATGTGACCCAATCAGCCAGGTGAACTTAATTCATGCATAACATGAAATGTTTGGTTTTTATGGGCGATTCTGTATAAATCTTTGCTCAATAAAGAAGCAATTGGTTTTGCATTTTATAATTAGATGCAAACTATGACGAGGGGGCTTGACTCCTTTTAAATGCATTCTCTGTACCCTGAAGAGACCGGAGCCACTCCTACACCAGAACAAGGTTTCACATGTTGAACTAGATTCAGTCACCTGCGTGTCTCCGCTGCCATCGTCCACCATGTTGTACTGGGCTGCCATGTGGTGGGACTCGTGCAGCTTTGAGGCATCGAACTCCTCCTGCTGGATCTTTGCAATCCTCTCCGTGACGAAGACCTTCCCCAAGCCCTCGCTCTGGTCCCGGTCCTTCCAGCCCTGGAAGAACTGCTTGAACATGGGAGTCTCTCCGCCCTCTGGCAGCACCTGGACCTGCAGGAGGAAACAGTACTTCTGCTTACTTTTAAGGCTCTTAAAAAAAACAAAGAACACCAAAACAAACGATCTAAAAGAAACCTGTGTGTTTGCCGGGTAGCCCATCTGTTTGATGAAACCCTCGGCTGTTTTCATGGCTTCCTTCCTTTCACCGGGGTTGGCGTTACGCCCTGTTGAAGACATGAGATCGATGTTGATAGACCAAACCCATAAATCCTGATGAACGCTCACAAAGACGTTGAATCATTGGACTCGACCTTTCCACACAAATATCATCTGGTTTGCGCCGTGGTCCAGAACGAAGCATTCGTCTGAGAGCAGGTCAGCCTGGAGGAAAGGGTTCTCCTCCCTCACCACAGAGACTTTCATGGACCCCGAGGCATCAGATACCTGGTGACACACAAATATACTGTTATGAAGAGAACTATGATGATGAGGCGAAGCCCCGCCCCCTTCCGGTGTCCCTATGGAACTTTATTTTGGAAAAAATATGTTCCAGAAAGTGTTGTCTTGTTTCTGTTTTAATTTAGATGTTAAATCGTGAGTGATTTGAATTGAATCACTGGTATCTGTGTGTTTACTGTACCATGTATAGTTTAGCCATCTTCCTGTTGGACACGTCTGCCTTTTGGTCATCATCATCATCTCCCTCCGATAGTTCTGGCTTCACTCCAAGGACCTGAAAAAAGGATCATTACAAGTTAGAGACGTAAGCGTTTTTTTTTCACCGCTTCCTGATATCAGTTCCATTATCCAGCCAAGACACATCTGCTGGTTTACCACAGCTCAGACACATCTGCTGGTTTACCACAGCTGGATGAACCCTACATATGCTGCATCAGATCCGATTCTGGGAAGACTCTACTTACAAACCAGAACTTCCTCCTGTATATTCAGTCTAACAAGGTCAACCGCAATTTAACAGCATTTCCATCAGCAGGAAATGACAGAATAATGAAGTATAACAAAGACTTTCTGTAAACACTTGGGGCGATCATAGAAAATGGATGGAAAATATCCAGTAAGGAGGCAAGCAGAAGGAAAGACCGATTCCGGAAGTTAAAACCCAATAATAAGGTGTGTGCACACCAAATGCAAAGCATTTTTTTGTGCTTCTCATGATGACACATGGTAATATCAACCCAATGCATTTCTACATGGATGGAATCTGTTTATTTTGCTTTAACCTTGTGATTTAATTTACTGCACACTTTAACATTCTGGACTTGCATATGGTTGGTTTCATGGTTTCAAATAGTCTGTTTGAGTTACCATGCTGCTTGGGGGGGCGGTTCCTTCCTGGTCGGGCCAAAGGCGGGGCTGATGGGCAGAGGACACTTAAAATCCAGAAGCCAGATTGTTGGACCGGACCATGTGCTGCTATGGAGGGGGGTTTAGTTGATGTTATGCCTAGCTGTTTTTTGGTGTATAGTTTTGCTGTGTCCTTGTTGCCTCACTCTTCGCTGCCGTATTTATGCCGAGATGACGTTATTTTAAGTACTGATGGAGCGGCTACAATGTTAGCATAGATTAGCTCCGATCGGTCCGAACTACATTCAGAAAATGATTTGTTTATCATCTTGTAGACGGACCTGACAAATCAGTTAATTGCAATTAAATCACAACAGAATTAGTTAGTTTTGGGCTCCGCTGTAGTAAACCAGCTGATGTGTCTCTTGCTGATATTCACCGAGCACCTCTGGGTGAACTCAGACAGGATATCAGGCCTATCTGGAACAAAGAAGCAGACATATCGTGAAGACTCACTTCGGTTAACTCGGACGGCTCACTTCCTTCTTCCACAACCACCAGTTCGGCGCGAGCGTTTCTTTCGTTGTCACGGATACCCCGGGCCACTTGCGCCGCCTTCAGTCGCTCAAACTTGTTGCACTTGGACCCGCACCACTGATAGATCTTCTACAGGTTGTTTGAACACACAGACAGAATGTCAACACTGCAAACCGCGTCTACAGACCATCCGGTTTTAGAAATAACACACGCCGTGTCCTCACAGGTCCGAGGTCCACGATGAAGCAGTCTCCGCTGTTGAAGCTGGTCCAGGCCAGGGGGACCTGGGTGGCCCTGACGAACCTCCGGCCCTTTATGTGGAGGAGTCTCTGTGCTGAAAGGTCATTGGTGACCACATGGTGGAAACCTGAGGCCACGCCTCCCGTCTGAGGAACCAGAGAAACACAGTCAACCTTCTCCTCGTCTGTTTACTCTCATTACTCACCGCTGTCGGCAGCCAAGAAACACTGCAAACAGGCGGTTAAGTCATGATGGTCCAGTTAAAACACCTTTTTGTTTGAAGAATCCGAACGTCAACATTTGTTTTCGTTTTGAGCTCATGCTAGCTAATATATTTGACATATACAAGCCTTTACATGTATAATTCAGATTGATACGGTGTTAGTATTCTCTGACCAGTAACGACTACGATCCATACTTGGTAAGTGATTCCTTCCTTGAAGTAGCCGGTGAAGGCCGTCGACTCGACCCCTTGCAGTTCTCGGTACTGGACCGGCTTCCCGCCCAGGTGGTCGTCCAGCTGCACGGTGAAGATGACGGCGGCGGTGCTCTCATCCTGGCTACACTCGTTACCTTCAGAGAACAAGAGCAGCTTTCAAATAAAAGGGGCAATGCAACATTATGTGACAATCTCTGCTGTCCTGGTGGTCATTTGTTGATGTATTCTCTCTACTGGCCACCAGGGGGCGACTCCTCTGGTTGCAAAAAGAAGTCTGATTGCATGGAAGTCGATGAGGAAATGACCCTACTCTCACTAGATGGATTATCTCAGTGAACATTGTAAACATGCTCTATATTTTTGGTTTAAATTGACAAAATGATGAGTCAGAAGGAAGATGTTTCTAGGAGATAACATATGTGAACCAATTATTTAGTTTTTAAGATACAAGAAACATATCTGATTCCATTTTAGCTTTAATAATTGAATAATTCATTGTGTAAAATTCATATAATTTGTTTGATATATGAAAGCAAAGTAGTGACTACAGCTGGCTGACAGCAGCGTCTGCAGAAAGTCAATCTGCATTTAAATAAAATGCATGAAGAACTTCATCTATTTGTGGTCCAGTGTGACAGGAAAGACTGTGGTTAATGTTTCACGCTGATGCCTTCTCAGATAGATGGCAAGAGCAAGAAAACGTCTTTGCTGTATTTGACTTTCTACTCTGAGAGGAAATTGAGAGCGTTTCACTAATGAAGGAACGCTCACTGATCAAAACCTGGAATCCAAAATATTATACGTCATGATGCTGTACTGAAGAAGACTCGGAACTAGAGATTGAGACCATAAACTCATGTTTACAATGTTTACTGAGATATTAGATCAAGAGAGAAGTAGTGGGCCATTTTGTCATAGACTTCCATTGTTGCAATCAGAGTCGTTGCCCCCTGATGGCCAGTAGAGAGAATGCAAGTTCAAGTTTGACTCGAGTGTGATGGGATGTGTTCCTATGATGTCATGTTGCACACTTTGAATGGCTGAGGATAATACATCTACTGCTTCCTGTGGTGTGGAAGAGGTTCCTTTAGCGTCTCATGTGACGTATATCTCGGAGCCCTCAGGACTGTTTCCACACCGTTTCCCTCCCATGACTTCCTCATGACTCTGACTGTTATTGCAATCAAAACCACTGATTTCCTTTCATTTGAGTGAGAAAGAAACAAACTGTATCTGGAATCACTTCTCTATGTCTTCTATATAGTCCTCTATATAAATGGTAAATGGCCTTTTACAGTAATGACTGACATTCACCCGTTCATTCACACACCGACGGTGGAGTCGACCACGCAGGGCGACAGCCAGCTCGTCAGGAGCAATTAGGGTGAGGTGCCTTGCTCAGGGACACCAGGCAATCAGCTAGGAGGAGCCGGGGATCGAACCGGCAATCTTGCTCCCGCTCTACCTCCTGAGCTAAACCCCCCCACCCCCTTCTATATAGTCCTCTATGTAGTACTAAATACTATGAGTATTAGTCCTCCATGCAGTCTTCTATGTAGTCCTCTATAGACCTTTATATAGTCTTCTATATAGTCCTCCATGTAGTCTTCTATGTAGTCCTCTATAGACCTTTATATAGTCTTCTATATAGTCCTCCATATAGTCTTCTATGTAGTCCTCTATAGACCTTTATATAGTCTTCTATATAGTCCTCTATGTAGTCTTCTATAGATTCCTCTACAAAGTCCGCTATAGAGTTCTGTACTGTACATCCTCCTCTAGAGTCTTCATCGTGGTCTAAGTCCCTGGATCGTGAGTGCTTTCTAGAGGATCTGAGCAGGTCCAGGTTTCACTCACCCAGCCAGAAGTGCAGGTGGTAGAAGAAGACGTCCCTCTGTTTGGCAGTGGAGAGGATCACGTACGCGTCTCCGGTGTAGAAGTTCCCATGCAGGCTCTCCGGGACCAGGACCAGCTCCATGTTCTCGATCCTCCATATCTGCAGGCCGGCTGCCTTGCCGGCGTTGGAGAAGGCTTCGTGGTGGAGCCCCATGTCTGCTGCTGCTGCTGAGAGGATGAAGGAGGGACGGCCAAGCACACACTGCTGCTCTGTTCCTGAGCACTGACGGACGGAGCGTGTAGCAGCACTATTTCTGTATTACTTCCTCCATAGCTCTTAGACACACACTTAGAGACACACACACACACTTAGACACACACACACACACACAACACACACACACACTGGGCGTGTCCACATCTTGCAAACATCAGCATTTTTAAATACACGTAGATGAATTGAGCCTTTCAGTAAACATGGTGACGGATGAATAAATAATTATTTAATTATATATATATATATATATATATATATATATATATAAAGGTGAAATTAATTGATGTATTTTCACAATATATTGAATTAAACATAATTTACAAATTGCATAGAAAAGAAGGGGGGGGGGGGCTGTTGGTTGATGCGAGTGGAATTTACAGTCTCTGCACTTTGAGATCATTAATGGTGAGTGGCATTACACCAACTGACCTCAGGGCAGTTCAACCCTCTGAAGGCTCTGGCATCATATGAAACTATAATCCAGTGATAACAACCAGGAAGAGCGAGGAGTAGCACTGGGATTCTTTTAAAGTGGTGCCTTGACCTCTGATCTCAAGTAGAGAGTAGAGATTTCTGCGTAGTGTTGGAGAATAAAAACACTTTCTCCGATTTCAATATATTTGTGCCGGGGCCCCATAACAATCTTGAAGTTGCATAAAGTGGGTCTGACTGGAAAGCCGGGACTCTTGTGGATCCAAATGAGCCCAATTTCATTCATGTTTGATGATGTTAGTCTCCATAGTGGTCATTTTAGTGTAGTGAGACCATTTCTGAAACCTGACCGTCACCGTATAAAATGACCTGTTGTGACCCCGAGGATAATCACAGCCTGAAAAAAAAAAAAAAAAAAAAACATTCAGAGGATTCACTCGATATATATATTATAACTATACAGACTGAGCAGTTTCCAGAACAGCAGTCAATCAGCCCTGCTTTCTGGTCTGCTGGACTCTAAATGGACCATCATGTACTAAATGAACATCATGCTGGATTGAAGAAGACTTGAAACTAGAGATTGAGACCATAAACTCATGTTTACAATGTTTACTGAGATAATACATCAAGAGAGAAGTAGGACCATTTTCTCATAGACTTCTATACAACCAGAGAGGAGTCACCCCCTGGTGGTCAGCAGAGAGAAGTAGGACCATTTTCTCATAGACTTCTATACAACCAGAGAGGAGTCGCCTCCTGGTGGCCAGCAGAGAGAAGTAGGACCATTTTCTCATAGACTTCTATACAACCAGAGAGGAGTCGCCCCCTGGTGGCCAGCAGAGAGAAGTAGGACCATTTTCTCATAGACTTCTATACAACCAGAGAGGAGTCGCCCCCTGGTGGCCAGCAGAGAGAAGTAGGACCATTTTCTCATAGACTTCTATACAACCAGAGAGGAGTCGCCCCCTGGTGGCCAGCAGAGAGAAGTAGGACCATTTTCTCATAGACTTCTATACAACCAGAGAGGAGTCGCCTCCTGGTGGCCAGCAGAGAGAAGTAGGACCATTTTCTCATAGACTTCTATACAACCAGAGAGGAGTCGCCCCCTGGTGGCCAGCAGAGAGAAGTAGGACCATTTTCTCATAGACTTCTATACAACCAGAGAGGAGTCGCCCCCTGGTGGCCAGCAGAGAGAAGTAGGACCATTTTCTCATAGACTTCTATACAACCAGAGAGGAGTCGCCCCCTGGTGGCCAGCAGAGAGAAGTAGGACCATTTTCTCATAGACTTCTATACAACCAGAGAGGAGTCGCCCCCTGGTGGCCAGCAGAGAGAAGTAGGACCATTTTCTCATAGACTTCTATACAACCAGAGAGGAGTCGCCCCCTGGTGGCCAGCAGAGAGAAGTAGGACCATTTTCTCATAGACTTCTATACAACCAGAGAGGAGTCGCCCCCTGGTGGCCAGCAGAGAGAAGTAGGACCATTTTCTCATAGACTTCTATACATGTTTTAGGTCGAGAGGTTGCCGCCTGCTATCAATACTTAAACTAAACTTAAAAACTACAAAACACATAAAATCCTGTTTTAAAACTTTATTCATGCTCCTAAAACAAAAAACTAAACAGTCACTATGATTAATGACCAACACATTTTCTAAAATGACATTAGAGGTAGACTAAATTAGGGGAAAGCTAAAACGGAAATATCAACCGGGACAACGGGTGTTTTAAGTCCTGCTTAGTACAAATATTACAGTCTAGCTTCCCAACCATCAGTGTGTGAGAAAATAATGTACAAACAACAATTTCTACTTATTTAGAGGATAGTGATGTAAGTCATGCAAAACTCTGGAATATTCTCTTCAAATCGAAAACAGGTTTGATACACAATGACATGATTTTTTGGTCAAATATGAAAAAATACACGTTTCGTTAAGAAAATAAATTAGGTGAAATGTTGGACAAAATGTTATTTTCATGTAAGATAGAAAACGGTTAGTTCTAGGAGGAGACCAGCAGGTAAAAGGGTGTGGTAGTCAACAGTATCTATATGTGCAAATCAACATGTACGGTCATTATGAGCATCACAGAATGCCCCCAAAATGTAAGTTTATAACTTATCAGCAGGATAGGGGGGGCAGAATGTAACGCTCTATTCAAGAAATGTTAGAAAAGATATGGTGGCAAAAAAACCCTCAATTCTTCTACTGCTACTAATAATCTTAAAAAAAATGGCCCTTGATTTTCTGACCAAAAGCCTTCAGTGGTCTGCTGTTATTTCTAACATGTCGAATACACCCAAAACTCTACAATTCGATTACAAAATTTGCACACCTTAAAAAATATTAACGATAAGACACGCCAGTCCAGTCAATGTATTGTCAGATAATGTTCCATAACCAGTGTAGCATTACAATCACAAAGCTTCAGCCTTTTCCCCCTCTTTTTTTTAAATCAACACGTTACAATCAGGGTTCAGTGTGGGAGTTATTTTACATTATTACATTGTATTGAATTAGCTGCTGGCTAGCTAGCTCCACCATGCTTTCATGCTACAGTTGCAGAGCATGTAACGCACCGCGTGAACTACTGGGATAACAACATTTTTAGTTAATGCTGGCTGTTAGCGTTTCAATTAGCTAATGCTAATGACAAAATGCATTTCTTAATCAAATTGTGTCGGTTCGAGGGGGAGGAGGTCTTGGTTGTCGAAGAAATCTACGACACCCGACTCCAGATCAGCCAACGGCAAAAATTCAGTTGCGATAGCTGGACAGTCACTACACATTTTTATAAACACAATAGAATTCACGTTTTTCTACTCAAATGTCAAGAATTGGACCAGAGGAAGACAAAGAGGAACAGCGTCGGTGTCGTGAATTGTGGAATGAAGAGAAAGAAAAAGCCAGAGAGAGAAACGGCGGATGTACTTCAGCATTTGCTCGCGGTGCCTTCATGCTCCTTTCTCACTGCTTATCTGTACAGCTTATCTATCTGGACGCTGGCGAGATGGACGTGATGGCGTGAAAGTCATCCTCGTGAAAAAGGTGGTGCTAGCAGCTTCGTGATGTTAAAAGAAAATATTTCATTTTCTATCGTAACAATGGAATGCAAGCTCCTTCATTTCATTCCAAAGTTGAAGACAAAAAAAATAGCAATGTATAAAATAATGAACACCAAACAACCAAATATTACCATAAGTCAGCCGATTTCAAAGCAGATTAATTACCTCGTCATGTTGCTGATAAGCTTAGCACACTGTGACAGAGTAACACGCTTCAGAGATCCTGGGACTTGCTGATAAAGTCTAAATATTCTTATAAAGTGCATCGTAGTTTGGTAGGTCGTGAAAAACCTCGAGAAAGTGATCAAATCTACATTTATTAGTTTAACAAATCCCCCCTTTTTTTGTTTCCTCCTCTCGCAGGAAGTGTTGTTACGATGAGAAGATGCCACTTCAATAACGTTGGAAGTCAAATTTAAGCCAATTATTCTGATTAAATAAATCTTTCAATTATCGTTTTCACTTCATCAGAGGTTCTCTACTCTGTTTTGACGAAGAGGCATGGAGTTATCAAACGCCGCACTGTCTGAAACACGTCCAGAAATGTGGTGTATTTAGCGAAATAAAAAGAGATTTGTAGGAAATAATTCATATTCCTCAAATAAAACGTATGAGCATTGCCACCTGAACTAAGGTATTGTTGTTGAACAGATCTCAAACAGAACCAAGCCCTTTTTTGATGAAGTAAATACAAATTTAAACAGCGAGAGAAACATAATTTGCTATCTTGACTAAATCCACACAGTAATGCTGGTCACAGTCTGTCAGCTGAAGATAAGAGGCCCGACACGTACCAGCGTCTGCTGCTTTCAGCGTCCGGTGATGAGGATCAATCCCCTCTCAGTGTCACCAACACTGAGTACATATAGACATCTCACACTTATCATGAAATACTCGGTTTCTGTAATGACGTATTGCACGTTACATAGCTATGAAGTCTGGTAATTGTGAGATAACTGTGTTATCATCTAATCTTAGACACTGCAGGTGGAGGAGAAAAGGAAACACAGTTAACCATCTTAAGGTGTGTTCACACCAATCGCAAAGCACATTTTTCCCTCACATTACTCATGTGAGACACACCAGAGAAGAGGGGGGGGGGTTACCCACCTTCATGTAGATTTAGCAGAAATAACCACGATGTTTCGCCAGGAAACGCCTTCATAACATCAGGAATTTCACAGTTTCTAGCAGTGTAAACCACAGCTGGATGAACCCAAAATAAACTATTTTGCTGTGATTAAATTGCAATAAACATGTGAAACGGATGCTGAAATGACTCCATAATGATGGTGGTCTGCAAAGAGTCATGCTTTGTTAGGTCTGTCTGCAGGACTCTGGTTTGATGGGTGCTAGGCTACGCTATCACACCCCAAATAAGGTCATCTAGACATAAATACGGCTAAGGCCGTGTTGTGTTGGACCACCAATAGTCTGGTCTGGTCTCTGGACTACTATGAGCTCCTATGGTGGAGGTCTGGGGGACCACAGACACAGGAGGCAACTTTAGGTTGGTGTGAACACATCATAAGGCTAGCTAGTTGAGAGGAGGGCAGTGGTGGGGCTACTCAGCAGGATGTGGGACGCTGAACGGCTTGGTCATCCCTCTGACAGACGTGGTGTTCCCTCCGCAGTCCACATACTGGTACATCTCCTGAGAGACCTGCTCGGCGTGACCGAAGTAGGTGGTGGTGACGGTGACCCTGCAGAGCGGAGGGAGACGAGGTGAGGCCACAAACGAACTCAGATGGATCGAAATGTTTCAATAAAACACAACTCACTGCATCATGACGACAATGTTGTGGACCTTGATGGTTTGCAGAGTGCAGAAGTCACTGGGAGATAAGAAGAATATGGTTTTCCAGCTGTCTGACATTAAAGATCTAACACTACCGAGCAGTACTTACTACATGTAGTTCATCTCATCTGCAATGATGGTGGGGACCATGTAATCGATCTGAAGACAGGAAATAAAGAGTCACTTAAAGAGTCCTGAGCCTCCCAGAGGACGGGGGACCGTGGTGGACCCGGATCCGTACCTGCTTCATGTCCAGAGGGCTGATGGCCGTCGTGTTGCTGATGCGAGATTTGCCGATCACCGTCTTGGCGAACTGCACCTGAGCGGTGACGTTGGCCACCTCCACCGAGTAGTAGTTGTTGTTGGTGATGTTGAGTGTGTTCTGGAGGAGGAAGAGTTCATTAGTTCACTGCTTTTTATATCCACAGCTGGAGGATGGGGTTTCAATCCCTCCGCTTTCACATCCTGTTTTACTGTCAAAAACCTCACGTTAGAGAAGATGCCGACAGCTGAACTTCCCATTCACATCGACTTTAAGCACACAACACAGTATTCATATCAAAAACCAGAAGGAACATTATCAGTACATCTTACAGACTGGATCACATCCGTCTTTTATGTAACTCGCATTAATCACGTCACCTTGTGGATGTCATATGATCACTGATCATCATGTCCTTCAAATGAACAAAGACAAGGTTTTAATGACCAAAGGTCCAGAGAGAGAGAGACAGAGAGGGAGAGACAGAGAGGGAGAGACAGAGAGAGAGAGGGAGAGAGACAGAGAGAGACAGAGACAGAGAGATAGGGAGAGAGAGATGGAGAGACAGGGAGAGACAGAGACAGACAGAGAGAGAGAGAGAGAGAGGGAGAGACAGAGAGAGAGAGGGAGAGAGACAGAGAGAGACAGAGAGGGAGAGAGACAGAGACAGAGACAGAGAGAGACAGAGAGAGAGAGAGAGAGAGAGAGGGAGAGAAGAGATGCTAAATCCCCAAAATAGAGTAAAAAGAGTAAAAATACAAAAATCTGATTTAAAGGTTGAGCTGAGAAGTAGTAAGAGGAGGAAGAGGAAGATGAGGAGGAGAAGGAGAGGAAGTAAGGAGGAAGTAAAGAAGTAAGAGGGGGAGGAGGTGAAGAAGTAAGAGGAGGAGGTGAAGAAGTAAGAGGAGGAGGAGAGGAAGTAAGAGGAGGAGGAAGAGGTGAAGAAGTAAGAGGAGCAAGAAGAGGAAAGGAGGTGAAGAAGTAAGATGAAGAGCTGATGAAGTAAGAGGACGAGGAGGAGGGGGAGGAGGAGGAGGAGAGGAATAAAGGGAGCAGGAAGAGGAAGAGAGGAAGTAAGAAGTAAAGGAGGAGGAAGAGATGAAGAAGTAAGAGGAGCAAGAAGAGGAAAGGACGTGAAGAAGTAAGATGAAGAGCTGATGAAGTAAGAGGAGGAGGAGAGGAAGTAAGAGGAGCAGGAAGAGGAGGTGAAGAAGTAAGAGGAGATGGTGAAGAGGTGAGAAGAGGATGAGAGGAAGTAAGAGGAGGAGGAGGAGGTGAGAAGAGGAGGTGAAGAAGTAAGAGGAGGAGGTGAAGAAGAGGTGAGAAGAGGAGGAGAGGAAGTAAGAGGAGGAGGAGGAGGTGAAGAAGTAAGAGGAGGAGGAGAGGAAGTAAGAGGAGGAGGAAGAGGTGAAGAAGTAAGATGAAGAGCTGATGAAGTACGAGGACGAGGAGGAGGAGGAGAGGAATAAGAGGAGCAGGAAGAGGAAGAGAGGAGGTGAAGAAGTAAGAGGAGGAGGAGGAGGTGAGAAGAGGAACTGGATAAGTGAGATCAGAACGAGTGAATCAGGGAAACCAGTTCAACCACATGTGAGCAGCTGTTTCATCAGGATATTCAGAAGTCAGATCCGGTGAGTCAGAGCTGTCGTCTTACTGCTGCACTAATATGAACTTCACTGATGAGGAGGATCCAACACTCAAACCATTCATGTTCTACAGAACTCCAACAACATCCGCCGTCTTTGATCGGACCGACGCTGAAGCTCACCGTGATGTTGAGATAGACGCTGCGTTTCTCCTGGTCGTAGCTGACGAAGACGGACTTCACGCCGTCGTAGGACACGTCGATGGAGCGCGGGAAGAGGAAGAAGACAGCCAGACTGGACAGCAGCAGGCAGACGGCCACCGACACGGACACGTACAGCTTCCTGAGGAGGACACGAGACGACCACATGACTCCTTCAACTCAACCACATGTCACAGTTTGTCCAGACGTTCAACTTTGGATCTAATGTGATTATGTTATATATTATGTTATATGTGATTAATGTTGTGATATGAGGAAGAGGCGGGACCGAGCGAACATGTAGAGAACGGACTTCATTTAGACTTGATCATGTCTTTTTTTCATCTTGGTATAAATGTGAATTAATCAAGTTGGGATTTGGACTCTCCATAATAAACATTGGAGCTCCATAATGTGGCACAGTATAAAAAGTGTAGAATGAAACTTTCCACATACTTGGCCATACAGAAAAATATAAAAACTAGCAGACTAGATAAGGAGATTAAGCCTCCTGGCTTTAATCTCATGTATTTACATCCATTGTCCCATTTAAAATAAATAAAAAACAGTCCTGAGAGGACAAACAGAGCACTCACGTCCGTCTGGGTCGCAGCCTTTGGTCACTGTATGGAATCAATGCCACAAGTTGATTTTCTTGTCCTGAAACACACGAAACAATAGTGAGTCAGCTTCTTTTGGACTTTTGGTTGACTTTAGGATTATCTCTGGATAGTGTAAAACCGTACGACTATGGAGGCGTTACCTCTGGGGATCCTCCCGGTGCCCTGACACGTGGGACACGTCACGCTGTCCCGGCCCGTGAACTCCACGTAAGGAAACTGGGACACGTCTCCATTCTTCCCGTCCTCCGTCTGCCCGTCCTCCAGCGGCGAGGTCAGACTGTCCTGGGCGTCGTCGTGGGCCGTCTGCTTAGCGAGGTGGGAAAAAGACTTCCCCATGGTCACACCTGGAAAACACAGCAGACGTCTGTGAATAATACCTGCTGGGTCCAGGGACCAATGAGTAAACAGTGAAAAAGACAATTAATCGGCTCCTTAAATAAGAATTTAGCTGGTTTTCTCTTAAACTACATTCTTCTATTATTGTTGACCCTTTCCTTCACAGAGGGATTAAATAAGGTGGTTCTGTTGGCAGGTCAAAGCTCTAACAGTTAATAGAAATAAATAGAAATAAGCCTCATCAACTCATTAATCACAACAAAGGCAAACAGCACATCAGATGAGGAAATGTAGTTACTAGAAAATAATAAATCCTAGTTGGTTGATCCAGCAGAATGTTTATAGCATGTCTCAGTGATATTACATTTAGTAAATTATCTGCTGCATAAAAAAAGCTCAGCTAACTGACTTCAAATCACTTTTAAAAACGCATAACGTGTGGAATTAAACGGGCTCGTTATTGATGCTAACGTCTAGGCCTTTGGACTTTAACTCAGAGCAAAAGGTAGTTGACATTAGTATACATATAATATATTGGTAGGGGATGAAGCTAACAGCATTATACAATGAAGTAAAGTGAACCAGCGAGCTGTCAAAACGCCTCCTTAGAAGGAAACGACACCAGACTCACAGGTAGCTCGTCGGCTAGCTCGTTAGCTTGCTATAAGTAGCTCACAGTCAGTAATGGCAAAACAAATGACTAAAAATGGACATTAGCCGACGATTATTCACCGAGTTAGTTTAATAACATCGTCCATGAGAAGTTAACGTGCAATAAAACGTAATTCCAGTCATAATCACCTGAATGCGACTCTTTATTTACCAGATTACTGCTGCTGGACTGCTGCTGCTGATACACATGCGCGGATATGATGCATTCACGACGGTGGGAAAGGCCAGTTTCAAGCTTAGAATGCGTCTTCATCCATGGTGAAACCGAACAAATACATAAAAATGCATTTAAAAAAAAAAGTTATTCTTTCCAATTCGTTAATGTGAATTGCATTTACACATTGCTTCTCAATTAGTTATATTTTTAACCGTTTTTATGCATTTTATTTTAAAATAAATAAATAAAAATATATTATATATATAAAAAAACAACATATATAGCATATATTGCGCTTGAGTTTGAATATAATGAAGCTAAAATAATCATTAAAATAAAACATTTTTTAATTACTAAAGTAAAATCACCTCTATAACTGCAGTTGTTGAATTCATCCACTCGGCGGCAGTGTTGATCGAAATTCGTCCCTGATCATATTCACGAAGTCATAATGTAACTGTGTGCAAACAGGCCTAAATAATGCACTGGAAAAATAAAATGATGAGGAGCCTTACATCATGTGATTATTATCACATGATGTCATCAATCATCATCAATCAGTCATCAATCCAAGATGTAAAACTAAATGAGACAAATATCTGTTGTTTAAAAATAAAAAAAGACAAACTTAAATTCTGTCTGATGCATCACCTCACCATACTTTTTATAATTAATTTTAGACACTTAGCTAATAGATTGATAATCAGTCAGTGTAGACCAATCCTGTATGGTTTCAGATGGTGGGCATGTGTTGACATTTGTGAAAAAATGAAGCTGTAGCCATGAATTGTTTGCTTTGTTGGGGATATTTAAGAGGACCTGCTTGGAACTGAGACGGGGGGTTTTAACGTACTTTAATAAGATAAGATAAATAAGTTGATGGGATATTAGCTGTAACGAGGTTGGAGGAACCATGCAGGCTTGTTTTTCATACACCCCCCTTCCCCCCTTTTGCCCCTCTTCTCCCCAGACATCTCAGTATTTAGAGGTAAATATTTGACTACATCTTGACAGATTTTCACAGTATCTGTTACTGCTTAGGGCGGCACGGTGGTGTAGTGGTTACCACTGTCACCTCACAGCAAGAGGAGGGTTTGGTTCCAGGTTTGGGCTCCTTCTGTGTGGAGTTTGCATGTTCTTCTGGTTCTCTGGCTCCTCCTCCTCCAAAGACATGGAAGTTAGGTACGCCATCATCAGTTATCACTCCTGCTCTGTCCTAAAAAGCTTTTTAAACACCCAGATTTTATAATTAGCTACTGAGATAAAAGACGACATTGTGGTGCAATACACACATTAGAACAGTGATGAAATGCACTGAAACCTGAGAATTGGTGTTGGGACTCAAGGAGTGTGTCTGAAATAATTCATAGATGAGCATGGAACCTCAAGAAGTGTGTAAAAAGACACATTTGTCTGTACAGGTATCTGGCACAGCTCACCCATTTCCCCCTTTGAGGTGACCAAACTTTCCAACACCCATCTGTGATTTCTCCAACTGGGTTTGATATCAGTCACTCTGGACAAAAGCCGTCTTTGCTCACTATCGATGTAAAAAATATAGCCTGAGAATATACAAAAAAGATTAAAAATGTGTAGATTAGCACAAGTATACTGAACAAAACTGCCATATTTGAAAGTACAAGGAACAGGATGTCCTGTTTGACCTCCTCATTGTGACTTGAGTGTCTCAGATGAGCTGAAATCAGCGCCGATCGGACCAATCAGCAGCCAATCAGCAGCCGATCAGCAGCCAATCAGCAGCCAATCAGCAGCCGATTGCTGAATGGAAAAATTGCCATCCTTGTCATTTCCATTGACCTCACAAGTAGGAAGTGCTTGCGTCAGAGATTGAGTCTGACTAAATCAGCAGTTCTCCGGGTGTCGTCTCGGACAGCACATACATTAAAAAATATATATGATATATGTATATATATCTTTTTTTATCTCGTCTTGGATCTGACAGAGGCCTCTGGGTAATTTGCTTCTCTGAAATAAAAATTAAATCAAATTATTTGTCTCTCATCATCGACTGCGTTGAATGTAAGTTTAAGGCACTTTGGTTTTTCTTCTCAGAATCTGAGGGTTGCCAGCTGGTCACGCCCCCGTGACCCTGTAGCCTCTAGGGGCCGACGGTGAGATGTCTGATTGTTCAGCTTGTTATGGAACGTGTCATCGCTGCCTCCATGGCTTCACTCAGCCTCTGTAAGCGCCCCCCCCCCCACCCTCGGCTGCACGAGAAAAACATTGCTGACCCACATTCTCAGAACATCAGTACAGAACCTGAATAATGGATACTTAGTCACAAACATGGGGCACTGATCCCAGATCAGAAGACTGCGGAAGTTTACCTCCAGATCCACGGGGGCAGATCAGAGATAATCTGTATTATATCTCGTATCGCCTCTTTAACACCTTTAACCGGGGGGGGGAATCAATTACCTTTTATTTACAGCAACGCAGAAACAAGTGGCTTCTATTAACCCCACTGTGTGGAGTTGTAATCCGTTGTGGGTCAACTCAGGAAATAACTAATTCCCTTTTGTCTTTTCAGTCTTATTGATTTCACACCTCATCACATGTGTCGTATCTCGGAGAAGCAGGACGTGTGCTGAAGCTTAAAGGAAAAAGTAGACCCTAACATGTGTAACAGGACCGGATAACGTTGCCGAGCATCATGTATCTGGATGAAGCAAAAAAGTCATTTTTTTTTGCTGGTTGCACCTTAAATATGAGTAGCTGATTACTGCTAATTAAATGACTATAATCTACATGTTTATCAGTTCTTGATGACAGGCCTCCCTTGGACTTAGCAAATAAAAATGATCGGAGCAGAGGGCATAAGTCGTTCAACCAGGATCCAATATTCTTTCCCTCAAATAGGACTCATTCTTACATGAGCTATACCAACCAATTTCACCCAATAATGACATCGTGACAGCCATCAATCAATCCATCCATCAATCAATCAATCAGGGCCAGAAAAGGAGGTGAGCCATGCTGCAGTTTAGCAATTAGAGTCCAAATTTCAAAATGTTTTGGTTGCCCCTTTTTTCCTTTGTGGTTCGACTCCAGAAGGAACAACTTCTTTTTCATGACCTGGATTTTTTTTTTCATCTTACTGTTCGGTCCGGTGGGTATTAAAGAGCCCATATAATACCACACAGAATCTGTTGACCCATTTATATGTAGTCCTTGTCTTAACATCATGGTTGTTCAGGTAGAAGTGCTAGAATTGATCTCCGAAATAGGTGGATGTGTCACTATTATGCTTAGGAAAGAGGATATGGCAATGAGTTAAGTTATTATTAGCATCATTTGGAATGCAATGGAATTACTGACATATGGTGACGCTGATATTGACATTATGCTGAGCTGATTTAATGTCATCTATGTCCACCTGACCCTCATTCTGATGCACCACACTGCTCCCCATAGTGAGGGCTGGACATGTGAGACCAGACGTCCTTGGTTTGACTTTCAATTGGAATCACAAGTCTGAAGAAACAGGGTTTTTAGATTTCAGCTCTGAATGATGAATAAATGTGTATTTGGCTGCGCATGGCTTCACCAGGCAGTCCCCTCGTCACGCCCCGCGGTGGTAACCATGAAAACCCCACATATTGTCCACTTTACCAGTTGGGTGAGTCTGTGATGTGGAGTCGGCGCGGGGCATGTGATTGGTGTTAAGCAGCGTGACAGGCGGAGGGAAGGTTGCACCAGAGCCGGAGGTTCTTGTATCTGGGAAGGAATGCCACCGTAGAGCTCTCATTGGTAGAGCCCTGAAGATCCTGGGGGGGTCGCGGGAAGTGCAGCGAGTGGGGAGAAGCGGGGGGTATGGGGGGTTCGGGTGTTGGGGGATGGGGAAAGGAGGGGCAAAAGGGGGGGGGGGGGTAAAAGATGAAAAACAAGCCTGCATGGTTCCTCCAACCTCGTTACAGCTAATATCCCGTCAACTGTAATTACTGCTGCCACTTTGTAGTGATTCTGTCACCGGGGTCTCCGTAGACCAGGACTTATTAAAGTACGTTAAATCCCCCTGTCTCTGGTCCAAGCAGGTCCTCTTAAATATCCCCAACAAAGCAAACAATTCATGGCTACAGCTTCATTTTTTAATTTCTCCATTGAAAATGTCAACACATGCCCACCATCTGAAACCATACAGGCACATATCAGAGAGTTTGTAGTTTGAAGAATAAACTCATAGAATTGCTTTTAATTAAATTCCCAGTCGGCAACATTTTTTCGATCATATGCCCTGAAGCCAACACAATGCTCCGATAGAACAACATAATCATCCGGTTTTAGGAGAAAAAACCACCCCTCTACGTGCAGGTAGAGCCTGTTGTTTGTTTTGCAAAAATCGACAGAGGATCATCCTGTCCAATCAGCACGCAGGGCTGTGTTCGTGCACACACAGAGCCCCTCCCCCCTCGGGTCGTACCACTATCACAGGAGGGAGGCGGAGGGAAGTAGCAACAAGCTTCCAATTCCTCGTTAAAAACCGAAACGAGGAGGTCCAAAACAACCAAGCAAAAGAAAACACCGGTGGAAAAGAAGGAAAAAAAGAAAGATGGCGACGGTGCCCGTGGTAAAACAGTTTCAATATACAGGGTCGCCCATGAAGTTGGAATAATTTGCAAATGTCTTTTATAGCGCAAAACAAATGTTATGCATGTATTAATTTCACCTGGGTAATTGGGACACATAATGTAATCATTGTACCTGATTAAAAGTGATTACTGATTCCAACATTATGGGCAACGGTGTACGAATATAATTATCGGTGAAGTTTCAGACACGTGTCGGCAGGCAGACGTCGAGGCAAGGGCACTGGTTGTATTTTTTTTTTCTGATTAAGAACATGGGAGGAAACCGAAGCACTCGGAGTAAACCCATTCCAACACAGTGATTAATGCCCATTGGGGATGTAGCAGGAGCAGATTTGGTTATCAACAGCTGATTATTAATGTCAATATTATTATCGATATTAATAACTATATTTAATATATTATTATGATATAATCATGAATAAACGGGGCAGCACCCTGGGATCAGGGAAAAGATAACCTAAAACTGTATTCAGTCTCAATATAAAAGTTTTATACTCACATGCCAATCATCGTGATCATTGAGAGAGAGAGAGAGAGAGAGAGATGGCCGGGCACGACCACCAGATGGAGCTATTCCCCACAGCGTTCAGGGGCGGAGCCACTGACATCGGATAGAATCGCACGAGAGGGAGAGAGAGCGAGAGATGGCCGGGTACAGCCACCAGATGGAGCTATGTCCGTAGCGTCGGGAGACGGAAACAGCTGGCGTAGGAGGGCGTACGTGTGGGGGCGGTGTATGTGTGTGAGCATGTGTGTTAGCCAGAACAAAGAGAGAGACAATGCGCGTGTAATACACAAAGGATCAGTAAGCTATTACCATCACACGGGAGCCCGTGAATGAACTGGCGTTCGTTCGACGGGACCCCGGTCCTTTAACTGATGGTAGATCACTTTTTGAGCTTGTGAATGTGTCCGAGGTTGGACACACACTGTTTACCGAAATGAATCCCAGCGGCGTGGGTACACCATCAGCATTCAAATACAACAACACATAAAACAACGGACTCGGCGGTCCATGATCAAAACTTAAAACACGTTTACACGCTTTACAAGCATATCCTACACTATCAAACGTATTTCTCTGCCCAGACTGATAGCCTCTTACTGGTGTTGTTGCTTAGGCTGTGAGTCCATCCCGGCGATGGCAGCGCTCCATGACGCGGCGGCGGCAGCGGCGACGGTAGTTTGTGAGTCCCGGCGGCAGCAGGGGAGTCAGTCCACTATGGGTGAAGATTCAGACAGGCGTCGGAAGGCAGACGTCGAGGCAAGGGCACTGGTTGTATTTTTTTTTTTCTGATTAAGAACGTGGGAGGAAACCGAAGCACTCGGAGTAAACCCATTCCAACACAGTGATTAAGGCCCTGTTGTCCAACATCTGAAGAAGGAAACAGTTGTGAATGTTGTGTTATGTTAATGTGGTTGTGTTTTTTTCAGTGTCGTATTTTTCCTTGTTCCATGTCTCGCTCCTCAAGCCGGTGTCTGTCAGTCCACTATGGGTGAAGATTCAGACACGTGTCGGCAGGCAGACGTCATATTTTTTTTTTCTTATGAAGAACGTGGGAGGAAACCGAAGCACTCGGAGAAAACCCATTCCAACACCTAGCAACAGGGAGTTTAAGGCTCTGTTGTGCGACGCGTGAAGCAGGAGAACAGTCCAGCCACACCTTTGCGCAGACTTTTAAAGGCCCTTCTGATGCGACTAGTCTTTTTTGGCGTCACCAGGTAAAGTTTTAGTGCCTGGATTATGTCGTCGTCAACAATTGGATTATTTGACAGCAGCTCCTCTGTACCAACCCCCATCTTGCGCAGGTCCTTGTGCACCGCCTTGGCAATCCTCTTGATACAGTTTTGACTTGGCTTGACAGCGATGTCACACTCTTTCATCTCTTCACAGAGCATCTGATTCAGGTTCATGATGATGGGTGCCCTGTAAATATGGAGTGACTGATTTGTCATTATATTCTCAACCAGGTTTGATACCAGAGATATGTAGTCGAAGTCGTTCCACTGATATTTGGTTGGCTGATGTGTAGCTTCAGCTTGATCATCACTAGCTTGATCACACTGCGAGCCTGAGAGGTCTGTGATTGCTGGAGGACTTTCATCAATTGACTTCAAGATCGAGAAATCCTCTGGAGAGTAAGAGAGATCCTCTCGTGTTTCTGACGGACTTTCATCACTCAGAGATACCACATCTGAGAGGTTCACTGGGTTTAAGGACTGATTTTCATCACTTGACTCTGAGTAAGAGAGATCCTCTCGTGTTTCTGATGGACTTTTATCACTCAGAGATTCCATATCTGAGAGGTGTACTGGGTTTAAGGACTGATTTTCATCACTTGACTCTGAGTAAGAGAGACCCTCGTGTATGTCTGCCTGATTTTCATCAATTGTCTCAGACTGAGAGAGATCCTCTGGTCTTTCTGCCTGGATTTCATCACTTTGAGGGTCCAAGTCTGAACGGACCTCTGGAATTGCTGGCTGACGTCTGAAGAAGGAGATCGCTCTGGCCAAACCTTTTTGCAGACGGTTAAAGGGCCTTCTGATGTGACTGTTGGCCTTTTTTGGCGTCACCAGGTGCATTTTAAGTGCCTGGATTATCTCGCCGTCAACAAATGGATTATTTGACAGCAGCTCCTCTGCACCAACCCCCATCTTGCGCAGGTCCTCGTGCACCGCCTTAGCGGTCTTCTTGATGCAGTGTTGACTTGGCTTGACAGCAATGTCACACTCTTTCATCTCGTCACAGAGCATCTGTTCCAGGTTCTTGATGATGGGTGCCCTGCAAATCTTGAGTGACTGATTTGTCATCATATTCTCAACCAGGTTTGACACCAGAGATGAGTAGTGCTGGTTGTTCCACTGATTTTTGGTTGGCTGACGTGTAGCTTCAGCTCGATCACCACTATCTTGATCACTCAGAGAGTCTGAGAGGTCTGTGATTGCTGGAGGATTTTCATCAATTGATTTCAAGATCGAGAAATCCTCCGGAGAGTAAGAGAGATCCTCTGGTGTTTTTGACCGACTTTCATCACTCAGAGATTCCATATCTGAGAGGTTCACTGGTTTAAAGGACTGATTTTCATCCCTTGACTCTGAGTAAGAGAGATCCTCTCGTGTTTCTGATGGACTTTTATCACTCAGAGATTCCATATCTGAGAGGTTCACTGGGTTTACGGACTGATTTTCATCACTTGACTCTGAGTAAGAGAGATCCTCTCGTGTTTCTGACGGACTCTCATCACTTAGAGATTCCATATCTGAGAGGTTCACTGGGTTTACGGACTGATCTTCATCACTTGACTCTGAGTAAGAGAGATCCTCTGGTGTTTTTGACCGACTTTCATCACTCAGAGATTCCATATCTGAGAGATTCACTGGGTTTAAGGACTGATTTTCATCACTTGACTCTGAGTAAGAGAGATCCTCTGGTGTTTTTGACCGACTTTCATCACTCAGAGATTCCATATCTGAGAGATTCACTGGGTTTAAGGACTGATTTTCATCACCTGACTCCATGTGAGAGAAATCCTCGTGTATTTCTGCCTGATTTTCATCAATTGTCTCAGACTGAGAGAGATCCTCTGGTGTTTCTGCCTCTGCATTTCTGCCTTCAGCTTGATCACCCAGAGAGTCTGCAACGTTTTCATTGCTTTCATTCTGACAGAACTCCCCTGTTTTCCCAGTCTCTGGAGGAGTTGTGGCCGTCACATAGTCCCTCTTTCTACCATCCATAGTATCCTGCTTGTATTTAACTGTCTTTGTAAACTATGTGTTTGTGGATACAATGACTGTCAGCTTATATAACCTTCTTAGAATGTTAGATGTGATGTCACTGTGTCATTGATTCACTTCAAAGCCAATGGAATGCAGTGACATCACTTCAAAGCCAATGGAATGCAATGACATCCCTTCAAAGCACAGGTCCAACTTAAAAACAACATTCTGCCACAAATGGAATGAAATGGAATGCAGAATCTAAGCTTAGCAACTGTTGCTAGGCGTAGCTATTCCAGCCAGAATGGTGGTGGTGGTGGTGGTGGGGGGGTCGGTCGGTCGTGCCCTCTCTGCCGTCACTGCCCTGACGTGCCCAGACATGCCCTGTTGCTGAACACTAAGCTGCTGGAGACGGCCACTGCTCGTCTCGTGAAACCTCACTTATTGACAGACAGGGAGTAAACAACTGGTCCAAGGAGTAGGTTTTGCAGCGGTATTCGTTTGTGCACGGTCTATTCTTGCAAGATGACTGACGAAGTGAAGTGAGCAATGAGCATCCTCTGTGTCGTCCAACTCTGCACACACACCTCTCACAAGTTATAGCCATTAACCACACACAGCGTGCTGTGGGGGAAAAGTATGTCAGGCTTTCTTTTTTTTTTAGTTTCTGTACGTTTCTCTTGTCACGGGCAACGTGCATTAGAGAGATAATATATGATAATATTTTACTGTCAAGCTGTTTTTTCCTATGTTTCTAGAGGCAATGAGGCAAAGACTAATTTGCTTAATTTTGGATTATTACAGTATAAATACAACAATAATAGAAGAATTAGAATTTTGATTTTCTCAACCTCTCATTCAACAAATTAAATATAATATGCATACAAATTATATAACTTTGAGAACCTTGCTGTCTTGCGCAAAGTCGATAGTCAAACTGAGTAAAAGCACAAAAATATTTCCATCCATCCATCCATTTTCTACCGCTTATCCTGTATTTAGGGTCACGGGGGGGGCTGGAGCCGATCCCATCTATCATTGGGCGAAGGCAGGGTTCACAAAAATATTTAAGTACATGATTTCAATATCATTTAATTATTTTTTACTTTAATAATTTAGCACTAGGAATAATAAATGGCAGATTATGAATGGATAAAATTCGTGGCTATACAGTACAATTTTTGAAAAGGTATGAAATGTCACTGTGTGTGTGTGTGTGTGTGTGTGTGTGTGTGTGTGTGTGTGTGTGTGTGATGTGTGTGTGTGTGTGCGCGCGCACTGGCCATATATGAGGTGTGGACAATGACATGGTGTGTTGTGATTCCATGCTACATTCTTTATGAATATGGGTTTCTACCATTCAACCGGTTATATTGCAAGGTATGTTTCTGTATGGTGTTTCAAATCCGTGCTCCATGTCCCCCCTCTTAACTTTGAGCACCTGCCCCTCCAAAGGTCTCTGCACGGCCCTGATCCTAGCTGTGGCTTTTCAGACACACTGAACTGTAATCACCACGTCACTTCCTGGGAGCCTCATTACTGGTCGGAGACATGTAACCATAGTTAGCTGTGTCAACTTCATGATTGTAAAAGAATCACAAAATGTATTCAACCTGACAGAGTGAAATCTTACCCTCACATGGAAGCGTTATTGACGTTACAGAGTTGTCCAACACTGTGCATGTGTTAGAAGAATACTTGATAATGCTCGTAAAAATGCACATCCAACGAGCCAATAAATCACTAAAACATTTTGATGAAGTTCACGATGCTTCACTCAGAGTGGAAAGTGTAAGTTCCCTGCTAAAAGATGGAAGGAAGACCTACAGCACTTTGATCATAGCACTGTTGTTCTTAAGGTATGTTTGCTGAACAGCTACTACTTTACTCAGAGAGGACCTACAGTGGCGATCCTAGGTTTCATGACGCCCTGGGCGAACCTCACCTCCACCTTTATTTTGAAAATTGCTTTAATTTTGAAAATTGACCGGATTGTCTCGTGTTTCTTTGTGTGATTTCCTGCCAGAATTGACACGATCACTCGCAGCATGCGCAAAAAATAGAGCAGACGCCGAAACGATCGCTTCACGGTGCGGCGCTTCCGCGGTCGGTGTGAACCAGCATCAGCAGACGCACCTTTTTTTTTGTGTGGGCGCTCATGCCGCCCCTCTACGAATGCCGCCCTGGGCGGCTGCCCATACTGCCCATATGAGAAACCGCCACTGAGGACCTAACACTTGTTTCTATTTTTTCACTCTTACTTTATCGGCAATGATATGTTGTAGTTTATTTCTTTTGACAAATGTACTTATTGTAAGTCTCTTTGTACACGTTGGGGGTTAGTGTTGGGGTTGAGGTTAGGGTTATGGTTAGTGTTGGGGTTACTGTTGGGCTTGGGGTCAGGGTTATGGTAAGTGTTGGGGTTAAGTTTATGGTTAGTGTTGGGGTTACTGTTGGGGTTGGGGTCAGGGTTATGGTAAGTGTTGGGGTTAAGTGTATGGTTAGTGTTGGGGTTACTGTTGGGGTTGGGGTTAGGTATATGGTTAGTGTTGGGGTTACTGTTGGGGTCAGGGTTATGGTTAGTGTTGGGGTTAAGTTTATGGTTAGTGTTGGGGTTACTGTTGGGGTTGGGGTTAGGGTCTGGCTGTATCTCGGGAACAGTAAGTCGTAGAGACACAGGCTGAAGACTGGCACTTTCAGAAGGGTCAAATTAGGTCAGAAGCCAACACTCCCGAGTCTCAACGACCCAACCTTTCCGACATAATAATTCAAAAATGTAATGGGGAGGACCCCCAGACCCCCCGCCTAAACAGGACCCCCCACATATCAAATGCTGCTGACGCCCTTCGTCTTAAAACAACATTGTTAGCATTATTGACTTGTTTAAATACTTTTATCAGTCCTTATATCTTTTGACTTTATTTATTTTATTATCTTTTATTTGATTTTTCCTTGCTTTCCCAGTCTGTGATTTCTGTTTCAATACCTGCGTCGAGCTGCATTTTGTAGATATCCGAGTCCTTCGTAATGATTAAAAGTAGACGTTCTTTCTTTCTTTCTTTCTTTCTTTCTTTCTTTCTTTCTTTCTTTCTTTCTTTCTTTTGTCAAAGGATTCTCCTAAAGCCTGAATAATATCAACATATCACACACGTCTTCATCTGAACACCATCCAGAACGATTCAGAATGACCAAACAGGATATGATGTTTGCATGCTCAAATTAGGATTATTGTCATATTGTGGAATATGAGTGCATCTAAGTAATTGTCACATAAATCACAGATAACAAAACTACCGTAGACTTTTCCAAAGATTGCTAATATGATATAACTTTTCCGAGAGCTGACAGCTGGTGATGTCACAGACGTCCCTCCAGGTCCCACTGGGGATCCGGACCGGATGCTGCTGGCAACACACGTTAAGTTGCAAAAAACCTGTCCTCCGCTAATGGCGTTCATTAGCTCAGTGAGAATTGAATTAGCGTCCCAGCCGAGGCGGCGGCGCGGCGGCGGCGGCGGGCCGTGATGAAAGGCCTCCTCACCCACGCTGCTGCTGCTCCGGGTGTAATTGCTTGTTTGTGCTGTTACAAATCAATCAATCAACCCCATGTGAAGGCGAGATGAAGAAGATGAGTTCGTATACAGCGCCTCATGTGCTTTTAATGATGCCGGAATAAACACTGACACTGAATTTGATGTTTAACTGAATGAAATGTCACAGAATAAAGCTCATACAACACAGATCCTAATAATGATGTAAAATTAACTCACAAAACAAGAATCACTTCATTCTGACCTAATCCTTCTAGTTAATATATGATTATTTGATGTATTCAAACAGTAAATACTAATATATGTATCAAAAATGCTACATAAACATTTCAAGTTTACTGAAAGTTTAATTTAATTAATTTAAATTTGTGATCCAGGAACATACTTTTTTTTAAATCCTGGTTATGGCTCTGTTTATTCATTTAATATGTCTTGACCTTAATGTTGTTATCTTCACCAATAATAGATGTATGTGTCTTGTAAATAATACTGTAGAAATAAATGTAATCACTCCTTTTATAGATCAGAATCCTTTGCAAACAGTTGGACCCGCTGTGATAAAACGGCCTCAGGGATGTTTGCGTGAGTCCTCAGAGGTGGCTTTATGTTGAGTGTCGTTAAATCCTCCATTTTTTTTGGGGGGGGGGGGGCTTTTTGGGGGGCTAAAAGCATCGACCCCTCCTCTTTTGTTCCCTCTCAATCTGGTTACCGGCTCTGCGTCCGATGAAGCGGAAGACAATGCAGAGCTGGGGATGAGGCTGAAGGCCGGTTGCTGTCGTGGCCTCCGCCTGGCTGAACTCATTTCAGGGATGATTTGCTTCGACTGATATGAGCTGCTTGGATTACTGTTGAGTCTCTTTGTTCCTGATTGAGGAAGGGGTCAAAACAAGCTCCTGAGAGCTTAGCAGATCCACGTAACGCGCCCTCTGACAGATTCAAACATTTTAACACTGGTGCTGCTGCTCATTTCTGTGGCCTGCACGCTGTTTTCGTGGCTCTGCTTGATCTCAGAGGAGGAACGCCGATAAATCCGCCACACCTCGAACTCAACAGGAAGTTGTGAACGCACATTTTCCCCAGCAGACTTAATTAAATGAGCTTGCTTGCGTGTTAAAGACTGCTTTTCATGGCTAACATGTTACCATAAACTCTTGACAAGTGTTCCCATTTTCCTTCATTTTTAGAAATGTGATAATTGGATTCTCAATCAAGGAAGTCAACAATAGTAAACATTTAATTACATCGTGACCTGTTTTCTTCTCCGTTATCCCTCATTGCTGCCTTGTTTCTCCGTCCTGCTTCCTGTGATAACATTTGCATATTTATATTGGATGCGCTTGGCTTGGCCCTATAATGATTTTGTAATGTATGTGTGTCTTTGGTTGAAGTAGGGGTGGAATAAATACTGTATATATAATATTATAATTATAATAAATATAATTGTGACACATAATGTAATTATTGCACCTGGTCAAAAGTGTTAAGTGAATAAACAGAGGATCTAAATATTATTATTTACTTGATTTAAACCAGCTTCAATAAGCCAAATTAAAATAAATGGTTGATGAATAAACCGGGTGTGTAGCGTGATGCTGCTGTTCCTATGATTTCACATGTTTTATGTTCCATATTCAGTCTTTAATGTTAAAGTAATACGCCACACCTTCTCTTTCTTTACCTTCTTTCCTGAGAAATTCACTCAGGCAAAACCTGCATCGATGCGGATTTACAGGAAGTGGGCATAAAAGTTGTTTTAGAGTTTCAGTGTTGTCTTATCTGGACTTCCTCACAACGTAACCAGTATCTGATTGTCACCTTAACCGCAGCCGGACTGTAATCCCACCCAGCAGATCCTCCGCTAATCAGGGTCGGATTCAAACCATTAGAGCCCCGGTAAGCCCCTCCTTCAGCCTCAAACTGCACCCCCATCTCCATCGTCTTCATCCTTGAGATGCCCCAGCTTCCTACCAAATGGGCACCTGGTCCGGATTGGCAGATGGGATTATTGGAAGTGTAGACGCAGAGAGGATCATTAAACCTCTAATGAGGATTTTAGTCTCATTATCTGGACATGAGCGTGGGATTAATGCTCTAAGTTTCGACAAAGTGCAAGTCATCTAACGTAACCCTGTCCCACCGTGGGACTAATAAAGGATTATCTTATCTTATCTTATCTTATCCAGCTAAACTGCTTAAAATAAGTTTCTCTCAACATGTGATTTGGGTGGGAACATTGTCAGGAGATCCTATTTTTCAATGAAATATGAATTAAATGAAAACACATTTCTATTTTGTAGTGATTATGTTCATACAGTCACGGTACATCCACAGTTCTTGTGATTTTGGACTGGCATGGGCGTCTGAGCCGAAGCAGCAGCTGGGCCGTTTGAGCTAGAACGGGGGCCCCCAGCATGAGAATTGCGACAGAGGGGGGCCCCCAGCGTGGCCGGTGCTGGGCTAATTTGTTGTGGGGGTCCACACGGAGCAGCGGGTAACATGTTCCTTTATTAAGCTAATGGCTGTGAAATGACTGAAGGGGCCTGTTGGGAATGCAGGGGGAGGTCAGGGCCGGCAGCAGGAGGGTAGGGTTAAAGGTTGAGTAGGTGCTTCTATTCACAAACACTGTTGTATTACTTGTGACATACCGATAGCCATCGATACATTCAATTCTCTGACATAAAAACATTTAAAAAATGTCATCTGTGGCCGTGGCAGGACTGTAAAAACATCGTCCAATCAAAAAAGTGGGGCCAATCTCGAGCGTTCGTTTGGCATTCTGGGTCTGAACGAAGGGGGCGGGACTTTTTAGGCTCAGCGATGCGTTCAAAGCCTCTGTGGTTTTTGCCAAATGACCTACTCTCCCTTTAAGTATTGGGATAGATCTTGTGAATTAGGTTATAATAACCAAACCTACGTTACTTGGTGCTTTTATTTTGTCATTCTGTTGTGTCCTGTCTCGTCCCTCCCCTTTTCTGTGTATCACCTGTTAGTCTCCAGCCTTGCCCCGCCTCCTTGTGTCTCCCTCCAATCAGCTTTCACCTCATGTTAGCCCACCTGTGACGTCCCCTGTTGGTTTGAGGGCTACCAGTTTTGAAGCCTGGAGTTTGGTCCATTTGAATTACTGACCCACCTGATCACATGATCTGCTTTCATGAGAGCAGCAGGTTTCCTCTCATGAATAAAAACTACTTCTGATAACTGGGACTCAATATCATACAAGGTCAAACAGAGCCGCTCAATCATTTAGCCTTTTGGCACATTTCTCTTTTTTGTGTTTTGATATCCATTTTAACTCACTAACACAACGATTGTGATACACTTACATTTCCATTATTAATGTTTTATATCCAATGACAGATGTTTTCATATACTCTTAAAGATGCTAAATTGGACATTTCAAGCGATTTTATGATTCACTGTGATGGCTGAGTCAGCAGCTAGCAGCTAACGGCGCTAACAACACAAGAAGTGCAAACATGGGTAACATTCAAACATTAAATTCAATATTTCTACAGTGCTCTGACCAAACTTTCTATAAACATTATAAGGAAGTTCTTGTTTTACACTGTTCATCTTCTTCTGTGGAGTCTCGATGGTTTATTTTATATTACGTGAGTCAGCACATTTCCCATTGATCGCATATTCAAGACACAATCCTACATATTTATTTATTTAACACCGCTTTAGTCATTTTCTACCGGTATGAAACTTTACTGAGATGATCCACCTCCATCTTTCTGATTGAAGACACAGCAGATGTTTCAGAAAAAGGATGTGAGAGAACCTCTTGACCTCCACATCCCATCAGCCACCTCTCCTTTAACCCCTGGTGTACTCTGAGGCATCTGTGGGCCAATAAAATAACATCTGTTCACTGCTTCCTCTGACCTCACACACACTTTAGTGAGTTCACTTGTTCATGAGAAACAAACATATCGTTTCATCTGACCATCATAACGTAAATAATAAAGATGAATCACCTCAAGCATGTTCTAATGAACGCCTGTAGGACGGTAATACCCCTCCTCCACCTGATGGGGGCATGTTCTCACATGTTCGATGCCGGAGGAGTGCAGTGTGCAAATGCTCCTCCAACAATCCCAATACACTCATGAAAATCAGTTCAGATTTTCTTCATTTTCAGGCTGATTTTCTGGATTTCAAGCTCGTCATGTACGGCAGACCAACACGTCTATATGCCACTCTATTGGACGTATACACATACTGCTTTTGCTTTCTAATGATTGGAACCGTGGATCAAAGAAACAATCAAACATTTTATCTTCATCTCTCTGGCTAAAGACACAAGAATCTGCTGAAAAACAAACAGGAAGAAAGAATGTTAAATGTGGCCATATCAGCGTGAGGCAATAACAATATGACATATAAACACAGACTCGATCCTCTGTTTATTCCTATTTAATGCATCAGTAATCACGTTTAACCAGATGCAATGATTGCATTATGTGTCCCAATTACCCAGGTGAGAGGAATTCATGCATCACATTTGTTTGTGTGTGTGTGTATGTATATGTATATGTATGTATATTAGTTAATACCGCTTTTTACTGTAATATTATTTAAATGAACCTAAATAAGTCAAAACCAGATGCTAGATGCAGATTTAACCTGAAACATCGACAGCAGTAACATTAAATATTGTATGAAAAAGGTCAAAGCTGACAGGGAGTTTTATCCTATTAATATTTGCAGTATTTGAGGCTTCACTTTGACTTCAGTAA
This sequence comes from Chelidonichthys spinosus, assembly GCA_029853015.1. Lineage (NCBI taxonomy): Eukaryota > Metazoa > Chordata > Actinopteri > Perciformes > Triglidae > Chelidonichthys > Chelidonichthys spinosus. Next base: position 2,421,420 of record CM056836.1, on the reverse strand, counting down.
AGGATGGTAATACTTCTTCAACCACTGACCCCGTGAAGTCTGTCTTATAATCACTACTTTGCTTATTTGAAACCACTTGTGTTTCACCAACAAACGCACCTCCACCTGCTCCATCCAGCTGCCTCCACGGAGCGCTTTGAAAAGGGGATGAGAGACGAGTGAGAGGGGGGAGGGAGGGAGGAGGGAGGAGGGGAGGGAGGGCGTGCATGTGTCTGTGTGTGAGAGAGAGAGAGAGAGAGGGAGAGAGAGGGAGGGAGGTGCTGCATCAACCCGGCATACAGCAGCAGCAGCAGCAGGCTTAGAGATCTATTGTTCCCTGTTTTATTGCTGCCAGACTCGTTCTCCCTCGTCTCATTAAGGATCCGAGAGAGAACCAGAGAGGACGAGGACAGCGAGAGGACCCTGTCCGCCTGGGATTACTCCTTCTTGGACGCACTGGTGTGGACAAAGCAGAAGCAGAAAGACACACACACACAACACACACACTCTCCAGTCCAGCTCCCGACCTCGGGCCAGGCGTGTGTGTGTTTTTTTCTTCTTCTTTCCTCTTGACTGCATTGGGAACTACAGTACTTGTGGTGCGTTGGCCATGGGGACGCCGGGGGTCTGGAGAGAGGCACCGCTCCCCTCTCTCTGGAGGATAACACTGCTCTGCCTCTCCGTCTGGGAGATGGATGCACAAACCGCAGTGGAAACTAAACCCATGTACATCTGGCAAACAGGTAGGGGCTTTGCTATCACCACCTGGTGTCCCATTCACTACTACGGCTGCAGGGAACTTCCCTCAAAGTGCTCCTTCTTTGTGGTTCCTGAGGTGATTCCGTCGCTTCCCTCGTTCACAGCTAAAGTTTGACTTGCAGGCGTTGCATGTGGCATTGATGCATTGGAGCCATCTTGCTACTGTATGGTGTGGTAACATATTTACTGCAGTCCCCGAGGTGAACGTCTCTTTGCCCCCAGACTGGGGGGGTGTGTGAGAGGACCCACCCCCCCCACCACCACCACCACCCTCTGTGTTGTTTGTGGACTGAAGCAGCTGGGACTCCTCGGCTGCCCTACACTGCTATTGACTCATTTATCACCCTTTGACATATAGTGCAGTTGGTGAGAAATGGTGTGTGCACTGTAGATGCATGTGGAGAGAGAGGGAGGGAGGGAGGGAGGGGGCATGCACGCTGCAAGAAAATAAATAATAAAATAAATAAAAAGCAGTGAGAGCACTTCCAGCCGGCAGTGTTTTAGTGTTTTATTTGTGGAGAAGTAAGCCAGAGGTCGGTGTTGATGGGTTAACCGGAGTACAGTGAAGCACAATACGAGGCTCCCCCTCTGCTGCTGCTGTTTTGGGTGGTGCCTTTCATTCACTGTGAGAGTGTAGCACATGGTCAGGAGGACACAATGCTGATGCATGGTCCAGCGAGCAGGAGGAGGAGGAGGAGGAGGAGGAGGAGGAGTGATGGGGGAGCTGGGTTCCCTTTGGATGCAGCTGGAAATCAATGTTTTCTTTCTCTACTGTCTAATCTCTCTCTGTTTTACTGGATCAATGTACTGGTTTCACTGGGATGACGTCCCCCCTACCAGTAGGCGCTGATCAATGGGTATAGTCCTGACAATGCAGCTTAACCCCCCCCCCCCCCCCTCCGTATGGGATCAATGCTGACTTTGGGTGGAGTCTAATATGTAATCTATACTAGTTAATAATCTGTGTTTGTGATATCCAGAATGTAATTTCAATTGTCCAGCAGTTAAGTCAATTATCTTCCAATTGAAGATGCTATTTCTTTTTTCCTGTTGTGCAAAAGTTAGGAGAGAAATCCAGAGCTCTCTTCATTTTACAATTTGGCACCTGAATCAAAAAAAAAAAATAGGTCAAAATGATCCTTGTCATTCTCTGTTGCTGCACCTTGAATTCTGATTATTTTGTTGTTGTTGTCTTCCTCCCACATTCCCCAGCCCACTGTAAAGGAATGGAAATCCTGTGGTATTATGAGCTGCACCTCCCACCGCGTTAAGGCAGGGGAGGAGATTAAGGGTAGAGAAACAGAGCAGATTGGCCAGACAAAGTTAACCTAGATACGGTATATAGACGTGTTTATGTGTCCCTCCTCTTGACTTAAGCCCGTCGCCACTTGGCTCCTGATGCTACTTTGGCTGGCTGACAGCGCCGTGGCACCGATGCCGACATGAATGGCGGCGAACCTTTCGTGTAACGTTCTGGTTCTTGGTGAGATGATTTTCTCCTCAGCACCTCCTGTTCAGGAGGGAGGAGCACAGATGTTGGCATCTTAGAAAAGGAGGCCTGCGTCTGAAATCACACACTGTTCACTATAGAGTTCTCCATGTTGTACCTCTGTATAGTAAGACCAAAACGATGGTCATTAACCAAGCATTATATACCCATCATGCATTGCTCTGAACGGACGGATGGTCCTCTACAAAGTCCTCTACATGTTCCTCGATATGTCCTCTTTATAGTCCTCTATAGTCCTCTACATACTCCTCGATATGTCCTCTTTATAGTCCTCTATAGTCCTCTACATACTCCTCGATATGTCCTCTATATAGTCCTCTATAGTCCTCTACATGTTCCTCGATATGTCCTCTATATAGTCCTCTATAGTCCTCTACATACTCCTCGATATGTCCTCTATATAGTCCTCTATAGTCCTCTACATACTCCTCGATATGTCCTCTATATAGTCCTCTATAGTCCTCTACATACTCCTCGATATGTCCTCTATATAGTCCTCTATAGTCCTCTACATACTCCTCAATATGTCCTCTATATAGTCCTCTATAGTCCTCTACATACTCCACGATATGTCCTCTATATAGTCCTCTATAGTCCTCTACATACTCCTCGATATGTCCTCTATATAGTCCTCTACATATTCCTCGATATGTCCTCTATATAGTCCTCTATAGTCCTCTACATACTCCTCGATATGTCCTCTTTATAGTCCTCTATAGTCCTCTACATACTCCTCGATATGTCCTCTATATAGTCCTCTATAGTCCTCTACATACTCCTCGATATGTCCTCTATATAGTCCTCTATAGTCCTCTACATGTTCCTCGATATGTCCTCTATATAGTCCTCTATAGTCCTCTACATGTTCCTCGATATGTCCTCTATATAGTCCTCTATAGTCCTCTACATACTCCTCGATATGTCCTCTATATAGTCCTCTATAGTCCTCTACATGTTCCTCGATATGTCCTCTATATAGTCCTCTATAGTCCTCTACATACTCCACGATATGTCCTCTATATAGTCCTCTATAGTCCTCTACATACTCCTCGATATGTCCTCTATATAGTCCTCTATAGTCCTCTACATGTTCCTCGATATGTCCTCTATATAGTCCTCTATAGTCCTCTATATACTCCACGATATGTCCTCTATATAGTCCTCTATAGTCCTCTACATACTCCTCGATATGTCCTCTATATAGTCCTCTATAGTCCTCTACATACTCCTCGATATGTCCTCTATATAGTCCTCTATAGTCCTCTACATACTCCTCGATATGTCCTCTATATAGTCCTCTATAGTCCTCTACATACTCCTCAATATGTCCTCTATATAGTCCTCTATACAGATGTCAGTAGGGAGTAGTGAACTACTGATTTTGGACACAGAGTTATTATATGTTATATGTATTTTTCCAGTAAAGAATTTGCTAAAACCACACCCCTGTTCCAGATGGGTCGACTGGAATTAGCATTATTAGGTTTCTAATAATTTAGGTTCCACCATTGAGTGATTGGGGGGGTCAAGAGACCCCTATTCCCAGCGATATGTGTGGAAGTGCCAAGGGGGAAGAGTATGGTTTCACTAAACGCTCCATGGAAATATTCCGTATTTAATCCATTTATTCCTCCCCTGTGGACTGTGATGTGTAACCGTGCCAACAATGCTCGAAGAAACAAAACAGAAAGTCACGCGTGTGTCACATTAATCCCTTACACTACCTACATAGTATGACATGTGTTGTGTTGTGATGCGTAAGCTGGCACTCTGGCAGTGGATTTACTCGTATCGTCTCAGTGGTTGAAGCCCAGAAGGTTGGCGGATTAGATTCCAGTTTGCAGGTCTTTTGTGAGTTGAATCAGAGAGGAGGTTTGGGTGGTCTACGTGTCAGAACTTTCACCCAGGAGACTGCTGTTAGTGTTACCTGACTCCTTCTCGTATCAACATAACCAAGTACTTTTGTAGTCCTTTTGGTGAATTTAAGCTGTTTTCACTGTGAGTAAGAAGAAACACATCAGCTGGTTTACTACAGCGGTATTAGCCTAAAATAAACATATTTGTTGTGATTTAATTGCTATAAACAGATTAAAATGATGCCGAAGTAACTACATAACCATGCTGGTTTGGAGAAAGTCCAAAGTCATGATTTGTTGGGTCTGTTTGCAAGACGATAAGCAAATCACTTTTAAAATGCTTGTTTTTCTGAATGGAGTTTTTGCATTGACTTTATGTGGAACCTTTGCTTTGCTTTTGGTGTAAATGTTTGTACTGTAGTTTTTATCGTGTTATGTGTTATATCTTTACCTGGAAATGTAATTGAGAGTACAATGTAGTTGTCTGGGATTGTTATCATGCTGAGAAATCACAGTGACCTGAAAAAAAAAACAGGTTTTTGGCGCTGCATACCTTCTTATTGATCACTTATTGATCTTTGCGCCGCAATCCCCTAACCCATCACAACCAACACCACCAGCGCCTGAGTAGACCACAGGGCTTGATACTTCCTGGTACGGTGCAGGACAACAAAGGTCCGAAGCAACAACGCATGGTAATTAGTGGGGCAGTTCGCCTGTAAACACCCCGTCAGCTTCAGAAAGACCTCATGAATGGAGGCTATTTAGGCCTGTTTATACGCACACACACACACACACACACACACACAGCTACGACAGTGTCTCTGTATTGTCCAGATGCTCACGTCCATGTGCTGCACAAAAGAAAAGAAGAGGCTTCACCTCTTTGTCACATGACCCACTCTTTGTTCTTACTCCAGTGTCCCCAAAGAACCCTTCCGCCACACCACCACCAACCTCTCCCGTCTCTCGCGGTGACCTCTGACCCCAGAGCTGAGAGGGGTCTCGTGAGGGTATCAACAGTGAGAAGAAGGCGGGGGTGCGGGGGGCGGTGCAGCTTCTGCACATCACCTGTCAAGTGCTTAATTCGGTCATTTACGCCAGTAAATGTAATAAGCTCCCAGTGAGGTGGAGGTCGACTGATTTGGGGTTTTAGAGACGACAGAGTGATACCGATGCTCACGTGGTTCCATTGAAGTACTTATTTAAAGCGGGACTGTACCAAATCGTCAGTTTATGACATCATCACCCTAAAAAAAAGAACAAAATCCTCACTTTGAATAAAGTGATTCATCTAGTTATTAAAGTATATTTGTACAAGTTAAACACATCACACTGTGCAACGGCCGGAGTTAGTGACGTAGTATTAGATATTGAGAATTACCCAATTTATAGGCGGAAACAAAGGTTTCCCCAAACTGCTGTGTTGATGAAACTTGATATTCAGAGCAGCATGAGCAGCTTCAGGGGAATTTTTGGGGGATCTGCTGACGTCGAGAGCCCCCTTTCAATGAAATCATATGGATGTTCACAAGTGATTAAAAGGCATTTGTTGTGTTGAACAGACACTGGAGTGGCCGTTTGGAGGAGGCACCATGGAGGCGCCGAAATTATTTCTGTTTTCCCTGGGATTCATCAAGTGCAAAATTGCAGCCATTATTCTGCGTGAGGTTGAAGAAGCTGCATCCAGCTGTTCAACTCTGCCTGGCAGGCCATCCCAGGTGGAGGAGGGGTGTGTGTGTGTGTGTGTATAAACACACAGGTGCACGTACACACCAGCCCTCCACTGAACTCGTAGCTGTGTCTTTGTCTTTCTCTCAGCCGTCTGCCGTCTCTAATCACCCCTGTAATCCCCATTAATATTAACACACTGCTGCTTTTTTCTTACTTGACACGTTAAAAAAATAAAATAAAATTTATAATCAGATAGTTCAGAGGCTCAACAGCCTCACAAAAAGCTGAGTGACAGTGCATTTCGTCTCGCACCCACCTCCTCGGCTACGCTATTCTCTTTATTTCTCACTCACATGAATAGCTACAGCAACACCCATTCACTTACACTCACACACACACACACACACACACACACACACACACACACACAGGGATGTGTTTTGTCGTGTGTGCCTCATTACTCCCAGTGAGAGGGCTGACAGTGGGGGCGGAGTTTTGCTGTCAGAATCCCACCTGCGGGCGGAGGACACGGGGCTGCTGGGTAATTACTTGGGACGGCGGTTCGTTCGATCAGGGTGCGACTCCTCCAACGTCGTCCGTTAACAGACTGACAAGAGGCCGAGTGCAGACACAAGACATACTCGGGTCTGACTGATAAATGGGTTTCCAGATGAAAAGCGTCGACACTGTTCGGAACACAATTACGTGTCTGAAGAGTAGCCGGCATTCCCTCTAGAGGTCACTACACCACAAATATGCTTGTTTTTATTTATTTATTCAACACAAAGACACTTCCGATGTTTTACAAATCACCATCTTTATTTAGTTATTTCAGCCTCTTTTAAAAAAAAATCTGTTTATTGTAATTCAATCACAGCAAATCGTTTGTTTTGGGTTCATTCAGCTGTAGTAAACCAGCCGATGTGTTTGGGCAATGATTAATAAGACAGTAAGCCTTGCCTCCTCTCCAGCACAAGAGAGGTGAATAAACACCAATAACCCTTGGGAATAAGCACAAGTGAACCCTGCAGTCAAACTTCCGCTGCTATTATCGGAACTTTTCCAGTTCTGGATTAAAACCAGAAAGTAGTAAAAAGGGAATTAAGATAAACAGGGTTCATCTTTCTGAATTCTTAAGTACTGTATACGATGTGGCTGATCAGCCTGGCCAGGATCTGACTCATTCAACAGACTGTGTGTTCCAGTCAGCAACTATGGAGGGTGAAAGTCATGCAGGTACGAGTCTAGGTCCAGTTTGGCCGTTTATTTCCTTGATTTTCAGGACAATCTCAGTATTTATTCTATATTCTCCAAATCTATCATGAATCACCCATCAAATCCCCATATCACAGTGTCATCAGCATAGAATCAGACCAAGCTATGAAAAGACGGGGATAAGAAGGCATGTGGAGCAAGTGGTGATGGACAAGTCGGCAAGAGGTTGGATGCCGAGCAACTGAGTGTGTGTGTGTGTGTGTGTGTGTGTGTGTGTGTGTGTGTGTGTCTGCAGCCAGTGGTCCAGAACAATACCAGTCCAACTAACCACATTACAGTGATTAGCTGTGTATTCCTGCTCTCGGATAAACCCTGGTCTCCCTCTGGCTAACCTACGCTCCCCGCGGCTCGGCCAGCCCTGGGTAACGTGCTGCAGGATTGGCCTAAGCGGCATAAAGAGCTTTTCATTAACCTGCTTCTTCCTCTCCATGTCATCCTCTATTACCGCTCACTTCCAGCTAGCCCTCGCTCGACATATGATCCAAAAACCCAACGGCGCTTCAGCTCTACGTCGGGTATCTTCAATTCTTAACTTCAGTGAACATTTAACAGACATCTGCAAATTTCTGTTGTCGGTTGCTGCTTCTAAACACAGCATTGAAAATTGTATTAATTGTTTTTAGGAAATCGTTGCATATTTAACCTTTTAAGATGTGTTTTAGACCAGAACCTTAGCTACCATGTTATGCCCTCAAATTCCTTTTTTGGGGGAGAATTTGGGGGTTTTACTAAACGTCTATACAATTAAAATGTAAATATCAATCTGCTCTATTTACCAGCTTTAAATGAAAAAAATATGTATTTTGCCAATCTAAATCAGAAAATATCTGATCAGAGCCAAATAATGTGATGTAGCTTATAAATGTAATGTATTGCAAAACTAAAGCATATCAGACAATAAAGGTGTGTTTTACTTAGTGTTTACATTTAAATTGCTGCGGATTCCTTCAGACCATGAACCCACGACCCACAAGGCCTCACACTTTAGTGGGAAATCACGTTGTGAGTTAGTGCCTTTCAAAACCTCAACAATAAGCCATTGAATATGAAATTCAATCGAAGTCGGGTAATGCGTCTCTGGAGCAGCGAGGTCAGAGGAAGACGTTGTGGTTAATTGTCCAACTTTACATCCACAAGAGTTGGAAGAGGGAGAACTTGCCAACCTTCTCTCTTTAGACAGTTTGTAATTTTATTTTTAAATTTCCCTCGTCACCTCTCGTGTGCAGAGAAGTGTTAAACACCCTGATTTCATTTGGGTTAATAGGTGAAATCCTACAGTGTCTTAGTTAGTGGTAATGGGGCTCAGCCACCTGAGGTCATGGATTCCACCATCCAGTCATGCAGCGGCCGCGGCTTCTCGGAGCTGGACGCCTTAGCGTTACTCTGAATCGCATCTTTACACTTTGAGGCAGAACCTCAGTGACACTCGTACTATTTCAGTTCTGTGTGTTATAAATAACCAGAGAGCTGACACAAGCAGAGATTCACCTTAGGCAGTCACAACTGTGCAGCGAGACGAATGATATATAGAACACAAACACAATCAGGAAACGAGTGAGAGAAGTTCAACAAACTGGTATATATATATATATATATATATATATATTATATATATATATAAATGCCATTTCCACTGAGAGGAAAACTATTTTGTGTCAAATGTATTTATTTAGTTGAAAGAAATATGAATATATAAGCATTTTGTTAATTATTATTATTATTTTAATTATTATTATTATTATTATCATTATTATCATTATTATTATTATTATTTATTTAAAGGGCTGAATTGTGGCCATACTGAACTGATTGGTATGGGCATGAATGTTCCTGAACATTCATTTAGTCATTCATATTCCCCAGAGGATGAACCCTCATTATTTTTGTTGAAGCATAGTGTTACTTTTAGATTTCCCCTTAACAAATACTTTGGTCTCAAAAATCTTGTCATGGACTGGATTTTGTGTAAAAGTTGGAAAGGCCGTGCATGGTCACCAGAGGATTTTTCATGATGATATTCTCCAAATGCCTGTCCAACACCAGATGGAAAGATCACCACCCGCTGGCAATTGATTAGTTACAATTGATTAATAATCTTTTTTACTAATTATATTGTGGACATTCACACTCTCCAGAGGATAAACCCTTTCCTCTATTGCCGCTATCAGGCCACAGTTTTCACCTGCCAACTACAAAAGTAAAAAGAATTCTCCAACCACACATCTACCAAAGGCAGTGTAGGAACTTTCAACCTTTATCCTACTTTATTTTTGCTGTGGATAGTCATGCTCCACAGAGGATGAGTCCTAATGTTTGAAGAGACCCCCTTAACCATTCGGGTAGGATTGATAGTTTCTACATCATCAGGGCAAAGGTCAACTTTGTACACAATTAATTATCATGATATGACTGTAAGATTGCTATTTGATTTACTGAGCACGTTCACACTCCCAAGGGGATGAACCCTTCTGATGGTTTACCCAATGAAGCTCTCAAACTCTCAACAAAGAGAAGAATCTCCTAGTATCACTCGTACGATCCAACGTCATGGATTTTGGATAGTGGATAGTGGATCATGAACCTTTCGGGGTTTTAGAGTGCTAATGGTGTTTTGAATTGCGTTAAATTAAACTTAAATTTTGTTGAGACTGAGCCGCAGAGACAGTCGGAAAGATATGAGATGTGAAATATTTCCTCTCAGTTCCTGCAAATACTGTAGAAATTAGCATAAATAGCAGCACTTTAACTGCAGTAATCATTGTATTATTCATCAGGTCTCGGAGGCAGCGGCTCACTGAGAGTCTCAAACATAGTCGTCCTCGGTCTAATGAGGCCCCGAGGAGGCCACTGAAGTCAAAACACAGCCAGAGCCCAGCAAAGTGAGCTTTGGTTTTTTTCACCGCTCGAAAAGGAAACACTAACCCTTTAATAAGTGATCCAGTAGTGGAGCTGAAGAGACGCTCTCTTCTGGTGGAGGGGTTAAATTCAGGTCCCCAAGAATATCAAATAAAATATGAAGTGGCACTGTGTCACAACAGCAACACTTCATTTCTCCCTTGCTTCACCTCCCGGTTCACTGATAGCCCGGCGGACCGAGGCGATAGGGGTTTCCTGAAAAGGGAGATAGATCAGGATCCTTGAGACCAGAGGTCTTCAATGTTTTCAAGGACTCCCAAGGCTTACAGCGAACCCTTTATTACATATCGTATAAAATGATGTTGCTCATTAAACCAGGTGAATAATAAAGTGTAGTGCAGCCTATAGTGTATAATTTTGGAATGATGTATGTAAGGCTAAGCCATTAAAATATATATTTTTGACAGATTCATATATTTAATTTAAGTCTATATTAGCATTTCTATATCACAATTTCACAACATGTAACGTGAATATTAATATTTGCTTATTATAGGTTGTATTTGTGTTAATGTGTATTTTTGGACATATTTTAATTAAAAAAAATAGTTTCGGGAACCCCCTGCAGTAACTCTGCGGACCCCCTGTTGAAGATCTCTGCTTTAGGCAGTCCATAGGTTTGAAATCTAAGCACTTTTCTCTGATTATGATGGATTTTAATTCACAATATCATCACGCACATAATGATTCATCTTAGCGTTTTCTCGTTTGATTCGCTTTCCTACCAGCTTGTGTTAAGAAGCAGATTGGCTGCAAAAGAGCTTATTTAACAGTTCTGTGTCGGCTACACAAGAATCTGGCAAGCCCCACATGAGGCGGTAAACGGGTGTGAGAAGGCAGGCTTTTTTCGGGGTTGATATTTCGGTTTTTAAAGCATTTGAGATACGATTATTTGCATGTGAACACTCTGCAGATTTGGCCTTTGGAGTGCTACAAGGGTGGAAGTGGATTAAACGTTCAAAAATATCCTGCCCATACCAGAAGTGTAAGATTGAAACATGCGGGACCAAAGTAAACCGGATCCACATCTGCACCAGATGCTGTGGGCTTAGAGTTTTTAACACCGGCCTGGCTGTCAGGAATTGATTAGCTACACATTTCTCTCCTCCGTAAATCTCTGGCAAGCTGAATCCTAACGAATGAGAATGATTTAAACTCTCCTGGCAACAGTACAATCAAAGAATAACTGGTCTCCACTTGCTCAACAGTCCCATGCTGCATCGGAGGGAAAAAACAAATTTAAATTCCATCCTCTTAAAGTCAGGCTGAAACTGCATTTTTACAGTATTTCTGAGTGAAACAGGACAAAATGTTTGGGAGGAATCGGATTACATTGATGTTATCATATTATTGTAAACATGCAAAATGCTTTGTTTTGCAGGAACAAACAAATATTGATTTTCACATAAAAACCTATTTACATTCATTTTTTTTAAACATATACTGTTAAAGAGGGCCACGATATGAGCGCGGATGATCTAAAAAGGTTAAACAGGCATTTATCATTCAGCTTGACGTTAATATTTGGCCGTTAGATTTTCTTATTTATTTTTTAACAATTTAGCAACTTTGGCAGTGTTTTGTAAATTTGTTATGAATTTGGTTCCATGGCGATCTCCATAGCAATGGAACAAAAGTTAAATGTGATTATCAAAGGTAATAATATGAGTTTATGGTCACGTTAATGCAGTTTGCTACTTTATGACTTTAACACCTAGCTGTCAAGTTGAATCATGAACTTTGCTCACAGCTTCACACCAGGATCCAGATGGATCCAGATCCAGTAAGGTTGCCGCTCTGCTGCTCTCATGTCAGAATTGTTTACAGAATGCATAAGGCGTGCTCTAATACATGCAGAGCGAAACCAAAATCACAACAAAGCCATCACAACTGCGTCTATAAAAGGAGCATTAACAGGAACGATGAGCGGCGGTTGAAAAAGTGAGCAAAGTGTTGATACTGGCGAGAACAAAGCCTGCGAGGAAAAATGAGGCTCCTTTCTTTATTTCTCAGCTCTCGTGTTAGAAGTGAGATTAAAGCAACATTCAGGCAGCACCTCGCCTCCTCGGGCACAAATCCTCATTTGCTTTTATCACCTGAACACAACATTCAGTGTATAATGAGGATACAGATGGTGCTCAAATGATGGTGTCTTAAAGGGCTAGTTTGCACGTTTGCAGGGGGATCGTAGCAAACAGCGATGTACTTCTGTTGTTGTGTTTTAGACCCCTCAAAGTAAAGGCTCACCTCAGAAAATCAATAGCAGTTATACCTTAGTTGTTATCTATGCTTATGCCAGGAAACTTATTTAAAAAAATTGCATTTTTACTTCACAGAACATTCACTTATAATAATGCAGCTTGATCAGAGCACCAAAGATCCAAACTATGACGCTCCACGTTTTACTTTTGCACGTGTGTCAATATACACTCATTGCATGCATCTTTTTTTTTTTCAAAATGGCATCCGTCTCCACAGGAAGATACGTCCAGGCAACAAAACCTGGTTTTGATCATAAATAGTGCTGACCGAGTTGCCTTCTGCAGCGAGAACACAAGGTTTGCTGGACTGCTGTCAGTTAATGTTATTTATATTTCATAAAAGTGTGTGTATGAAGCTCCAAAATCTCACCACCAGCATGTGGAGTGTTGATATTGGTGGTCTTTGTCAAATCTTCTACTGTGACCTGAATTAGTTGATGACCTAGAAAGTACGATGTATTTGGTGGATATACACAGTGGATGAGATCTGGAGTACTTCTTCTGTGTACCTTTAGTGCCACTACGATTGTTCATATAATCCACTGCTCCTTCAGTGCACATGAAAAGGGACGTAAGTGGGGAAAAAATGGCAGCGTTTGCAGATAAAAGAGGCCGCTTTAATTCGTTGCAGTTCCTCCGTATCTACAGGGCCGGGAGTTAAGTGAGTTACGGGAGCTGCTGTATTCATCACACTTATGGCAGTCGCTGAGCCGTACTCCCCGAAGGAAGGCTGCTTCAAATCATCCTCTTCCTTCCCACAATGCATCATTACCCCCAAAAAACCCACCGGCCACCCTCGGACAGGACTCTCCGGTTGATGGCTCTTGTCTGAACCTGTTGATCATTCGGTATGCAACAGATTCTTCGATGATATAGACAGGAGACCAGAGAAAGGCTACGTGTTTTGAAGCTTCAAAATCGGGATTTCGGGTGTTGCCATCTTGTATTTTTTGGCAACCATTGAATGGAAGTGACCATATTTGGTCCATACTATACCATACTTCACAGCTAAAGTAAGCTAGAACTAAAGCTGTTAAAGTCATCTGAGGAGCTAATTGCATTGATACCGTGTTGGCACCGATAGCAATGGTAGTGAACTGTCAATCACAAGGTAGCCCCGCCCCCTAAAGCATCCCCTGCTTTCTGGTCTGGTGGACTCTAAATGGACCTGTCAATCACAAGGTAGCTCCGCCCCCTAAAGCATCCCCTGCTTCCTGGTCTGGTGGACTCTAAATGGACCATAATGTACTAAATGAACATCATGCTGGATTGAAGAAGACTTGAAACTAGAGATTGAGACCATAAACTCATGTTTACAATGTTTACTGAGATAATACATCAAGAGAGAAGTAGGACCATTTTCTCATAGACTTCTATACAACCAGAGAGGAGTCGCCCCCTGGTGGCCAGCAGAGAGAAGTAGGACCATTTTCTCATAGACTTCTATACAACCAGAGAGGAGTCGCCCTGGTGGCCAGCAGAGAGAAGTAGGACCTTTTTCTCATAGACTTCTATACAACCAGAGAGGAGTCGCCCCCTGGTGGCCAGCAGAGAGAAGTAGGACCATTTTCTCATAGACTTCTATACAACCAGAGAGGAGTCGCCCCCTGGTGGCCAGCAGAGAGAAGTAGGACCATTTTCTCATAGACTTCTATACAACCAGAGAGGAGTCGCCCCCTGGTGGCCAGCAGAGAGAAGTAGGACCATTTTCTCATAGACTTCTATACAACCAGAGAGGAGTCGCCCCCTGGTGGCCAGCAGAGAGAAGTAGGACCATTTTCTCATAGACTTCTATACAACCAGAGAGGAGTCGCCCCCTGGTGGCTAGCAGGGAGAATGCAGGTGTAAGGCACTTCAGCGTTGGCTTCACTTTTCAGAACCGGAGGTTGCCGCCTGATTTTGACTAAGAATCTCCACTAAAGGTCCACTTACTTAAGTTTTCAACTGCATCTCGAGGTCTTCATAGGTGGATTGAGTTACATGGCAGTTAAATGGCTTGATGCTGTTTTCTAGTCATATAAATATCCATCCTTCATCCAGCATTTTTCTATTCAATCTTGGGTCCAAATAAGAATACAGGGGAAGACATTGTTTATCCTCTCAGGGGCATGAATCTCTACTTTGTGTCAAAAATGACATATTGGCCTTTATTGTGTAGTTGAGGAAAGCTTGCGGGTATTTAATCAAAAAAGGTTCCAAAGGAGAGCACGGATGTGTTAATTTCATGGCAACACGCTCATTATTAATTTTTTCTGCGTACGAGGGGGAACTTTGGCCTATTGGTGGAGTCAGAGGTTGAAAAACACATGAATTTAATTTTTAATGTGGGAATATTTAATGTAACAACATAACATCTAATCTGGCAAGCTCAATTGCTTTGCTCATCAGTAACGGCCCACACAAGGCTTCTTCTCGGGGAAACGTTGGTGAATGAGGTCGATAGTTATTCTGAAACATGAAAAGAAGAAACACAGCAGCCGTTTGCAAAAAAAGGATGCCGAGAGCACTTTTCTGCTTCTTCACATTTTGGAAAAGGAGGAAGAAGAAGTGAAATCTTATTAATCTCACATCCTTGCTTACACTGCCAGACTCTGTTGTATATAAATATGCATGGATGGATTATGGATTATCAAATGTTGCTTACAAAAACTTGTTCCGAATGCTTTAAGAGGATTTGAAGAGCAGGTAATGTGTCCTGCTCTGTGTTTCGGGCGTCTCTGGTTGAGCTTTGATGAAAGGCACGATGTGGTTTGAATTACTCATAAACTGACAGCCTTTACACAAATAGTCTGCGATCCGTGCCAGAGCTGATATTTATAGGACGCCTCTCATATCGTCAACCCATTTTGTCAGTCTGTGTGTGGAGCTGATGCCGACTCTGTTTGACTGTCCTGGTTGCAATTATGTGGCTTCATTAAATATGAAGTCATTTGATTAAATGACTCACACTAACACTAGACTCGGCTCTAAGCTGAATTAATCAAGTTAAAATCAAATAAAATGTAAATATCTTACACAAAAATATAATTGTTTTACAACAAATATGCATCAATGTAATGTATGGAAGATTAATGAGGACCTTGTCCCCTTATAAAAATATTTCTTTTAATTGTTGAGACTGAATTCGATTAAACATCATCTTTTTCACGTTTCTATTCTGACATCCTACGGCACTACCAAGACATTCACTGCTGGTTTTCTTCGACCTCGATGCAACACAAACTGACGGAAACGTGACGTCTTCTCCAAATTAGTCGATATGCCATCTGCTCTCACCCTCCATGTCAAACAACATGGATGCTCAAAACCTTTGGTAAAAAGTCACATTTTCATTAAAAGCACAAACTCTCGGTATCATCGCTGCTCATTTTATCACTTCAACCAGCACTGACTGTGGGTGTTTGTGTGTTTCGCACCACTGGCCAGCAAAATATGGTCCACATGCTGCACTGACATATTCACACAAGTACAAGTCTATCACACACACACACACACACACACACACACTCCCATTCACATCATTAAGGCTCTGTTTCCGTCTCGCCCTTCATAACCTCGCTGCTACAGAAAATGATTCCCCCCTCTTCATCATTTTACTGCCAGTGCGTTAAACAGAATGTCACCGGCTGACAAGTGCTCCACCTCCTCAATGGCTGTAATTTGCTCGCCATTTGAGGTTCTAATGGCGAGCAGAACATGACAGTTGGAATTGGGTAAGTGTTGGTGTCTGGCTTGCACTAAACAAAAAGGGCAACGGGCCGAGCCGAAAGCATTTTCGCCCTCCGAATGTGTAGCGGTCAGATAAAAAACGCTCAGGCGGGAACAACGGGTGGGAAGTTTTATGCTGCATAAAGTGTTAACGGCCTTTCTGTGTTTGCACCTCAGGTGGATGCTATAAAACCACAGTGCATTCTGGTCAATTGGCTGCACTCAGAGCTGCAAGAACGGGGGGAACGAATGGGTCGTATTGGCCACTACTATCGACTTCCTGTGTCTGGATGACGCGTTCGGTGGCCGCTGGGCTACTAGTCATCAAGACCAGAGAGGCAGTAAAGCAGTAAAGCAGTAAAGCAGCTTACAGTGACACAGTGCAGCTGTATATTAACCTTCAGGTGTCGCCCCGGCCGGGTCACTGTGTGTCGTGCCAGGGACAGCAGAACATATCTCCGTCCACACATGCTCTCTGGGACGAATCACACCAGATATATACTGTATATATCACCCTCAGTGTCATGCAAGTCTGATTCAGAAACATACGGAGGATCTACAGCCACAGTAACAGGTTGTAGAAGCAGTTTTCTAACTGCTGATATGAACTGTAGGGATGGTCTGGTGGAAAGGGATGACATTATTGTAAGGCTGACCAGGCGTGAAGTGAAGCCAAGGCTGAAGTGCCTTGAACTTGCATTCTCTCTGCTGGCCATCAGGGGGCGACTCGTCTGGTCGTAAAAGGATGATTCCATGAAAGTCAATGAGAAAAAAGACCCTAATGCTAATGCTTAACCACTTATCTCAGTAAACATTGTTAACATGAGTTCATGGTCGTCAATGGTCGTTAGTTTCAAGTCTCCTTCACTCCAGCATGATGTTCATTTAGTTAATTACGGTCCGTTTAGTATCGAAAAGCCAATAAGAGAGCTGTTGTTCTTCTAATGATGATGATTATGAATTATTATTATTTTCTTGGGCCGCTTGAAAACATGCTGTAGTCCTGGCGAAGAATAGCAATCTGATTAAGGGTTGCATGCTCAGGTTAGCTAGCGCCCCCTATGGATAACGCCCCGCGGTGCATTGCTGTATTAATTTGATAGGTAACAAGTTGAGGAATAAAAAAAAAGCCTCCTATTGATTGAATATTTGTCTTTACACACCTTCAAAAGACAAAAAGACTTGAATTTGACGGCACCACCTTAAAAACTCACGTTAGCTGAAATGCAATGATGCATATGTCAGTTGATGAGTCTGGATCCACACAGGAACAGACAACACAATGTGATTACAGACAAATGAGGAGCCTCATTGCAATTAGCTGGCTGCATCGTTCCATTAGCTCAGACGGGGGGGGGTTCTTCATGTCTTTCCTGGCTCCTCCCACTGTGCCGCCCGCCTCAGTCTCATCAGGAAAAAGCACGAGCATCAGCAGAAAGCGAGGTGGTGTACGGAGCGGATCGGGGCCCCTGAATACTGTAGATTCTTGACCAGGATGAAGGGAGAGGCTGCAGCTTTCTACGCTAAAGCCCCGCTGACTGCAGGGAGGGAGATAATGGGGAGAAGGGGAGATCTGGAGTGGGTCAGTGGATACTTTTGATCTTATACCCCTGCTGATAAAGACCCGACCTTACATGCAGAATCCTGCTGATTGACGGACAGATAAAGCAGAACTGGCGGGAGAGCTGGGTTGCACAGAAGGGGAAGAACTACTGTATTTTTGCTGCTAAACTCACACTTCGGTGTGTCTGAGACCTCGTAGGGACTCGCCAACTCACTCAACTTCAAAGGATTTGGAGGAAAGTGCTTGCTTGGTAAAATTGCGTAGATCAATATGCATTAAATACGCTGCAGGACTGATCACACTTGAGACACATCGAACCTGTAGAAGTGCTGTTTTGCTGCGGGACGATGCTATTTTTTCACGTTTTTAAGATGCACAGCAAAGTTAAAATATTCCTAACTTTCCAGCTCCAGTTGCAACACAATGTCACACCCAGGCGGCCAATAAAATCAAGCAAGGGGCGGGCTTTACCACTAAACCACCTCCATTCCTGTTTTGATGGCGGTATTTTGAGGACAATGAAAGTTGTTTTATTGGGATTAATATAAGTCTTTTCCAGTTGTTGGAGCTGCTTGTGATGATCACCCTCAGCTTGGGCTGAGTTTTGTTTCAATTTCATATTAATTTGAAGCCAATCATTTTGTTTTTACTAAACCAAACAAAGTACTTTTGTTCCCTCAACCTAACTATAGTTCTGTGGCATGTTTTTAGTGGAACGTAGACGTGAAGACGGGGACGGGATGAACAGGAACGTGATGTCAGAGTAGTGAGCTGATAAGAAAATGTCGATCCAGTGTTGTTTTCAGGCCTTCTACGCATCCCAGGAAATCGAATCCTTCTCAGCGTCCCATACAAGCAGCATTATAAAGTGGACTCTCTCACGCTAGCATGTGGAAGCACCTCGACCTCCGCTCTCTCTGCTTGTTGTCGCCCGAGGCCGTTTGACCACTCCGGCTGTGCAGCTTAGACTTAATTTGCCACTTTGAGATCGTCTCCCTGCGGATTGGAAGGAGCCTCCCCATCACCAACACTGCACTTCTCCACTCTCGTGTCTCTGGACTCAGAAAATGGATCTAAGTTATTCAGCGAGTTATTTTAGAAAGGAGCTGCGAAGGTCAGTAGCTGCAGGGTTGCATGGAGCCGAGGAGGAAGGTTATGTTTACTGCAACCTTTGTGTTTCATATCTTTTGGATTTTTTTCTTAATTTATTATTCCAACACAAACACAGCACAGTGATCCCACTTCACCACTTTAATGGGTTAAGCATGCCCCATTAGTGTGGAGGCGTCTATTACGGGCTTCCAGGTGACATCATAGATGACATCATGTCTCCCTGGGGTGACGCGAGAGAACACACCTCAGAAAGGCTACACTTCTTAATGTGAATCCTGACAGTGTTGTGCATTATAATGTGTGTGTGTGTGTGTGTGTGTGTGTGTGTGTGTGTGTGTGGTAAGTGCAATGTTAAGATGATGACAACTGCACTGTGATACCAATTCATATTTTTACATAAAGTTTGCATCCACTTTTATTTTGAAAGGAAGCATTAAGTTACAAAAAATGAGAATAATAAACACAACATCAGAGAGATTAAAACTACATCGTAGCAGCTTTTTTTGTTTGTTTACAGACACACACACACACATACACACACACACACACACACACACACACACACACACACACAGTGTTATATGATGGACAAAATAAACGTCTTTATTATTTCGTTTGTGCTAATAATTCATATGTAAGTAATTAAGTCAAATTAAATAAGACAATAAAATAGTAAAATGAAATTAATTTCCTAATTCACATTGTGCAATAATGTGAACTCCCTCTATTATACTATATTTTTATTTTCAGGTTTTTACTGTTTATTTATGTATTATATCTTTTCCTGTTCTCTTATTTATTCATAATACTTTATGTGTTTTTTTACTTGTTATTGCACTCTTGTGAGACGTATGAAGGATCATCTTATCTCATCTGATCGTAAACTTTTACATTTTCTACCTCACTTCATCATCCTAACGTGTGAACGTAGATATCTTCCCCCCCAAACCCCACAATGCAGCTCTCCCAGGAGCACTTATGTGCATTGTGGGTAATTTCATGCCACCAACATAATTAAATTGAGTGCTGGAAACAGAAGCCTGGTTATGGTTGTGAAACTGAATACTAACCACGGCGAGGGGCTGCTGAATGCAGCTCCCCCTCCGGCACGTTAATACGCCGGCCGCTCGGCCGTGAACGCCGTTATTAGACAATCAGCCGTTTGTTTCCTTATTGCTGTTTCCAAAATGGAGAACGTCTGTGGAAATCCAAGTTATTACAATTTGTGCTAACCAGCAGAATGTTGTACTTATACAGCTGTGCAAGTACAAAAGGATTTCCATGGTATTGTTTTTATGACATCATCACCATTCAATCCATATGTCATCTAAATATACAGTTTTTACTGTTTGTTTATTATAATTGTTTATGTATTCACCAGCGTTGCCAGGTGTTCCATAGTTATCATATTTGTACGATAGTTTTTGTCTTCTGTAAAATATACGATTAATAATGCTAACAGCGTCATTATGTGCGATAACGTAACGTTAACGCATTTCCAGAATGAAAGCTGTTACTTTTTGCAGCCCGTCGTACTTTTCGTACTTTACGATGTTCATGGAAGTGATTCGCCAAAACAGTCTATTCATACAATGTTATTTATTTAGTTATTTACCAACGAGTCCTTTAACATTATTCTCTTTTGTTTGTTTTCAGTCAGGTGACATTTCTGTGTTTTTTTATTTGTTATTAAAGTGCAATGAGATGCAATAGCATGATTTCCACAAAAAATAATGATAATTAAAATCAAATAAGCTAGCTTTCTAATCTACACGGTGAAGGCCCTCCCGCTCAGATGCATTTCTGAAATATCTGAATAAATATCCAGTAAGAACAGTTATTAATTACTACTCGCTGTTGACATTTCTTCCGAAACAAGGTCACACGAGGGACACAGGAAAGAGGCGGGACTTCCTGTCCGCTACAAGGCTGAATATCTAAATGCCACGTGCAGCAGCGACTCACAACATCGTGGACGTCTCACATCCAGACGACGGCGTGGATGTTCTAATTGGCCGCTGTCGTGCTGTGCACATAAAACGGTTTAGTCACGCGACGGTAACGAGTACAATAACGCACCGTCGGGATCAGAGACGCCGCTTCCAGCCGAAGGGAGAAACAGGATTGTAAATGGCTTTATGGTTCTCACAGGAAGTAAAGGGCAGCGGCACAGAGAGCGACTGCGGCGTCTTGTTGTGAGAATCGATTTGACTTGGTGGGGCGTCCGTGTGATTGTGTTGGAGTCATGTGTAATTCTGCAGATATGCGTCTCTGGTGCATTGTCTTTGTGTTAAACAGAGATTAGTTTGTTGTGTGTGTGTGTGTGTGTGTGTGTGTGTGTGCTTTAGTGGCTCGTGGCCCTTCTCTTTTCTTAGAACAGCTCCTGTGGGAATCCTCAGCTCTCCATTATGTCCAGCCAGGTGAATATCACTGCAGGGCAGTCGTTCCCTCAGCACAGCGCATGAAATGATACTTTAACATTAAATATTAATACCAGCCATTGTCTGACGACGGTGCCCTCCATAAGGCTGATGTACTCCTGGAGCCCAGTTTTAGTCATTTTACATTCTAGCAGCGGCCCAAAGTGACAAAAAACCCCTGAGGAGCCGGTGAGAAATATCAGCCGATTGGAACGGCGTTATTAATTATTATCATCATCGCTCACGTCACTGCATTCTGGACTGTTTTAAAACATATTTTTTACTTTTGTATTGTGTCTTTGAGTACTTAAAAAAAGCACTAATTAATATTTTATTAATTTTATTATTTTTATTATTATAAACAGGTTGGAACATAACACAAAGAAATGCTTAAAAAGTTAATCACAATTCAGTTTTTTTGCGCGGGAACGTCATTTTTATACAAAGCTCTGAGCTTTTTTCTATCTAATAAATAAAAAAAAAAAACTAATTAAATGTTATACTTTTGCCTGTCCTTCTTAATATTGAGCTGAAACATCTTTTCCAGAGTTTTTCTATCTTCTGTGTGATGATTTCCTGGTGAAACATGATGAATTAATTAGCTCCCGACCTTCTCGAGCTGTGATTGGTTGATGGATGGACGTCACGACATTACTGGTTGATATTGGTCATTACTGGCAGCTGTAACCATGATTCATATAGTCACATTTGAATCCATGAAAAAAAAAATTGGATTTTGATATAAAAATATGAAGAATGTGATCGTTATCGGCCTATATTGTTAAATCTGTGATTTTTGTATCTTCATACGGCAGCTAACATCTTGTCACGTGGCTGTTGTAGAGCAGCTCATCATCACGTTGCCTGAAGGCGTTGCTCACCGTCCGATGAGGAGGCTTCGTGGTAAACAACTGTCACTCAGTGAAAAACCACAGAGTGGAAGGTCAAAGGTCGCCTCTTTATATCCACTCAGAAACACGAGGGTGGAAGTGGCAGAATCGCAGGTGTCACTGAACTCGATGTAGCTCGTCCACGTTCTACCATTTTAATGATTGTTATGATGATTTCATTTGTTTTTTGGTCAATAATTTATACCAATAAATGAAATCGCTTCAGTTTATCAAATTAACAGTTTAAGAAACGTGGTGGTATTGACGGGTAGAGATGTGATGATATCAGAAAATCAATACCAACTCATAATTGGTTTCTGGCCAAACACAATACATTTTTAATTGACCTTTGCACTCACGTTAGCTAACGCCACGTAGCCGTTCTGCTGCCGATTCCAACACGCTGATATCTTCGTCGTGAGTTTATTGTGTCACAGTTGTCGGTGTTGGAGTCGCGTCACATCCTGGTACCGAACACACACGTCTTTTGGGTGTGTCGTCGATAGAATTACATATTTTCACGGCCTCATACTCAGTTTTACGACAATGAAACAGAATTATCTTTGAAATCGACGTCATAATTGGTGGTAGAATTTATACATCATTTGTTGTTCTTTTCTTACCATTGACTACTATACAAATTTGAATAAATTAGCATACAATGGTCAGTGTGGTGTATTGTTAGATGAGATGTGAGTGCATATTAGAGAGTCCAGACTCTGTAGAAGCTACCTGTACATTAAACCCCCCTCCAGCACTTACAGGGGAGATAAATCTCATATTTCTCTCTGGTTTGAAGCCAAACATTATCTCATCTGCAGATCCCGTTGCTTTCATCTAATAACACACAGTGCCTGAAGATTTTTTTTTTTAAGTGAGATTTAATTGAAACCCCTGTTCTCGGTGACAGCAGCGCAGATGGAATCCTCTGATGCAGAAAAAAAAACACGGAGAAGCGGATTATCAAATCTGCGTATTTATGTTTCTTTAAAAAGGGAGGAAAAATGGATTACGCAATCACGTCTGGGGATGTTTTCAAAGAGTGGAAGTGAATGCATTAAAACGCGAGAAATAATCACACACACACACACACCATGTTTCTATATGTGAGAAACACTCCTGACTGAGCGATGAAGCTAAATATATCATTGGCAACACGTTACAGGCGAGATCCTGGTGAGTCTGTGGTGGCTAATCAACACCTCATCCACCCTCCACCCTCCACCCTCCATAAAGCCCTCCCTTAGGTGCCTCTGTACCCCATCTGCTCTGTTTACTGCAATTAGTCCGAGCAGGAGGAGATGGTTGCAGCAGCGGGGGGTCACTCTCCTCTTTTTTTTTTCCCAGAGTGCCTTTCTCTCATTCTCTTCCATTTTTCTCTTTTGTCGACCTCGTCTTCGCACGCACATGAATCCTCAATGTGACATCCGTGTTTGTGCCGAGCTGCCCGACCCTTTTTGTTGTTGTTGAGTCCAAAACAAGACAAATTGGTGTTCAGCTTGTTCACGGTTCATATCGCGTACGAGTCCAAAAAGATTCAGGTTTCTTTTAGATCTTTTTATTGATAATAAAACCAGACATCCATCTTTACTTTATAAAGGCCAGTTGATGATAAGAGCTTGATGAGTCATGTATGACAGCGTTGTTTCTTGTGCAAGTTGAAATATTTCAATGCAAATAAAGCAAATAAAGCAAATTCAGCATATTCCATGTATTTGCATCATTTCCGTCTTTGCATTGACTTTCGATGACATCACGCCTCGCGAGCCAATGAAAACGCTTCCAAATCTGGTGTTTTGCACCTTTAACGTAACAGACCGCGGTTCAGGTTCTTACTAAAAACAATATGATTGAAGTGTCGGCTGGTTATTGACCTGACATGAACAATAAATAGATAAATAAAAATGACACGTCTACAGTCACAATACTTTGCCGATATCGCCGGCAGACACATGTTGAGGCTTAACCATCGCAGAGGATTAATCTCTTCTGACATGGATATTAATTGCTGGCCAGCATGTTGATAGTAAACGCTTTTTTCTTTTGCCGGGGGGATTATTTATTTTTATAATATGTGTAAAGAGTTGATGTGTGAAGACTGAAGCTCCTCTCTGTGAAGCGTTCCAGCGATTTCTCATACTAGTCATTGTTTTCTTCTGTAGGCGGCATGCTCCCTACCGTAGTAAATGGCTCAAATATTATAATAAGTGTACTCTTTCTATTAATATATTATGGGAAAATATATTGTCAAGCATGTTTTTTAGTCCATAAGTGTACTAAGAATACATTTTAGTGCATGAAAGTTCACTAAATACACTTTAAATTGTGCTTTACTGCAATTTATATTCAACTAAAACACACAACATGTAGTTGTTCCAAAATAGCATACTATATTTATTCATATTGTATATCGAATATATTGTTTAATCTGACTAAAAAAGAACCCTGTTTACTAGAAAAGGCTTTAACACTCTGTTTGTGGCAGCATTATGTATTCATAATGTGTGTGTGTGTGTGTGTGGACTCCCATCCCCCCCCTATTGAACACCATGCCCCCCAGGCTGGCTGGCAGACAGACAGGAGATGACAGCTCCTCTCAAACACAGTGACACACGGCGAGCGACCACGGATGTTTGTTTGCGTCTTCTCTCCTCTGAATACACTGTACATGTATACGCTTCACACACCACACACAATAGGACTGTTATGTCCAGCATACACAGTGAAAACCAATAAAGGATGATCCCCCACATGAGCCACTGACAGACACATTTTAAACATAATTTAATATTTGATTTTTACTCAACTTTATGGAGGAAATTGGAGCAGTTGAAGAGTTGTGAGGGAAATCTGGGACAATCAAACCGACTTAATTATTCTCCAATATAGTAATTACTTTGGGAAGTGGCACACCCGTCCTCTTCACAGAAGAGAGATTATCAGACCTTTATGATGGTGCAGTGGGTCCTGGGTTCCTCCTGGTCCAGGACTCGCTTCACAGACTTCACTTTGAATACATAGAAAGGAAACCGGTCCAGGGTCTCTAAAGGGTTTCATTCAGGTTTTCCCCCTATGTGACCCCCTGTAGTGGATGGACCTATATAGTGATAAAGTTATCAGTCACTATGATCTCCTGTATTTAAGCCAGCATGAATATCATCAGTATGAATCACATTTCAAATCAAAAGGAACCGCTGTTGTTCCTTATTATCATTTTATTCGTGAGTGATTTATTTTGAAAAGAACAGGAAGTGTGTTCATTTCTCACTATAGCTTAAAATGATTGAAAGAAAATGTCAAATTTGTATTTATACTATATATTTTATCCCTATTTATAACACGAGACTGAATATTCAAAACACCTCAAATGCATTAGATATAGTTTCCTGGTTCGTATACAGAGTGAGTCACGCAAATATTCCGCATTGGGATGAATAATGTGCAGCTTCATTTTTAGACATTTGAATATATGGATTCCAGCTCTCGTCTCCCCAGAGGACATCCGGTAGCATGCAGCATGGAGGAGGCCAAAGTTACCACTCTTAGCCTACATATCGTCATGCATATGCATACACGACTCTTTGAACTGATAACTTAAACTACGAGTGTCACATTGCATTTCATTTGTGTCGCCATCATCCAGGAACAACGAGGCCTTAATCCCTGCTTTGAATAATTCATCAGTTACAGTCGCTGCCAGCCTCGACGCGAGCAGGAGGCGTTTCAGAGCGAGGCGGGGAGAAATGGCATCGAGGTTTCATTGGGTTCTTTAAAATTCATACTTCAAGGTGCCTTCGAGATAGCCACTCACACTGACAGTGGAAGAAAAGTCCATTTGTGGGCCAATGTACCGATATCATATGAAGGAATCTTCTGTATTGAGTTTTTTTGGGGGTTATTTTACCCGTATTTTTACTTTTTTTCTCAGGAATTGATTCGGTTTTGATAGTAATACCCAACTCTGACTGTTTTGCCTCTGAATTTGAATTATTTGAACATGCTATCGCTTATGAATTGAATGATGTGTTCATGGTCCTCTGCAGTTGTACCGCATGCTGATTGTTGGAGGAAATTAATCTAAAAATGAAACAAAACAAAAACTACATCGTCCGGTTCAGTAAAACATCATAGTTTGTCTTAAAATATCTACAGAATTGAAGGAAAACAATACAAAAAACCCAAAAGTACTTGCTTATGTTTACAACTGGGACTCTAACATCGGTCTCCTGGGTGAAAGTGCTGGGGATTTTAACCTTCCACCACCAATACTTGTTTGTACGTAAACATGATAAAGGATGTAGTTTGGTTGCATATTTATGTCGAGATCCAACACAGACACGGATGATGAGATCTAAAAACAACAAATTGACTCTGCATTCGACTCCAGGATCATAAACTGCTTTAGTCTCCGTAATTCACAAGAGAAAATAATCATTTTTCAATCAAATGCTTCGCACCAAGACTGAGGCCTGAGGGATCTCCCTGCTTAAACGGAGCGAAAATGCAAAAATATGAAATAAATGACTTTCCTGCTCTCTTGTTAGGCAATAACTGTCGAACATAAACAAGGAAATATTCATCCTCCAGGCCTTCAGCGCTTCACCTTTTCACACTCTCCCTAATCACGACCGTTCAAACAGTGTTAGCTCAGATTAAAGCCTGGAAAGTCTTTGATTTTGAAATCACGTCAAAGCCAGGTTTGGATTGGGAGCGGGTGTTTTGTCGGGGGCCCCTGGGTGCCGTGTGGGTGATGCTGCGTGGTGGAATCCCCTCGTATCGGCGCCCCGCTGTGCTCAGTGAGCCGACCTCACCTCGACCTCGCAGGCTCCTCCCATGAATATTCAGAGCTTTTTGAAGGAGAGTCCTTTTTATGACCTTGTCGTACAGATTCTGATCATTAAGCACAAAAGGATTTCTATCCGCCTTTTTTGCATTTGTGGAAATTAATTTTACCTTTGGTTTTTGTATCTTAAAACCCGACAGGTACGTTTACGTTTACACACATTCTGTCTGTTCCTCCAGGAGAATGACCTCTAACCTCTTTAACATGAGAATAATGAGACATGGCATCATAAAGAAAACCAATGAGCACATTTTCCTGAATTTTGTCTGAATTTGCAAATTTACAAAAAAAATTTCACAATATAACACTTCCAATTTCTGCCATTTCTTCTAATTATTATTGATATTAATATTGATGTTATGATCGGGTAAAAGGAAGGTTCCTGCGACGCCTCATGTGTCTCTTAAGCAGCCGCCCCCATCCACCCACCAAATCCCCCCCCTATCCTTTGTCTCATCTCACCTCACTCCCAGTGACATTTAAGGAACCTCCCATCCACCCCTCCCATCTACCCCCCCTCACCATCTACCCCCCCTCACCATCTACCCCCTCCATCTACCCCCTCCATCTACCCCTCCCACCACCATCATCCCTACCAGCCTTTGTTCCCACCAGTCTGCAGAAGCTCTATCTTTTCTAAATTGTACATGTCACTGCCTCTCTCATACAACTTTAAATTCCCTCTGATTAATTTCACCTGCTTAGACATAGATTTAATAATCTACTGATTTCATAAAATGCCACTTTACATGATCAATATGAGCCTTTTATTAAGCCTGAGAGAGAGAGGCGTCACTGAACATTGATCATCATATGAGGAAGACAAAAAAAATCTAGAAAAGATTTGAGAAATAAACTCCTCCCACATCCATACACACTGGTTTTATTGCCCCCTCCTCCTGCATGCTGAATTTTTTAATTGAATTTTTGTATCAGCACTGCAGAACAGCAGGAAATAATATCACCAATTACTTCCCAACGACTTTCACCCAGGAGGCTGCTGTTAGCGTCCCGTTGGAACCACATACTACATTTTGGTTTTGTTACAATTTTGTAGTCATTTTAAGCCAAAAGATGCTTTTTTTTTGTGGTTCCATTGTGTGTTTGGGTTTTGGGCATGGAGGGTATTTCCCTCGTTGCCAAGCGGAGCCTCATAATCACATCAGTGGCCTACAAGTGGATTAGTGCCAGTCCCGACTCCGAGGCTGGTGACAGCAGCCTTCGCCACCGAGCCCCTCCCACCCAAACAACCCCCTGGCTCAAAGTCTCTTCTTCTGTCAATCGTATTTCCTCCCCCAACCTTTTCCTGCCTCAACCTCGGGGAGTGTTTTGCTCCCCATGTTTCCTCAGTGAAATCCAATCATGTTAGCCTCTCCACTCCCTCGTACATGACTAATGCCTTTTCATCTAAAGGGCAGATTCCAGGAAGAAGCCACCCTGCTATCTCCTCTCATACCATCCGTCCTCTCCCTCTCCACCCGGTTGCTGAGCGTCTTCTCCTCTTCCTCCCTCGGGGCTGCTATTTCTCACTGAAAAGCCTTTTCAGATCAACCTCAGCCGGGCCCTCAGGTGCCTCGATAAGGTCAGCGGCCACTCAAAGCATGATGCTTCTTTATATTTCCTCGCTGCTCAGAGATCATCCATCAACACAGCAGCAGCAAATGCTTTTTTTTCCTGGTCCAGATATACTTAAAAACAGCAAAAAAAACAGTCTGCGGTCACCTTGGTGACATTTTTATCAGCGGCTGTCATTATTATTTTTCCAGCATCCACACTAATTAATATCCCACAACTCCTCAGTGAGGCTTCACATAATTTGTTTCCGTTAAAGTGGCAGGTGAAGCATTGAGGGTAATTTAATTTCCGGGGCTTTCACACCTTGTGGGTTGCTGTAGAACAGGAGACGTGGTCAGTTGGTGCGTTGATGGCGAGCCGCATCCTGCAGAGTGATGGATGGAGCCGGCAGTGGGATGCTATTACGTGGACTAATCACTGAGTGTTCACTGTTGTCTGGCTTTATCTCAGCTCCGCCGGTGACGTTTCATCTTGTGGAGGCGTGATTAGCAGCGTGTTGCTACACCGAGCCCTCGGTAACCTGTTACCAAGGGCGGCCGTTTTGAAGGAAATAGAGGGAGGGACACGTGATCAACCTGAGCTTTTCATGAACTCGACTGTAAACAAGGCGTTGGAGGGAGCTCGTGCTCTAAACACTGTTTAATCCGTGAGACGTCTCGGTTACGCCCCTTTCCCACCAAAATTAGTGTGTTTATGCAATTATTTTAAATGTGGAAAACCCACACAATTATGTTCTCAAGTAACTAAATTGTACCCTCAAAAGACCAAACGGCTGCAGTTTTCAATCAGGACAACATTAGGTTTAACATTAGCAACAAAACAACTTAGTTAAGTTAAGGGGAAAACATCACGGTTGGACTTAAATTAAGTTTGTAGTTTTAGGTTTAATCAACACAACAAACATTAGTTCTCAGAAAACGTGTTGCTTTGTTGGGTCGTCTCAAGTCTAATGGTTTTGTTGGACCCATCCGACCCCCCCAAATAGAAAATCCATGTCCCTGTTCACGAATCACTAGATTCAAATTCATATTAACTGCCTCGAGACTTGAGAAACCACGTCTGTCTTTAACATCGCTGTGATGTAGTCATATATGTGATTGCCTGCCGCATGAAAATCAATTAGTAACTCTAACAGTATATGTGTGTGTGTGTGTGTGTGTGTGTGTGTGTGTGAGTGGGTGGTCGTGTGTAATTAATCCTTTTGAAAACACTTGAGATAAATGTGCTCTTATCTCTCCCCAAGTCTCTCTGGCATATTTAGGCCGATAACTAGCATCTGGTTTCTGCATGAGTAGTGTCGCAGCACAAAGTAGACGTCTATGTGTGTGTGTGTGTGTGTGTGTGTGTGTGTCGCCTGGTTGTGTACGGCGTACGTCGGTAGCATACCGATGAGTTGGCCAGGTTTCTTATCAGCAGACTGAAGACGTCATTGACAGTGGAGGTTGCCTGAAAGCTCATCTTTAGCTTGTCCTAAAGGGATCATGTTACATTTTGAAATAATAGCAGTAATAGCACCCTATTTGCGGTGCCCCCTATGGATGACAGCGCCCCCCAGGGGTCGATGCTGAGCTGGTTCTACGTGTTTGTGATCACTCACATTTTAAAAGGAGGAAACGTTTTGTTCATCAGTTTTGGGACCGGAGCTGAATCTGTCCAATTAGAGGATCGTTCCGATCCTATGCAGCTAATTACTTCAGGGTCCATGCCAAGACTCACCCTCTTCTTTGATTGCATGAATGCTGGACACAGCGTTTTACTTTGATTTAAATCGTGAATGCCAAGATACATTTACTTTGTTTGTGTTTCAAGGAAATCTGTCTCTTCTTAGCAAGTGTTTATTCAAATATTCATTCTCTCTTCTTTCGTACCGATGGCGATTTTAAAGGTGAGAGTAAGGCTCAGACGTTATTAAATCTATGCATGGCTGGGCTGATTACTAAGTGAGAGGACTTTGCAAAGTAGATGGAAGGAGACTGGAAGGGCTTTAACGCTGTCAGAGGAAGAATTTATGGACCAAATCTGCTGGAAGTCGGAGGAAGACGAGCCATGACAGTGCAAGGTACAAACGTGGGTGGAATAGCTATTGTGCTAATGGTTGTAAGTCACACTCAATGCTCAAAATCAGCTGAGTCACAGCTGAAAAACCTACTTTTGACTTTCAGTTACCCATTTAATAACTTCTAAGGCCTAGCTTTAAATGGAATACCATGCTAACTGACAAGAAGTGCTTGAAAGGTGCATAAAGGAGGCGTTGGTTTCGGGAGGAAAGCGACTTATTTGGTTTTTCATTGGTTTGAAATCTTAACAGTAAATCACATTTCATATGAGTGGAAGCAGAGTTAAGTTCAAGTTAAGGATTCATCCTCTGATGACCATGAATGTCCAGCCCAGTGTCATGGCAGCCGGTGGAAATAATCAGGAAATGCAATCGATGGAATTTTCACGTCGATCAGTGGATTCGTGGACGCAGGAATCAAACGTATCAATGTGACGATGGAACGTTCAAAGGAAAGTAAGCACATAAATATTGAGAATATAGAGCGAAAACTGCTTACGGTTGGGGGGGAGGGGTCCAAGAACACAGGACCTTAGACCACCAGACCAGTGTTTGACACCATGTGACCCAAAATGTTGTTTTTCTTTGCCTAAAACTAACTGCATACAGTTGTTTATGTGTTTCCTGAATCTAACGACGTGGTTTTGCTGAACCTCGTGCCCACAACACAAAACTCTCAGTACAAAAGCAATGGATTAACCTGTGCAACTGTTTCACAAACTGCCAGGAGACTATGTGTTGTAATGTCTGTCCAAAATACGATGGTAAACCATCCAATAGTAGATTTCAGACTGTCTGCCAAAATCTGTTTGAAGTGACTTTTGAGTGAAAAGTGTTACATTCTTTAAAAAACGCAGGCCTTTTACTAAAAACTGAGTTTTTTCATGTAACTTTCAAGTCAAACACTGAATACCTGCTTGAAATTCTTTAATGCATGAATAAACAACATCATCAGCCTCAGCCCAAAACTCATTCAATCCATATGGATGTCTCCGAGAACTTAAAAGAAATATGAAAAGAGGCAGCTGCAGGCATAAGAAAATCCTCTGACCGACACAGAATACAAGTAAATACCATCTGTTCATGTTTGCTTGGGGTCTGTGTTACAATATCCAGCGTCTAACGCTGCATTGAACAGGCAGCAGTCTGCTCCAAAAACTGCTGGAGTGAAGCTGTTTTTCCCCGACGCCACAAATGAGCCGTGTAATGTCCTCCGTTCCCTGAAAGCGACGGCGTTGCTTCTCTGACAAGCCTTATGAAAGATGCATGAACGCTGGTTTGTTTGAGCCTCCGGTGCTTCATACATACCTTTATCTAATACACACAGCCGAGTTGTAGCTACATCATTATTCTCCCCCTCGTGCTCTCAGGTTACAAGCTAAACACTGTCAAACTCCACGTCTTTGGATTAGTCTTCGCCACTTCGGAGGATACACCGCTGAATAAAGCCTCTCGCCATGTGAGGTCCTTTACAAAAAAATCACCAAAATCAAGTCGTATTGTGGTCTTTTGTTTTTGAGATCTGTAAAATCCGTTATAGGAACTGATGTGTTGTCTTTGCTGTGGTGTTTGTCGTGACCCCGGGACCAAACACACCACGGCGGATCAAAGACCAGAGGCACT
Source organism: Chelidonichthys spinosus (assembly GCA_029853015.1). NCBI lineage: Eukaryota > Metazoa > Chordata > Actinopteri > Perciformes > Triglidae > Chelidonichthys > Chelidonichthys spinosus. The sequence goes on along the minus strand of CM056836.1, from coordinate 2,389,398 downwards.
CATCCGAATCCGAGTGTGTCTGGAAACATCGGGGCATGTGGGCAGACGGATATAGTGAGCCGCCGTGACATATGAGGATTTGAAACACTGTGATGTGAGTCGATGTGTACAATAACGGGGAAACGTGCCAAACAGGATTTCCCAACAGCAACATGGTGCATCGTGATCTCGTAGCGTGAGGCTGGATGGACCAAGTAAATGTTTCTTATAATGAAGGCTAACTTTAATATACAAACAGTATATTTATGTCTCGTGACATCACAGAGACCAGGAAAATGGTCGCCCTCCCAGCCAATCATCACGGCTCGTTTTGGGTTCTGATGTCATCTGGAAAGGATCCAGTGTTTCCATTATGAAATGATCTGTTCCTCTGATGCTCATGAGAGCCTAAGCCCCGCCCCCTTCTGGATAAAAAAAAAATACGGTAGTCAACAATCATTTTTTGGATCCTGTATGAATCGTGCCATGAATCACACGTAATATTTGGTCATTTTTCGAGTCTAGAAAGTCAATCAATTTCTCTACTTTTAGCTTTTTAATATTTTCAAATATGTGATCTGTGAGCCATTCACTTTACTACATGTATACATATTTCTTTCTTGTGTTAAAGCCATATAAAAGTATCAAACCTCATTAAAATGCTACTCTTGCTAGGGAGGACCTCCACATAAGTTAAATCGTCACACCCACATTCTTTTTGGGGTTTTTAACGCCCATGAAGACAGGAAACAAAGAATTCAAAACATAAAAGAAAGCATTCCATCATCTGCTGGAAGTTTCTCTGTTAGAAGGCCTGTTATTAAGGTTTACAGCTGGAACAAGATGTCTTTATTTCATTGTGTTCGGGGTTATTCTGGCTCTGTTTGAGGGCATCCAGTCGTAAATGGCAACCTTTTCACAGCCTCTTTATCATAGACGTGTGTTCAACATATGAATACAGATTGACTGCCTGCTGCTGCTCTCATTTATCTCCACTTCCCATCCAAAAGCCACTGGTGGGATGCACATCTCACACTGCTTTCCATTATCCCAGTAAATGCCAATGCCAATCCTCCGTTTGACACCATGGGAAAAGCAGGAGGGGAAACAGGTGGTCCAGAGGGGGTTGCAGGGTGGGGTGCGTCCAAAAAAAAAAGAACAATCCCATTATCGGGGGGGTGAAATCATTTTACACAGATCTCAATTTTCGCGTGGTGGCGCGCTACAGAGAAGATAAAGCTGTTTGGGGGAAACATGGCCTTGTTCTCCTCCCCTGTGGCCTCGCTGCTATTAAGCGTACTTATCTCTGAATAGTGGATATTAAAGTGTTGGAAGCTGGAAAAGAAATCATTTAATTCTTTCAGAGATCAGTCTTTTTGCTCTATTGATTTGTATTCATCTAGTGAGCAGAGTGACTCAAATCGAATTATAACCTAGAAAGAAGAAAATTGAATTTTTGTGTGACACTTTGTGTATACGGGGGGGGGCAGCTCTATAAACACCTACCGATTATACTTTAGCACCTGTACGGGACCCACCAGGCTTTCAACTGACACCAATGTAACCCAACCACTTCATTATTTGACAGTACGACCAACTCACATAGTATAAAGAGCCCAATAGGGGTGGGAATCACAGAGTAACTCACAATACAATAATATCACAATATTTTGCCCACGATAACGATGATATCGCAATTCTGCGATACACGATATATTGCCATAAATCAAGGATATGCATCACGAATGAAAAGGCAAAGGCAGGATTAAATCATATACTGTGTTTATTGTATTCTGGTGTCGGTTTCACAGAATTTATGAAACAAAGTGCACAGTCTTAGCTTTATTGTCTTTTCTTTTTAATATCGTTATTTGGCGCCAGTTTATTGATAACGTATCAAGGGAGTATCACGATATAACGATATTTTGTGACAGGAACGTTGCATTAATAATAACATTGTCACCAAAACTTCTATTAAGTGGGAAAGAAAATATCCCGTTCTCCTTAAATTTGCAGTTAATGTAAACTCTTTATAATGAGTAAAAGTGGTTTTATATACTGTCGCCCATGAAGTTAGAATATTTGGTTTTCAGACACAAACCTCTCTTTATTCCTATTTAAATGCATCAGTGATCACTTGTGACCAGGTGCAGTAATTGCATTATGTGTCCCAATTAACCAGGTGAAATGAACCTATTGCAGCTGTATGGAGGACCCTGTAGTGGAAGGGTGGAGGGAGGGTGTTATTGGAGTTCCAGCCTGGTTGTCCCACTGCCCTCGATGCCTCCTGGCTCCTCTCAGCGGGTGATAGACGATGTAGGCCAGCCCGAGTACAACCATCCTCATTCAGTTTAGTTAGAGATGAAGATCGTGTCACTCAGACGCCAATTCATAAATGACATCCAAACACATGCTGCGATGTGGATGAATACCGACATAATCTTTTGTCTTCATTCATGATGAAGTTGTTTTTCCCGGATCTCACCACCGACAGGCTACGTTATTTGTTGCCTATTGTTCCCGTGATGTTTCCTCACCGCCGGCCGAAGAGATGCCAGATCTGTGCCTGCAGCTGTCTCTTGTGTCGAGGACACTTTCTTGCTCCCTCTATTGATCCGTATTGATCCAGACCTTCTGCCTGCAGCTATAAACTAATTCAGCCTGCTGCTTCTTCCGTTGACATTTTCATCGCTGTATCACAGCTTTATTGAGTGAAACCATAAAGCACTGTTTAATACTCCCCTCTCACTTTATACTCCGAGCACAATGAATTATAGAGAGTTACGGCTCGGGCTGCTTTTTCTCCGTGGCGGCGCTCATCGGAGAGTTTGAAAGCAGACGGTCTGGATAAATGCCACCGTTTGTCACAGATCTGCATTGCTTTTGTGCTTTTTAACGGCGGCCTGCAGGTCGATGCATCACCGCTCTGAGATGCTAACCTTCTTTTCTCATTAATTTAGCCGATCATTTTGAATTTCTTTGCTGTCACTTCTTAACTCCTCAGTTGAGCTTCAGTTGACTGTAATTGTTTTGCTAATCCTTTCTGAGCTCCAAGGTTTCATCATTATCAGCTTTTCATGTTTATGTTGCTTATTGCTTTATTGCCCTTAATGTAGATAGACATGAATAGACAAAAGGCCCAACATTTTATTGTTATTTTTATTTTTTCATTTTTTTTGCAACCTTTCCCAGAGATCTACTGTCGACGTTTGTGTTTGTTGTTGATTGATTTAAGAATGCTTGATGCTTTGGAAATAGAGCCACTGGATTAATTTATGTCTTGTTTTCCTTTATGATTAATAGATGATCTCCACATAACAGATGTGTTTGCTCGGTCACACGATCATTAATTCATGGTCTTACTGTAGCAAGCTAGAGAACAGTTATTTTGTGATCGTGGGAAACCTCACGAGTGTCGGAGTGATGCTTTGCCGACTCTTGACCTCCAAGGTTTCCCAGCATTGTAACACCAGCCGAGGCTAATGATAGAAAAGGCCACTCCTCACGTCAGTTAATATTAATGCTGTATCGATCCAGCCTTCTGCTACTCTGGCTCTGCGTCTGCTGCCTCTCCTAACTGGGGGTTTTGTGCTGAACGTCGATGTTTACTAAGAACTATAATTGCATTCTCATAAATCCAGTGGAAGTGCAATCACAGTATTGCACTCAGAAGCACTTACACCAAGTGGAGAGGCAGAAGTGTCGTCGGGGGCCAAGCTAGAGATTTTTTGGTTTCTCAATATTTCATCCTACATCATTAGCTCTGGTTGTTTCGTCCTATAGATACATTTTGTGTTTTCCACCACAAAAAAAAGATCTATTGACTTTCCTTTGGCTTTGTTTTTGTGCAAAGACACAAAAATGGACAATTGTCTCTGTAAAACAAAACCAATAGGTTTAATTTTGTGACAATATTTTGAACTGCTGTGAGAACCTGAGATGGATGTTTACAATGGACAGTTTGCATAATATCTTTAACGTTCATGTCCTTATTGTTTGACTGCTCTTTTACAAGCAAGGTAGTCAACCCTTTGGCCTTTCCTTAAACCCTCTGTCGTCTCCCTCTCTTCAGGTCCATGGGGTCGTTGTATGGGCAGCGAGTGCGGACCCGGCGGCAGCCAGAGCCGGGCGGTATGGTGCGCCCACTCCGAGGGCTGGACCACCCTGCACACCAACTGCGACCAGACAGAACGGCCGGACAACCAGCAGAGCTGCTTCAGAGTGTGTGACTGGCACAAAGACCAGTACGACTGGCAGCTGGGCGCCTGGAATCAGTGTGTCCCGGTGTCCATGCGCAGCGCTGGGGTGCTGCGCCCGGCCGTGTGCACCCGGGGAGAGGAGGGCATCCAGACCCGGGAGGTGGGCTGCGTCCAGAAAGTGGATGGCGAGCCCGCCGAGGACGCTATCTGTGAATACTTTGAGCCCAAACCACGCCTGGAGCAGGCCTGTCTTATCCCCTGTCCACGGGACTGTGTGGTGTCTGAGTTCAGCCTTTGGACTCACTGTTCTAAAACCTGTGGGATGGGCTTACAGAACCGGATCCGCTTTGTTCTGGCCCCGCCCCTGTTTGGCGGATCAGCCTGTCCAAACTTGACAGAGTTTCAGACATGCCAGCCCGGGATCTGTGAGGGAAAGGAGAGCCTCTACAGCCTAAGGGTGGGACCCTGGGGGCCCTGCTCTGTCCCGATGCCAAGGCAAGCCCGACAAGCTGATAAACCACCCAGAGAGAGTGACAAACCATCCAAGGAAAGTGATAAACCTTCCAGAGGGGGTGACAAACAGTCCAGAGAGAGCGAAAAAATGTCCAAAGTGGGTGAGAAACAATCCAAGGAGGGTATAAAACTGTCCAGTGAGGGCAGCAAACCTAGCAGAGACGGTGAAAAACAGCACAAAGAAGAAGACAAAAGGTCTAAAGAGGGTGATAAAGCATCCAAAGATGGACACAAACCATTTAGAGCCAATAGGAAACTGGGCCGAGCAAACAGGAAACCAGACCGGCCATCCCGACAGGCGGACAGGCCCAAACGGCAGAAAAAGGCTAAAAACAAAGAGAAGAAAGAGAAAATGAGAGAGAAGGTCCGGGAGAGGTTAAGGGAGAGGGGAAAGGTGAAGGATCCTGAGACCAGAGAACTCATCAAGAAGAAGAGGACCAGAAACCGTCAGAACCGCCCAGGAGGGAAGTTCTGGGACCTGCAGGTCGGCTTCCAGACCAGGGAAGTGACCTGTGTGCATAAGAGTGGGAATATTGAAGCTCTAAGGTAAGAATCAGCCCGTTATCTCCAATGAAGTGTTTCTATCTGTGACTGTGTGCTTTCTTTAGAGGCCAGTTTGCATAATAATGGGCTTCAGCCAAACTCTGGTTCTGAAAAGTGAAGCCAATGCAGTAGTGCCTTAAACTTGCATCTCCTGGCCATCAGAGGGCGACTCCTCCAGTTAGTACTTCTACTAGAAACATTGTAAACATGAGTTTCAATCTCTAGTTCCAAGTCTTCTTCAATACAGCTCGAGATAGGAGAATAAATATCCTTAATTTACTGTCAAAAAATCCAAGGGGGATTAACAAGATATTGTTCCACAGTTTAGGGTCATAACAACTAAAGCAGATTTCTTGTTAGACGCTGTAGGAACTTTTAAAAGAACGTCAGTGTGAGATGAAATGAAAGGCAATTATTGGCAGTGACATATGAAGGTGGTAGATTATGTGAGGCTTTGAAGATAATTAGAGGACTTTAAAATCAATTCTAAAAGATACAGGGATCCAGTGCTGAGATGAGCAGAGGGGTGATGGGATCTAATTTTTCATCTAGAGAGACCAGTAAAAAGAGAGTTGCAATAATCTAAGTGCCTTGTAATAAAAGCATGTATCAGCATTTCAGCATGGTTTTGAGTTAAAACGGTCTAATATTTTTGGTGATATTCCTCAGAGGAAAAAGAAATGTGCTTTTTGGGACCAGCTAATAAAATGAAGACGTGTTTTAATTCAACTAAAACATTTCCCTGAACTCTACTGTGATGCCCTGGTGATGGAGGGCTGTATGTTGTGTTCAAAGCAAATGCAGGGTTTGGTTTCTTGGCGTCTCTGGGACTTCCACATGTTCAAAGCAGCAGAAGTGGTTATTTTTAATGATTGATGAGACATTGTTGGAGGTTAGCCACGAAAAGACACAAATGATCCTGCAGTCAAATTCACTGAACACAGCATGAGGTGCTGGCCGGATAATTGCAACGTCCCACTCATTACACACAAGTATATTTACAATATGTTCATTCCTGTGTTTTGATTAGCAGAATTACACTTTTTATTACCCATCGAAAGGCTTCAGTTTCAAGTCTTGACTCTAACATTTAGTCACGGCTAATTGAGATGATTTAAAATCCATGAAGACTTGAGTTTAATTAGTGGAAGTTAATGGTATCCATGTATAATTTATAATGCCACAATGCAGGGGCCTCGGCAATAATCAGAATTGCTGTCCGTTTCAATTATTCAACGTTGAACATTGTTCTGTGGATCTTCCCTCGGTGTCTACGCGGTTTTCTCCCGCCTCGCTCACAGTGCGTTCGCTCCGCTGCGAGGCCCGCGCTAACATGGACCGCCTCGCTACGAGGTTTTCTCTCCAGCTAGGTCAGTGTCCATGCAACGGTCTTTGTTGGAGATGGATGGCCTCATTCTGTCTCGCTGGTGCTTGCTCGGCTCTAATAGAGGCCACTGAGCAGCGTCCATTACACCGGGAGAAAATCAAGACTGTTACGATACATTTTTTCTTTTAATAGCTGGGGGGGCTCACTCATAAAACATTCAAACCTCAAGCAGCATCACATCCCATAATTCAAGAAGCATGGTATATGTGCGTAACAATAATATAATATCGTGATGCTGCTTATTGACACACTGGCGTCAAATATTGATATTTAAAAAAAGGAAAATCTATTTATTTGCATTTATTTTAATACTTCATGACTCCTCTCGGCCTTTGGCTAGTTTATGGCTATGGTTATAACCCGTCAATGGCCAAGAGACTTTATTCTGCTGGAGTCGAGTATGTCACATCATGCACAGATGGCTAAAAGCTTCAAAGAGGCTTAGCCGATAGCGATGACCATATTAATGTTGACCGGAGCGCAGAGTCAAGCTTATTTACAGTTGGATCCATCGCTGTGGGAATGTAGCCTTTCATCTCGGGGCTAAACCTGCTAATCATCCCCGATTGTCCAGGCTTTAAAATGATGACCATATTTAGACAAAAAGACCATCCTCTCTGGGTCTCAATGTAACAATGAGCTGAGTCAGGTTTACTGTTGGATATGACGTCCTACCATAGACTGTGTATAAGGAATGGGTGTCGCCATCTTCCGATTTTTGGAAGTGAACAAATTTGTTCTGCGGCACAAATTGATTTGGAATAGATATTTATGGGTAATTTGTGTGGGAAAACTTAAACACGAGTCATTCTGAAGTCCTCCGTTTGCCTTTCACATCACCTAATAGCGTCTAGACCCCGTTTCCTCGGGGCTGACGCTGTGATTACACATCGTGGGATGAAAATCCGAGTGAAAACGACATCAAAGTGAAACCTGTTCCATTCTCTATCTCTAAAGCTTCACAGTTCCACGGTGTCAGCTGTGTCTAGACGCCACTGCTACGGCTTTAAGGCTTTAAAGAAAGAACCTCAGTGGCAGGGAGAAATGTAATTTTAAAAAAAATAGATAGATAGAAAATAAGAACAGTGTTTGTACAAACATTTTGTACACAAAGCTTTGAGAAAGCCTTCAGAAGTTCAGCGCAGATGAATGGAAAAATTGAACTGTTGCTACTCAAAGGGAAGAGAACCAGAGAAGGGAAGCAGTGTGTCATTATCTCTAATGGACCTATCAGCCGCTACAAAACACACACAGAGGAAAACAAGGGTCTTTCAACTGCTCAGGAATGCCATCATCAAACAAAGGCCACGGTGCTGTGAAGCGGCCGCTGAAAAGACGGATCACGAATAGTTCGGGGTTTTTAAAATCAACGACTTTCAGACCGTTCCTCACTTTGACTGTACGGTCTTCCACGTCTCTGTTTATTTGCTTCCACTCTGGATGTAGAGGCATTTTTGTTTACTCGGGTGAAGTAGGAAGAATGCATGTTCAAGGCACTCCAGCATCGGCTTCACTTTTCAAAACCAGAAGGTTGCTGCCTGGTTTATTTCTCCATCACAAATGGCAAAGAAAAGTGGCAAAAACTACATTGATTTCAGCCTCCAGTTGTAATTTAGATTTATTTCCACCATAAATATGTTGTTGTGCTCCTTGGCAGCTCATTATTTCATGACCAGGAAGCAGTTAAGTAGACTTTATACATCAACTTGTATTATATTTGGATTTGTCACATGACATCAGACTTCTTTTTGCAACCAAAGGAGTCGCCCCCTGATGGCCAGCAGAGAGAATGCAGGTTTCAGGCACTTCAGCTTTGGCCGCCTGGCATTGATGCAAGCAGGAACTGGATATATGAGACAATAACTATTGTCTCTCCAATGTAAATCTCTCATAAATCCGGTATTACGATGCCAGACCTTGTTTGTAGAGATATCAAGGCCATATTGGAGCTGATCCAAGCTCAATGCCTCCGTGATGACAGCGGGCTTCTTTCACCATGTCAGCGTTTTCACTGCATATCCAAGTGGACATTAGAGTGTGCACTCTGAACGTGATGACAGTATAAAACCAAACCTGTCAGGGTTTATGTGTTCGATGGAGCATCACTCCGTAACGTCGTTGTACAGCCAGTTCGTCTGGAGGTCCGCCCACTCCAGCTGAGTGACAGGTCCTCCAGCTGTTATTGGACCAGATAACTGACTTCAGATCAGGGGGACATTCCTAAATGTTGACTGTCTTCAAAAATAATAAGCAATAACCCAAACTAAGTTTAATTTAGAGTGCAGTTTAGTTAAGTTATCTTGTAGGAGACAGGGTTGCTATATTCATGCGCCTGGTGACATAATAAATAATTGAAGCCCAATAAACCACCAGTCGTTTGGTTGCACTGCAGGAGTTGCTCTTCTCCTGTTGCCTTTCTGACAGTAGCACCTCAGTGTGTGTTTGCTTCCCCACAGTCACTGAAAGATCTGTCTTTTCCTTCATCTGTCGGTAGATTTGCGAGGTTTCAAAACCGTACGTTACATTTCATTCAGAGTCTTGAGGAAAGATTGTAGTCGTAGCAAATAAACAATGATTAAGAGTCGGGGGAAGCAACGTTCCAGGCCTCTGGCGAGATGCAAACGTTGTTGCATGAAATCCGGCTGCATCATCATCATCCATCACCCTAACCACCTCTCTATTTAAAGGGCTCACTCCTTCCTGCGTTAGCACAGTATATGTTGAGTCATCCAGCGTGGATATACTATTATCGACATGTTGAATTATCATCATATTACAGAAGCACTCATGGGCTGAAATCTTAAGGATTAGAATTTAAACGCTGCATGGTGGTGCAGCTGACATTTCTATTAAAAATGGATTTTGCTTGTCTATTTATAATGCAATAATAATAATAATAATAATAATACACATGTTTCCAAACATGTATAATCCTTAACATCCTACGTAAAGCTTAAAGTATTAAAGTCTGGTCTTGTTTTCCCATTTGCAGCCTGTGCTCCCAGGAGTCCTTGCCGGTGACCTTCCAGGCCTGCGTCATGACCAAAGACTGCGATGTGACTGAATGGTCTGAGTGGTCGCTTTGCTCCAAGGAATGCTACGACCCCAACGGACCCAAGGGGGAGCGCACTCGCACCAGAAAAGTGGTCCAGTTCCCCATCGATGGAGGAGCAGATTGTCCAGAACTGGAGGAGAAGGAGTCCTGCAGCCCCCAGGGAGACGGGGTGCCGTCCTGCATCGTGTAAGTTCTGGACCAGGAGAGCAATGTGATCCAAATAAAGTAGTCTACATAGTCCTCTATATAGACCTTTATCTAGTACTCTTTATAGACCTCTATATAGACCTATATCTAGTCCTCTATATAGACATTTATCTAGTACTCTTTATAGACCTCTATATAGACCTATATTTAGTCCTCTATATAGACATTTATCTAGTACTCTTTATAGACCTCTATATAGACCTATATCTAGTCCTCTATATAGACATGTATCTAGTCCTCTTTATAGACCTCTATATAGACCTATATCTAGTCCTCTATATAGACATGTATCTAGTCCTCTTTATAGACCTCTATATAGACCTATATATAGACCTCGATATAGACCTATATATAGTCCTCTACTGTATATAAACCTCTATCTTGTCCTCTATATAGAGTTATCTGACTCATTGAGGGGATAAATTGTGGGTCATGGTTGCACTTCATTCCATCAAGCTGTTGATGGTTAACCAATGACGGTCCTGGGGCTTATGGGAAATGGTGTTTTTGGTGAGGACCAAGGAGTAAGAATATGTCTAAAAGTGATTTTGCATTCTTCTCAAGGTTTTCTTTGTCCTGAAACATGAATCTGCCAGTTCCAGTTCCACTTAATTCCTCTATTAGCCGTACATGCGATGTATTAAATTCTGTTTTATTGGCAGAGTAACATCAGCCATCAGCACCAAATCAATATCCATCGACTGCTGCTGCTGCTGCTGCTGCCTTTTGTGTGACACACAGCAGAGAGAGCCCTGTCAACGCACTGAAGAATTGCCCCCATCTGGGCAACTCAAAACCCCAAGATGCAATGCTTCCCCAGGGGAACTCGTTGTTTCGCAGCAGTGCAGAGGCAACAGAGAGACGGAGAGACCTCTCTCATGAATATGGAGCCTTTCATCGGCGACCTCAAATGAATTCCATTATGAGCAGAGATGGAGGGCCGGGTTTACTATTCCTGACCTCAGGGTAGAATCCACAAAACATTATAGCCGAAGCTGCCGATTCACCAACCCACAGAAACCCATCCACGCTGCAATTAACAACCTCCTTTCAGCTCAGAAACCGAGACCCTCTCAGAGGAAAGTCTGTTTAGATTGTAAATCCTGAGGCATATTGTAAACATCGAAGGTCAATAACATAGAAAGTCTTTCTAACAATGCTGTCACCCTGGTTCACTCAGGCACAACTGATGCTGTTCAGAGTCCTCAAACACCACCATCCCCTCGGGGCGGTTAGAAAGAAACCACAATGTCTGCTCTGCAAATGGCGTTTTTTTAAGAATCTGATTTCCGATCTGTTGGTCAGGTTTTCAATTAGAGATGGAATGGGTATGCTTTGGGGCGGGGCTTCCTTGTGATCGCTATACCACGCTACCATTGCAATTAGCTACTCAGATGACTTTGAATTATGAACATTATTAGCAGCCTCGGACCAGAATCCAGTTGGATCCAGATCCAGTAGGGCTGCTGCTCTGGGTCAGATCCACCCGTCGCTCCAATGTTGGTCACTTCCTCCAAAAAGGGTGAAGCATCAAACTGGATACTTCAAACCTAAAGTCCACAAACCACTTCTTCGATACTCATCCACAACATTTCTATTGATTATTTATTGGAAGCAAAGACGGGGCTGGTAAACTGGACTGACTCTGTCCGTGTGTCCCCCTCCGTCCTCAGCTACAGCTGGAAGACGACGGAGTGGACGGAGTGCAGGGTGGACGTGCTGCTGAGCCAACAGGACCGCCGGCGTGGAAACCAGACGGGGTTGTGCGGAGGCGGCATTCAGACTCGAGAGGCCTACTGTGTCCAGACCAGCGCTGAGGCACCACCCAACCTGGGCTCGCTCCGCAGCAAAGACGGTAACTTACCCAGCATGCACCGCTTCCACCGTCTCTTCTGATCTCTCGTATGTTTCATCCAACGTGTTTTGTGTTGTTTGCTTGTGCAGAGTAAACGATAGCATGTTTAATAGCACATGTTTTTACTCAAGCTGGATAAAAACAGCTTCAAATGGCATCTGTGAGCGTTTGAATCATCTGCTCGGGCTTTTCTTTTCACACACACACACACACACACACACACACACACACACACACACACCAAAGTCGTGTCATCTGTTCTGATATCCTCCCCCTGCTTGGCCGGCCACGTGTGAGTCAGAGTGGAGAATTAAAAAGAGGTTCTCCCTCCTCATATTAAATCTAGGACTGCGATATATGAATATGCTAATGTGCAGAGAGGGACAGCAGATGAAATGTGAGCTCTTTTTTTTTTTTTTACATAAATGGGTGGCCTGGAAGCACGCCCATGCTTATCCAGCGCTGACACAATCATACTCGCTCCATCTGTCCGGGGAACGCCGGACTGGCGTTGGCTGTGAGAAATTATTCGCTTCAGACGCTCACGACCGGCCGACCAGCGTACGTTTGGTCCCTCAGAGTCAGGATTCCACACGAGTCTCACTTCCCACGTCCGTTTTACGTGAAATAATGGCAGAACGGAGCTGAGCAGCTCTGTCCGCAAGCCAAAGTGTTAAAAAGGGGGGCGTTGATGAAGGGAATGGGACAAGTCGCTGACAACCGATGGCAGCAGAAGGAGAAAAAGTGAGAAGAGTGCAACGGATGTGATGTTATTCCCAGCCTGCACCTGTCCTCGCTCTCAGTTCTGTTCCATCATGTCTTGTATAATTATAGCAAACTTGGCCACGCCCTGATGTAAATGAGCAGCATCTCACTCCTTCCTTCCAGCTCTGAGGCTCCCAAACACTTTATTAAATGAAGGACCTTAATGGTAAATGGACCTGCTATTATATCCTCTTCTGACCGGACTGAACATGTGGACTGGAGGAGCTGTTATAATTTACTGATTATTTATTCTCAGTGTTACAGAGTCTAAATATTGTATTTCCTGTTTGGGTTCTCATCGATGTGAAAACGTAAATCGGGGGAGCAAACTGTGACATGCTGTAGAACAGCTGTGCCGCTGTGATGCCACAAATCGGAGACTGGAAAGAAGGAGCTGGGAGTCGGGTTATTAATGACAGGTGGCACGTGGCGGCACGGGTTCCCAAATTTGGCGGCTGGAAGCGCCGCACAGGGAAGTCTAGACCATCTGGCACCGAGATACCTGGGCAAGGTCAGGGTGTGGAGATGTTTCCATTAATCAGCCTTTGTTATGGTTGTGAAGAGCAGCTCAGACCGGACAACAAAGGAGGCTCTTAATGAACCAAAAGCAGGATTTGGTTGGCGTGACAACACATGGACATTGGTATTTGATGTTCTCTGCCAATCCTGTCAGCATATTCCACCTTTCTTATAACTATTTGATGGAATATCATGACATTTTGTTCCTTAATTCCCAGAATATTAAACAGAGGATTTTGATCTGCATTAATCTTCATTGGAAGCAGACCATCAAAATAAAATAAGAGACATTGGACTTTCCTATTCTGCTTTGCTCAAGCAGTCGTTTTTTTAAAAACTGGACCCACAATGCCATCCACAAACTAAAGGAGCCACAAACAGGTAGCAAAATGCCAAAACAGAAGTGCACCCAGAGCCTTGCTGTTACCACTGGGAGTTTCACAACAAGCTGTCAAAGCCTGGAGAGGAAGGGCTTAAATCAGGTAGCTGGTAATCAGGGTAGGTGGACCTCAGGTGTGAGGAGTTTGGCTGATTGAGTAGAATGTAGGTCAACCACGCCAAACCTAGAGATGGAGATTCTCTGACAGAAGAAAATCCTCAGTAAAAGAGCTTTTTATTGAGGCGGCTGCACACAATCCTGCTGCACAGTCATGATCCGACATCCTATCTGGATGCACCGACCCGATGGCCAGTTCTGATAAAAAGTAGTCCCGTGTATCAGCCAATTTCACTTTGCATTGTCCTCTACAAAAATACAGTTGACAAATACACATCAAACAATGTCAAATAATTAGAAAACCATCTGATATTGATTGATATTGGAGATGAAGAATCACCTAATCACATATTTACAAATCAGGCGTCCGGGAGAGGGGGGGGGGGGGGGAGGGGCACATGCATGCATACTTAAGCGACACTATTAAAGGCACCTTTGGCAAAGTGGAGGCAATTTGCATGTGAATGAGGCTCAGGCCTGTTGTGGCACCGAGAATGATTCATCAGCCCGGCGACCTTGCGGAGAGTCACCTACAGGCGTTTGGAGCCGAGGTCCACCGAGAACCAGGCCAAGCTGGAGACCGGCCTGCTGTGCTGGGGTAGTAGTAATAATAATAATAAAGATAATAATAATAGGGGAAAACGTGGTTGTTTCAAAGATGCCTGGTTTTGGAAGATTTGGGGTTCAAATCAAGTGTTTGCAATTTTTGGCTTTGATTTCTAGCTAAAAGGATTAGTTTCTGGGGGATTTGAGATTCTGAAGGCACTGGAGACCTAAAAGACCAACTTCTGTCTCCCTTTCTTTCTTGTACATGCTTTTCATATCCTCATGGTTTGTTCTGCTAAGCTTTACTGATTTCCTGCAACTGGAGTTGATTTTTTTAGCTTTTCAAAAACATCATGGTTTGGCTTAAAATGATTATGAAAGTGAAAGGAAACCAAAACACAACAAAACTACTTGGGACACGACAGCAGTCAACTGGCTGAAAGTGCTGGGTTTTTTACAACAAATTTGTGATGCGTCAAGGATTTGGCAGCTGGTGGAGTAAAAACGGAAACACTCGTCCACCATTTCCACTAAAAGCGTTGAGTGTTATTCTTCTTTCATACCTAGATAGTCACACAGGTCTTGTCTGTGTCTCCACAGCGTTGCGACCAATGGACAGTGATCTGTGTCTCGGGATCCCCCCCAACACCACCCAGCTCTGCCACATCAGCTGTCCGGTTGAGTGTGAGGTGTCTTCGTGGAGCGCCTGGGGACCCTGCACCTTTGAAACCTGCCAGGACCAGGCAGCCAAAAAAGGTAAGAAGTCAATGAATGGAGTTATTAAGTAAAACCAATGGATGGATCAAAAGCACAACCTCAGCACTTTGAAAGAAAGCACTTTGAATTGCCCAAAAGCTGCTTTACAAATACAATTACCTTGCCTTGCCTCAGCTTCACCATCTCATCTTTACTGCACCATGTGTACTTGCATTGGCCTTGTCAGATTTAGGGATGATTTAAAACAATAGTAAAGCTTTTTCAACCATGCAATGCTGATTTAATTACAAAGACGCAGAGAAAACACCAGGAACTGGGAAACAAGACACAGGTGGGCAGACGTGAGGGCAGGCTGAAGGATGATTGGAGGAACAGGGAACACTAGGAGACTAATATCACACAGGTGATACACAGGAAAAGGTGAGGCTAAAACAACAGGAAGTGAAGTCCAAACAGGACACAAGAGACGGAAAACTACAAAATAAAAGAGGAAATTAAAACCCAGGAAGTTGACTTTCCTTCGACCTGTAGGTGGCGAATAGCAGACGTTTGGAGCGCCGTCGTCTCCTATTTGTCGGCTGCTGTAGCCGGCTGTGCGAGTCTGTCGGCGGGGTTGACGCAGTCGCTGCTTCCACCCTTAATTATGTCTTGAACAGCGGCGTCCGCCATGACTAATGCATGTTGACTCTGCCTTCACGAAGCGCCTGGAATGAAACGGGGCGTCTTGAAATCCCCCACCATGCATCTTAATGATGAATCCGCTCCCACTCGCGACTCTACTTCTACTAGCTTTGGCTGTCTGTCTGCTGTACATAATAAATGGCCGACACACACACACACACACACACACACACACCCCGGCTCTCATTATCCAGAACGTTATGCACCAAAAAATGGGTCCTCTTGTCTTCAAATCCTTTCATCCTCCCGACGAGCAGCACGTTAGCTTGCTGAATGTGAGTTTGTACTTTATGATCCTCCGTCCCCAGAAGAACGCTCACCTTTCTAGTATCTGACCAACAGTTAGGAGTTCATTGGGCTTCAATATTGCAAACCATTTTACCATGTAGTATCTGACATGCTGGGCTAGAGGTCAAACTGATGTTTCTTATCAAATATGAACTTGATTATGCAGCAATGGACCAAAAGACTGATGAACTGTTGAGGTTTTGTCATCTGTAATATTATCATCAGTATTATTGTTGTTGTAATATTTTTTGTTTCTTCTCTCTACTATGATATCCCACCATAGGCAGAGATCGCATAATTCATATTTAAATAAAAGAGATCTCTTTGAAATCTTGGTTCGTCATAAAAACAATAACGTGACCCTTGACCTGGAGTCGGTTGTCCTTTTTTAGATTTTTTTGGCATCATGAGCTGATATTACCGGTCGTCGTCACATGATTGTTTCCGTGTATCGTGAGTGAGAATGAAGCATCATGGCTCTGACAGCAGCTGCCTGATAGAATTGAATTCCCTGCATCCCAAGACTCATCTTCCTCATTACCCCCCACCCCCCCAAAAAAGAAGATAAACCCTCCATCAAAGGGTCTAGACACATGTTCTGCCGACCTGTCTGATAAAAAAAGGTTTTCCAGGGGAAAGGAGAGACACAAATGAAATGAAAAAAGACCCCGCTGTCTCCACGTGAGTCCTGCAGGCTCTCCAGGAATCTACCGCCTTATCGGGCTGGAGCAGGAGTGTGGATTAGGGGGGTGGGTGACCTTGGCTGGGCTGGACTTAACACTCCCCCATCCCAGGACCTGGGTCCTGGAACCCCATGCCCTTGAGCAGAGAAACGACACACGGCATGAGAGTTAATGGGATTTCATGCGTTTGGATAAAAGCGGTAATGAGCGCAGAATAAAAAACATTCATTATGTGAAGTTCCTCTCGGAATCTCTCCGTCAACTCCAGGCTTAATGGGCTGCCGCGTTAAACGCAGCATCATCATCATCAAAGGCCCACTGTGACCACGGAGGGAAGTTAATGTGCAGAAACAGATAATGTCCCGACGTTTCCTCCCAGCCTTAAAACATTCTGTAGATTTACAGAGTATGGACCGTACCATTCGCTTTGCATTTCCTTCATCAGCTCCCTGTTGTTCCCTGCAGGCTTCAAACTGAGGAAGAGGAAGATCGCCAACGAGCCCACGGGCGGGACGGGGAACTGCCCCCACCTGGTGGAGGCCATCCCGTGCGAAGACCCCAGCTGCTACGACTGGCTGGTGGCTAAACTGGAGGAGTGCACCCCCGATAACGACCAGGAGTGTGGACCGGGAACCCAGATCCCACAAGTGCAGTGTGTCAACAGCGACGGTGAGTAAAAACCTGGATCCAACAGCTGCTGCCCCACATCTGTAGGTCTCAACCTGTCTCCTAAGTATCTCCACTGAATATGACTATGATATAATCACTATGATTGCAAAGCCAATCAGAATCCTTCTGAGGATTTCAACATGAAGTGTGTGGGGTTGGTGGTTCTCCTTCAGGACATTTTCAGCCTCAAACAACACATTTTACCTGCATTCTAGTGAATTTAAGCACTAGTTTATGGTGTAAACCTCGGTTGGGCCTTATAGCCTTGGCTCACTGCTCAACTCATAATTGCTGTATATGTTGTCGGCAGATATCCCTCTATTGTGTGCTATTCTAAGCCATTTCATTGTATCCCTGTCTGTGTGTGTGTTTGAGGCTACCAGCCAAAACTGGAAGAGAATGTGTCTGGCACTGACACACACACACACACACACACACACACACACACACTGACCTGAAGGACACTGAAGGACCGACCACCTGCCTTCTTGTCCGTACCTCAGTTACCATCACATCATCTCTTTTCTCATCACTGACACTGCTTTGCATTCGAAAGAGCAGCGTTCTGTCTTTGCACTCTTTGCTCGTGCACAGATTCCTTCACTTTGCCTTTCCAAGCCGTGCACGCCCACTCATGCAGACACTCATGCAGTGGAAGGGATGCCACTTTAAAAAGCCTCTCGAGCTTCTAGTTTCCTCACGTGCAAAGAAGTGAAGCGTTGAGAGAAATGCACGTTTGTTTACGAGAGGAAGTCGTTTTTTTGGCAGTGACTGCAAGATGGTCTGACGTTACATATAAAGAGGTTGTGTCTCTAAACACCATGTATTCATAAAGGCTGGGGGCAAATCAATATAGCTTATTATCACGATAACGACACAGGGACGCCAAATATCAATCTTTTATTATGTGAACTATCGTAGAGGAGCTATTCTGCCACTTTTCTTGGTGCATACTTGTATTTCACTAACATGTCACTATCAGGTCACTAAATATATTTTGACCATATGAACGATGCTCTGTCACATCAGCAGGGTGTTGATGGAGCTGTCCATGGTGCTTAAACAGCTCAACGTTGCATATCTCTGCTGATAATTATGTAGTTCTGCTAATTTTCTATAAATAAGATGACTTGTAATCACAGTGTGAAAGCTGGATGCTGAAAAGCTGACGCTAGGTTGAGTTGCTGGTTTGAATGCTCAAGAAGACTTAATAGAAACAGTTTTAATCGTATGTAATCAGTATGAATTTCATTGAAAAGCTGAATAACACCAAGAGTGTATAAAAGAACACTTTTTGGAAAAGCGTCACGATAGAATAGGAAGGAAAATTAATTCATTTGTTTGAACATTCTTCCACTTGATGGAATTCATTGAATTATTCAGAAAGTATTAATGGTATGAATGAAAGAAGTAAGAGCTGTACTCGGCCCAACTTGAACTATGTGACAATAGAGAGGCTATATAAGCGGTGACACAGCGGAAACAACACGACAGTGTGTTTCTTACAGGAATAATCCATTAGTAGGACAGATCCACCAAAAGCATCTCTATTATACATCAAGTACCACTGGGTCCAATTAAAAGTTAAATCTTGCTGGACTTTAAGCATGAATGGAGCTCAAACTTCCACATCTTCTTCAAACAGCAATAAAAGGAATAGTTTGTTATTGGAAGAGAACGTGTCTTTGAGGAAGGAACACTGACTCGGATTGTGGGGGAAATGTTTCCCCTGATTTCTGGTGTTGTTTTGTGAATCACGTTCACTTAAATCAAAGAGATGAAATTGAACTCTCACTTCTTCTCTGAGGCGGTCGGTCGACATGAACTCTTAGATCCTGTTATCCACCCAATAACAGGTGTTCTGGGTGATCCGATCACAAGTTAATAGCTCTAAGTACATCACTCGTATCTGAGCCATTCAATGACGGATCCTTCATGACGGGGCTTATCCCGAGATTCATGACGATTGGCTTTTTAGTCAACATGACGCCTGCGAGCAGATCAGCAGCGGGAGACGCAGCAGAAATACACTCCGCCCTGAAATATGTATAAAGAAGCATATACTCCATCGTAATAGAAAATAAAAATAATAAAATATGATTTATGGCTCCAAGTTACCTCTTCTCTTTCTTGTTAACTGCAGCTGGTTGCTAGGCAACGAGAACGGCAAAAAAGGTGACGCAAAAAATCCTCTTTTGGACCAAAGTCTCATTTCTAAGACGCGCTTGCTACCTTGCTAACTTTTCCGACACCAGGGGTCAACCTCTGGTTTCTGAAAAGTGAAGCCAAGGCTGAAGTGCCTTTAACATGCACTGTCTGTGCTGGCCATCAGGGGGCGACTCACCTGGTTGCAAAAATAAGTCAGATTGCATGGAAGTCAATGAGAAAAATACTTCTCTCTTGATGTATTATCTCAGTAAACATTGTAAACATGAGTTTATTGTCTCAATCTCTAGTTTCATTTCATTTAGTGAATTATGGGTCAAATAGATGATAAAGCAGGGATGATTTAGGGCGGGGCTACCAGGTGAGTGAACAGGAAAAACAGGAAATAAAAAAATGAAACAAAACAGACTCAGTGTCATCTGGTCGGTTTAGAAACATTTCATAGAATACAGAGCAGCTTTTTGAGGACTGATGTGTTTGCTTATCATCTCAAAAGATGACTGAATTATTGCAGAAATTCACTTTTCATTGTGACCTAAATATTGTAATTTCATACGATCTTTTTAGTCCCTTTTTCCTTTTTCAAAATGATCCGTGTGTGTGTGTGTGTGTGTGTGTGTGTGTGTGTGTGTGTGTGTGTGTGTCTATGGGAATTATGGATGGATTCCTGAACCATAACACAGTAGCTGCTAATGAGGGCTCTGGGGAGGTAGAGTGAATGAGGAGAGAGAGAGAGAGAGAGAGAGAGAGAGAGAGAGAGAGAGAGAGAGAGAGAGAGAGAGAGAGAGAGAGAGAGAGAGAGAGAGAGAGATGGGGGTTGTTCATCAGATTCCATATTATATTCACAATCAAGGTCTCCATTCACCGGCTGCAGCGCTCCGTGTTGTTGCCGTGGCGAGTGATTACCATCTTCCTCGTCCCAAACTGACTGGCTCCCTACGACTAATTATCTTTATTCTCTTTTCTTCTGGAAAAATTAAAGGGAAAAACTGTCCTTGAGAAGAATGTATGATGAAGCGGTGGGACACATGGACACCGCTGAGACCTTCATTATAGTTTCTAATGTTCAGTGGGTCTGTAGACATGACGAACATGCTGTTTGCTGGAGTCGCTCTTCAGAAGAAGAATGTTAAAGTTGCAGGCAGCGACGTTGTATTTAGGCTCGATGTAGTACAAGTGGTCTCTCATATTTCAGCAGTAGAAGTTCAGTATGCTGGAATAATGGTTTGGTCTCATATTCGATTACATCAAGAGCAAATAATCTAAAACAAAATCAACATTTTTTAGGAGACCAGGCTGCATGTTTGACCTCTTCTATCCTCCCTCTATTATCCAGGCTCTTTGTTCTGTGGAACCATCTAAAGGTCTGGTGAATACATCCAGGTATCAATCCCAGCCTCTTCAAGGTGACCTCATCTTCATCATTCATGCTTTCTTCCTGTCTTCTGGGAGACACTCAGCTAACGAGGTGTAGACGTTCCTTTCCGTCTCGTGGAACCCTGTTGAATCGGGTTTACTGGTGAATGAGATTCGCGGAGTCAGCATCTTCCCCCGTTCCCTCCGACTGTGTGAGACTCAATCTCTCCTGGATGTGGCGGAGACGTCGGTTTCCATCAAACGGAGGCAGGCCGACTTGTCTGATGTGTTGTAATGATAAAAAGAAAACAGTCCCCTTTCATGGCTTCCAGCTCGGGAGGAACAGATCCGTGAGTTTAGTGGGTTTATTCCGTGGAACGTTGAGAGAGGGAAGGTGAAATTCTTCCAGACAAGCTTCTTTTGATGTGACTCTGAAAATCTATCATTTACCAAAAGTGTAAACATTGACTTCAGCCTGTTCCTGGAATACATCTCACCTACTTGTGTCACACACATTTTTTGCCTTTAGTAAGAATGTACGCTGATACGAGCGGACTATAGATGTGGACACGCATGTTTAGAATTTCCTGGCTGGAGGCATTATATGATTGGCTTGTGTTAAGATCTAGAGATGCGGCGCTCCACTTCCACTTACAAAAGACATCATGGAAGCCATCACTTTCAGACACTTTAATGATTTCCTTCAGCCTCTATCTCATGGAAGTCAAGGCTCCATATGTCTCCCCCCCCATCCCCATCCCCATCCCCATCTCCACCCAACCCCCCAAAAACATGTGGCATCCCTCAGAGTTCCTCTTGACTGGCCTCTTATTGATCTCTTGTTGTCTCCCGCGTGATGAAAATGGATCTTTTTTTCCCCCCGGGGGTCTCAGATGTAACATTTGACTCGCTGGTCGCCATTCTTCCAGCTCTTCACGGTGAGATTTTCATAGATATGCTCCTTCAGTGACAGGACGGGCTGGGATGAGAGCGAGGACAGCCCCGCAGATCTAATCAATATTGGCCACGTCAGCATCTCATCAGCACCCCCAACCCCTCCAAAAAACAAACCTTGTAAAAAAAACACCTCAAACCAGTATGGATTCTCTTGTCCTTTTCATTTGGGACTGTTTGTGTTGGAGAACATAATAGTCCTGAAACTCTCGCTCAACCTTTTAGGTTTCAGAAATGGATCTGAGCCTCTAGAACTGTTAAAAATAAATGAAAACAGATGCTTTACACCCTGTTTGTGTCTGGGAACAGTGACCAGTCATCCCAGTTTCTGGTTTTGAGACCATCATAATCAAAAAGATGGATAGAAAGCCCTTAAACCAATGACAAAATCTAATTTTCATCTAGAATGAAGTAGTTTGAGATCTTAAAATGCTAAATCACTTTCTGTCTCACTGCACCATCTGTCTGTCTGCACAGTAACACACATCCAGACCCGGAGCAGCACCAGAGCAAACAATTTCTGCAGTTTTTTTTGTTGACTTTTGCTCAAATAAATAGTATTTTACTGCTCTGTTGACCAGGATCAATACTGGGTGTCCTTGCAGTCTCCAGAAAGTCAATCTTCACCGAGAAGAGAACAATGCAGGAAGCAACAACAGAGAAGACTCCAGCACTGTTTCACTATCATAACACCACAACCATTTAAACTGCATTGGGTTGTTTTTGCATTTGGGTGAAATCTTTTAAGGACCTGCTCTCTTGCCTGGACATATTTATATTCCTTTATTTATGGAAATATATATATTTATTTATTTAACTTTATTTTCTGTACTGATACATTTCTAATAACCCCAAATCTTCTCGCATCCATCCAGGTGACCATGCGGAGAGGCAGCTCTGCCGTGACGCCATCCTGCCCATGCCGGCCATCTGCGAGGTGCCTTGCCCAAAGGACTGTGCCCTGAGTCCCTGGACCCCCTGGTCTCTGTGCTCCCACACCTGCTCCGGGAAGAACACGGAGGGCAAGCAGACCAGAGCTCGCTCCATCCTCGCCTACAACGCAGGAGAAGGTAGGAGCGGCGAGACACAGTCGGACACATACATGTGACTTATATGGAGCTTTGAATTAGGGATCATGTGACGCTAGGTAACCACGACCCAGCAAGACCAACGTATATCGGTCTTCCACCATGATGCTACTAGTCCAAGTCTCCGAACTGTCTATTTAATCTGCCTCTCCACGTGAAATGTCAAAGTGAAACGAGTGATTCTGTGTGTTCCTCTGCAGCGACTGCAAAGGTCGTGGCGTGGGTCACAGTGATGCAGGGTAAGAAGGAGACTGCAAGGATTACAAGCCTGGGCTCCTAAAAAAAAACACATTCCCACACAATTAAACTGCATTGTTGATCAGGATCCAAGTCCACATAGGGGGCCGGTCGACACACTTTCATCATGGAGATCTGTTGTTGTTTTGTTGCATCGTCATGAGACAATAATGACGATTACAAAAAAAGTGTTTTGTTGCCAAAATCGAACTATGTATGAAGGCTTTTTTTAAACTGTTTAAAACGATAAAAAATGTGTCACAAATCGAGAGTGCAGTTAAGTTGTGTAGGAACGTAATTTTGGCAGAGAGAGGGGTTGCATCATCATTTTGGTCAACTTTATGGTAAAACGTGTTCTTTCCCTTTTTTATTAAAACAAATAACCCCTTTTGCTTCTGTTCAAGGTCCTTCCCTCCTGTCGTTGGTCAATCCAATCTTCGGTACTTCCATATTGGATGTTCTTAGACGATAGAAGTGATTTTTTGCTGATATGTGTGTAGTCCTTGTGTTTGGCTTGATGTAGTTTATTCCTGTGCTTTAAGAATAGAGAAAAAGGTCTTAGAAACCAGAATTCCATAGCGTCGTCTCAAACTTGAAGGTAAGAGGTGGTGACTGGTCGCATCATGAGAACTGAGCCGAGAGGCGGCCGGCCCATATGGGCAGCGTCGGGCTTGGCAGCACATCAGAATGTTCTTATTTTTACATCCTCGCTATCATTTTAACAGTCGGGTTGACCACATTGCTGCCTTTTGGCACGTTCACAATAACGAACGCAGCGGCGAACAAAGCAGGTTTCGCTGCGAGTGGATCCTCCCACTCCGTCATGCTGCATTTACACTGCCGCGGTGCTGAGATGAAATGAAAAATGCCCTTTCACCCTTTTTTTGATCACATCCCCGGGGTCATATTGTGCACCTCTTTAACAATATGTGCTGAACAAAATCTGTCTTTATAATCCAATATATTTTTCTTCCTGGAAATCAAAATATGAGTGCTTATATGAGCTAGAACCAATAATATCATGACATTCACCCACCCATCAGTCAGAACTAGAAGGTGGTGAGCTCATCTCTTAATCCCTTGTTGGATTTCTTGCCTGTTCTCATGTTGGATGTTTTCTTTGAGCTGCCTGAAGCCTTCTCCCTCAGTTTGCATTGCTTGTCAGTTTAGTTGTGTATCAGATTTTGTTGTTATTGAAGCTCGCTTCGTTGCTTGATTCAACCCAACTTCCTGTTGTTCTGCATTTGGGTCTCTTTAAGGTCTGAGATGGTGAGAGCATCAACCAATCACGTTTATTTACTTAACCTTTTATTTATATGTATTACTTCTTTCAACATTGAGAAGATTATTTTCATTCTAACCTTTCACAATAAAAGCCCTAGACATTAACTCTAGTTTACCAGAGGGATCTCAAATTAAAGGAAATACTCAACAGTTCACCTCAGGGCAGACTGTTAGGTCCTCTGCTTTTGTGAATTTATTCAAAACTTTCGATTGGAAAAAGTGATGCAACTGTTGCGAATAGGCATCGCTAATAATCACACTTTCCCTTTACTCACGTGGGTGTGTAAAGGCCTTCAGATGGATATAAGACCAGACAGAGCATGGAGCCAGACAGGTTGATGTGATTTGTGCATCCCGTCCATCAGCTCTAACACACCGAGACGGACTGGAGAGATCTTGAGTGTACAACATACGCCACGAGATGGAGTAACGAGTGGTGAAGTGGAGAGGGTCAGTGTCGGAACAAATCTAATCTCAAAGATCTCCGTCTGGAAGGACCGAGCTTCTTCTTTTTTTGCTGTGAGGTTAGTTTCTGGTGACATATTTGCAGTGAAACAGGATAGGAGGCGATGAATGCCATGAAATTATTGGTTGTAGTTGGTTGGTGCTAGCTGATGAAGTAATATAGTATAATATAGTAGTTATTGTTAAATAGGTGAACAATATGACCGGGGGTATGAGAATGATGACGACATGGAGTATAATCTGTGGGATAATTGTTTACATGGAGTAGCTAATCTGCAGCCGGCGGCATTGAAGCCGGACATATTCTCAGATTCATGTTGAGTTTGATTGGTAGCACTTAAAAATCTATCAGCCATTTAATTAGCCAGCGCAGCAATAATGGTGTGTCCTTCTATGAGTTAATGAGCTCCACGCCTGATGAATGACTGCCCTCGTGAAATTCAATAATATCTTTTCTGAAAGAGCCTGTGAAGGACGTTGCCCTTGTGCTGTTACACAGAGGTCAGCCATATCTTCTGTCTTCTCATGTCCAGACTGGAAGATGACGTTCAATGGGGGGTGACGTTCTCCTCCGGGGGGGTTCCAGCGTTGAAAAGAAGTCACATGGTGTGCACACGCCACCTGGGTCCATATCCGGCTTCTGGCGCTGTATAGACAGTCTGCCCCCGGGGTCATCTCATCTCTGTGGTGACCCCTCTGATTTATCTCTTCTGCTGAAAATATAAGCTAAAGGCTAATTTATAGCACTGCACAAAGACTTGCCCGCCTGCTGGCCAACCTGCATGCTATTTCTGTCAAAGGTCCGGAGCTTTTATGGAGAAAATAAAATCATTTTATGATTGCTGTAGATTTGCCCCGTTTGCCCAAGCATGCTGTACTGTGACGCAGTGTTGGGTTTGAATACTTGTTTTGGAGAGAGAACCAAAGGGATAGCTCTTAAATGCAGTTGTTTTAAGTAGTTATGTACAAATCTTTGGACGAATCGGCCCCAAGACAAAATCAAGTATGGGTATGTAATCGTGCTGTTGGTTGATTCGGGTCTTACTCTTGACATATAAGTGCAAAGCATGGGAATTCTACATACTGTGTTAAAAATCATGGTGACTGCCCTCTGCTGGTTGAAAACCAGCTATAGCAATATAATTTTGCCATTGAAGTGATCTGGAGCCAGTTGAGTATTAAGGAAACTTCTGTCTGCTGTGATGCTGCGATTGTAATGCTACCCTGATTATAGGAAATAAGCAAATTATAGACATTCTAGAGGCATTTTTTTTTTATTTCTAGGTGAGAAGCACTTCAGCCAAAACCTGAGGTTTAGTTGCTCTTTAAATCAAGGGATTTGGGACACGTCCAAGTCTGAGCAGTTTCAAGATTTAATCAAGAGCGAGTACAAATTGGTTTGAAGACTATTTTCAAATGAGGTCAAGAAGTTAAAGAAGACATAGAAGTCAAACAAGCTACTAAAGAAAATTACAAGGTAAAGGCAATGCCCTGATACAGAGACCAGATTTGAGTCCTCCACACTCTTGGATCTCCTTGGATCTCTCTTATCTCTAGGCCTACATGACTCTAGACCACCCTTTGATACCCAAAAACTTCCAACAAACTTCCCATCTTCCTGTATCAGACTAGCAGTGATGTCGTTGTGGCTCCAGTACGAGACGTCAGTTTGTGCTTCTTTCTCAGGTGGAATCCAGTGTCCCAACATCAGCGCCCTGCAGGAGGTGAGGAACTGCAATGACCATCCCTGCACCGTGTACCACTGGCAGACCGGCCCCTGGGGGCAGTGCATTGAGGACTCCTCCATTCCGGCCACCAACACGTCCGGGGGTCGAACGCGTGGCGACGACGCCTCCTGCTCAGTGGGGATGCAAACCCGCAAGGTCATCTGTGTCCGGGTCAACGTGGGTCAGGTTCCCCCCAAAAAGTAAGATTCCGGTCACAATCACAATGGTATATATAATGTTGGCTGCTACATTGATTTAAATGGGAGTGTATCGCAGGATGATTCAACTAGTGTCAAATATTTAACACGTCATTAGTAATTAGGCCTCGATGCTCAGGACAGAGCAGGCTGGCTTTTGGGACACAGGCTGCCAGGATGTCAGGGTTATTGGAATCTTTATTTGGATCCTCATTATGATTACACTTAGACATGAGTTGCAAAGTGTTAGGAGCTTATTTTGGGGGTGCAGGTCTTATGAAGTCAAAGTGCCTTTCGTTTCCTGCAAAGACAATGAAGATGACTGGCGGTGGGCTTCAAAGAAAAGAAGAAAGCAACTAGAACAAAGGTGTGATGAAAATTTAAAGTTACAAGCCTGTGGAAATAACAGAAGGCTGAATCGTCATCAGACAAATAGATGATGGGTTCGATTGAAGAGATATCGTCACTCCCCTTCCCCCATTGGACCTTATTTTTGACTTAGCCTCTCTATAAAGACTTCACTGTTTTGGTACAGACTGCAGAGCATCCGTGTTTGTATTTTTTTACCTTCATAATGCAACGCAATAGAGGACCAACTGAAGAAAAAGCTGGAACAAAAACATAGTCCCACGGTCCATTGGACGGACTATATGGTCCTCCAGAGCTAGGGCGTGACTTTGCCTCGCTGCGACTGAAAGGCAGCCTTTGTTTTAGGCTGCAGACTTTGTTTGCACATGGCACGTCGTGCCGTTTAGTCTCCCGGTTAGTCTGTTGTTGGTGGTGTCTGGCAGAGGTGTTAGCTGATGAGCTGTTTCAAGCATCTGGGTCCGTTTCCCCCCCCTGAAGGCATCTGCTGGGAACATGAATTATCTATTTATTTATTCAACAGAACGGGAGCATTATTCTGGCAGCGCGATGCAGGCAAACGCACCCCCAGCCCCCATGCTGTGTATGGAAATTAATCTCACTTTTTATTCCTGCGCTTACTCCTAAACCCACTGTTACATGCTGAGCAGTGAGCCGGCAGCCTTGGGACACACTTTCACATCAATGGAGAGAGGGGCGCCCGCCTTCACCAGCAGCACCAGCTGCACCAAGATGTGGGGATTGCCAACAGTAAACATAAACTGGCATTAGATCATTCCAATGCATTAGCATGGTAGCACAATATTTAATAGTGTGTGGTTAAAAAGTGTAACATACATCATGTCATTGTTTGCTATAGAGCTTCTTTCTACATTTTAATTGGTGATCTTCCACAGGAGTTTCAGAGCAGAGCTCATTTCCCGGTTGGCTCTACAAATAGATGAGGCTCCTACATTTCTATAGGACTAGTGCAGCCTGGCAAATCATTACTGTTGAGGGGGAATTGTTTTCAGAATGCAAACATTTTAAGAGTGTGATCCCAGAGTGGTTCGTTTAGCTCTGATCCAGCACATCTCCACCTTATTTTAAGGGGGGCTCCGTGTATTTGCCTGAGCATGTCCGATGATGTACTTTCAGATGTCCAGAGAGTCTGCGCCCAGACACCGTCAGGCCCTGCCTGCTGCCCTGCAAGAGAGACTGTATCGTGACCCCGTACAGCGACTGGAGCCAATGCCCCTCAACCTGTCAAGCAGGTAACGTTTTGTTAGCTGCTAACTAGCCGGCTGTCCGCTACTTAGCTAGCTAATCCCACTGCTTTAACGTTGCACTTGTTGATCGATGATGTTTCTTACCGTGTGATAAGAGTGTGATCACGTTGCTGTTGCTTATATATTACGCACACTTTGCTAAAAGTAGGTCCTAAATTGTACATCGTCTTTTCTTGTGTCATTGCTCAGGCGCTAACACCAAGAAGAAACAGCACAGGAAACGTATCATCATCCAGTTACCAGCCAATGGGGGACAGGACTGTCCAGAAGTGCTGACCCAGGAGAGAGAGTGTGAGGCTCCATCTGTCTGTCAAGGATACAGGTAACTGCTCCCAGTGATGAGTTTTGGGGGTGTTTTAGATGGCTAAGACGATGGCTATCCTTCGAAATGGCCAAAGGAACAATATCATGGTGCCGAATCCAAGACACTTCTGACTCCTGTTCCTCTTCTTCCTTAGATGGAAAACCCACAAGTGGCGGCGATGCCAGCTGGTTCCTTGGTCGGTACGTCAGGACAGTCCTGGAGCTCAGGAGACCTGTGGGCCGGGCCTCCAGGTTCGGGGTGAGGACAGACACACAACCGTTCACACATCTTATGTTCCTCTCCATACGAACACATTAGTTAAACAGAGCAGGGAGAACGGCTCAACCAAAAAAGGTATCCGACTGAGCTGAGTGTGGATTTAGTGGGGATCTGGCACTGCTGATCAGATCCTTTCTATCTACCTGCTCTCTTTGCCAAAGCCACCAAAACAGTACCTGGGGGGCCGCCAAGAAAATGTCTGAAAGCCAACTTTCTCAACTCCACAATAGAGACTCTAAGTCCCGTCCCTTCCTGTGTCCCCCATGAGACCTTATTTAGGAACATAAGTATGGTATTGACAGACAAATCATTTTTTTTATCCCTTTTGAATTGTGCCATGAATTACATCTTGTTTGGGTTCCGGTTTATCTGGGACTTCACCTCATGTTCAAAGCAGCAATAGGGGTTATTTCTGTCATGATGGATGAAACAGTCTTGGTGTTAAATGGAGGTTAGCCATCCCTTCTTGTTGTGAATACGTTTCAAATCTCACCTTTTCAACACCACGATATCAGTAAACTGCACAACCCTGGTGTTTAAACCAGTACTTCAGGTGACCCGTGGCCTGAGTGAGAAGCAGACAGTTGACTTGCTATCAGCACACACACACACACACACACTCAGACTCCTATTAAAGCCTCAGAGACAGACCCCATTATCCGATTCCAATGATGTGCATCCTGCTCCTCCATCTTGGGAGGCTCTTGTCATTATGTAGCATTACCTGTAATAGTATACTCTGAGCTGGAGAGACACAATCCAATACAGGCCTCTTACGCTTCAGCCACTCACTCGATACAACGCCGCTTTAACAGCCCTTACTTCTAGTTTATTACCAACGTGTGCCTGTGTGTGTGCAGGAAATGTTGTGGCTCTATGACACTGAAATAATGACTGGATATGTTGGTTTTGATTGCTTTGTTCCCATTTGAATTGTACCATGATTTACACGTATCGATGTTTGACAATTTTCGTGAAATAAGGTCCCTTGGGGGCCATGACGTGGCTTTGCCCTGTCATTGGATTTGATTGATTGAGGTCATATTTACCTTAGCAGTGTGTCAATCACTTTAAGTCAAGCCTCACATACACCACAGTACAACTCCCTCTGGTCATTTAAACCTAGAGGTGGTGCTAAGGCCTTACTGAAGGTGTAGTGTATATTGGAGCATCATAGCGGAGCGTCAGACCCTGAGATAACTCTTGATAACTGTTTTTTCTCCATCCCCCCCCTTGTAGCTGTTTCGTGCCGGAAGCAGGACGGCGGGCAAGCAGACATCGAAGCCTGTCTCAAGTTTGCCAGCTCCATGCCGACTCTCACACATCTCTGCCAGCTCCCCTGCCAGGAAGACTGTCAACTCAGCAGCTGGTCCAAGTTTTCCTCCTGCACAGCCGATTGTGTGGGCGTCAGGACCCGAAAGAGGACGCTAGTTGGTGGGTGACAGACTTTGATTTTTTTCAGATTAAATCAAGCTTTAGAGAAAAACATCAGTGGATGTGACGTTGAATTTGAACTTCTTACATGTGGGGATTTGACTCAGAGGGATACAAACAACCCTGTTCTGGATTCCTGCAGTTCCACGGGGAGCCAAAGCTAACAGGCTTCTACTAACAGCCACCAAGCAGCCCAGCTGGGGGGCTCCCTGCCTTGCTTAAGAGCCAGTGATCATGACGTGGCATAATTAACCAAGTTCTGTTTTGTTTGTTTTTTTGCAGGGAAGAGCAAAAAGCGTGACCAGTGTAAAAACCACCGGGTGTATCCCCTGAGCGAGACCCAGTACTGCCCATGTAACAAATACAACGCCCAGCCGGTGGGCAACT
Source organism: Chelidonichthys spinosus (assembly GCA_029853015.1). Classification (NCBI taxonomy): domain Eukaryota; kingdom Metazoa; phylum Chordata; class Actinopteri; order Perciformes; family Triglidae; genus Chelidonichthys; species Chelidonichthys spinosus. The sequence goes on along the minus strand of CM056836.1, from coordinate 2,358,784 downwards.
GGTCGGACTGTGTGCTGCCCGAGGGCGGCCGCGTGGAGGGTCAACTGGGCATGAAGGTCCAAGGCGACATCAAGGAGTGTGGCCAAGGGTATCGTTACCAGGCCATGGTGTGCTACGACCAGGACAACCGCATTGTGAAGACCTCTCGCTGCAACAGCCACGGTGGGTTGTCTCCCGGTAACTCTGACCAGTAAAAATCACCCTCAAATCATTAGAAATAAAGTTTCAGAGGCTCCGTCTTCAGCCGTGATAAAAGATAACTTTACACTTCCAGAAGTCTCAGTTTGTCGTGGTGTTATTTAGTTAAGTGTGAAACCTCTCAGTGAATTACATCTCCTGTCTCGCACAATGTTCGGAGCGACATAATTCGATGATGACGCAGCCCTCATCACGCCGCAGGCTCCATGCAGAAGAGAACGGCTTTTAATATATTAACTCGCTGTCCAATTATTTCTGATCAATCAACCTCTTAGACGGATCACGTTGGACCCTGCTCACTTAACCAAAAAACTCAAACAGTGTAAATTCAACAATCAATCAGGGGGAACCAGCGGTTCCAAATCTGTCAGGCCACTTTGTGTGAGTCGTATTAACAAACCAGAGTATGGTTCCTAGAAAGGCAGGCAGGGACTTCAGGAACCCAGCTTGTTGTGAGTCGAAGCTTTACTCACCGCTTGGTGGTAACCACCGGAAAGATACCAGACTCAGTCTCTCACATTTCTGACTCCTTGATTGCTGAAGAAGGTTTGTGTTCACAAGCATTAATTCACTCCTAATCACTGACCAGGTGGTTCTATGTAGAGGACTATCAGGAGGACTCTGTGGAGGACTACTTAAAGGTCTATGTAGAGGACTCTGTGGAGGACTACTTAAAGGACTATGTAGAGGACTCTGTGGAGGACTACTTAAAGGTCTATGTAGAGGTCATCTGCCTCTTTATTGAAATGCTGTGAGTAAATGTACGTTCCCATGGTTACCGATATTGTGGCGTATATGTCTAGGGCTTTTATTGTGAAAGGAGCCCTACACAATGCTGTTGTGGAGGCAGTTAAGTGTATCTTTCTTCATCCTTTCTGTGTCTTCTAACACCTTCCTGCCCGAGGAAAGCTTCTGATCTGCATCGAGGCTGTCTGTGTGTTTGGACGTATAAAGTCTGTTTTTTATGCGATTGGTTTCAGGGTACATTGAGGAGGCCTGCATCATCCCCTGTCCGTCTGACTGCAAGCTGAGCGAGTGGTCCAACTGGTCGCGCTGCAGCAAGTCCTGCGGCAGCGGGGTCAAAGTTCGCTCCAAGTGGCTCAGAGAAAAGCCCTACAATGGCGGGAGACCGTGTCCTAAACTGGACCACGTCAACCAGGTAGGTCACTTTAACCTGTGTGTTGTTTGTCTGAGTGAAGCTGGATGTGTCTTCATGTATTCATGATGCCAGATGATAAGGAAGGTTCTGTTTAATCTCTGAGTACAATCATGTGAATTAACACTTTTCTGTCTTCTTTTCCTCTTCTTCGATGAATGGGTTCCATCCTTAGGCTCAGGTAAGTTCCGTTTATTCTTTTATATAGGAATACTTATAGTACTTATAGCACATACGTGCTGGAAATGACATAGCCAACAGGAAGTAGGGATTTAGATTGCACAAAATTGCTAATTTGTGCATAGTTAATAGGGATTTCTTGAATTTGTGTTTCTGGGGAGGCTGTTTAGTTTTTACCCCTTTTTGTAGCAATTATGTTCACTTTACTACTGAAGTTTTTGTGGCTTATAGTCAAATTGCCAAAGTAAAAATCTGATGAATAATTGTCTTATTTGGACTTTCATTGCTGTTAATCTCAGTAAATATCAAAATTCAGTTGTCAAATCCAGGTTTTTAATGCTGGAGTACACATTGAGGCTAACTGTGATGTGTGTGTGATGTGTGTGTGTGTGTGTGTGTGTGTGTGTGTCAGGTGTACGAGGTGGTGCCGTGCCTCAGTGACTGTGGCCAGTACGTCTGGGTGGCGGAGCCCTGGAGTGTGTGGAAGGTCAGCAACGTGGACCTGAAGGATAACTGTGGTGAAGGTGTTCAGACCAGGAAGGTCAGGTAAGATAGAAACATCTTCTACCTCCATGTGGACACCAACAAGACTCTCATGGTCCAGTTCCTGATGCTGTGAAATGGACTAACCTGTTACCTTTGCGTCCAGATGCATGCTGAACACTATCGATGGGCCCTCTGAGCAGGTGGAGGACTACCTGTGTGATCCAGAGGAGATGCCTCTGGGGGCCCGTAACAGCCGGCTGCCGTGCCCCGAGGACTGTGTGTTATCAGACTGGGGAGCCTGGAGCCCATGTGCACTGGTATAAATGACATTTACCCTCTTCCTCGGTGCTTCGTGTTCCCATATGAGCCATTCCATGCCAAACTGCCCATCTGAAGCCTGTTAAAACCGTATCCAGCGAGCTCTGAAAGGTGTTGAGATGAATTGACCGTTTACTGGAGATGAGTCCTGATCCCTCCCTCTGCTCCTCAGCCTTGCAGTGGGAACAGCACTCGAGAGAGGAGTGCTTCCCCGCTCCGCCAGCCGGGAGAGGAGAAGGAGTGTCCTCCAACTCAGGAGACGGAGCTCTGCAAACTCAACAGCAACTGCTTCCACTACTCCTACAACATCACCGGTGAGTAAACACAGCAGCCGGCTGTATAACGTTGGCGGTTCACAAGGCTGTATGACGACGATGAAACGTCTCTTCACAGATTGGAGCACCTGTCAGCTCAGCGACAGAGCAGTGTGCGGAAATGGCATCAAAACCCGGATGCTGGACTGCGTGCGTAGCGACAGCAAATCTGTAGACCTCAAGTTCTGCAAAGAGGTGGGTTTGAACTCTACATATTGGGTTATAAATATACATAATGATACATAATGACTGCCCTCCATGGGTTGAAACCAGCAATTGAACGTCGTCGTGAGCTGATCTGGAGCCAGTTGACAGCCTGTTTGTCTCTTGCAGCTGGGTCTGGAGAGGAAGTGGCACATGAACGCCACCTGTGTTGTGGAATGCCCCGTCAACTGCCAGCTGTCTGATTGGTCAACGTGGTCCGATTGTACCCACACCTGTGGACTGGCAGGTATGTGTGTGGTTAACACACATAATCAGTTTATAAGTAGCCCACTTAATCATGAGTCAGGACAGGTGACTTTTACTAAATGGTCTAAAAGTTTGAAGAAGGAGGAGGTCTGGGGTGGATGGGAACACAAGACTTTCACCCAGGAGACCACCGTTAACATTTGTGGTTCATTATCTTGCCGAAGACATTTTGACATATGGACTGGAGGAGCCGGGGATCAAACTGCCGATCTTCTGATTGGAAGAGGATATGTCCGATGCTAAAACAAGAAGAACCTGAACCTCACAAAAACACAATGACCTCTTAGTTTCAGCTGATATACACCTGGATTGCTGGACACACTGGCCCTTTAATGTTGCCACTGATCTTATTCGTGGCCACCTCTTCACACACCGCTTTGCTGGCATAGTGCTTTCGTAGCCGTGAGCGATCCATCACTACCGCGGGTCGGCAGTGATCGGTGTCGCTCCTACGGTAATGGTGGAAACCAGAAACGCTTCATGATGTGAGAGACGATATTGTTTCAGCCCTAAACCTACTGAATGAGGTATAATAATGTCCTTGCATGTAATTCCATAGGATCAGACCATTGATTGGCGGTCCATTACGAGTGTGTGCTCTGGGGCTCGGGGAGCACTCTGCTCTCTACGAGTCCTTGAGAAGAGCAAATAGTAGATATGAAACCAATACAGGCTTTAGCTACTGTGGTAACCTTAATCTGTCCCCAGGCGAGAGATTTTTGTTCTCCTCGTAGAGGAGCAGCATGTAGGCCAAAGGAAGAGAGGTTGCTTTGCTTCCTGTGTTTTCTTTTTATCTCCAGGCTGGGAGGACCTCCTCATTCTGCCATTTCTGTTCCTGAGCCAGGAATAGCAATGAGCAGGATTTTTGATTTCAAACAATTTGATCGTATATACCTGGAAGCAGCAAGGTGCTGTTATCAATCAGGCAGTGTAAAATACACTGTTTTTTCCTGGATGTGTCCATACTGTGAGCATAGATAATCATGCCGTTGTGTGTTCTCCAGCCAAACACTGATAGTGACAGCTGGCACAGACTGTCTTTTACCCAGCAGCCCGTCGCCCGCCGCTCAACCCCCAAACGCTGCCGTGGCCGCCCCGCAGAGAGACCGCTGAAGCTTGAAACTCATGAAGGAGGCTGACGACTGCTTTCTGTCAGCGTAGGGCGCTAGCTTCTTCTGCAAAAACAAAACTGTGATTAGAAATCAGATTCACTCGAGGTTTGGGCGGGACTACCTGATTGAGTGTTCATCAGATCCACCCGTCGCTCCTCCGCAGTCCAAATATGGTCGCTTCCTCAAGTGGTTGCAAAGATTCCCAGATGCCGACGGCCAGTAATAATGTGAATGGCAGCTCAGAGCTGATAATATTCTGTAGCTCCAGTGGGTAAAAAGCCCCAGAGGTCACCTTGATAGAAAATAAAGTATTCCAAATCAGGAGACACTTTCTGCTCTGACCCGACTGGCTTCCTCGTCTCAGTCATGAATACAAAATTAATTTCTTTTTTATCTGCTGTTCTGCAGGCAAGCTGTGGAGGAGGCGGACGGTGATCCAGGCTCCCCAGGGCGACGGGAGGCCCTGTCCCTCGCAGGTGGAGCAGTGGAAGCCCTGTCTGGTGAAGCCCTGCTACAGCTGGAGATACAGCGCCTGGTCTGACTGCAGGTCTGAGGTCAGTAAGCCTCCTTACAAGACTCTTCACTACAGTTTTGGGACATATTTTTTCCTTTAAAGCCACTATTTGAGGAGTTTTATCTGACTGTAGACACATTTAAACCATTCTGTTCACAAGTCAGAAATATTGAAAAGAAACGGGTTCAGTCCCAAAATATATACATATACATATATATACATTTTAATAATTTTAGTATATACTGTTTATTAAACTATGTATAACGTGATGATGTATCCAGGTTTGCTTACAATCCCATAGAGTAATTAATTGTACAAACTGGTATTTAATACTCAACATATACTGTGAGATTTTTAACTGTAATTTCATAATAATGACTACAAGCAATGATAGAAAAAAACTGCATTATGTGTGTTTTAATATGAACAAATCTCAACAACAGCCCTGGAGGCTGCAGCTCACAATAGACGACATTCCTTGAGCGATCATCGCACTCCTCTAACACACTATGAATATTGTCATGAAGCATTTTCTGCAGTTGAATATACCATTTATATATTTATTCCTGCTCCGTCAGGGGGCGAGGTGTGGAGAAGGCCTGCGCTTCAGGAACGTGTCGTGCTTCGTGTCGGACGGGTCGGGTCTGCAGGACAGCAGCCTGGTGGACAACGAGCTGTGTGGAGATCTGGAGCCCTCGGTGGACGGAGATACGCACATCGTTCTGCAGGAAGCTTGCACCGTTCCCTGTCCAGGTGAGAAGATACGCCTCCGACAGGAGCAGTGAAATAAAGCAATCACACAGCAATCACTAGACGTATTCATTACGAAAACTGTGTTTTCTGGTCCTGCTCGTGTGAAAAGTGTCCTGAGATAACGTTTGTTGTGATATGACACACGTCAGAATTGCTTTGGGAGGTTTAGTTACTCTTTAAAATCTGTCTCCACACACCGTCTGCTGCTGGATAGACGTAGAAAATACAATAATACTCAAACCATCAATAGTGCTGCTTCCAGCTTTTCACAATAACAACAAAAAGGCCTCGCCGTTGAAGCACTTGCTGTTGAGTGTGTTTGATTGTCGGAGCTTCAAGGGCTCCAGAGTGCGCTGAACAACAATGCAGCGCTGATGTCAACAGGTGGGAGGACGTGGGGGACGAGGACGACGCAGGATGCTTTTGTAGAGCGCTGAAAAACCCTCTCAGCTGCTGCTGGAATAAAGAAAAGTGTGTGTGGTTGACGGCAGCTGCAGTGTGTGTGTGTGTGTGTGTGTGAGTGTGTGTGTACACTGTACTTACACCGACTACTCCAGCTTGGATTGCATGGAGGCGTAATCAAGTTAAGTGGCTTAGTGGAGACCACAAGGTCAGAGGGGACTCTCAGGTCTGGTTCCTGTTTGCGTCTGAAAAGAACAAAAGCAGTGAGACAGAAACTTTGATTGTTAATAAAGTGATTTTTTTGTTTTGGTGACGCGTTGAACTTGTATGATAGGCTCATTCATCTGGTCCACAATGAAACATCGATCATGGTTTTGCAGATAATAAATTGCAATGTTGTTCGACGTATAGTTCCCCTCAAACGCAGCGTGGTGACGTAGAGTTTTGGGTTCTGCAGGTGAGTGCTACCTGACCGACTGGACTGTGTGGAGTCCATGCCAGCTGAGCTGCGTGAGCGGGGACGATCTGGGCTTCGGCTCGGTCCAGGTTCGATCCAGAGCCGTGGTGGCCCAGGACCCGGAGAACCTGCTACAGTGTCCAGAGCAGGAGCTGGAGGCCCGGCCGTGTACAGGTCAGTGAAGGGATTCACGGAGAGAGAAAACTACGTCAACATTCAATCCTGTGGGTTCACAGAATATCTAGTCGTTATTAAAGCTTTTAACAAACTCTTCCTGCAGAGGGTCAGTGTTTTGAATACAACTGGAAGACTGGACCGTGGAGGTCTTCATCTCGCCATGTCTGGTGTCAACGCTCGGATGGACTGAATGTCACAGGTAAGCATTAAATACCTCCAGTGGAAGCCATGAACGGCTGCTCTGATGTAAAGCAGACCCAGCCCAAGTTTGAAGAAGCCCCCTGATGTCAGAAATATTCAGACCACCATCTGTTCAGCAAAAAGGAAAAAAAATAACCCATCCCTCGACCTCAATGTTTTTAAGTGAAATGGTTAAATTAATACAATTAAACGTCATATTTCTCATCCAATTAGGTACACATTAACGTTTCCAGGCCAAAGACCCCCAAGGACTATAGAGACCCGGTGGAGGGACCCCCTAATCCATATTATATATAATTGTGTTGCTTATTAAACCGGGTCAATAATAATGCAGCCTATAGCCATCTATAACAGTACTTTATAATGATGTATGTATAGAATGCTAAGCCATTAAAATAATAATTGTTGACAGATTCATATTTTAATTTCTATTTTGGAATTTCTACATCACAATTTCACATAATATGAAACAAACAGGAAGATTTATATTTGCTTCATATAGATTGTGTTCATGTAAACGTGTATATTTAAAGTTTGGGATCAAATCATTCGGGGGACCCCCCTGCAGTAACTCTGAGGACCCTCTAGGGGTCCCGGACCTCAGGTTGAAGATCTCAGCATTAGACTATGAAGACGTTTAGATGCATCCATGTGAAATCAGACCGTTAACCTGTTGTCCTCCATGGAGTCGTGTAGCCCGGATGTGACCTCAGTGAGTTAATCTGCCGCCACACAGTCATGCATGACAAGGTGATAACGTAGATAAGGTTACTTAAAACCGTCTCCTCCGCAGCGGGAGAATCCCAGAGAGCTTTCTAAGCATTTCTTGACAGCGAGTTTCAGGAAACTGTGAGCAGATGAGGTTTTTTAATCCGTAGCAGCGCCGCAGTCAAAGTTTAATCCCATTGTCCATCACACATCAGGGTTAAGCTCGGCGCTCGCAGCATTGTTGGCCATCGTTCCTCAGCTGATGTGGCGTTTTGACTGGAAGGAGTTCCTCTCCTCAGGGCACCGTTTTATTTACAGCTCCTGCTTCATGCATGCCTGAAGCCATGTCACATTTCTGGGTTGGGTGAGAACGTAACGCTCATCCCGGAGTTTTTATGAGCACCCTCCACTCCAGATGCCGTCTCTATGTGCGGTGGCTCTGATTGACATCCTGGATCTTTTTTTTTTTTTTCCCTTCGTGTAAATGTTTCCTCACAAGCAGCGGCTTTCCCCCTCATGAATATTCATAACGGAGCTCTCTCCCCGAGCACGCCACCTAATAAATATTCAAGAAGCTCTGATAGATTACCATGTTTTTGCAGAGATGTCTGCCGGTTGGATCAATGTCAGTCGTAGTGTCTGTCTGCATTATCCAGCTTATTTTATCCGCAGTGGGAATGCACACTCCTTAACCCACATAGTGAGCAACCATGCGGCAACCTCCGGTTCTGAAGAGTGAAGTCAAGCCGATAGAGAGCCGTGTTTTAAAGTAGTCCGAATGAAATGATGAGAATTTGGAGGTCAAAGGTCACTGTGACCTCAAGAATTCATGTGATAAGTATGACCATTTCACACAAAAGGATAAGATGATGAAGTCATTTTGAACGTTTTGGACAAACATGTATGAAAACTGCAACTTCTGAGAAGTGAAGCCAAAGCTGATGTGCCTTAAACTGTCATTCTCTCTGCTGGCCACCAGGGGGCGACTCCTCTCTGGTTGTATAGAAGTCTATGAGAAAATGGTCCTACTTCTCTCTGCTGGCCACCAGGGGGCGACTCCTCTCTGGTTGTATAGAAGTCTATGAGAAAATGGTCCTACTTCTCTCTGCTGGCCACCAGGGGGCGACTCCTCTCTGGTTGTATAGAAGTCTATGAGAAAATGGTCCTACTTCTCTCTGCTGGCCACCAGGGGGCGACTCCTCTCTGGTTGTATAGAAGTCTATGAGAAAATGGTCCTACTTCTCTCTGCTGGCCACCAGGGGGCGACTCCTCTCTGGTTGTATAGAAGTCTATGAGAAAATGGTCCTACTTCTCTCTGCTGGCCACCAGGGGGCGACTCCTCTCTGGTTGTATAGAAGTCTATGAGAAAATGGTCCTACTTCTCTCTGCTGGCCACCAGGGGGCGACTCCTCTCTGGTTATATAGAAGTCTATGAGAAAATGGTCCTACTTCTCTCTGCTGACCACCAGGGGGCGACTCCTCTCTGGTTGTATAGAAGTCTATGAGACAATGGTCCTACTTCTCTCTGCTGTCCACCAGGGGGCGACTCCTCTCTGGTTGTATAGAAGTCTATGAGAAAATGGTCCTACTTCTCTCTGCTGGCCACCAGGGGGCGACTCCTCTCTGGTTGTATAGAAGTCTATGAGAAAATGGTCCTACTTCTCTCTGCTGGCCACCAGGGGGCGACTCCTCTCTGGTTGTATAGAAGTCTATGAGAAAATGGTCCTACTTCTCTCTGCTGGCCACCAGGGGGCGACTCCTCTCTGGTTGTATAGAAGTCTATGAGAAAATGGTCCTACTTCTCTCTGCTGGCCACCAGGGGGCGACTCCTCTCTGGTTGTATAGAAGTCTATGAGAAAATGGTCCTACTTCTCTCTGCTGGCCACCAGGGGGCGACTCCTCTCTGGTTGTATAGAAGTCTATGAGAAAATGGTCCTACTTCTCTCTTGATGTATTATCTCAGTAAACATTGTAAACATGAGTTTATGGTCTCAATCTCTCGTTTCAAGTCTTCTTCTATCCAGCATGATGTTCATTTAGTACTTTATGGTCCATTTAGAGTCCACCAGACCAGAAAGCAGGGGATGCTTTAGGGGCGGGGCTTGTTCTACCATTGTGATTAGCTATTAAGATGACTTTAACACTTAGCTGTTAAGTGTACCTTGGTTTATAAGCTGACTTGGAGCCAGGAAGGTTGCTGCCTGTGTGCAAAGAGCTGTTGTTTACACAGAAGTATCGCAGAGGTCTCCGATTTAATGCAGAAAATGATCACTTCTAGAGCGTCCATGGGTATTAAATCACTTCTGGATACTTTCAAGCGTCATGCAATGTGTCGACCAAAGGATGGATTAAAAACAAGTGCCTTAATCAGGGGATTTGGTTGGAATTTTAGTGCTTTTCAAACTGCACTAATTATCACATCATTCCAGTATCACTGTAATAAGCTGACGAAGTGAGAGCGATGCTGCAGCTGCTGGTCACGCTCACCACCTCCACAAACCAGAGGAAGCAGTTAGAAAACCAGGCCACAATTGATTTTTTTTCCCCCGACACTGTTATATTGTTATTGATTGCCTACAAGTACAAATATTCCATCTTACGGTGACAGAAACAACAGCTGTCAACACTCGAGTTTGACCTTTGGCCCTTTTGCTCCTACAGGTGGATGCCCGATGACGGCCAAGCCGATGGCCGACCGATCATGTGACCCGCCCTGCACCAAGCCACGCTCTCTGTGCACAGAGGTGAGTTTTGATGATGATGATGCATCTTCAGCTGCTGCTACATGGTAATCCCTGTGAAGCTGTTTGATCAGAGATTAATGTGAGACCATAAAGTCTTTTGTCTCCAGTAGTATCTACACTAAAAAAAACAGCTCTGTTAATCTGAGCAAACATGTTTTGGCTGCGGTTGCTGCCTCAGACGCCTCCAGGGGACTCTAACAAAACAGACAGTGTTGATACTGGCATTTAGGTGGTAGCCACACAGCTAGCCGCGTCCTGCTGCAGCTGCTGCAGATGCATTTACCCACTCAACACAGAAGAACGTCTTTCCAACTCCTTTCCACCACGTTAGGAATGAATGAGCAGTTCAAAGACCTCCAATGCGGCTGTGAGAAGGTGCGCTGAAGGCCAAATTGAGCCGCAGACCCCCTGTTGGGATGAAAGCATCTGGATATTTTAAAGAAACAGATAAAAAAAAAAGGAACATAAAAGAATGCTAGGGAAGAAAACACAATAATCTTACCCACCTGGAGTGAAGCTTTATCCTCTCTGAACACACCTGAACTAAAGCACCGCGGCTTAAACAACAGCTGCTGTTTTTTCAGAAACGCAGTAGCAAAGCAGAGACTGTAAGAAACCCTGTTTTTAAACAGGGCGACTCAGAATACACAGGAATAAAATAAATAACTCCCTCTATTAGCTTTACCCGTTACGCTTCAGGGGCTCGATCACAGCGAGGCGGCAAATCAGCTGACGATGTAGCGATGGATCAATCAGGTGATCAAATGTGGACTCAAGCAGACGTGGAAGAGACCCTAAAATATAAATACTGAAAATATATATAGTTCGTTACAACCCACTAATATGAACCTTTCGTTCGTACCACATGTACCTCCATCACAACAGGAAGTCCCGCCTCCTGCTCGATTTGATTTGCTGTCAGACTCTTTTGAAAGCAAATGTTCCTGTGAATAGCATTAAGGGTTTAAAGTGTAAATATACAATTATTCCTGTGTAAGATGGACCGTAAGTTGTAATTGATAGAAGTCTAAGTGATAATTTGTGACATTTTGTTCCTGGTTGTGGTGAGAATGAATTAATAAAATAATATATAGAATCACTTTCTCTCCTCGAACTCAAGTATTGGAACCAACGCTGCTATAGCATTCATACCCAAACTGAGATATCATATTGGCACGTATGGTTACATGGTACCTCATGGGGGATGAGGGGTTTTTACAGAACAAATAGAAGCCACGAGGCAGTATACAGCAGATGAGATGTGCTCGAAGGAGGCTGGATGTCTGCAGGATGAAGGCAGCGTGAGTTTCCACCGAGCACGTATGAACATTACAGCAGCCTCCGGAGACCGAACCCAGATATAAATAAAGCTGTAACGCGGCGCTGAAGAAGAAACACTTCTTCTCTTCCTTTGTTTGCCACTAAGGAGATGAAAACGATCATTTCCTCATTTCCTGCTCGGTCTGCCGTTGGACGTGTACTGTTTGCACGGCGGGGATTTCTGGGGGCCGATTATCCTCCAGAGATTGTCGGGGAGCTGGGGACCCCCTGCAGGGTGATGAATAGAGAGAGAGAGAGAGATATGTGGAGGAGGGGTGGCTTCCCTTCACACACACACAAACACACACACACACACACACACACACCAATCAAACACAAGCCCCGTCTGACAAAACAGACGGCAGCATCACTGCAGTGCTGTTACTGAGCTGATTTTACAATGAGATTGTGCAGCTAAATCACGGCTTCCTGAAAGGTGCTCTGCGTTTTTGTTTTGTTATGTATTTCATTTCAACGTGAACACAAACAGCTCGTACACTCAGAGAGTGCGGAGAGCCCCCTTTTTACCCATTAATCATCGAGGATATGTGTTTTTCATATATAGTGCTCTTTTAAATGAGGGGGTTTTCACACCTGGCCTCTTCCAGCCCAACAAAGGAACTCAGATTGATTAGTCAGCATATTTTTTTGCATATGTGACCCCTCTGAAACCTCCTCAGGAGGTGGTCTGGGTACGGTTTGCACTTCTATTTACCTGGTCATCACAAAGCAGGTTCGTTTCCCTTTGCCATCGTATTTTTAGCCCTCCAGGTTCGTGATTAGGGAAGCCCCAAGAAAAAAAAGGTTGGAAAGTTTGTCTCACACCAACCCAGCTTCTTTACAAGAAACCTACCGGTAAAAAGAAAATCAAGTAGAAAGGCATTCCCGGAGTAGGAGGATGGATGACAGATGTTAATCAGCAGACGGTTAAACAATCCAGAGCTGATTCGGTAGAACGTCAGCAGCAACTAATTGCAGATTTCCTTAATAATCTTTTCTTCCCCCCTGTAGTTTCCCCTTCATCCATTCCTGTTTATTTTGCCTGTGTGGGCTGATTTTCTGCACTTCATTACTGATGTCAGTAATGAATTGTAATCATGTTCCGAGGTCCTCTGACCTTTTTATCTAGCGCCATCTGGAGGTCAGGATTTGTATTTGTTTCACCCGGGAGACCGTTGTTCGTGTTCCGGGCCAAACTAAGTAAATGTTGACATATTTTCAAGTTATTTTACATAGAATATTCTGAAAAAGACTCCATGAATGTAACGAGCTGAAACTACATCCAGTGTCAACATGGAAGTTTATTTTGAAAAGACAGAATGTAATCAACAGAAACTGTACATTCCCTGTGAACGTGGTAGTTTATTTTGAAAATTCGCTCTATATAATCAATGGGAAGGTACATTCCATGTGAACATGGTAGTTTATTTTGAAAATTCGCTCTATATAATCAATGGGAAGGTACATTCCATGTGAACATGGTAGTTTATTTTGAAAATTCGCTCTATATAATCAATGGGAAGGTACATTCCATGTGAACATGGTAGTTTATTTTGAAAAGACGTTCTGCTGCAGCAAGGAAAAGGCTGATTTGTGTTAAACCTCCCTCCCTCCGGTGTCAGGCGGGGGTGTGCGGCTGTGAGGAGGGCTACACTGAGGTGATGACGTCCGACGGCCTGCTGGACCAGTGTACGGTCATCCCGGTGCTGGAGATCCCCACCGCGGGCGACAACAGGGCCGACGTCAAGACCATCCGAGCCTTCAACCCCACGCAGCCTGCAGCCAGCTCACCTGGGAGGGCGGGACGCACCTGGTTCCTGCAGCCCTTCGGCCCAGGTAACGACACCTCAACATCTGACCACGGCTGAATGACCCGATGAGTCTGGATGGTTTTTAAGATGAAGCATAAAGACATAAAGAAGAATGCATTCTCGTGATGTGCAGAAATCCCCACGCATGGCAGCAGTAGGAGTGTTTTCAAACTAGAGCATTTTATGGAGGAAATGTGTGTGTGAGTGCTGAGGACACAACATGATTGCTTGCTAAGCTACAAGAAGTGGAGGGGAGGGGGGGGGGGGTTTAAAAGACAGGGAACGAGAAGGAGGTCCTTTGACAGGAATGGAAATGATGAATGATGAAAGGTCGGAGAGGGAAAGGAAGAAAAAACAGGACGAAAGGATGAAGGAAAGGAAAAAAATGAAAGGATGGAATGGAGAAGGAATAAGGAAACGGTAGAAAGGAAATACACAAAGAGAAACTGAATGAATAAAGAGATTAAAAGAGAAGGAAAATCATCATTAGTTATTATATTAAAGACAAAAACAAACTGTTATGTACAGCTTATTCCAATAGTAATCAAATATTCATCTCATCCAATAGTTCCTCCAGAATTAAAAGCACATTCATGTGTATATCTGTTCTCATTAACACATCATATTTATAGATGAAGGCGCTCCAGCACAATAACACATTTAAAGGTTTTAATTAACGATTAGTTATTGGAGTACAAACATGTGTGTGTGAACCTCTACTGCCCCCCTCAGCGTGGAGAAGGAAGTGAGTGTGATGAGAGTTTACTCTGCAGCGCGTTAACTGTGATTCTCTGACAGACGGGAAGCTGAAGACCTGGGTGTACGGAGTAGCAGCAGGAGCGTTCGTGCTGCTCGTCTTCATCATCTCCATGACGTTATCTAGCATGGTAACGTACCTGCACTTACATGTTATCACTGTCTCTGTTTGGTTCTCATCGTCACATTCATGTTCACCGACATTCAGCGATGCAATGGAAGGTCACCTGGGATGTTTGAACTTTTAAAAGGTTCAAGAGGTACTAAGGTTGATTTAATAAGCCCGTTTATTATTATTATTTGTATACATGAAGGTTAGTTTTATCATTCATAAGGAGTATTGCACAGCATTAACAACATTCTCACTTCCAATTACCATCACAAACGGCCCTTTACTTTCTAGCTATGACTATAGATATCTAAGTTATTTTGGTCGTTGTTAACAATTTTCCAAAAGGATTGCAAATAATTAAGAGTAAATATGATTAGGTATTAAATGAAAATTTAAAAGAAAGTGTATATTGTATATTTTATTATTACTCAATGTGAAAGACATTGAAAGTAATTCACTATTAGGTTTACAAAATCAAAACAAAACCAGAAATAATAACAACCAAAACTAAAAAATAATGATCGTTTGTGGTAGTATTCCTTTAGTTGTGGAGATATAACGAGCTCTCCAACCTTAAGAGATGGAATCCTGCGTGAACCTCCATTACATCACTGCTTGTGTCCATTCATTCATTTTATGTTTCATTTGACTTTGAGTTTCCTCATCATTTGTCCCTTCGTTTCTCGTTTGTTTTTGTTTTTTTCTCTCTCCTCATTCATCACACTCCCCTGCTCAGTTATTGTGGTTGTTGCCTTTGCTGCAAGTCGAGCTCCAAGTCCCCCTCAGACGGGGTTTACTGGATGGACCCAAACAACGACACAGTGCCTTACACCTGTCCTGCCTGCCAGAAACTAGAGCAGGACGAGTTGCAGTGGCACGACCAACTCCAGCAGCAGCAATATCAGGCAGACAACGTGCAACAACCTCCTCCATCACAACAAGGACAGCCACCGCCGCCGCCGCCACCCACAGCACCTCACTTTGAAACTCTCATCACTTAGTCAGGGTGTCACCTCACTCACACTGGAGGTCACTCCCTGTGCCTGACATTCATTCGTGCCCGAACACATCTAGTGCCTGTTCACTCATTTCAGTGGATCTCTTCCTGGAGGTGAGCACGACCGAACATCACTGAGGGCTTTTACTGGAGATACAAACTACGATTTGTATCATTCAGATGAGATGTTATAAGTTTAATCTGGACCGAGAGGCAAACCTCCGGGTCTGAAAAGTGAAGCCCACGCTGAAGTGCCTTAAACCTGCATTCTCTCTGCTGACCACCAGGGGGAAACTCCTCTGGTTGTAAAAAAGGAACTCTGATTGCATGGAAGTCAATGAGGAAATGACCCTACCCTTTCAAGTCTTCAATACAGCAAGATGATATTTAGTAATTGATGGTCAATTTAGAGTCCAACAGACCAGAAAGTAAGGGATGTTTAGTTTGTGGCTACATTGCGATTGACAGGTCGCTAACTAGCTTCCTCGATACCTAGTTAATTAGATACCTAGTTAACTAGATACCTAGACACCTCGCTACCGAGTTGACTAGATACCTAGACACCTAGCTAACTAGCTACCTAGTTGACTAGATACCTTGCTAACTAGAAACCTTGATACCTAGTTAACTATATGTCAACACCTAGTTAACAAGATATCTAGACACCTCGCTAACTTGTTAGCCAACAAGCTAACTAGCCAGATATCCGTTCCCAGAGCTGTGTCGGCTTTTTTTCCCTTTACCCACTTTCCGACCCCACCATATTGTCACCATGACAACTATCAACATTTGTACTTGTCCCATGACTACTCCTGTTCTATTTCTTTGGGTCAGGAATGTGAAAAAGATTATTTTGTTTATTTGTTTGTTTGTTTACAGCAAAAAGCCAAAGAAGCCACAGCGACGGCAGATGAACAACAGACTGAAGCCGCTGACTCTGGCCTACGATGGAGACGCCGACATGTAGAGAAGTCTTCCCGCTGACCACAGTGACCTACAGACATTCGTCCTACTGCAGGACACACAGGGTTGCTATGGAAACCCTTGATGTCAGGGCTGCCGCTGGGCATTGTTCGACCTTTACGTATGTGGACACCCTGGGAAGACGATTCTGACGGAAAGAGAAACCTCAAAGTTCACAAACCAGAATCCATGTCCATCAACAGCCTTGATGTTGCCATCCTCTTTTTTTTTTTTTAATTTGATCTCTATTTTGATACTTTGTTTCACAAGAGCCTTCATGAATTCTTTATCTTCTTCTGGAAGTTTGCCTTTGCTTCTCTTCCATCAACTACTGCCGTTAACATGGAGATGGTCACCGCGGAAACAAAGATTTTGCTCTAAAAGCACAAATCTTCATTTTGTTTTTCTAGGTTTCTTTTTGGTTTCATTGTGTCACCGCTGAGCAGGATCATTTCCTGACGACACTTCCCGTCATTCTTCGTTGAACATGTTATTGTGGCCTGGGTTCATCTCGGAAGAAAAGAAACCAGAGAAGACGAACACGATGATTCCCGGAGCCACCGTCATCTGCCTGCCTCCCCCTTCTCCGATTTCAGGCATCATTTTTTGCACTATATTAGTGCAGCATGATATGTACTTATGTCTAGCTTCGCCATAGGAAACAGCCTCTCTCAATACAAGATGGTGTACTGTCTTGTGCTAGAAATGTAAAAAAAAAAAAAAAAAGTAGACTTTTTTGCATACAGAACTCACCAATGTTTGTTAATATTTTTCTTCTATTACCTCTTCTGTGTGATACAACGGGACTCAATGTAAATAGGAATTTTTCTGCGGTCTCAACTTTACCTTTCTAGTATTTACAGCTACACATCCCAAACTCCATTTATTTATTCTCTGACGATTGTTTGACTGTGTCTTAAGATCACAATCTTTTGCTTTTGTATATTACGTGACTGTCATCGACTCAGACTGCAGGAGATAAATAGAAACCCCCCCCGCCATTGTGAAAGCTGAGATATGAGAAGAAGAAAAGTGGAAACAAAACCTCATTTAATGTAGAATCTTCAAGTAATAAGTTCAGAGATTAATCTTGGAATTCAGTTCACATCAATCAGAATTCTGAGTTTAATGGAAAATATCAGATGTGACAATGAAAAGCATCAGAATCAGAAAATCTGACTTCTTTGATTTTGATTCATGTCTCTTTCATTTTAGGGGTCAAAATACTTGTATTCGTCCAAGAGCTCTCTGTCTTTTGTGCATCTTTGTGACACAATAACTGCACACAATCTACTGATTTTTTTTTTTTTTTCAAGATTCAAACTCATTTATTTTATTTATTTATCTTTCGTGCCTGCACCTATTGTCAGCGGAGACGACATTACGCAATAAAACATTCATGAAAACTATAAAACTTTAGGAAAAACACCACAAAAGCATCAACACTTTGGGACTCGCAGTCTTGAAACACTGGACCCTCCCCCCCATTAAGTAGTCTTCCTCCATATTTAATATTACGTCTCTAGCTCTGCCTGTTACTTATGTGTCCGCCATGAAAAGGATCCGGATTGACTTCCCATTGACATGGTTTTCATGTTCAGTGATACAGATTGGAGAACCCATTTCACGACCCACCGTGTGACTCGGCTGGAACAAAACAGGGATTTGCCTTTAGTGACTGTTACTCGTCGTTCATCACCGGGTTAATTTTCCATTGACCTTTGGTTACTAGCCGTCCATCATTTCTTGAAGATTGGAAACTTGGGTATCCTGTTGCCTTGGTATTTACACTTTGTGGCGCTTTGTTGACAGTATTTTTTGACCCAAATGAACCACAAGTCTTGGTCCAGCCCTCACAATGGGGGAAGGCCAGACCATGTGACCCGAGATCCTGGTCCTTCAAGGAACCAGAATCAGGGTCCAACCAGAAGTCTGATTTTCATACGACTTTCGTAAACAGCAAGTCTAAAGAGTTTATAAATGACAAAAACGAAATTGTATTAATATTGGTAATGAATTCATGCTTAAATCCCTTTTTGATCATGTTAATATTTCATGTTAATCTTTTATAAATCCACCAGGGTTTTCGTCACATGAGTCAGTACTGCGTTGAGTCTGCAAAAATACATTTTAGTTATGGATCTATTATTGATCACCCAAAATATAAAATATACACAGGTCTCCTGAGGTGTCCTGCCGCGTTCTAATCCAGTCTAACGCTGTAAACTGTAGAACACCAGGACTCAAACCATTCTGTAAAAATCCTTTCCAAAAGCTTTGCCACTGAAAACTTAAAACTCTGTTCAGGGGGAATCTTTGTATTTACTGACATGTATTTTGAAGTCCAGCCACCCAAAGTGAACAGAATATTATTTACCAGTATGAGACTTCATATCATTGCCAGTGAATGGCAGTTTAATATTCTGTGGAGTTTGTTGATAGTACGTTGATGGAATGTTTAATTTATATCTCTTGGAATATGAGTTGTAAATAAAGTGCTTCATATTTCTTTTTTTAATTTATTGTTCATGTACCATAACGTGTTTCCTTTTTTTACTGCACAAGATATGCAAAAAAAAAAAAAAAAAAAAACTGGAGGCGTGAATGTGGGTGTGCTAAAGCGATATTGATAACCTGCTGATGAACTCTGTCCTTTTCCTACCGTTGGTTTATATGTATTTGACTAATTGCTAATAATAAACAAGGGAAATATTTGAATGTGTTTCCATATTGTTTGAAATCGGTTCGGTTTTAAGGTTCGTGCTAAAATTAAACCATAAAATATGAATTACAGGAAAGTATAAAAGGTGGAAATTATGTGAACGTTAAATTATACCGTGACATTTTCTTGACAAACTAGAGGTATTCTTTTTTATGATTTTTCTGACATAATATAAAATTACCTTGAATTATTGTTACAACATATGGGGAAGCACGGAACTGTATTGTCCACTTTTATTTTTGAAGAATTCGTACCGGAAGCAATTCACCGATGCTAACTTTAGCAATGCCGAGTCTGGTTGGAAAGGTCTTTTATAACCCTGTTATAACCACCACAACCCGGATGTATGATAAACGTATTTAAATGTAAAGCACACTTGCCTGTTAGCCATAAATGCTAAATGAAGTTAGCGTAGCTGCTAGCGTCAAACCGACGGAGACGGAACTCAGCCACACAGCGCTGCTATCCGTTAGTGACCAAACTGGACTTTTCATGGACCCGCGATGTCTGGATAAACTTTCCCGAGTGGACTCTGTGTTGGTTAATTCATTTAAAAACGTCTGGATTATCTCCTGGCGGTCCTGCGAGGCTAATGCAATTAGCATGTTAGCTGAAAGTAGACTCGACTTTAAATTGCACAAGGATGCGTCATAATTACGATCTTGAGATAATTGTGATACCTGATTTCCCGAGTTGCGGTGACCAGAAACTTTCAACATGGCGGAGAACATGGATTCACGAATGGATGGTACGTAATTATTTATTTTTAACAGTGACACATAATTGTGTATGTATATGTATCCGCTACTCAGACTGGCTCGCTGCCATTCTTATAACATTGCAGGGGAAACACAGACTAATGATGAATGAATAAGTGTTGACATGAAATGATAGACTTCTGAGATGTTCCATTATTCTCCACAGACGTCCAGCAGCTGGTGGTGAGTGAAAAAGAGGTTCCCTTTGAGCAGCAGGACTGGAGCTCCAGTCTGGACCAGGAGGACCCAGACCCCCCGCACATAAAGGAGGAGCAGGAGGAACTCTGGATCAGTCAGGAGAGAGAGCATCTTCAAGGCCTGGAGGAGGTTGATATCAAGTTCCCGTTGACTCTTGTCCATGTGAAGAGTGAAGAAGATGAAGAAGACGATGAAGAGAAACCTCAGTCCTCAGGGCTGGTTTCAGCTGCAGCCAGAGACTCACCTGAACAGATGAAAACAGAAGCTGATGAAGAGGACTGTGGGGGACCAGAACCAGCCAGGAACTCCGATTCACATTTACAACCAGATACTGATGGCAAGACTGGAGACTCTTCTGAACCTGAGACTGATGACAGTGCTGATTGGCAGGAGAGCAGAGAACCTGACATTGATTTGAGATGGAGTGCTGTGGAGAAACCATTCAGTTGCTCTGAATGTAGGAAAACATTTGGCAGCAGGGAAAATCTGAAGAGACACATGAGAACTCATGCAGGAGAGAAACCTTACAGCTGCTCAGTGTGTGGTAAAGATTTCACTGTAAATGACACTCTGAAGAAACACATGAGAACTCACACAGGAGAAAAACCTTTCACCTGTTCAGTGTGTGGTAAATGTTTTACTTTAAATAGTTCTCTGAAGACACACATGAGAACTCATACAGGAGAAAAACCTTTCAGCTGCTCAGTGTGTAAGAAATATTTTACACATACTGGAAATTTACAGACGCACATGAGAACTCACACAGGAGAAAAACCTTTCAGCTGCTCAGTGTGTGGTAAATGTTTCACTGTAAATAGTTCTCTGAAGACACACATGAGAAATCATACAGGAGAAAAACCTTTCAGCTGCTCAGTGTGTGGTAAAGGTTTCACTGTAAATCAACATCTGAAGACACACATGAGAACTCATACAGGAGAAAAACCTTTCAGCTGCTCAGTGTGTGGTAAAGGTTTCACTGAAAATGGTACTCTGAAGAAACACATGAGAACTCACACAGGAGAAAAACCTTTCAGCTGCTTCGTTTGTGAGAAATCTTTTGCACAGTCAGAACATTTACAGGACCACATGAGAACTCATACAGGAGAAAAACCTTTCAGCTGCTCAGTGTGTGGTAAATGTTTCACTGCAAATAGAGCTCTGAAGAGACACATGAGAACTCGCACAGGACAGAAACCTTTCAGTCAGGACATTGTCTGCCCATTGATGATAAAACAACTGCCACAATGAAGCTAAGTTAGTGCCCTGCTAACAGGACTGCCCTGGTGACTGACTGACAGGCTGCAGGTTGTGTCTGTTTGTGTCGAGAGAGAGATGGATCTTATTTAGTGTGGTGTTTAATAAAAAGATTGAAATACAAACAATGTGGAAGATGTGAGGTTGGGTCTTCTCTTTTTTTTTTTTTTTTTTTGTAAAACAAAAAAAAACGTTTACAGTAAAGTCCCCAAAAAAGGTAATGTTGGGTTCCAGAAAAACAGGAAATGCGTTCAACTTCATGGGCTCATATTTTTCACTATATATAAAATCTGTATAAAATACTGACTAACTAATGAATACCAATACAACGAGTGTCATCTGCTTCAGTATTACAGAGGAGTTCAGGAGATGTAGGGTAGATAGCAATTATTAGGAGGATTTAATGGCACCATAAGCGTTCCTATCCACCATCCGGCCCAGAAGGTGGCGGTAATACAGCTCAAATCTGTTTGCCAATCGCATTTAAACAGTAGAAGAAGTAGTTCCAGAGGAACCGGATGTTTGTGATTTAGCAAGATGGCGCCTGGCGTTAGTAGAGACAGCGAGAAACAGAGTTCCTTCGTGGTGTTGAGAAAGTGTCTGTTAGCTTCACGAGTACTGATCCATCAGAGTCTCTGTGTGTCTGGATAAACCTGTCTGGATGGACTTTGTACTCTTCACCTTTTATTCGGAATGTTTTAACTCTGAATCATCTCCCGAGAGCCTACGAAGCTAAGCTAGCTAGCTTAGCATGCTAGCTGGAAACAGATTTTGACGGAGTTTGTGTGGAGTAAAAACGTCTCTCTCGTCGCGGGAAAATGAGTAAAGTCCAAGTGATGAGAGCTTTGGTGGAGCAGCGACTAAGTTCGGCTGTTGAAGAGATATTTGGGCTGTTTGAAAGAACGGTAGCAGAATACGAGGAGGAACTTTCTCGTTCTAAAGTGGAGAACGAGCGACAGCGGAAGCTACTGGACGCTGTTTCCATCCCTGAAGTCCGGTTACACAGAGCAGGTTGGTTCACTTTCCTTCTCCTCTCACTGTTCACGGGCTCAACTTTGAAGATTTATTTCTCCGTAGTTAAATATTTTAAAAAGCTGTATATTTGACAGTTGAATGGTTTATGTATCTTATGGGTTATTAAACTTATCAAACGTGGGTTCTGCCATTTCATCAGTTTCGGAGGGGAAACACTAAGTACAATTTTTAAAAGAGAGTAGGTAATATCAGTTGATTTACAATTAATGTGGTGTGTTTCTCAAAATGCCCACTAGATGGTAGCATTACTGCAATAATGCTATACATTTGCATTAAGCTTTGTATAGTTAGAAACCCAGTCGTATTTTTTAATGGTCGTGCATCATTCCTTCGTTTTCCCCAGAGACGGGAGATCCGTATTTCTATTCTGAAAAAGAGCCTCTGATGATGGAAACACCATCATTTTCATCACCAGACGCTGGTAGTCCTTTAAGCTATAGCTTTCAATGTAAACTTGTTAAGATCCCTGTTTTAATGGCGACGATTTATTGCAGCCAAAGTGTACTTTTTAATGTGATGGTTGTGTGAATTATATTTTACATTACGACTATTATGCTAATAATTACATTTATTTCATTTGATTGATTAGAAATCACAGTTTTCCTTTTTTAAACACCACATTTGTGTTTGTAAAGACATTCTATTATAATGCAGACTGGCTAACAAACAGCTGATCTAATGACGCCAGAAAAAAACAGTGTACTGGTGACTGATTGTTCAGCTTCTTTTTACTAAAATGTCTCTGTAACGTTTTTGTGTGTGTGTTTACTGTTTTCCTGCAGACGTCCAGCAGCTGTTCATGACTAAAGAAGAGGTTCCCTTAGAGCAGCAGGACTGGAGCTCCAGTCTGGACCAGGAGGACCCACACATTAAAGAAGAAGAGGAAGAACTCTGGACCAGTCAGCAAGGACAGGAGAATGGTGGCCTGGAGGAGGCTCATATCAAGTTCCCAATGACTCTTGTGAAGAGTGAAGAAGACAACGATGAAGAGAAACCTCAGTCCTCAGGGCTGGTTTCAGCTGCAGCCAGAGGCTCAACTGAATACATGGAAACAGAAGCTGATGAAGAGGACTGTGGGGGACCAGAACCAGCCAGGAACTCAGATTCACATTTCCAACCAGATACTGATGACAAGACTGGAGACTCTTCTGAACCTCAGACTGGACACAGTGATGGTTGGCGAGAGACCAGAGAACGTCGGTCAGGTTTAAAGGCTTTGAAGCATGAGGAAGTCCCTGACAGTGACTTTAATTGTGGTGCTGATGAGAAACCTTTCAGATGTTTTCTTTGTGGGAACACATTTGGCACTACTGGAAGTCTGAAGAGACACATGAGATATCATTCAGGAGAAAAACCATACAGCTGCTTAATGTGTGGTAAAGGCTTTGCGGAAAGTGGAAATCTGCAGAGACACATAAGATGTCATACAGGAGAAAAACCTTACAGCTGCTCAGTTTGTAAGAAGACCTTTACACTGAGTCAACATTTACGAATACACATGAGAACTCATACAGGAGAAAAACCTTTCAAATGTTCGGTTTGTGGTAAAGGTTTCACTGTAAACGGAGCTCTGAAGAGACACATGACAATTCATACAGGAGAAAAGCCTTTCAAATGTTCCGTTTGTGATGAAAGATTTGCACGTAACGCAGTTCTGAAGGTGCACATGGTGACTCATACAGGAATGAAGTCACTCTAGTGGTTCAGTATGTAATAAAAGTTTTATACAAAAGATAAATTGACATGCCGCATGGCGCATCACAGCGGGAGGAAGCATTTAGTTGCACAGTTTGTTGTAAAGTTTACAACACGAGCACCTGTTAGTCTGAGTAACGTTACATCCTGGTACTAACACACAGGCATCCTCACTTAACACACTTTCAGTTGTGTGGAATTATAATTATGTATTTCCAAAGTCTGTGTGTCATTCATGGCACAATTCAAACTGGATGGAAATCCATGTTGCGAGCACCTCGGTACCTTTTTGCATTGCAGTGTTTGTTATGTGGATCATGCTACAGTGTTTCTTTTTTTTATTGGTTTCTTTGTGAATTGAACCATTTAAAATTTAATTTAAAATATTTCATGCATGTAGTTTACTGTTAATTGTTTTGACTGTGAATATAAAAGTTGTGTAGATGTAGTTACACTGAAAATCTGTTCAAAAGAAGGAAATAAACTGGTCTAAACAGTGTTTTGTTTCAAGAATATACAGATTTTGATAGCTTACATAACATGAGGTATTCTTCTAAATTTGTTTGTCATATTCTATGGTAAATTCTCAGATTTCTCATGTTTAAATTATGTCTTTATACTGTACTTTTGTTTTTATTATAATGCACAATCACCATGTCAAATTCCTTGTATATGAAAACATACTTGGCAGGAAACACTTTCTGATTATGTGTTCGTCCAGAAGATCCTTCAGTATTTGGAGTGAGATCTGCAATTTATCCCCTTCCACTTCTGCTGAAATGTGCATTTTCCCCTTGAATACAATTTATACACTTTCATTTGATCACCTATTGATTTAGAGGAAGGAAATAACTACATTTTAATTCATATTATATACATTATTTATAAAAACAAGTAAGACTACTTAATGCTGGACAACCACTACAGAGAAGCACGGGCCTGTAACAAACATTTTTGCCACCTTTATTTTGAAGAAGTCGTACCGGAAGTTATTCACCGATGCTAACTTTAGCAATACCGAGTGTGGTTGGAAATGTCTGCTGCCTCCTCGTACTAAACCGTTTAAGTCCTGCTGTTTCCAACACGTTGGTCACCAGATAGAACCGGACTGAACCACTAGAACCTGCATGTATGGCTAAACGTATTTAAGTGGACTTAGCGCGAAGTATAAACTCAGACGTGTCTCTCTGTTAGCCACAAATGCTAAATAAAGTTAGCGTAGCTGCTAGCGTCAAATCGACGGGGACGGAACTCGGCCACACAGCGCTGCTATCCGATAGTGACTCGAATTGTAATTTTCATGGACCCGCGATGTCCGGATAAACTTCGCTGAGTGGATTATAAATTGTTTAATTAATTTAAAAACGTCTGGATTATCTCCTGGTGGTCCTACGAGGCTAATGCAATTAGCATGCTAGCTGAAAGTAGACTCGACTTGGAAATTGCTCATGAACGCGTCATAATAACGATCTCTGAGATAATTGTGATACCTGATTTCCTGAGTTGGGGTGACCAGAAACTTCCAACATGGCGGAGAAGAGGACGAATTCACAAATGGATGGTACGTAATTATTTATTTTTAACAGTGACACATAATTGTGTATGTATATGTATCCGCTACTCAGACTGGCTCACTGCCATTCCTATAACATTGCAGGGGAAACAGTGACTAATGATGAATGAATAAGTGTTGACATGAAATGATGATTCTCCACAGACGTCCAGCAGCTGGTGGTGAGTGAAGAAGAGGTTCCCTTTGAGCAGCAGGACTGGAGCTCCAGTCTGGACCAGGAGGACCCAGACCCCCCACACATTAAAGAAGAACAGGAGGAACTCTGGATCAGTCAGGAGGGAGAGCATCTTCAAGGCCTGGAGGAGGCTTATATCAAGTTCCCGTTGACTCTTGTCCTTGTGAAGAGTGAAGAAGAAGATGAAGATGAAGAGAAACCTCAGTCCTCAGGGCTGGTTTCAGCTGCAGCCAGAGACTCACCTGAACAGATGAAAACAGAAGATGATGAAGAGGACTGTGGGGGACCAGAACCAGCCAGGAACTCCGATTCATATTTACAAACAGATACCGATGACAATGCTGGATACTTTTCTGAACCTGAGACTGATGACAGTGCTGATTGGCGGGAGACCAGAGAACCTCGGTCAGGTTTAAAGGCTTTGGAAAATGATGAAGTCCCTGGCAGTGATTTTAGATGTAGTGCTGCTGAGAAACCATTTGGTTGCTCTGAGTGTGGGAAAACATTTGGCTCTAGTGGAAATCTAAAGAGACACGTGAGAACTCATACAGGAGAAAAACCTTACAGTTGCTCTGTTTGTACGAAATCTTTTGCACGAAGTGGAATTTTACAGACACACATGAGAACTCATACAGGAGAAAAACCTTTCAGTTGCTCTGTTTGTATGAAATCTTTTGCACGGAGTCAACATTTACAGGACCACATGAGAACGCATACGGGAGAAAAACCTTTCAGCTGCTCCATTTGTCAGAAATCTTTTGCACAGAGACAACATTTACAGCAACACATGAGAACTCATACAGGAGAGAAACCTTTCAGCTGCTCAGTGTGTCGTAAAGATTTCATTAAAAGGGCAAATCTGAAGCGACACATGAGAACACATACCCCAGGAAAAAACTTTACAGCTGTTAAGTTTGTGACATTTACCGAGAGTCATTTTTGCACTTAAAGTGCTTGAGCAGCCGTTATTCATTCATCCGCTAAAGTTGGGTAAAGGAGTTATTTTACTTCCTGTTTTCCGTCCAACATAATGTTACAGTTTTATTTGCGTGGTGTCATCAGGTCAAAAGACATGCATTTCTTTGTTTTTGGTCCTTAAAATGTCTTTCTCATGTAGTCCTCATGTAGTCTCAGGGGTCCTCACAACATGCCTTTAAAGTGTGTTGCTCAAAAAACACTTAAATCCTGGATATTAGCAAGCCTAAAAACAGGCTGTTTCTGTGTCTGGAGCTGTAAATGATTATGAGCTGTCTGACCACGCCCCTGCCTGGAAGAGGATGTGGCCGATTGCTGCTCATCACAAAAGAGCCAATATAATATTGTAAATATATCATTTTTAAACTTTATTATTCATAAATAATAAAGAAAAAGAGGCCAGATTGTAATGACAAACTTTATTTTGTAATTTTCTTCCTCTCAATGAATCCATGATCAATTGAAAGTATATATGGATAATATATATATATATATATATAATAAGAAAGTCTAGTAAAATATGAGTTGCATGCAAGGAAGACACATCAGAAGTATTAATAAAGATAAACAGACAAAAGATATATTATTTGCATAGACAAAGCGTTCAATACTGTCAAACACAATATTTGATTTGATGTATTAGATGTTTTGGTTTTGGTCAATACTTTAAAAGATTCTTTAGCCATGGTTGGAATTGACATTAAAAAAAAAAAAAGGATTATTGGCTTCCAGTTTTTTCATAAATTAAGTGATTAATTGTTTGAGTTATGGACAAGAGGTTGGATCTATGTCACTCTTTTTTTGGGTCATTTAAGGTGTTCCCATTGATTATGAATGTTGTTAATGTGTGTCTGAAGTGAGGTCCCACCACTAGTCTGGAACAGGTCTGTAGCTTCAGTGGGTCCCGCCCCCTATAGGCGGGTTAAAAGCATGAGACAATAGTGTTGTCGTCTTACGCCCTCTAATGAAAGCACTACTGCCACCAGCTGAAATGCAGTGTGGATCAAATAACCTTAAAACAAACCAAACGAAATAAATAAATAAACAAATAAACAACTAATGATAATAATACTGGCTTGTAACGAAAACGTTGGTCACTTTTATTTTGAAGTCGTACCGGAAGCAATTCGCCAGGGCTCGAACAAGTCTATCCTTTCGAACAGTTTTTATCATGGCTGCCATTTATTTACTTCCGGGTCGCTTCTTAAGCAAAAAAACAGACTATTGGATCGCAGCCAGAGTTCCTTCGTGGTGTTGAGAAAGTGTCTGTTAGCTTCACCAGTACTGATCCATCACAGTCTCTGTGTGTCTGGATAAACCTGTCTGGATGGGCTTTGTACTCTTCACCTTTTATTCTGAAGGTTTTACCTCTGTATCATCTAATTAGCCGGTAGCCTATGAAGCTGAGCTAGTTAGCTTAGCATGCTAGCTGGAAACAGAGTTTTTGACGGAGTTTGTGTGGAGTAAAGAAAAGTTTCTCTCCTGTGAAAATGTGTAAAGTCGAAATGCTGAGAGCTTTGGTGGAGCAGCGACTAAGTGCGGCCGCTGAAGAGATATTTGGGCTGTTTGAAAGAACGGTAGCAGAATACGAGGAGGAACTTTCTCGGTCTAAAGAGGAGAACGAGCGGATACGGAAGCTACTGGACGCTGACTCCAAACCTCAGCTTCAGTTAAACCGAGCAGGTTGGTTCACTTTACTTCTCCTCTAACTGTTCACGGGCTCGACTTTAAGGGCTTCTGTGTCCTGAATTAAGTCCTGCATTGATAACTGATATATCTTCAGTTAAAGCATGTAAAGCCTAATCAAGAAAAGGTACCCGAGACTGACAAATAACAAGAAAATGAAGAGGCATACATTTTAAACAAAGATTAGAACAATACAAACAACATCAGTAACGATGGAGAGTAACAGTAATTGTAGGGTGTGTGTGTGTGTGTGTGTGTGTGTGTGTGTGTGCGCGTGCGCGCGCGTGTGTGTGTGTGTGTGTGTGTGTGTGTGTGTGTGTGTGTGTGTATGTGTTTCTATTCACTTGGGTAAAAACAAAAAAGTCAACAATATTTTTAGGTTGTCTGCTGGGGGTTAAGACCACTAAATATTTAGATAAGTCAGATACAAAAGATCAGTAAATGTTGATACCAATACTTTTGCAAATATATCTGATGCTAATGTTTAGCACCGATTAGTATCACAGTATCTATTTTTATTTTTCTTGACAAGCCTATGACTGAATTTCTGCTGGTGCATTGTATTTTGACAGTTTGTCTGTCTGTCGGTATGCTTGTTTGGTAACTGAGCACATGGAGTGTAAGAGGGGAGGATGGCAGTAAAAATAGTGTACGTAGTGGTGACTGATTTTTAATTTGTTTTACTGAAATGCTCTAACATCTGTGTATGTGTGTTTCCTGTTTTCCTACAGACGTCCAGCAGCTGGTGGTGAGTAAAGAAGAGGTTCCCTTTGAGCAGGAAGACTTGAGCTCCAGTCTGGATCAGGAGGACCCAGACCCCCCACACATTAAAGAAGAACAGGAGGAGCTATTGACCAGTCATAAGGAAGAGCAGCTTCAAGGGACCGAGGAGGTTGATATCAAGTTCCCATTGACTCTTGTACCTGTTAAGAGTGAAGATAAGGATGGAGAGGAACCTCAGTCCTCAGGGCTGGTTTCAGCTGCAGCCAGAGACTCAACAGAACCGATGGAAACAGAAGCTGATGAAGAGGACTGTGAACGAGCCAGGAACTCAGATTCACATTTACAACCAGATACTGATGACGAGATTGGAGACTCTTCTGAATCTGAGACTGAACACAGTGATGGTTGCCAGGAGACCAGCGAACCTCAGTCTGGTTCAAAGGCATCGACAAATGATGCCCCCGCCAGTGAATTTAATTGTAGTACCGATGAAACCCCATTAAGTACAAGTCTGAAGGGCCACATAGGCTGCCATACAGGAGAAAAGCCTTTCAGCTGCTCAGTTTGTGGTAAAGCTTTTATTCAAAGTGGAGATCTGAAGAAACACATGAGAACTCACACAGGAGAAAAACCTTTCAGCTGCTCAGATTGTGACAAATCTTTTACACAGCGTCAAAGTTTACAGAGACACGTGAGAACTCATACAGGAGAAAAACCTTTCAACTGCTCGGTGTGTGGAAAAGATTTCACTGAAAAGGGAGGTCTGAAGAGACACATGAGAACTCACACAGGAGAAAAACCTTTCAGCTGCTCAGTTTGTAAGAAATCTTTTGCACAGAGTCAACATTTACAGGACCACATGAGAAGTCATACAGGAGAAAAACCTTTCACCTGCTCAGTGTGCGGTAAAGGTTTCACTGTAAATGGAGTTCTGAAGAGACACATGAGAACTCATACAGAGAATCCTTGTAGCTGCTCAATTTGTAAGCTGTTTAACTGAGACGTTTTACTTAAAATGCTTGAGCAGCCTTTTTGTTTACCCTTTATTTGCTACAGTTGGGAAAGGAGTTCTTTTACTTTCTGTGTTCCCCTCAACATAAAGTTATGCTTTCTAACAGTTTGTCACAAAAGCCTCATCAGGTCAAAAGACATTAATCGCTAAGTTTTTAATCCTTACAATGTGATGGAAATTCCCATTTCTCTTCCATAACAATATTTTTTTTAACTTGAAATTTGAAGAATTATGCTAAAGTGCCCCCAACATTAGAAAAAAGGCAAAATCATGTTTGTTTATATTTCTTTTTTTAATTGTATTGGGTATTATTGTTCATACACATTGGTGACTGGGATGGCGATTGATTGAAAACTGTTTAAAAATGTTATTGAAGAAAAACTGCTCTTGCTTTCCATTCAAATGTTCTTTTTCACATTTCTGTTTCTTAGCCTAAAACAGTGCTTTTGTTTGCCAAGAAAATAATGTCGACACATATTCAGTAGCTTAGGCACTAAAAATATAAATAATAAAGCCCGACTTTGTTAAAGGCAGTGTAACATTTTAAGTAATTTATTATCCAAAATCAATATCTTCATTCATAAATAGTTCCTCATGAGTGTGTAATTACCTCTGCCGATGATATGATTCATCCTTGTAAGCCATTTATTTCTTATTTGTATTCACATTGGAGGGGTATGTCCCCAGGAGGTTTCCATGTCGTTACGCCATTTTGAAAACGATAGCGATTTCATTCAGAGCGTGAATTAAAGTAGATCACATCATCCAGAGGCACATCCGGACATGTAGGGTGGAGCACAGGACCAGCTCCCCCCTGGGACAGAGAGCAACTTGTACCGACTTGGCGAACATCAAACTTGGCAACATTAATCACTATCTTACTTGAGGAGTAAGTTTGGACTTGTTTGAAACCTCATCACCTGAAAGAATACTGGTGAAGTAGTATTGGATGACATGTTGTCGTAGCTTCTTGGAACATAACGGCTACCGTAGTTGCAACAAAGTGATGCGTAGAGAGCACTATTCGTTTAAATGCAAAATACAATTTCACCACTAGATGGGAGTAAATCCTACACTGTCTCTTTAAGGAAAACAATATCACATTCAAAACGAATGTTGTTTACTGATTAAATGTATTCTTTTGCACAAAAAAGAGGGAAATAACTAATATTTATAAAAATGTGTGAGTGATGACAAGTTGTTACTTCATAAAGAATATATATTGGGTTTTAAGTTTAATTTAGCTTCCTTATTTTAGGATTTTAGTGAAGGGGGGTCATTTTTACCCTGAGGGCCCAGAGAGGAGTGAATTCATATCGGGACTAAATAAATAAATAAATAAAAAAACGCAATACTACAGTGGAGAATATGCTACAAAAGACAGAAATCCGAAATCATCTAATTAAATACGTACTATTTCGTTTAATTTGTTTGTTTCTATTGTATTTTCCTGCCGATCCACTGATGTACACTTCCACCCAGTAGGGGGCGGTAATACAACCGTTAAGATGGGTTGCCCACCGCTTTTAAACACCAGAGAAAAAGAAAACGCGGCTGAACCGGATGTTTGTCTTTTAGCAATATGGCGTCTCACGTTAGTAGCCCCTATGTTGTGTTGAGAAAGTGTCTGTTAGCTTCACCAGTACTGATCCATCAGAGTCTCTGTGTGTCTGGATGGACTTTGTACTCTTCACCTTTTATTCTGAATATTTTAACTCTGAATCATCTCCCGGGAGCCTACGAAGCTAAGCTAGTTAGCTTAGCATGCTAGCTGGAAACGGATTTTGACGGAGTTTGTGTGGAGTAAGACCGTCTCTCTCGTCGCGGGAAAATGAGTAAAGTCCAAGTGATGAGAGCTTTGGTGGAGCAGCGACTAAGTGCGGCTGTTGAAGAGATATTTGGGCTGTTTGAAAGAACGGTAGCAGAATACGAGGAGGAACTTTCTCGTTCTAAAGAGGAGAAGGAGCGACAGCGGAAGCTACTGGACGCTGTTTCCATCCCTGAAGTCCGGTTACACAGAGCAGGTTGGTTCACTTTCCTTCTCTTTTCACTCAACTTTGACACCTCCTGTTTCCTGAATTCAAATTGAAAGACGTGAGGCCAAAAACTGATTCATTTCTCACGGAATTTATACAGTGGAGTATTTATACTGTGTGGTATTAGTGTTTCTGCAGGAAATCATCAGAATGCTTCTCCCACCAACGTTAACAAGTAAAATTACTGCATTTGACATGTAATTTGGATTAAAGTATAATGTCCGATTTTACTGTACCTTTTCCTTGGGACGGAGCGAGAATGCTGCTCAGGGTCTTGCTGGCGATCACAATATTATCAGGGTATACAAGGGGATTTTTAAATTCCTGATGGTATGATTTGCATCACCGTCATAAATACAGATGCTCCCCTTTCTGTCATCCTATGTTGATATGATGTATTGTGGTAAACACACAAAAGGTGCCACCAAAAATCAATCTCTGGTGTAAAAGGCTCCAGAGCTTATGAATGATGGCATAACTGTATATGTACAGGTGACTGACTGTTTAACTGATATGTATATGTAATGTGTGTTTACTGTTTTCCTGCAGACGTCCAGCAGCTGTTGGTGACTAAAGAAGAGGTTCCCTTTGAGCAGCAGGACTGGAGCTCCAGTCTGGACCAGGAGGACCCAGACCCCCCACACATTAAAGAAGAAGAGGAAGAACTCTGGACCAGTCAGGAGGGAAATCAACTTCAAGGCCTGGAAGAGGTTGGTATCCAGTTCTCGTTGACTGTTGTCCCTGTTAAGAGTGAAGAAGATGACGATGAAGAGAAACCTCAGTCCTCAGGGCTGGTTTCAGCTGCAGCCAGAGACTCAACTGAACAGTTGAAAAAGGAATATGATGAAGAGGACTGTGGAGGACCAGAACCAGCCACGAACTCAGATACACATTTCCAATCAGATACTTATGACAAGATGGGAAACTCCTCTGAACCTGAGCATGAACATAATGATGATTGGCAGGAGACCAGAGAACCTCGGTCAGGTTTAAAGGCTTTGAAAAATGAAATCCCTGACAGTGAATTTAGATGTAGAACTGGTGGGAAACAATTTATCTGCACTGAGTGTGGGAAAACATTTACAATCAGTGGAAGTCTGAAGAGACACATGAGAACTCACACAGGAGAGAGACCTTTCAGCTGCTCAGTTTGTAGGAAGTGTTTTACACAGAGTGGAAATTTACAGAATCACATGTTAATCCACACAGGAGAAAAACCTTTCAGGTGCTTAGTGTGTGATAAAGGTTTCATTGCAAGTGGCGACCTGAAGAGACACACGAGGACTCATACTGGAGAAAAACCTTTCAGCTGCTCAGTTTGTCAGAAAAAATTTGCAATGAGATATCATTTACACACACACAAGAGAACTCACACAGGAGAGAGACCTTTCAGCTGCTCAGTTTGTAACAAAACTTTTACAGAGAGCGGAAATTTAAATAAACACATTAAAATCCATTCAAGTGAGAAACCTTTCAGCTGCTCAGTCTGTTTAAAATCATTTAGATGGCGTCAACATTTACAGGATCACATGAGAACTCACACAGGAGGAAAATCTGTCAAATGAGGAAATATTTGTGACGTCCAACACAGTTTACAGAAATAGACGTGTGCTCTTACCTCAACCTCATGGCTGTTACACATACATTTTGTTATTAACAGAATAGTTGAATACTATAAAATATATTAAACATGCTGCAGAGCAGTCAGTAGGTTATTGCTGGTATAATTCTTACCCTGTGGCATCATGATAAACCTGGATCGCTTTGACAGAGTCATACTTTGCTTAAGGTCACGCCTCCTTCAGCCAGCTGATTATTTCCCTGCATTTAAGAGAGATGCTCACAATGTGCAACATTCGTTGTTACACTTAAAGTGCTTGAGCAGCCTTGTTTTTTGTTTATTTACTCACTAAGGTTGGGTAAAGGAGTTATTTTACTTTTACTTTATATAATCTTATGGCTGAAACAGTTTGTCACAAAAGATTTGCCTGGCCTCATCGGGTCAAAAGACATTCACTCTTAGTTTTCAGCCCCAACCATGTGAAGGAAATTCCCATGACTCACGTAATCCTGATGTAAAACCTTATGCTTTGTTTAAAAAAAACAATCATGCATCTGTTTCTGCATTTTCTAAGTGTTTAAAGACATGAAGGAAGGTCCGATATACATGTGTGCATCATAAGAAAGAAGGAGCCAGAAATCAATTAAACCCTAAGGAAAGAAAAGTTTCTGACTTTGTGCTTTATTCAACACAAATAACCACCGCAAACATGGATTTTTGGAGGTCGGTGGAGGGGAGGCCATAGAGAATGATGTTGCAATAGTCCAGTCTGGTTGTTATGAAGGCTTGTATGAGTGTTTCTGCTGCATTATAGGAGAGGATGGGATGCAGAACACCGTACTATCGTGTTGTTTTGACTGTCAAAATAAACGTTTTGTAGATTTTCTTCACAGATCCTCACGCACCGGTTTACTTTGCCCACCAGGTGTCCTTGTTTTTCCTCTTTTATACTGTTTTTCATGGTTGTGAGGGGATTTGTAGTTATAATTTAGGTCCGATGTTTTCCTGTCAGTTATAAGCTCTTAACTGTAATTTTCAAACTGATGTATCGGTATGTATTCTAAGATCACGGTGTTGTTTTATATTGCTGAGTGGTGCAGAAAAAGACCAGAAGGCAATTCATTTAAATAGATTTTTATTTGCAGGATCAAATAAATATTGGAAAACAATCACTTAAAGAGGAGTTTGATGGCTGTAAACTTTGGCATTGGCTCTACTTTTGGAGATTCAAGGAACGACAAGCTATTTCTAATATTCCAACATTTACATTTACATTTAGGTCTTTTGTCCAAAGCGACTTACAATAAGTACATTTGTCAAAAGAAACAAAGACACCACAACGTATCATTGCTGATAAAGTAAGAGCTAAAATAGAATAACCTTCTCTGAGTAAAGTAGTTGCCGTCAGCAAACATACCTTAAGTGCAGTAGTGCTCTGATCAAAGTGCTATAGGTAAGGGTGTTTCTTTTTTTTGGGGGGGGGGGGGTATCACCTATAGTCATGAACTTTGGGTCATGACCGAAAGAATAAGATCCCGGATACAAGCGGCCGAAATGAGCTTCCTCCGCAGGGTGGCGGGGCGCTCCCTTAGAGATAGGGTGAGGAGCTCCGTCACACGGGAGGAGCTCGGAGTAGAGCTGCTGCTCCTCCACATCGAGAGGAGCCAGTTGAGGTGGCTCGGGCATCTGTATCGGATGCCCCCTGGACGCCTCCCCCATGTGTTCCAGGCATGCCCCACCGGGAGGAGACCCCGAGGAAGACCCAGGACACGCTGGAGTGACTATGTCACCCAGCTGGCCTGGGAACGCCTTGTGGTCCTCCCGGAGGAGCTGGGGGAAGTGTCTGGAGAGAGGGAAGTCTGGGCGTCCCTGCTCAGGCAGCTGCCCCCGCGACCCGGTCCCGGATAAGCGGAAGAAAATGGATGGATGGATGGATGGGGGGTATCAGCTGTGTCTGATAGTCTCGTCAGCCTGCCCTCATGTTTTCCCACCTGGGCCCCGTTCCTAATCAGTCCTGGTGTATATAGTCTGTGGGTTCCCTCTGTTTCCATGTCAGTTTGCCTGCCTGTTTTTGGGACTCTTCTTCTTTTGCTTGGGAAGGTTCTTAACTGAAGAAGTGACCCGGAAGTAAACAAATGGCCGCCATGATAAGAGCTGCTTGATTTCTCTAAATTTGAAGGAAAGGAGCTGCAATGCTTCCTTTCAGATCTCCTTCAGTGTAGGATGCAACAGATCTTCCTTTACGAAAGGAAAGGAGATTACACCGACCCACAATTCCTATTGAGGGTAACATTTAAACTGCCGCATACCTCGGCCGTTCACGAAAACAAACTATATCCATATTTGCATATTTAACAATGACTTTCATGCATTACTTTTTACTATTCAACCGCAGCCCCAGTGTCTGTTTGGGTCTCTAAATTACAGTTCTTCTTCTGTAAACCAGAAATCCAATCACACCGAGGACGAGAAGTACCACTGCAGCGATGATGATGATGACGGTGGTCATGTCAGTGGGATTCTCTGTTGAGCACAAAACACGATTATTATGTTTCTCTAATAATCAATGTAAACAGTCAACATGCAGCACAAATCAAATGATGGTAAAAATTCTGGTCTAGATCTGAGCAAATCAATCAGATTTTATTGTCATCTTTAGACACGGAACACGCTGAAATGAGATAACCTGCATTGATTTAATATTAATCAAAGCCTTAAAATTATAGATACAAACTAGAGGAAAGAAACTGACGACTCAACAATATTAGGAAACAAAACTCCCCGTCTACATAAAAACACATGAACTGTTCCCGTAAACTAAGCGTGTGCTTCCCACCTTCATCACTTCTGGTCTCAGTCTCACCTTCGTTGCTCCTGATGACGTCCAGTGTGAGTGTGTTGACGATGTCCTTCTTCACACCAGAGAGCTGAAACACACACTCGTACCTGCTCCGGTCTTCAGCTGCCACTGAGAGTTTCAGGTCGGCACTCATCTGGAAGGTTCCATCGTGGTTGGGGAGGATCTCTCCGAGGTCCACGTCCTCATGGAGATCCTCTCCATCTCTCCTCCAGAACAGTTCGGCTCTTTGAGGGTAGAAACCTGTAGCGTGGCAGCTGATTGGAGAGGAGGGAGTCTTCTGGAGGAAGGACACTGAGGGAAGGTCTGAGGAGAGAGAGACGGGTTAGAGGTTCTTTATCCTTATTATTATGATCTGCTGTGTATTAATGATCATGTCTGATGGATCTGAAATGCCTTAGTGACACAAACACCATTTATGTTTGTATGTATTCAATGTAAATAACTGTGATGTGAAGATAAGTGAGAAAAGAAGAGACAGAAGAGATAATGAGACTGATGAAGAGGAGAGACATTGATGAGGAAGGTAGGACAGAGGGTGAGACAGAGACAGAGAGACAGGAACTGAGACAGACAGGAGGCAGAGGGATGAAGGTGTGTGTGTGTGTGTGTGTGTGTGTGTGTAATGTTACTGTCGGTTAGAAACAAAAGAAGGAACATGAACATGGTGTCCATGAAACCACATCAGGTCATGTGATTCTACCTTTTCTCAGCAGAGAGCTGCTCCCGAACTTCAAATGCTTCTCCAGCCAATCAGGACAAAGCTGGGTGAGGTAGTGTTTTTTCCGTTCTGTCCCAGCTTTATTAAGATCCCACTTGTATTTGGTGAGGAGAGCCTGTTGTTTTGGAGCGATCCATGTCTCTGTCTTCAGGTCAAACGCTATGAAGTCTTCTCCATCATAACCATACTGATCATAACCTTTAACCTCATTAGTCTCATCATCCCATTCACAGCCAGCCATCCTCTGGACAAGATGGACATCTGAGAGAGAGAGAGAGAGAGAGAGAGAGAGAGAGAGAGAGAGAGTTTTTATGGATTATGGATTGATTGATGATGATGTTATTTTTCCTCGTTTGTGTTGGAGATGTTTTTCTATTTCTCTAACAGGTGATGAAATATATTTTAACTTTTTATGTAGTTTTTATGTTGAATGTCTTCTTTGTGTTTACTTTGTCTTCTAACATCTTTGGATCACGATGGAAATACGTGTTTTCACTTTGACATGTGATCCTATTTTCTTTTTCTGATAATCCATAAAGAGAAATCAATCAATCAATCAATCAATCAATCAATCAATCAACATTCTCATATTTGAGAAAGTGGAACTAGAAGATGTTTGACGTTTTTTCTTAATAAAAGACTTAAATCTGATTATCTGTTGATCAACCAGCTGATTAATTTATTGTGACATAAATACACTAAATACTCTTTAATATCCTCCATATTTGTGGCTCATTATTCTTCTGATTATTGATTATGTCACAATCGTTGTTTTTTTAATTCAGAAAAAGTTCTGAGAGGTTAAAGGTGAAATCTTCAAATCTTTTGTCTGAACAACACTGAACAGTATTTCATATAAAATGATATAAAACATTTCTCATATTAGAGAAAGTGGAAGTAGAAAATGTTTGACATATTTATGAAATAAAGACTTCCTCTGAGGATCAACAGCTGATCAACTGGTGGATTCCTTCTTCCAGCGTTATATAAATGTGTATTATGGCACAGACACACTGGGGCACGGACAGTGAATCTAAGCTGTCCTTCTAGCATATATTTGGGAGTCATATATCTGATGGGATGGACACGCTGAGATCTGAAGGAGACGTGGACCATGAGGTCCAGTCAGCCCGCTTCATGGAAACCTGCTGAGCCTGGTCTGCTATGTGGACCAGCAGAAGCAGCCCGGGTCCCGTTTCCAGTCCTGCTGGTCCGTTCAGAAAGCAGCCGCTCATGTTCCTCCATCAGCTGTGTGTCCTGAAACAAGCTGCTGCTGCAGCACACTTGTTGTGAAGCAGCTCGCTGTGGGACGCTCACTGGACCTGCTCTCAGGTCAGTAGACCTCTGGAGCTTATTATGGGATGGACAGCAACACTGAACCAGTGTAGTCCAGCAGCATCCAGTAGTCTCAGTCATGTTCCTGTCTGACTGTGTGTGTGTTTATTAAAATACAGGATGAAAGTATAAACCAGATGTTGTCAGAATAAAGTCAAACATAAACAAACCTCCAGTTTGGTTGAAGCCCTGCTTGAAGATTTCAATGTTGGCTTTGGCGGACTCCTGATTACCCACAAAGAACTCAGTCAGAGTCTGCCAGTACTGAGGATCATCTTCTCTGATTCTGTTCATCCAGTCCTGTTTGGGTTCTACTGTCATGGTGTTGCTGTCATAGTGAACCATCTCAACGTCATCAACCAACCCAACAGCCACAAACTCTGGGAAGTTTGGGACTCCAGAGGACGACGTGAGGAAATACTTCATCGAGTGAATCTCTGCAACACAAGATGAACGTCATGATCTCAGTTTTTATCTTCAACAAATCACTGAACAATGTTGTTTTCCTGCACACACAATCCAACAGAACTACATTCAATACACGTTGATAATATCTGCTGTACTCAACAAACACAAACATGTTTCTGGTGCTTTTGTCTTGAAAACTGTGTTTATTCTGATATTAAATAGTGAAGGAGTCTCATATTTAGGTCCAGGGCTGGACTGGCCATCGGGCATATCGGGCATTTGCCCGAAGGGCCAATGGCGATTTTTTTTTTACTAATGGTTTTAGTGTTATTAATGGTATTAGTCATGATACATATTCAGTGTTTCCCACACATTGAATGGACTTAACTAGCGGCTCTAATGATAGGCCTAAACAGGAGGGCAGCAGCGTTTATTATAAGGGGAAATCCTCGCGGCTGGTTTGGTTCATCAACGTTCTGTTTCCCCCGTCGCCATGGCAAGGCGTCCCCCCCGCCGACCCCCCTTAGCAGCGCGAGTTTGACAGTGCGTGCGCGTATGTCAAAACCAAAACACCAAGGAAGGCTGAGGAACAGTGACCCACTTATATTAATAATAATAATAGTCATAATAAACTAATAGTATAAATCCCCAATTAGCGGCCCGCGGGCCAAATCCGGCCCGCAAGAGCAAAGTGTCCGGGCCGTGCGGACCCAGTGACACTATGCAATAACCTGCTGAAATAAACAGTTCTGTAAAGTTGGAAATATATTCACAGATTCGGGATCAATAAATCTGAAGAGAAACGTTTTCAAACACAAATGATGCCTCTTTCCCACCGTAATATCATAGACTAGGAGCTACAAGGACCAAAACACAGATTTTTTACATAAATAAGCCGTCCAGTCTGAACGGAGAACATTGATCTCTATGCGCAGTGGCAGCCGGTCGAGTGCACACCGTCTGCAAATTACAAGACGCTGCAAACAAAAACCATTAACTCCACTGTTATACAATATTGCTTTCCTCTTGTGCCCCACTTACTGTAGTGCTGTTGTTTTTTGTTGTTGATCAAAATATTCTCCAGGGGCATTCAAATAAATAAATCGTTGATATTGGACTTATTTTCTTTCAAGTGTACATTTTTATCTGTCCCTCAACACATGCTATGACTACTACTACTATCTGCTACTACAACCAACTACCACTGGTAGTACTAATCATTACAATCATAATCCTTCTAATAATAGCAGCAACAATAATAACATTTGCACATAAAAAAATGTTTAGTGGTCCAATAAAAAATTTAAAAAACAGACAATTTGGCCCTCGACTTGGCAACCTGGACATAATTTGGCCCTCAGTGAAAACTAATTGGGGAACCCTTGAAGGTTCAGCAATGTGTATTAGTCATTTTTGTTTTCATCTTTTCTTGAATGCTTAAACTCCTCAACCCCATTTAGTATGTCAACATTTTGTATCAGTACCAGCAGTTTGTAAGAAATTGGTCCGTAATTGATGTCATATTTTGGTTCTCAAAATTCACCAAATTGATGCATTAAAATTAAATCTATTAAAAATGTTCTCCCGGGGGGGCATGCCCCCCGACCCCCCTACAAGATCTCAAGACCCCCCACCATAGAATCCTGTGGGAAACACTGCTATTGGTACACAAAACTGGTAGATCGGCCCCTTAGTCATGATCATTGTCACAAAAAAGTTTGTTTTCATTCGGCTTCATTGTCTTTCGATAGCCCCTGTACTACGAAGCAAGTTCAACATACCCAGGGTATCTTTCAGAGATCCAGCTTAAGTTACCCTAACAAAGGCAATCGGAGATAAGCGGTCACACGAAGCTGGTTAAAAACTCGTTAACTCAACCCAGGGTTTACCTGTCCAGCTATGAGCGTGTGCACATGAAAGAGGCGGCGTTTGCAGCATTTGACCAATCACAAACATGGATCAGTCTACGGCAGCGGAGCGCCGTATTTCACGTACGAGGAGCGAACCATAATCTTACAGATACCCTGGGTATGTTCAACTCGCTTCGTAGTACAGGCCTCTGCCCTGTTTAGGTCAGTTGTGTTCCTGACTTTGGTTGACAGAAAGCAGTTTGTAGAAAGAGGCGTTGTTCATTTGATTCCATCTCCATGTGAAGTGAAAGTCCAGTTTAGTTTCCAGTTGGTGGAGTGGTTTCTTCTTCAGGGAGCATCGTTACTAGTTTACACTCCTCAAGCGAGCAACTTAAAAGCCAACAACTAAAGTGTGGACTCACCTGCGGCCGCGCTGTGGAGGCCGACGGCCAGGAGAAGAAGCACAGTCCACGTCTCCATCGTCACCTGTCCTTCTCAAGCTGTCTTCAACTCTTCACTTGTTATTATTGTGGAGGCA
Organism: Chelidonichthys spinosus; assembly: GCA_029853015.1. Classification (NCBI taxonomy): domain Eukaryota; kingdom Metazoa; phylum Chordata; class Actinopteri; order Perciformes; family Triglidae; genus Chelidonichthys; species Chelidonichthys spinosus. The sequence continues at coordinate 2,317,522 of CM056836.1, read as the reverse complement.
AAGTGATGACGTCCGAGCTGCTGCTCTATCCGGGCTGAAGTGAGGCTGAGACCAGGAGGAGCGCTGACTTCACCCTCCGTCTGAGCCAATGGGGATTTTAGCTGAGCACCGACGTCACTAATAGCCGGGTAAAGCCACTGAGGTTAATAACGAAAGTTAAAGTGGAGCGATGTTATTTCAGCCTGCGTGAGAGGACGCTGGAGACCCTTTATTCTGGTTTCTCAACGCTGTCCGCACCTGAAAGGAGCATTTAACCTCCTGCTGATCAGCTCTGCTGTGATCATCTGCAGGCTCATGCAATGTAATGTCAGAGTCATTTGCCATCTTCCGAAAAAGGCTCAAGACTCACCTGTTCAGACTTCACCTCGACTCTACATAGCATGATTGTGTGTGTGTGTGTGTGTGTGTGTGTGTGTGTGTGTGTGTGTGTGTGTGTGTGTATGTGTGTCTTATATATTTGTTTGGTTTGGGAATTGAGGTAATTACCCCCTACTTTAATGTAGCAGAACGCCCAACCTTTAGTCAGATGATCTAAACATGGCTAGTAAGGAAGATGCAAGTGCAAGAAAAAGTCAATATTATTTTTGTAATGTAAGTTTATGTGCTTTTATTTTGTAGGTTACGCACCAAGTAACTGCAAAACCAGATTTTTGTCTTTTAGCAAAATGGCGTCAGTAGAAACAGCGAGAAACGGAGAGTTCCTTCGTGGTGTTTAGAAAGTGTCTGTTAGCTTCACCAGTACTGATCCATCAGAGTCTCTGTATGTCTGGATAAACCTGTCTGGATGTTTAAGAACACATGAAGAAGGAATATGATGAAGAGGACTGTGGAGGACCAGAACCAGCCAGGAACTCAGATTCACATTTACAACCAGATACTTATGACAAGATTGGAAACTCTTCTGAACCTGAGCATGAACATAATGATGATTGGCAGGAGACCAGAGAACCTCAGTCAGGTTTAAAGGCTTTGAAAAATGAAATCCCTGACAGTGAATTTAGATGTAGAACTGGTGGGAAACAATTGATCTGCTCTGAGTGTGGGAAAACATTTACAATCAGTGGAAGTCTGAAGAGACACATGAGAACTCATACAGGAGAGAGACTTTTCAGCTGCTCAGTTTGTAGGAAGTGTTTTACACGGAGTGGAAATTTACAGAATCACATGTTAATCCACACAGGAGAAAAACCTTTCAGGTGCTTAGTGTGTGATAAAGGTTTCATTGCAAGTGGCGACCTGAAGAGACAGAAAAAATTTGCAATGAGATATCATTTACACACACACAAGAGAACTCACACCCACCTCTTGACTAACACACGGATACTCTGCCCCACGCTGTCCCTCCCACCCCCACTCCCTGCACCATACATAGCTCACACATCCCCCCATCAACACCCCCATCAGAACCACAGGACATCCATCACATTGAAACACTAATCACTCACAGACATCAACCCAGGATTGTTTTTAGACCTACTGATTGTTTTAATGTCCCCATAAAGAGACATACTGAGTGCACAATCAATGAAGACATCAAGATGGCCCTACTAAATGTGCGCTCGCTGTCTAACAAATCTTTTATTATAAATGATGTAATTTTAGACAGAAAATTAGACAGTATTCTCCTTACTGAGACATGGCTCGGCACTGACGCACGTGTTGTTCTCACAGAGACCTGTCCTCCAGATTTTAACTTTTTATTTTCAACAAGGGTGGGCAGGAAAGGAGGGGGAACTGCCTCGATCACAAGGTCAATATTATCGGCAAAGGAAGCTTCTTTTAACAACTATTTATCATTTGAATACCACGCCTTTGTTTTTAGCAGCCCTCCTATTCTTTGTGTGACTGTTTACAGACCACCCCAGCACCCTACTGCTTTTATCAGCGACTTCTCAGAGTTTTTAACCATCATTCACGCTAAGTATGATAGGATTTTAATAACTGGTGATTTTAATCTACACATCGATAAGACCTCAGACCTAGCATCTAGAGAATTTTTAAACCTCCTTCACTGCTTGGATTTTAAACAGCATGTCTGCCAGCCAACCCACGACAGGGGGCGCACCCTGGACCTGGTCATAACCTATGGCCTGTCTGTGGGTGCGCCCTCTGTCTGTGGATCTGGCCGTGTCAGACCATTTTTGTGTGTTTTTTAATATCACCAGTTTTAACCAGCTGGAGGACCCTGTGAGAACAGTGAGGAAACGCCATCTTACTTCTGAAGTGGCAGCAAATTTTATCCAGATTTTAAAGAACACCCCTGCACAAATTTTACCAGCACCATGTGATTTTATCATTGAGAATTTTATTCACAAACTAAGGTCAACACTTGACTCAGTGGCTCCTCTTTTAACTAAAACTATAAAAACAAGACCAATGCCACCATGGAGAAATGAAGAAATCAAAAAACTGAAAAGAACGTGCAGGAGTGCTGAGAGGAGATGGAGAAAATCAAAGCTGACAGTACATTCCGACACATTTCGTCAACACCTCAAAACATACAATAAAACCATCAAACTGGCAAGAATTTCACATTTCAAAAACCTAATATCCGAAAATAAAAATAACCCCAAATTTTTATTCTCCACAATTGAGTTTTTAACCAACGGTGACCGGAACAGGTCACCAATAACACCAACAGACTCCGTTTGTGAGGCGTTTGCTGACCACTTCAGAGGTAAAATCGATAACATTAGATCCAGTCTTTTATCTCACCAAATCTCAACCTCCGACATTCCTGGATCAATGCTTCCACCTGAGGAGACTCTGGACTCTTTTGCCCTGGTTGACGCAAGGACACTTGGTCGAGTCTTCTCCCAAGTGAAGCCCACAACCTGCCTTTTAGACCCAATTCCCACACGCTTTTTTAAAACGTTTTATGATGTTTTTGAGGAACAGCTTTTATATATGGTGAACTGCTCTCTTCAGACGGGTGTCTTCCCCACATCCTTCAAAACGGCGGTGGTGAAGCCCCTTCTGAAGAAGAGTGGCATAGACCCCACCATTTTTAATGATTACCGTCCAGTATCCAACTTACCATTTTTAAGCAAAACAAAAATATTTATACAATACATTGGAGAAGTATCAGTCTGGTTTTAGGACAAACCACAGCACAGAGACAGCCCTTTTAAAGATTTTAAATGACATCAGGTTCAATTTAGATAATCATAAACTCACAGTCTTGGTTCTGCTAGATCTAACCGCCGCCTTTGATACAGTGGACCATCACATTTTAATAAACCGTTTGAGGAACCTGGTTGGTCTCTCTGGTGCAGTTTTAAATTGGTTCTCCTCTTACCTCACTGACCGAAGCTTCTTCGTAAGTCTGGATACCTGTTCCTCCAAAACACACAACCTTAAGTGCGGGGTTCCCCAGGGGTCAATTTTAGGCCCAACCCTTTTTAATCTCTACATGCTTCCCCTGGGTGATGTCATCAGGAGGCATGGCATCAGCTTCCACAGCTATGCTGACGATACATAACTGTACATCGCTGTGTCTCCTGATGACACAGGGCCTTTAGATGCCCTTTTTAATTCCATTTTAGATATCCAGTCATGGATGGCAGCAAACTTTCTACAACTCAACCAGGACAAAACAGAGGTTTTAGTCATAGGTCCTGAAGGCCAGAGAGAGAAACTTTTACCAAAATTAAATAATTTTAAATCATCGAAATCTCTGAGAAACCTGGGCGTGATTTTAGACTCTGAGCTCAGTTTTATTCCACACATTAAAAATGTAACAAAGGTAGGTTTTTACCACCTGAAGAATATAGCCAGAGTCCGCCCGTTTCTCTCACAGGCCAGTACAGAGGTGCTGATGCATGCTTTTATTTCCAGTCGTCTAGACTATTGTAATGCCCTGCTCTCTGGTCTTCCTAAAAAGAGCATCCATACTCTCCAACTGCTGCAAAACTCAGCCGCACGCGTGCTGACGAGGACCAGAGGGCGGGAGCACATTACACACAGTCGCTGCATTGGCTCCCTGTCCGTTTCAGGATCGATTTTAAGATTCTTTTACTTGTTTTTAAATGTCTTAATGGTCTTGGGCCCTCTTATTTATCTGACCTTATCCTATTATATCAACCCTCACGGACCCTGAGGTCCTCTGGCACTGGCCTTTTAACCTTTCCACAAGTTAGATTGAAAACACATGGGGAGGCGGCTTTTAGTTATTATGGTCCCCGACTGTGGAACAGCCTGCCGCAGAACCTCAGGGCCGCAGAGAATGTTGATGTTTTTAAAAAACGGCTCAAGACTCATCTTTTTAGTCTGGCTTTTAATTAACCTTCTATTATTTTAAGTCTGCTATTTTATTCCCCAAGTTTTAATCTATTACTTTAAGTTTGCTTATTTAAGTAGTTTATACTGATTTTATTCTATCCTATTTAGCTTTTTATCTAGTTTTTAGCTATTTATTTTATTACTGCTATCTTGTTGTATTTTACATTATTTTATCTCTTTTACCGTCGACTGACGGGAACCAGAGTCCCTCATGGTGTGGATGGCCTTTCACTCACCGATGTCTCAGTGCCGAGCCATGTCTCTACAGTTTTAGCCAATGCAGTGCGTGGGGGTGTGTGTGTGTGTGTGTGTGTGTGTGTGTGTGTGTGCGTGGTGTCCATACCTGAGTTGCGTGCATGTTAGTGTGAGTGTGCGAGTGTGTTCCGGGTGGGGGGGTCGGGTCTTTCTTTCTGTTGTTGTTGTTTTTATTGTTGTTGTTGTTGTTTTGTTTTTATTTTCTAAATTGGTATTTTATGTACGGCACTTTGTGTTGCAGTTACCTGCATGAAAGGTGCCATATAAATAAATAAAATTGAATTGAATTGAGAGAGACCTTTCAGCTGCTCAGTTTGTAACAAAACTTTCACAGAGAGCGGAAATTTAAATAAACACATTAAAATCCATTCAAGTGAGAAACCTTTCAGCTGCTCAGTCTGTTTAAAATCATTTAGATGGCGTCAACATTTACAGGATCACATGAGAACTCACACAGGAGGAAAATCTGTCAAATGAGGAAATATTTGTGACGTCCAACACAGTTTACAGAAATAGACGTGTGCTCTTACCTCAACCTCATGGCTGTTACACATACATTTTGTTATTAACTGAATAGTTGAATACTATAAAATATATTAAACATGCTGCAGAGCAGTCAGTAGGTTATTGCTGGTATAATTCTTACCCTGTGCCATCATGATAAACCTGGATCGCTTTGACAGAGTCATACTTTGCTTAAGGTCACGCCTCCTTCAGCCAGCTGATTATTTCCCTGCATTTAAGAGAGATGCTCACAATGTGCAACATTCGTTGTTACACTTAAAGTGCTTGAGCAGCCTTGTTTTTTGTTTATTTACTCACTAAGGTTGGGTAAAGGAGTTATTTTACTTTTACTTTATATAATCTTATGGCTGAAACAGTTTGTCACAAAAGATTTGCCTGGCCTCATCGGGTCAAAAGACATTCACTCTTAGTTTTCAGCCCCAACCATGTGAAGGAAATTCCCATGTCTCACGTAATCCTGATGTAAAACCTTATGCTTTGTTTAAAAAAAACAATCATGCATCTGTTTCTGCATTTTCTAAGTGTTTAAAGACATGAAGGAAGGTCCGATATACATGTGTGCATCATAAGAAAGAAGGAGCCAGAAATCAATTAAACCCTAAGGAAAGAAAAGTTTCTGACTTTGTGCTTTATTCAACACAAATAACCACCGCAAACATGGATTTTTGGAGGTCGGTGGAGGGGAGGCCATAGAGAATGATGTTGCAATAGTCCAGTCTGGTTGTTATGAAGGCTTGTATGAGTGTTTCTGCTGCATTATAGGAGAGGATGGGATGCAGAACACAGTACCATCGTGTTGTTTTGACTGTCAAAATAAAAGTTTTGTAGATTTTCTTCACAGATCCTCACGCACCGGTTTACTTTGCCCACCAGGTGTCCTTGTTTTTCCTCTTTTATACTGTTTTTCATGGTTGTGAGGGGATTTGTAGTTATAATTTAGGTCCGATGTTTTCCTGTCAGTTATAAGCTCTTAACTGTAATGTTCAAACTGATGTATCGGTATGTATTCTAAGATCACAGTGTTGTTTTATATTGCTGAGTGGTGCAGAAAAAGACCAGAAGGCAATTCATTTAAATAGATTTTTATTTGCAGGATCAAATAAATATTGGAAAACAATCACTTAAAGAGGAGTGTGATGGCTGAAAACTTTGGCATCGGCTCTACTTTTGGAGATTCAAGGAACGACAAGCTATTTCTTATATTCCAACATTTACATTTACATTTAGGTCTTTTGTCCAAAGCGACTTACAATAAGTACATTTGTCAAAAGAAACAAAGACACCACAACGTATCATTGCTGATAAAGTAAGAGCTAAAATAGAATAACCTTCTCTGAGTAAAGTAGTTGCCGTCAGCAAACATACCTTAAGTGCAGTAGTGCTCTGATCAAAGTGCTATAGGTAAGGGTGTTTCTTTTTTTTTGGGGGGGGGGGTATCACCTATAGTCATGAACTTTGGGTCATGACCGAAAGAATAAGATCCCGGATACAAGCGGCCGAAATGAGCTTCCTCCGCAGGGTGGCGGGGCGCTCCCTTAGAGATAGGGTGAGGAGCTCCGTCACACGGGAGGAGCTCGGAGTAGAGCTGCTGCTCCTCCACATCGAGAGGAGCCAGTTGAGGTGGCTCGGGCATCTGTATCGGATGCCCCCTGGACGCCTCCCCCATGTGTTCCAGGCATGCCCCACCGGGAGGAGACCCCGAGGAAGACCCAGGACACGCTGGAGTGACTATGTCACCCAGCTGGCCTGGGAACGCCTTGTGGTCCTCCCGGAGGAGCTGGGGGAAGTGTCTGGAGAGAGGGAAGTCTGGGCGTCCCTGCTCAGGCAGCTGCCCCCGCGACCCGGCGGATAAGCGGAAGAAAATGGATGGATGGATGGATGGGGGGTATCAGCTGTGTTTGATAGTCTCGTCAGCCTGCCCTCATGTTTTCCCACCTGGGCCCCGTTCCTAATCAGTCCTGGTGTATATAGTCTGTGGGTTCCCTCTGTTTCCATGTCAGTTTGCCTGCCTGTTTTTGGGACTCTTCTTCTTTTGCTTGGGAAGGTTCTTAACTGAAGAAGTGACCTGGAAGTAAACAAGTGGCCGCCATGATAAGAGCTGCTTGATTTCTCTAAATTTGAAGGAAAGGAGCTGCAATGCTTCCTTTCAGATCTCCTTCAGTGTAGGATGCAACAGATCTTCCTTTACGAAAGGAAAGGAGATTACACCGACCCACAATTCCTATTGAGGGTAACATTTAAACTGCCGCATACCTCGGCCGTTCACGAAAACAAACTATATCCATATTTGCATATTTAACAATGACTTTCATGCATTACTTTTTACTATTCAACCGCAGCCCCAGTGTCTGTTTGGGTCTCTAAATTACAGTTCTTCTTCTGTAAACCAGAAATCCAATCACACCGAGGACGAGAAGTACCACTGCAGCGATGATGATGATGACGGTGGTCATGTCAGTGGGATTCTCTGTTGAGCACAAAACACGATTATTATGTTTCTCTAATAATCAATGTAAACAGTCAATATGCAGCACAAATAAAATCATGGTAATAATTCTGGTCTAGATCTGAGCAAATCAATCAGATTTTATTGTCATCTTTAGACACGGAACACGCTGAAATGAGATAACCTGCATTGATTTAATATTAATCAAAGCCTTAAAATTATAGATACAAACTAGAGGAAAGAAACTGACGACTCAACAATATTAGGAAACAAAACTCCCCGTCTACATAAAAACACATGAACTGTTCCCGTAAACTAAGCGTGTGCTTCCCACCTTCATCACTTCTGGTCTCAGTCTCACCTTCGTTGGTCCTGATGACGTCCAGTGTGTTGACGATGTCCTTCTTCACACCAGAGAGCTGAAACACACACTCGTACCTGCTCCGGTCTTCAGCTGCCACTGAGAGTTTCAGGTCGGCACTCATCTGGAAGGTTCCATCGTGGTTGGGGAGGATCTCTCCGAGGTCCACGTCCTCATGGAGATCCTCTCCATCTCTCCTCCAGAACAGTGCGGCTCTTTGAGGGTAGAAACCTGTAGCGTGGCAGCTGATTGGAGAGGAGGGAGTCTTCTGGAGGAAGGACACTGAGGGAAGCTCTGAGGAGAGAGAGACGGGTTAGAGGTTCTTTATCCTTATTATTATGATCTGCTGTGTATTAATGATCATGTCTGATGGATCTGAAATGCCTTAGTGACACATACACCATTTATGTTTGTATGTATTCAATGTAAATAACTGTGATGTGAAGATAAGTGAGAAAAGAAGAGACAGAAGAGATAATGAGACTGATGAAGAGGAGAGACATCGATGAGGAAGGTAGGACAGAGGGTGAGACAGAGACAGAGAGACAGGGACTGAGACAGACAGGAGGCAGAGGGATGAAGGTGTGTGTGTGTGTGTGTGTGTGTGTAATGTTACTGTCGGTTAGAAACAAAAGAAGGAACATGAACATGGTGTCCATGAAACCACATCAGGTCATGTGATTCTACCTTTCCTCAGCAGAGAGCTGCTCCCGAACTTCAAATGCTTCTTCAGCCAATCAGGACAAATCTGGGTGACGTACTGTTTATTCCGTTCTATCAGAGCTTTATTAAGATCCCACTTGTATTTGGTGAGGAGAGCCTGTTGTTTTGCAGCGATCCATGTCTCTGTCTTCAGGTCAAACGCTAGGAAGTCTTCTCCATCATAACCAAATTGAATAAAACCAGTAACTTCATTAGTCTCATTATCCCATTCACAGCCGTACATGATCTGGACAAGATGGACACCTGAGAGAGAGAGAGAGAGAGAGAGAGAGAGAGAGTTAGTTTATGGATTATGGATTGATTGATGATGATGTTATTTTTCCTCGTTTGTGTTGGAAAACAGGTGATGAAATATATTTTAACTTTTTATGTAGTTTTTATGTTGAATGTCTTCTTTGTGTTTACTTTGTCTTCTAACATCTTTGGATCACGATGGAAATACGTGTTTTCACTTTGACATGTGATCCTATTTTCTTTTTCTGATAATCCATAAAGACAAATCAATCAATCAATCAATCAATTAATCAATTAATCAATCAACATTCTCATATTAGAGAAAGTGGAAGTAGAAAATGTTTGACATATTTATGAAATAAAGACTTCCTCTGAGGATCAACAGCTGATCAACTGGTGGATTCCTTCTTCCAGCGTTATATAAATGTGTATTATGGCACAGACACACTGGGGCACGGACAGTGAATCTAAGCTGTCCTTCTAGCATATATTTGGGAGTCATATATCTGATGGGATGGACACGCTGAGATCTGAAGGAGACGTGGACCATGAGGTCCAGTCAGCCCGCTTCATGGAAACCTGCTGAGCCTGGTCTGGTATGTGGACCAGCAGAAGCAGCCCGGGTCCCTTTTCCAGTCCTGCTGGTCCGTTCAGAAAGCAGCCGCTCATGTTCCTCCATCAGCTGTGTGTCCTGAAACAAGCTGCTGCTGCAGCACACTTGTTGTGAAGCAGCTCGCTGTGGGACGCTCACTGGACCTGCTCTCAGGTCAGTAGACCTCTGGAGCTTATTATGGGATGGACAGCAACACTGAACCAGTGTAGTCCAGCAGCATCCAGTAGTCTCAGTCATGTTCCTGTCTGACTGTGTGTGTGTTTATTAAAATACAGGATGAAAGTATAAACCAAATGTTGTCAGAATAAAGTCAAACATAAACAAACCTCCAGTTTGGTTGAAGCGCTGCTTGAAGATTTCAATGTGGTTTTTGCCGACCTGCTGATCACTCACAAAGAGCTCAGTCAGAGTCTGCCAGTACTGAGGATCATCTTCTTTGATTCTGTTCATCCAGTCCTGTTTGGGTTCTACTCTCATGGTGTTGCTGTCATAGTGAGCCATCTCAACGTCATCAACCAACCCAACAGCCACATACTCTGGGAAGTTTGGGACTCCAGAGGACGACGTGAGGAAATACTTCAGAGACTGAATCTCTGCAACACAAGATGAACGTCATGATCTCAGTTTTTATCTTCAACAAATCACTGAACAATGTTGTTTTCCTGCACACACAATCCAAAAGAACTACATTCAATACACGTTGATAATATCTGCTGTTCTCAACAAACACAAACATGTTTCTGGTGCTTTTGTCTTGAAAACTGTGGTTATTCTGATATGAAATAGTGAAGGAGTCTCATATTTAGGTCCAGGGCTGGACTGGCCATCGGCATTTGCCCGAAGGGCCGATGGCGATTTGCCCTGGGCCAAGCCTTTTTTTTTTTTTAAACTAATGGTACTAGTGTTATTAATGGTATTAGTCATGATACCTATTCAGTGTTTCCCACATATTGAATGGACTTAACTAGCGGCTCTAATGATAGGCCTAAAGAAGTGGCAGCAACGCTTAAGTAGCCTGCTCTGTGAGTTGATATGTCGTCGAAACGACGTTGAAACAACGTGAATTGATGCCGTCGAAGAGCCGTCGAAATGACGTTGGTCGTGAGACCGACGTCAGAAAAACTTTCATTTCAGCACCTCTGGTAGACGTCGAATCGACCTGCCTGACTGACGTTGATTAGAAGTCAAATAGACGTCAAAATGTTTACTGGGAGGCTATGATTACTACTACTATCTGCTACTACAACCAACTACCACTGGTAGTACTAATCATTACAATCATAATACTTAAAATAATAGCAGCAACAATAATAACATTTGCACATAAAAAAATGTTTAGTGGTCCAATAAAAAATTTAAAAAACAGACAATTTGGCCCTCGACTTGGCAACCTGGACATAATTTGGCCCTCAGTGAAAACTAATTGGGGAACCCTTGAAGGCTCAGCAATGTGTATTAGTCATTTTTGTTTTCATCTTTTCTTGAATGCTTAAACTCCTCAACCCCATTTAGTATGTCAACATTTTGTATTAGTACCAGCAGTTTGTAAGAAATTGGTCCGTAATTGATGTCATATTTTGGTTCTCAAAATTCACCAAATTGATGCATTAAAATTAAATCTATTAAAAATGTTCTCCCGGGGGCGCATGCCCCCCGACCCCCCTACAAGATCACAAGACCCCCCACCATAGAATCCTGTGGGAAACACTGCTATTGGGTCATAAAACTGGTAGATCGACCCCTTAGTCATGATCATTGTCACAAAAAAGTTTGTTTTCATTCATAGGCTTCATTGTCTTTCCATCGATACCTGGGGCCTGTACTAATCAGTCAGATCTAGTAGTGTCCTTATGATGGGGCAGTCATATTATACCACTAATATTATTAATACGACTTCCGCATTCACACAGTCGGTGAGTTTTTGCCAGCTGTCCTTCCTGCATTTGGCAGATGAAACGATTGCCTTTTGCCTGCATTATATGTTAAACTTCTTCTTATTTCTGTAAGATTACGGTTCGCTCCTCGTACGTGAAATACGGCGCTCCGCTGCCGTAGACTGATCCATGTTTGTGATTGGTCAAATGCTGCAAACGCCGCCTCTTTCATGTGCACGCGCTCATAGCTGGACAGGTAAACCCTGGGTTGAGTTAACGAGTTGATAACCAGCTTCGTGAGACCGCTTATCTCCGATTGCCTTTGTTAGGGTAACTTAAGCTGGATCTCTGAAAGATACCCTGGGTATGTTGAACTCGCTTCGTAGTACAGGCCCCAGGTAGTGATGGGCAAAGGGAAGCTTCGAAACAGTTCGAAGCTATGTTTCAGTATGTGTTGAAGCCTTGAAACGAATATGAAACCTGACTCTACAGTGGCATCTAGTGGCCACTTCTGTGAACTACATGCTCTGGCCAAAGAAAACTCTGCCACTATGAAATGAGCCAGTCTTAGGTTTCCTTAATTCAGGGGCGTAATTTGTAGGGGGGTTACAGGGGTCATAACCCCCGCAAACCTCAAGCCCAGACAATATAACCCCCCCAATATAATCACATAATTCCGATAATTATTTTGCATGCATAATTTTATCCATTTTATGTACCTGCAAAATAGTTTTGTGTTTAATCATGTGGTAATGTAACCCCCTCTCCCACCCCTACCCCCCCTACACACACTTGGTATTTCCCAACCCACGTTCTCTAAAGTTTACATTTGAAGTCAGTCACTCGCTGCTATGAGTTCGGGAGAGGAGAAGTAGCTCAAGCAGTGTCAGGCTAACATCATGAAAAGATCTTCAAAAGGCGGACAAACGAAAGTTACGAATGTAACTACGGTTCTATGAATCCTGGATGACCGCCAGAGGCGGTGCTTAAAGCACTGGATATCTCCACCTCGCGCATGCGCATTTCGAGTACCAATAACAACATAGTCACCTGTGACCCCCACGTGACACCGGGAGGGCTATATCTTCCGGTGTCGTAAGAGGATCTGTTCCCAGAATCTTCTCGCGAACACACGGATTCTGAGTGACAAGATGCTCTGGCGGTCATCCAGGATTCATAGAACCGTAGTTACATTCGTAACTTTCGTTCTATTTCATCCTTACTGACCGCCAGAGGCGGTGCTTAAAGCACTGGATGACCCATACCAACAAGGTCACAAAGAATCCAAAACCCACCTCACTCATTGGGGGCAGCAGCACTTGGACACAGGACCACACCCATCGGATGGGGAGCGGCGACGTTGACACGATAAAAACGTGCAAATGTGCCAGGTGACGTCCATGATGCCGCAGCACAGATCGCCTCCAGGGGCACCCCTCTTAGTGCCGCCCATGATGTTGAAACACTCCTGGTGGAGTGACATCTTACCCTGGGTGGCGGGGGGCGGCCACTGGTCCCATAGGCATGTGTGATCGCATCCACAACCCAGTGGGACAGCCGCTGCTTGGAAAGCGCACGGCCTCTGTTAGGGCCACTATGACACACAAACAGCTGTTCCGACTGCCGCATACCGGCAGTGGTGGCAATATAAGCCTCAAGTGCCCGTACCGGGCACAGCAGCTCCGATTGACCATCCCCAGACCGGGAGTCAAAGTGTGCGAGCTGGATAGGCTGAGTAAGATGGGCACGTGAAAGCACCTTGGGTAGGAACGCCACATTCGGCCACAGGACCACCCCTGAGCCATCGGGGTTCCACCGCAGGCAGGTATCAGCCACGGAGAGGGCATGCAACTCCCCGAGGTAATGGCGAGCAGAAAAGCCGTCTTCATTGAAAGCCATTTCAACCCTACCCGGGTCAGAGGCTCAAAGGGAGGAGCGGACACGGCCTCCAGCACCAGGGGCAGGTCCCATGCTGGAGCCCTCAGGGTCCTAGGGGGACGCAGCCTCAGAGCCCCTCTAAGGAAGAGGGACACCAACCTGTGGCACCCCACTGTGGCTCCGTCGACCATCTCGTGTTGGGAAGAAATAGCAGCCACATAGACTCTTAAGGTGGAAGGAGCGCGACCACCATCCAGCAGAGACTGCAGAAACTCCAGAACCGTGGCCACAGAGCAACGTGCTGGATCTACTGCCTTATCCACACACCAGTTAGAGAACAGCCTCCATCTGTTCTCATATTGAACCCGGGTAGATGGTGCCCTGGCGTTCAGAATAGTACGCCTGACGTCCGCAGGGCAAACCCTCAGCAGTGGGTCGGGCCCTGTAGCGGCCAGGCCCAGAGCTGGAGGCGACCGGGGTCCGGATGCCAAATCAGACCCCCCAGCTGTGAAAGGAGGTCTGTCCTGTAGGGGAGGCGCCACGGAGAGCTGCAGCAGAGCCTGCGCAGCAATGGAAACCACAGTCTCCCTGGCCAAAGGGGGGCCACCAGAAGGAACCTGTGGCCCTGCAGAAGTACCCGCTGGAGTGTTGGAAGAATCAGGGGCAGCGGTGGGAAGGCATACAGAGGACACTGCGGCCAGTCGTGAGCCAGAGCGTCCTGGCCAAGGGGGCTGGTCACCTCCGTCCAGGAGAACCAGAGGGGACAATGTGTCGACTCCGCCGAAGCGAAGAGGTCCACTTCCGCCCTGCCAAAAAGACCCCACAACATCTCCACCACTTCCGGATGAAGCCGCCACTCCCCTGGTGGGGGCTTCCGCCGCGACAGAAAATCTGCGGCCAGATTCCGTTCCCCAGGTATAAAAACTGCCCGCAGGCTGGCCAGACGGGGATACGCCCAAGTCAACAGGCTCCGAGCTACCTGGAGTAGCTGTGTAGACCGGGTGCCCCCTTGGTGGTTGATCTGGGCAACAGTGGACATGTTGTCCGATCGAACCAGCACATGCTTGCCCAACAGGTGCGGCAGGAAGTGAACGAGCGCCAGATGCACAGCACGGAGCTCTAGCGCATTGATATGCGTGTGGTGCTGGGCCGGCCACTGCCCCTGGGCCGTCCTGCCCTGCCATACCGCGCCCCACCCCGAGAGGCAAGCGTCGGTCGTGACCATCTCCCTGCGGGATGGAATGGTGCCCATGGGTACACCCACAGACAGAAACGACCTCTGTCTCCATGGGGACAGAGAAAAGAGGCACCGCCGAGACACCCTGACCTTCCGCTAGCCGTGCCACTTGGGGTCCAAGTGGAGGCTGTTTAGCCACAGCTGAAGCAGCTGTCAGTTTGCCCAGGAGCTGGAGGAACCGAAGGAATGGCACCATCCTGCCACCCCTGAAGAGGGGAAGGCGGAGGAGGATGTCGTCTACACGCCGAGGCGACAGATACGCCCTCATAGTGACTGAGTCCAGGACCATCCCCAGGTATACTACCCGTTGGGATGGGTCCAGGACACTCTTTAGAAAGTTTACTGTCAGGCCCAGCCGGGCCACGTGCTGAAGCAGCCGAGCCGTATCCTGGGCCACCAGACACTGGGATGGTGCACAGACCAGCCAGTCGTCCAAATATGGCAGAACCTTCATGCCCTGCTTTTGCAGGGGAGCCAGGGCTGCCGAGACAACCCTGGTGAACACCCGCGGGGAGAGGGAGAGGCCAAAGGGAAGAACCCTGAACTGAAAATGCCGGCCGCGAAAAGCAAATCTCAGGAAGCATCGATGGTGCGACGCAATTGGGACATGGAAGTACGCATCCTTCAGATCTACAGTGGTGAACCACTCCCCCCCGGTCACCACACGAAGCGTGTCTAACGTGGTCAGCATGTGAAATGGGAGCGCCTTCAGGAACCTGTTGAGTCCCCTCAGGTCGAGAATGGGGCGAAATCCACCACCTTTCTTTGCCACCAGAAAGTACCTGGAGTAGAACCCCCTGGGGTGTAGCAGAGGGTCCACTGGCTCGATCGCACCCTTGGCCAGGAGGGCGGACAACTCCTGGCTCAGAGCTAAGGCCTTTGCCGGATCGTTGACAACCGTCATTTTGACCCGGCTGAAGGCCAGGGGCCGGCGTCGGAACTGCAATTCGTACCCCTGGCGACCGGCCCCGTGGCCCTAGCGCCTGCCCCCCCCCCGCCTCTCGAGGCTCTGGGGGGGCGACGGTCAGGCTGCGGGGCACGAGGCTGCCGGGAAGGTTGGCGCCCGGGGGGCCGAAAGTCATCAACAGGCTGCTGGGCAGGCCGCTGAGACCTCCGCAGGCCACCAGGGTAACCAGGTGGCTGAGAGCCCTGCCGGGGGACAGCCGAGAGGCCCCTGGGCCTGCTAGGAGCGGACACACTCCTGCGTAGACTGGATAGTCGCTGCCTGGTCTGAGTAGCCTGGGCAGCTCTCTCCAGCGCCTCCAGGGCAGCAGAACCAAAGAGCTCCCCAGGTTCTACCGGTACAGCACGAAGAACCTTCCTACACGACTCCGACAGGGGCGACTGAGCGAGCCAAACCTGGCGGCGAGCCTGGACAATGGTGGACATTGTGCGCCCCAACTCCCTCGACATGAGGGCAAACGCCTGTAACGAGGCATCACTCAGGCTCTGCAGCGACGGATCAATCTGCGCCTGCTGCAGAGAGGTAGAAAGGCCCAGCAGTAGGTGGGAAAGGGAATTGCCAATCCGACCCATGCGTGCCCAGCCCAACCTGCGCCGCATCATGCATGGCAGCCAAGGTCCGGGCGTCTGAGGACGGGTGGGAAAAGGCCCTGGTGTCCCTCCAACATGCATGAAGCTCCTTCAAGTACTCCTCTGAAGGAGGAACAGTGAGTGCGGTCGGGGCAGGGCTGCGCCTGAAAAAGGCGCTAGCCTGAGCCGCGTCTGTCTGTGGCACATCCAGCTGTAGGCGAGCAAGAACCATACGCATGATGGCCCCGATAGAGGTGTCTGCTGCCCCCTGCAGAGAGCTCCGAGCAGAGGAGCAGGAGGCCTCCCCCAATGTGTGGGAAGTGTCGTCCTCCGTAACAGCCTCACGGAACAGGCTAGACGAAGCCGCCAGCGACAGGGCATCGTCCAGCACAGGCGCATCCTCCGAGGGGGGGTCAGGCTGTAGCCCAGCCGGCCCCCGACCAGCCCCAGGCTGAAGGGCCAGGAGGAGCGCCTTCATCTGCTCCATGTCGGCCGCCAAACCGTCCACCTTGGAGGACAGCCCGCCCCTCCCCTTTTTCTTGGGGGGGGGCACCCATGGCCGCAGCTCCCTCGTGTCGAGGCCGACAACGGCGGGACTGATGTGGAGGGAGACTCGTCAAAGCAGAGGGGTCGTCAGCTGTCGCCCGACGCTCCAACTCTGCCAGCCTAGCCACCCTGAGCACCCAAGGCAGGAGGCCACAGTTCATACAGGCACTGTCAGTGAGGCCCTCTCTCAAATGTTCGAGGCCGAGGCAAGGAGGGCAGCGGTCATGACCGTCCTCAGACTCAAGAGGAGCCGCACAGGCGACACATGGATGGGCCATCACCCTCCCTATAGGGGTAGCCAATAATAGTGTTACTGGGAGCGTTGCGTCACCAGCAAATAATCAATAATCAGCTCTTACAATAATTAGCTATGAGCGTAAGCACTGCTGCTAGCAGAAGTCAAATAATAGCGTTACCGGGAGCGGGAGCGAGAGCACTGCCTTCACCAGTAAGCAACCAACCAACGACAATTAGCTGTGAGCGTAAGCGCTGCTGCTAAACAAAAGTCAAATAATAGCGTTACCGGGAGCGGGAGCGAGAGCACTGCCTTCACCAGCAAGCAATCAACCAAAGACAATTAGCTGTGAGCGTAAGCGCTGCTGCTAAACAAAAGTCAAATAATAGCGTTACCGGGAGCGGGAGCGAGAGCACTGCCTTCACCAGTAAGCAATCAGCCAAAGACAATTAGCTGTGAGCGTAAGCGCTGCTGCTAAACAAAAGTCAAATAATAGCGCTACCGGGAGCGGGAGCGAAAGCACTGCCTTCACCGGTAAGATAATAAACAACAGATAATTAACTGTGAGCGTAAGCGCTGCCGCTAAACAAAAGTCAAATCATAGCGTTACCGGGAGCGGGAGCGAAAACACTACTTTCACCGGCAAGCCACACAAAACCAAATCGGTTAGACACCAATAACATTGAGAGCAAGGAGGCCAACGAGTGCTAGGATCGGGAGCGAAAAACACTGCCTCAACCAACAAACGCCGACACAAACCTGACTCCAGACGAAGATCAGCTGGCCACAGCCTCTGGAGGACGGGTTGCCCGCGGCTCCGACTGTCGTCACGAGGCTGCACGCAGCCAGCTGTAGCAAAAGTTTCCAAGTTCCTTCTCAGCACAAAGTGCAACACGGTACATGCGCAGCGAGAAGATGAAAAGGAACAGATCCTCTTACGACACCGGAAGATATAGCCCTCCCGGTGTCACGTGGGGGTCACAGGTGACTATGTTGTTATTGGTACTCGAAATGCGCATGCGCGAGGTGGAGATATCCAGTGCTTTAAGCACCGCCTCTGGCGGTCAGTAAGGATGAAATAGAACAACTATTTTTCACTGTTGGACTTCGGCCGCTAATAAAAAAAGAAAAATTCATGAACAAAAGGAGGTAAATATAGATGCACATGTTAAATTAGCTGAGTGGCTAGCTAGTTGTTCTGCAGCAGCCTCCTATCAGTTAAAGCCAGAAGGTGCCAGGGATGTAAAGATGAAACCTGGTTTGAAATTCACACACCCATTCTTTCCTCTTACATTACACGCAATGTTTTAGCCTTTCCAATGCTATCATCCACTCACGTTGGTTCACGAGAATCCTCATGAAAATTATGTTAGCTCTGCGTCAATATCAGCAGCACCCATTCTTCTCTGTCTCTTCACTATGGCTAACAGCCTATCAAAATAAACATGAGATCCTATGATTTCAATGTTGTGTAGCATTATGATTAGCGACTGATGACGGGGATATGTCCTTCATTTCTACCACAGCTGCTTTCTTCTGATCATATTATTAACAACATGGCAAAGCTGGCAAGCTAGCACTATTCGATGCCTCCCAATCACACAATTTGCGCTGATTGTTGATGGGACACAAGACATATCAGGTAAAGAGCAAGAATCTGTTTGTCTTCGCTATGTGGATGATGATTTGATTCCTCACGAGGAATTTGTTGGGATGTATTCAGTGACTGAGACAACAGGGGAGTGTCTTGCAAATGTAGCACTAGATGTTCTTTGCAGACTAAATTTGCCATTGTCAGCACTGCGCAGGCAAACAACAGACAGAACCTATGATTTCAACGTTGTGTAGCATTCTGATTATTGATTGGTGATGGAGATATATCCTTCATTTTACCACTTCAGCAAAGATTTTACCAATCGTCTCTGACTGCATATTAATAATGACTAAGCAAAGGGTAACATTGATTTTTAAAGTAAAATATTTTGCTCTATTGCTATCTGCTATATTACATTATGGAGACTTTCTGACAGCTTTCCAAGTAAATAAAATGGCAAGTAGTTTACAGAGGTGCAGTCACTGGTAGGTATATAATTCTTTAAACAGGTCGAGGATATGATTGATTGGACAACTGACTGAATCAATGAGATAGGCTATTAGAATTAACATTAGAAAGCCTACCTTAGCCTGATTGGGAGCAGGCCAGTTGTAAAGAATAAAAAACTCCCCCATGAAACAACATAAAAATTATATTTTTGTGTCTTCATTCCAAAAAGTGCTTCAAATGCTTTACAACATTTTGTTGAGGGAAAAAGCATTCTAAAACATTCTCTGATGTGAATGTACCACCAAACCATTTGAACATTAACTGATTTTTTTTTTTATATCAGGTTCAAGAACTTGATTGCACAGGTGACCAAAGAGAGATCGAAGGCCAAGGAGATGCAGGTGATGAGAGAGAGAAACGAGGCAGCACAGATGAGGAGAGGGAGAGAGAAGGAGGCAAAAGAGGAGGTGAAACAGTTCAAGAGAGAGAGTGTGAAGGTGACAGAGGAGGTGCAGCAGCTGAAGAAGGGCGAGATGGAGGCAACGGAGGAGGTGTAGCAGTTGAGCAAGAGAAAGGAGGAGGTGATGGAGGAAGTGCATCAGTTGAAGAGAGAGAGAGAGAAGGAGGCGAAGGAGAGTCAGATGACCAAAGAGAGGGAGAGAGAGTACAGAGAGAGACAGCGCAGGAGGCACAAATGACCAGGTAATGGACATAACAGAGTAAAACTGTACGTGCAAACACTGTCAGAACACTGGACTGATTTTTTGTATTTGGTTTGTGTGGTTTCCTCATAGAGGGACACATGGTGAAGGCAGCAGTCAGGCAAATGAGCAGGTTAGAATGCAAGGAAATATTGATAGATTTCTTTTTAAATTGAACAATGTGGATAATGTTATTAATATAGGGAGTACAATCATTCAAAAGATTTTCATTTCAGAGAGTGACACGTTTTCTTTTCATGTTTGTCACAGGGACTTGAGCCCCATGTCAGGGACCAGTCGAATACAGATGATAGGGACCGGGAAGGATTTGATGTTTCGGACATCACCACCTGCACAGAGCCTGCACAACCTGATCCTAAGTTTATAGTAGTGCAGAAGCGAGCTAAATGTGTGTTGACTTTTCAACAAAAATGGTTCACAACTTTTCCATGGTTGCACTACAGTGACACTTTACAAGGGGTCATGTGTTTTCACTGTGCCAAAGTTTATATGAATCAGCCAACATTTGCAGGCAGGTTTGACACTGCCTTTGTGAGTGCAGGATTTAGAAATTGGAAAAAGGCTATCGACAGGTTCTCAGCACATGCAAAAAGTCAGATACACATCCATGCCATGAATGCCTATGCTCAGAAAGGGAACACTGTAGCTTCACAGCTTTCTTCGGCTGTTGCCAGACAACAAGAGGAAGCAAGGAATGGATTGTCAAAGATTGTGGGTTCCATCAAATACTTAGGTTTAGCTCTGCGAGGTCATGTGGAAGAGAAAGGAAATCTATCTCAGCATCTTAAAGAAAAGGCAGAAGATGACCCTGTTTTTCGGAAGTAGTTAGAGACACACAAGCAGGATTACACAAGTCCTCTCATTCAGAATGAAATACTTGGCATAATGAGCAATGACATTCTAAGAGGAATAGCTAGCACTATTCGATGCCTCCCAATCACACAATTTGCGCTGATTGTTGATGGGACACAAGACATATCAGGTAAAGAGCAAGAATCTGTTTGTCTTCGCTATGTGGATGATGATTTGATTCCTCACGAGGAATTTGTTGGGATGTATTCAGTGACTGAGACAACAGGGGAGTGTCTTGCAAATGTAGCACTAGATGTTCTTTGCAGACTAAATTTGCCATTGTCAGCACTGCGCAGGCAGACATACGATGGTGCCGCAAATATATGTCTGGCAAATATTGTGGTACACAGGCGCTTATTAGAGTGAAACAACCACTGGCGTTATACGTGCATTGTGGAGCACACTGCGTGAATTTGATTACACAGAAGGCATGCACAGCTTCTACAATTGTGTGAGATGCACTTGAATGGGTTCACCAATTAGGGGTTTTGTGTGGACAGTCTGGAAAATTCAAGCAGTTGTTTAATCAGATAGCTATATCTGATCATGGTACCTCAAGTGCCTTGAAACCACTGTGTGCAACAAGGTGGACTGTTAGACATGGTGCCATCCATTCTGTTCTAACACAGTATGACTCTATCCTCACTGCCTTAGAGGAAATGGCGGGGACTGACTCTCCCACTGCAGCCACTGCAAATGGTCTTTTTCAGCAGTTTCAGCAAGGCAGTACTGTACTTGGTCTTGTGATGGCACAAGCTGTTATTGGAGAGCTAGAGTGTCTCAACTGTTCTCTTCAGAGAAGGACACATACCATTTCTGGAATGCAGGCTGCTGTTAGTACAGTACAGTCTACTTTAAATGGCAAGAGAAGTGATGAGGCTTTCCTAAGCCTTTTTGAGAAGGCATCTACAGTTGTGAAGTCTTTAGACTTAGAGCCTATTACAATGCCAAGAGTCAGACAGCCACCCAAGCGCTATAGTGGAGGAGCAAGTGCTTTCACTCCTAAAACTCCTGTGGAATACTATAGGATTGAGTTTTATAAGGTGCTTGATGCAATTGATACACAGTTCACTGAACGTTTCCAGCAGGGTGGTCTTCTTACCTTGCAAAAGTTGGAGAACACCTTGCTTTCTGGAAACATTGATCCTGTGATCATTGACTATCCTGAAATTAATGCCCAACTGCTGGAAATCCAGCTATCTATGTTCAAACACAATTACATGTACAGTTCCTGTGGAGAAGCTACAAACATTGTCAGAGGTTTGCCATTAGAGGTACGTGGCTTATTCACTGAAATTGAAACTCTCCTGAGGTTACTCCTTGTGGTACCGGTGTCGTCTTCTGAGGCAGAGAGGAGCTTTAGTGCTCTTAGACGATTAAAGTCTTGGCTACGCTCAACTATCGCCGCGTACCCACCAAACGCGATGAACGCGATTTAATCGCGCGACAAATGAAATCGCGTCGCGCTAGACGCTCCAGTTTTGACGCCGGTCCAATATGCCAAAAAACGTCGATCATGGCTGAGATAACCACCATCGCTGCACTGTATCTACTCTGGAGAAGTTCCCAGCTTCGTCTGCGGGCTAGGCGCCGACGTCGGTTCTGGGTGCATGCTACCCTACGGAGGCGGCGTGAGCTCGGCGAGTTCCACCGTCTCCTGCAGGAGCTGCGCCTGGACGACGGCCGGTTCCAGCGGTACTTCAGGCTGACTGTTGCCCAGTTTGAAGACCTGCTAACCAGGGTACAGGACCGGGAGGTTTAGCTGCTGCTCTGCCCAGAACTGGTGCTTCATAGCCGGCCATAAGCCCCAGTGATAAACAATCGCAAAAAAAAAAGATCTCTGTGTGTGAAAGAGCTGGGATTGATATGTATGTATGTGTGTGTGTGTGTGTGTGTGCGCGCGTGCGTGCGCCCCCCAACTTTGATTATGGGCAATATATAATATAATATAATATAATATATAAATATTGTGGCAAAAAGCGAGGGAACACCAGGACGTCCGTACGTCAGCACGTCGGTGACGATCTCAACGCTGATAGGCTGTCGCGGCGCGTCTTCACGCGAATTCGCCGCAAAAGTTCAATTATTTCAACTCGAGCGATGAAGCGATGGCGCGATGAAGCGATTTTTCGCGTCCATCGCGCCGCGCTATCGCGTCCATCGCGTCGCCCGGCGCGATGAAGCGTCTAATCGCGTCTTTGCATTGACTTTACGTGTAATCTTGTCGCGCGATGAAGTTTCATCGCGTTTGGTGGGTACGCCCCGTCAGACACAGCAGAGACTGAACCATGTTGCCATATGTCACATCCATCAGGAAAAATTGGACCTCTTAACCAAGAAGTCAGTGTGTACACAGTTTGTTTCTTTTACACCAAGACGCAAACAGGTATTTGGTGCTTTTAACTGAATTGGCAAACAATATCTGTAGTCTGTCACTGGCAAAATAGACAGCAGTATGCAGCAGAGACTGAACCATGTTGCCATGTCTCATACATTAGGACAAATTGGACTTCTTATCTAAGAAGTCAGTGTGTACACAGTTCATTTCTTTTACACTGAGACGCAAACAGGTATTTGGTGCTTTTAACTGAATTGGTCACAATATCTCTATAGTCTGTCACTGGCAAAATAGACAACAGTATGCAGTATGCAGCAGAGACTGAACCATGTACCCATATTTCTCATACATCAGGACAAATTGGACTGAATTAGCTAACAATTGCTGGCAGAATAGACAACAATGTGACACCCTGTTTATTTTAGTAAAAATATTTAGCTTGGTATGGTACGTGTTAAGTGCAGCCTAATATAACATACCTTAATATGTGGTTTACAGATACAGTAGGCCTAGTTCTTTCCTGCTTTTGTTTGGATTTTGTTCATTTGAACTGGTGATGTCCACCAATATGTGAAATCAGTTTGCCATGTTCAGAATAAAGGTCAAAAGTCAAAGGCAGATTTATTGTCAATTTGTCCACATACACTAGACATACAGAGAAATTGTATGTTTGTGAAGTAGGCCTATGCTTCTTGCTATCAAATGTATTTTAAATTCAAGAACTCTCCACATTTTACAAAAGCGAAAGTTTCATTAAATAAATAGATAGTTTAATCATGTCACCATAGGTAGTTGGCTATTTTTGCTATTTGGGAAAAACAATGTATGGCAAAACAGCACTGAAAGACTGACAAGCAGAATCGTCGGTGGTCTGCAGCCGTTTAATTAATTTAGATAGAAATCTGCTGGTCAGCATGAAGTTACGCCCTTGCCTTAATTTAAGTAGAATACAGGTTGAATTAAAGAAACATTATTAAAATAAATGACACATTGTTATATGCAATACAATAATCAAAGATTTTTATTCAAAAATAATATTTGTTCAGCTCTTTTTGAGCTGAGTCTGTTTCTTTTTTTTTTTTTTGGATAACACTTCCCCTGCTTTTGAAAAAATTCTTTCACAGGGTACACTTGTTGCAGGGACACTTAAAAATGTCTTATTCAGTTGGTACAAATTAGGGAAGACGGCACGTCGCTCTTTCAGTATTTTAAAGGATCTGCCCGTCTTGGAATAGAAACATAGAGGCGTTCCTTCAATCACTGAACTACAGTCGCGTGACAAGGGGGTTTCAGGACCGCTTTTCGGCACAACGTTTCGGAACGTTTCGATCCGGGACTTCGCCGACACGCCCGTTTAGGATGTCACATCACTAGCCCCTGGTTAGCTCCACAGTTACCATGGCGATCTACCCCGGTAATAAGTGAACCAGCGTCGGACGGAAAACCCAGAGTTAACGCTTAAGTTACCTCGCTACCCAAATCCTGCTTCGTAGTACAGGCCCCTGGTGGGTCGGTCTCGGCTGAAAATGCCCGGGCCGATTTTTGGTCCCAGTCCAGCCCTGTTTAGGTCAGTTGTGTTCCTGACTTTGGTTGACAGAAAGCAGTTTGTAGAAAGAGGCGTTGTTCATTTGATTTCATCTCCATGTGAAGTGAAAGTCCAGTTTAGTTTCCAGTTGGTGGAGTGGTTTCTTCTTCAGGAAGCATCGTTACTAGTTGACACTCCTCAAGCGAGCAACTTAAAAGCCAACAACTAAAGTGTGGACTCACCTGCGGCCGCGCTGTGGAGGCCGACGGCCAGGAGAAGAAGCACAGTCCACGTCTCCATCGTCACCTGTCCTTCTCAAGCTGTCTTCAACTCTTCACTTGTTATTATTGTGGAGGCAAAGTGATGACGTCCGAGCTGCTGCTCTATCCGGGCTGAAGTGAGGCTGAGACCAGGAGGAGCGCTGACTTCCTCCGTCTGAGCCAATGAGGATTTTAGCTGAGCCCCGACGTCACTAATAGCCGGGTAAAGCCACTGAGGTTAATAACGAAAGTTAAAGTGGAGCGATGTTATTTCAGCCTGCGTGAGAGGACGCTGGAGACCCTTTATTCTGGTTTCTCAACGCTGTCCGCACCTGAAAGGAGCATTTAACCTCCTGCTGCTCAGCTCTGCTGGGGTCATCTGCAGGCTAATGCAATGTCATGTCAGAGTCATTTGCCATCTTCCGAAAAAGGCTCAAGACTCACCTGTTCAGACTTCACCTCGACTCTACATAGCATGATGTGTGTGTGTGTGTGTGTGTGTGTGTGTGTCTTATATATTTGTTTGGTTTGGGAATTGAGGTAATTACCCCCTACTTTAATGTAGCAGGACGCCCAACCTTTAGTCAGATGATCTAAACATGGATAGTGAGAAAGATGCAAGTGCAAGAAAAAGTAAATATTATTTTTGTAATGTAAGTTTATGTGCTTTTATTTTGCAAGAGGGTCCTGGGTTCGATTCCCGGGTCGGCCCGGGTTCCTTCTGTGTGGAGTTTGCATGTTCTCCCTGTGTAAGCGTGGGTTCTCTCCGGGTTCTCCGGCTTCCTCCCACAGTCCAAAGACATGCAAGATGGGGATAGGTTAATTGGTGACTCTAAATTGCCCGTAGGTGTGAATGTGAGCGTGAATGGTTGTCTGTCTCTACATGTCGGCCCTGCGATAGACTGGCGTCCTGTCCAGAGTGTACCCTGCCTTCACCCAATGACAGCTGGGATTGGCTCCAGCCCCCCCGTGACCCTGATTACAGGATAAGCAGCAGAAAATGGATGGATGGATGGAAGTTTATGTGCTTTTATTTTGTAGGTTAGGCACCAAGTAACTGCAAAACCAGATTTTTGTCTTTTAGCAAAATGGCGCCTGGCGTCAGTAGAAACAGCGAGAAGCGGAGAGTTCCTTCGTGGTGTTTAGAAAGTGTCTGTTACCTTCACCAGTACTGATCCATCAGAGTCTCTGTATGTCTGGATAAACCTGTCTGGATGTTTAAGAACACATGAAGAAGGAATATGATGAAGAGGACTGTGGAGGACCAGAACCAGCCAGGAACTCAGATTCACATTTACAACCAGATACTGATGACAAGATTGACTCTTCTGAACCTGAGCATGAACACAATGATGATCGGCAGGAGACCAGAGAACCTCAGTCAGGTTTAAAGGCTTTGAAAAATGAAATCCCTGACAGTGAATTTAGATATAGAACTGGTGGGAAACAATTGATCTGCTCTGAGTGTGGGAAAACATTTACAATCAGTGGAAGTCTGAACAGACACATGAGAACTCACACAGGAGAGAGACCTTTCAGCTGCTCAGTTTGTAGGAAGTGTTTTACACAGAGTGGAAATTTACAGAATCACATGTTAATCCACACAGGAGAAAAACCTTTCAGGTGCTTGGTGTGTGATAAAGGTTTCATTGCAAGTGGCGACCTGAAGAGACACACGAGAACTCATACTGGAGAAAAACCTTTCAGCTGCTCAGTTTGTAGGAAGTGTTTTACACGGAGTGGAAATTTACAGAATCACATGTTAATACACACAGGAGAAAAACCTTTCAGCTGCTTGGTGTGTGATACAGGTTTCATTGCAAGTGGCGACCTGAAGAGACAGAAAAAAATTGCAATGAGATATCATTTACACACACACAAGAGAACTCACACAGGAGAGAGACCTTTCAGCTGCTCAGTTTGTAACAAAACTTTCACAGAGAGCGGAAATTTAAATAAACACATTAAAATCCATTCAAGTGAGAAACCTTTCAGCTGCTCAGTCTGTTTAAAATCATTTAGATGGCGTCAACATTTACAGGATCACATGAGAACTCACACAGGAGGAAAATCTGTCAAATGAGGAAATATTTGTGACGTCCAACACAGTTTACAGAAATAAACATGTGCTCTTACCTCAACCTCATGGCTGTTACACATACATTT
This sequence comes from Chelidonichthys spinosus, assembly GCA_029853015.1. Taxonomy (NCBI): domain Eukaryota; kingdom Metazoa; phylum Chordata; class Actinopteri; order Perciformes; family Triglidae; genus Chelidonichthys; species Chelidonichthys spinosus. Next base: position 2,290,874 of record CM056836.1, on the reverse strand, counting down.
TGTTATTAACAGAATAGTTGAATACTATAAAATATATTAAACATGCTGCAGAGCAGTCAGTAGGTTATTGCTGGTATAATTCTTACCCTGTGGCATCACGATAAACCTGGATCGCTTTGACAGAGTCATACTTTGCTTAAGGTCACGCCTCCTCCAGCCGGCTGATTATTTCCCTCCATTTAAGAGAGATGCTCACAATGTGCAACATTCGTTGTTACACTTAAAGTGCTTGAGCAGCCTTTTTTTTTTGTTTATTTACTCGCTAAGGTTGGGTAAAGGAGTTATTTTACTTTTTATTTTACTTAATTTTAAGGCTGAAACAGTTTGTCACAAAAGATTTGCCTGGCCTCATCAGGTCAAAACATCCACACATTCACTCTTAGTTTTCACCCCAACCATGTGATGGAAATTCCCATGTCTCATGTAATCCTGATGTAAAACCTTATGCTTTGTTAAAAAAAAACAATCATGCATCTGTTTCTGCATTTTCTAAGTGCTTAAAGACGTAAAGGAAGGTCCGATATACATGTGTGCATCATAAGAAAGAAGGAGCCAGAAATCGATTAAACCCTCCGTAAAGAAAAGTTTCTGACTTTGTGCTTTATTCAACACAAATAACCACCGCAAACATGGATTTTTGGAGGTCGGTGAAGGGAAGGCCATAGAGAATGATGTTACAATAGTCCAGTCTGGTTGTTATGAAGGCTTGTATGAGTGTTTCTGCTGCATTATAGGAGAGGATGGGATGCAGAACACCGTACTATCGTGTTGTTTTGACCGTCAAAATAAAAGTTTTGTAGATTGTTTTCACAGATCCTCACGCACCGGTTTACTTTGCCCACCAGGGGTCCGTTTCACAAAGCAGCTTTAGTGAAAACCTTGAGTTAGTTAACCCTGAGATGAGGGAAACTCTGGTTTTTCGGTTTCATAAAGCCAGTTCAGCATAAATCTGAGTCAGTTACCCGGGTAACATGCTCCGTGAACCTAACCTGCTCGCTAGCAGGTTTGCTTCAACAAACCCTGAGTTTCTCCCTACATGTCTCCGCCTTTTTCCAGAATCTGAACCAACTCTGAAAAAATGTGCCGTCCTTTCATCGCCAACCTAATCGATACGGAAATAAAAGTGATTCTAGCAGCTTTGCGTCGGGAGAGGATTTGATTACCTTTCCTTCCAATCACATTAGATATTATCTAAACAATATTCTCTGACATTTTCAACATTTCATATCACGGACATAATCCGCAACCAGATTCTTTGCGGAGGTAGTGTTTTGGCGAAGGGGAGATTTATGAAATGTTTAAGTACATTCCTGTGTTGAAATATCTGCTTATATTTACTGTTTAATATGTGAAATATGATTAAAATCATATGCCTTAGTCAACGTATTTGCGCAATATTCTTATGCTTAATTTTCAACTGACGCCACTTTCTTTCTGTGCCTGGGGGGATTACAGGTGTCGCCTGCACCATAGGCAGCGTTGCTAACCATTACACCACAGTGTCGCTCTCCAAACCCGAAAATGAACACTTATTACCTTTAGATCAATTGACTGTTTCATTCAGTTATACACATTAGATCGGGCAGTAATTGTGTGCCACGCCAACTATCACTACTTTGCTGCAGTTACGTTGCTCTGCTTTCTAAGGATGAGCTCGTTTTCTACATAAACACTCGGTAATATATAATGATGCTCTCCCCGTTGCCATGGTGAATCGTAGAATCGAAGATCCATTGATGATGGCTTTATAGAGTCGGCAGGCACGCGCGTAAGTCAGAGTTTACATACTCAGAGTTGACAAAACTAATCCAAAACCACTGTTCTGAAACTGAAAACTCAGATTTTCCCATCTCAGAGTTGTTCAACTCAGAGTTCAGGGTTAAGTTCAGAGTTTGTTGAACCTGCTTTGTGAAACGGGCCCCTGGTGTATGTAGTCTGTGTGTTCCCTCTGTTTCCATGTCAGTTTGACTGCCTGTTTTTGGGACTCTTCTTCTTTTGCTTGGGAAGGTTCTGAACTGAAGAAGTGACCCGGAAGTAAACAAATGGCCGCCATGATAAGAGCTGCTTGATTTCTCTAAATTTGAAGGAAAGGAGCTGCAATGCTTCCTTTCAGATCTCCTTTAGTGTAGGATGCAACAGATCTTCCTTTACGAAAGGAAAGGAGATTACACCAACCCACAATTCCTTGTTCACGAAAACAAACTATATCCATATTTGCATATTTAACAATGACTTTCATGCATTACTTTTTACTATTCAACCGCAGCCCCAGTGTCTGTTTGGGTCTCTAAATTACAGTTCTTCTTCTGTAAACCAGAAATCCAATCACACCGAGGACGAGAAGTACCACTGCAGCGATGATGATGATGATGACGGTGGTCATGTCAGCGGGATTCTCTGTTGAGCACAAAACATGATTATTATGTTTCTCTAATAATCAATGTAAACAGTGAACATGCAGCACAAATCAAATGATGGTAATAATTCTGGTCTAGATCTGAGCAAATCAATCAGATTTTATTGTCATCTTTAGACACGGAACACGCTGAAATGAGATAACCTGCATTGATTTAATATTAATCAAAGCCTTAAAATTATAGATACAAACTAGAGGAAAGAAACTGACGACTCAACAATATTAGGAAACAAAACTCCCCGTCTACATAAAAACACATGAACTGTTCCCGTAAACTAAGCGTGTGCTTCCCACCTTCATCACTTCTGGTCTCAGTCTCACCTTCGTTGGTCCTGATGACGTCCAGTGTGTTGACGATGTGCTTCTTCACACCAGAGAGCTGAAACACACACTCGTACCTGCTCCGGTCTTCAGCTGCCACTGAGAGTTTCAGGTCGGCACTCATCTGGAAGGTTCCATCGTGGTTGGGGAGGATCTCTCCGAGGTCCACGTCCTCATGGAGATCCTCTCCATCTCTCCTCCAGAACAGTACGGCTCTTTGAGGGTAGAAACCTGTAGCGTGGCAGCTGATTGGAGAGGAGGGAGTCTTCTGGAGGAAGGACACTGAGGGAAGGTCTGAGGAGAGAGAGACGGGTTAGAGGTTCTTTATCCTTATTATTATGATCTGCTGTGTATTAATGATCATGTCTGATGTATCTGAAATGCCTTAGTGACACATACACCATTTATGTTTGTATGTATTCAATGTAAATAACTGTGATGTGAAGATAAGTGAGAAAAGAAGAGACAATGAGATAATGAGACAGAGGGGCAGAGGGATGAAGGTGTGTGTGTGTGTGTGTGTGTGTGGCAAGTGTACTTCTAACACCATGGCTTCCCACACTTGAAACGGGAAGGACTTTGACCAGACACAGGATTTCACTCAATCTTCATTTTTTTATTTCACCAGTATTTACCGGCATGATGAATAAGATGAGGTGAAAAACCTTTAAACATACAAAAATAGAACAATGCAAATTAAATCAATGTTTCCCATCAAACACAAAAGTACATTAAATCAGGCAAAAGGTATTTAAACAGAAAATAAGGCATTGAACGCCAGAAAGCCATTTCTACTTTTAAATTAACCTGTTTAGCATTTAAATTAGTACAACTCAGTCCAGTAAGGAGACCTGGGCTTATCGGTAGCCTCTGATCTTTTCCCCTTTCCCATGGGTTTTAACTCTGTGCTTGTCTGAGAGCTCTTCCTCCTGCTGCCGCGTTGCAAACAACTGAACACATGTCTCTTCCTTTGTCTCTGGCACATGCTGCTCATTTAGACCAACTGCATCCACCTGTTCGCTCACTGATGCGCGCATGCGCAGTAAGGCCATCACGTGCACCCACTCGCAGGTAGACTTCCGCGGTAGATCGCCGCTGTTGCGCGCATGCGCAGTAAGGCCATCACGTCCACCCACTCGCAGGCACTTCCGCGGTAGATCGCCGCTGTTGCGCGCATGCGCAGTAAGGCCATCACGTCCACCCACTCGCAGGCATTTCCGCGGTAGATCGCCGCTGTTGCGCGCATGCGCAGTAAGGCCATCACGTCCACCCACTCGCAGGCATTTCCGCGGTAGATCGCCGCTGTTGCGTGCATGCGCAGTAAGGCCATCACGTCCACCCACTCGCAGGCATTTCCGCGGTAGATCGCCGCTGTTGCGTGCATGCGCAGTAAGGCCATCACGTCCACCCACTCGCAGGCAGACTTACTGGTAGATCGCCGCAACACCTCCCACTCGATCTTTGGGTCGTGCGACCCGGAAAGATCGCACTTCTCAGGCGAGCTGGTGCCCGCCGACTTGATCTTCTGCTGGGATGAGGACGATGAGGCGCCGCACGTCCCTGTGCAGTATGGTCCCCTGGAGATCCTTCTCCTTAGACCCAGATACTTTGGCAACAGGTCTTGGAGTCTTCACCTGAACACACCCACTCGGAGAGGACATCCCGGACGATGCCTCTGGGATCTGCATTCACACTGACGACTCTGGCTAGCTTGAACTGCCCCCTCAGCGCATTTTGGTCGCAGAGCCAAACTATGTCTCCAATGGCAACATTCCTTTCTGCAGTATGCCACTTGCTGCGGATGAACAGGTTTGGACCTGCAAGTTGACTCCAGGACTTCCAAAAGTGGCTAACTTGAGTTTGCATGTCTTGCAGCCTTTTGAAGGGGTACGTGCTGTAGTCGAATGCCTTGAAATCTCCACTCCGTGTGGCTCGACCAAGCAACAGCCGGTGGTCTTCTGGACTTGGATTCCGTCTCCTGGATCCTGATTGGATCATGCGCTTTATGTTGGCTTCGGGTAAGTACCGCAACAAAGGTTTTTTTCTGTATTTTGGTGATATTGTCTCTTGCTTGTGCAGCAACATCTTTCGCTGCCACTCACTCTCAGGCAGCTGAAGGAACTCTGGACCCGACTGCCACTTTGATTCCTCAGTTAGGTCATCGGGACGAGCCCCTCTGGTGATGATATCTGCAATGTTCGCCGGCCCAGGAATCCACCACCAATCTCGGACATCTGTGGTGCTCTGGATTTCTCCAACTCGGTTGGCGAAGAAGGTCTGGTAGCCATAACTTTCACGCTGTATTGCTCCCAAGATAGTTTGGCTGTCGACTAGATGGTACCACCTCTCAACATCGATTCGGCAGTGTTTCTGGAAGTAGTTCTTCAGCCGAGCTGCAAAGACCGCTCCGCACATCTCCGCCTTCACAGGGTCACCCTTCTGGTCTAGAGGGGTCAGCTTGGCCTTAGACTCAACTAGCCTCATAATGACACCATGGCTGCAGCTCCAACGTAGGTACAGCACGGCGCAATACGCGTGCTCACTGCCGTCAGAGAACGTGATGGCACATGGTCTTCCAGCTGGATCTGGCGGTGTGAGGGCCCTGGTGAATCTGAGTAGGCTCAGATCAGCATACTCTTCCAGGAGCTTTATGGAGTCTTCTCTGAGTTCTTTGGACAAGGCGGCATCCCAGGTGTCTTCTACGCAATACATTACTTTTGCTTCTTGAAAAGCTCTTCGGATCAGGATGTAGGGTTGTCACAAGAACCGATACTTCGGTACCAATTCTATGCCGACACGAAAAAAATAATTCGATACTTGCTTTTTTCTGGCATCGTCAGAACTGAATATACAACTTTTCACTCGGCGAGCCGTGTCGATTCTTGGCGGAACTGACGGGGGCAGTATACGCGTGTGAGCAGCACAGAGCAGTAAGCGGCGCTGAAGAAGAAAACTTGCCGTCTTCGGAAAAAATTGCTTCAGCGGGTGGGAGCGAAAGCACAACACGTCGGCTCGTCGACAAAACAGGTGCGAAGAGTCGCGTGTGGAAATATTTTGCATTCGAGGCGGATGAATCCGGAGCAATTCTTGATTCAAACAAGCCGACATGCAAAAAGTGCCTCAGAAGTTTTCAGACCAAAGGAGGAAGCACGTCAAACCTGGCTATAGGCCACTGCTGTTCTTTTTTTAATGTAAAATAGTTGACTATTGTTATTTATGACCATATTTATAAGCACAGTATTGTTTGTTTTTATACTGGATGGCTATAGGTCTGTTGGCAGCTGGTACTGCAATTTAAACCTTGTGCAAAAAGATCTTAAAGCACAGTGGTGTTACATATTTGACAGTTTGAAGCAGTTTTCAATAAATTAGTGAATTTAAAAGTACGTGTCCTGTTGTTGTTTTTTTTTTTTTAATTGTGGTATCGAATTAGTATCGAGAATCGTGGAAATTCACAGGTATTGGTATCGACTACTGAAATTCTGGTATCGTGACAACCCTATCAGGATGGCTCCCTTCTGTTTTGCTGGAGCCACAAGGCCTAGTGGATCATAGAGACTTGGCTTAACAGTTCTCTCCTGGTGAGTGGATCTGGGGTTTGTTCTCTTACTTCTTCTCTCAGTAAGTCCTGGCCGAGGCGCATTTTTCTCCTTTTCATAGAGAAGTTCACTGCAACCATGACACGTAGCTTGTCATCTTCAACGGTATAACCGAGGCCTAGGGCTTTGTTATCTTCTTCGGTGAGCTGGTTCGGCAGGATTATGGTCTTCGACTCGACCTTCTCACCTCTCTGCCCTTTCCTCCCACTTTGATCCGAGTAGACCCAGGGCTTCATGAGGAACGCTCCTGCTTTGAGGATCTGCTCGATGTTGGACGTGAGACATTTCAGGTGGTCAAGGTCGTTGTGAGAGGTCAGGAGGTCATCGACATATGCGTCTTCCTCCAGCACACGTTTCTCTTCTTTGAAATCGCTGAATTAAGGCAAGTTGGCGGTCTCTCGCATCGCAACTTGGGCTATGCAACCAGCAGGTTTGTCTCCAATGTTGACTCGAAATCTTCTATCTCAGCATCTTCAGTGTCACGCCACAGAAACCGATGCAGGTGGACCTCTCTTTCTTCCAGCCAGACAGAGTTGTACATCTTGCGGATGTCACCAAGGGCAGCAAAGACGCCAGCTCGGAACCTCAGCAGGACCGCTCTGATAGGATTCAGGACGTCAGGACCTTTGATCAGTATGTCGTTCAAGCTCAGGCCTCTGTACTTCTGGCTGCTGTTCCATACTAGCCTCACTGGAGTGGAGACTGAATGTGGATTCGGTGCGATCAAGTGAGTTATGTACCACACTGGCCCGGTCCAGCTCTGCAGAACTTCTTTGGACAACTTCACTGCAGCTTTGCGATTCAACCATTTCATGAACTTGTGAAGCATAGGCCATCTTCCACTCTGGTTCCTTCGCCAGCTGCTTCTCCGTTCTGTAAAATGTGGCTTCAACCGCTCTCTTGTTGTTGGGGAGAGATGCTGGATCTTCTGTCCACGGATACTTGGCATGCCAGTGTGGTCCAGGGCTGTGGTGGTCCCCTTTCACGTACGTCAAGCCATCTCTCACCATCTCCATCTCTCTTTCTTCAGCCAGCGTCATCTCTTTCCCTCCAGGTTGGCAATTCCCACAACGACATCCTCCACATCTCGGCTCACAAGCGGCTCCAATGCTTTCCCATTTCCACCACTTCAGAAAGTCTCTGCTGCTAGTGGCTGTATTGGACTGGGCTGGATGGTCGGGAGACTGGCAGGAGACTGGATCCTTACAGGTGAGTTCAGTGTATTTGACTGCTGCAGTTCTCATGGATCTTGCGAAGTGTGTCTCTAATGTATGGGCCGTTAAGGTGACTTCTTCGAAGAGGTCTGGGTGCGTGCCTCCGACTGTTTTGCCGAGCGGGCCGTCCCAGAGCACCAGGTCACCGACGGAACAAACTTTCTGAGGTACCAGATGCCCTTCTTTGTGGCTGATCAGAAGTTGTATTTCTCTTGGACTTGCAAGGTCTTGGAGTGAAACATCTGGGAAGATCTTCTGTAACTTGACAGCTGGAACATGTCTGTGAACTTCTGCAATTTTATCAAGTCCATAGCAGATCAGTTGATGTGACTTGAGGGTCCCTCTTGGAGTGTTGACACGTATTCTCAGCAGGTAGCGCTTGGTTGCGACCGACACCTTCATCCCTCCAACGCCGTAAACCACCAGTGTCACGTCCTCACTTCTCAGGTTCAGCTCACTCGCAGCTTTGTGCGTTATGTAGTTTGTGTCCGATGCCAGGTCAATGAGGGTCCCGACCTTTCGTCCATCGTTGGCAGTGACGTCAAGGAGCATTAGGATTACTGGGTACTCGTTTAAGAAGTTTTCCTCCAGAAGGCCTCTCTCAGCTGCAGTGGAGTTGTATGCTCTAGATGATACGTTGCAGAAGGCGTCTTGACACTGCTGCACCAGCTCCGGTGTAAGTTTGGAGAGGAACCTTTCCTGGGTTTCGGTGCATCTTTTTCCCTCAGCTCTCACTGGACTGGATTTGGGTGCTCTTTGGGGCTGGGATCTGGCGACTGGACAGAGAAGATAGTGGTGTTGGTCTTTGCACTCCGGATTCCTGCACAGGTAAGTGGTTTTCTCGCAGTCGTCGCCATTGTGGACTTTGAGGCATCTCTTGCAGGCACCAAGTCATTGTGCTGCGTCCCTCTTCTCCGATGGCTTTAGGTTGACCCTAAACTTCCTGCAGAAATATAGTTTCTTTCTGTGCTTTGGGTCATCACAAATAATGCAGCCTACTGTTTCACTGCTGGACTTGGTAGCTTTTGTTCTGGCAGGCTTTAGAAACATGGTCTTCTCCTTGGTGGGTTCGACGACGTCTTTAAGCTGATCTAGTTGTTCATATATGGATTCTTGTGATTTCAAGTATGTGATGAGCTTGTCGAAGTGGTTGTGGCGGTCAACACCATTCCCTCCATCAGCAGCATAGGTGAGCCAGTCTTTCTTTAGAGTTTCTGGGAGCTTGCCCTCAATGGATTTAGTCACCATTGGGTTCCTCATGGCATCTACATTATCCAGTTCACTTAAATCATAAAGGGCCTTTTCCACAGTTTGGATGAGCTCTATGACTTTTCTTGGCTGGCCGCTCCTGACTGGCGGAGTTGCTTGAAGCTCTTCAACGATCTCAAGAGCGATGGTGGCTTGGTTCCCAAACCGGTTCTCCAGGATTCGGAAGATCTCGTCTGATGAGCTGTATGTTGACAGGCGTAGATCTCTGGCCACCTTCTCATCGAGGCTATCGAGCAGTTGAAATTTCTTCACCTCTTTGGAGCCAGTCGGTTCACCTTGTCTCTGTAGAGCCTCCCATTCTTGCCTCCATCTGTGGTAGCCAGCAAACTTTGGTAGGGCTGTGGCTTTTAGCTTTATCGCTGCAACTGCACGGCGGCCTAGGGGTTCTTCTTCAGTGTCCATTTTTATCCTTGCTACTTTGATGAACACCAGCTGGGGAAGGTGCACCTCAAGCTCTCTTAGGCGGCCATTAAAGTATCTTTGCTCAGCAGGTGGAGCCCAGCGGTTCCAGCTTTGGTGTGCTTCTTTTGCCTTGAGCACCAACTTCTCTAGGTGGGTCAGCATAAACTCATATGCCTCCAGAGTTATGTCTAGCTGGGTGGAGGAGACATTCCTGCACTCAACCTCTGCAACATGTAGAGCTAGGGACAGTTCTTTTTCTCCATATGTGTCCCAGAGTGTCTCTTGAATTAGGAGTTTAACTTCTTTAGTCTTCTGCTCACAATTCTTCTCCGTCTTTTCTAGGTCGGCTTTCAGTAGGTCGCCCAGTTCCTCTGCAGTAGCTACGTCGGACTCTGTCATGTAAGCAACCTCCACTTCTTCATTTGCCTCCAAGACTCTGGAGCTCTCCAATGTGAGCTTCTTGAAGTTTTCCCTTAACTCCTCTATAGACATCTCTGTGTGGGTCCTCGTAATGCTATTGGCAAGACGGGAGAAGAGTCTCTTAGCTGTAGTCCTCTCTACTTTCAGATCATCAAGTGACTTTTCCATTTGTCTTCTTCAGCCGATGGACAGCAGGCTTTCTCCTCCAGGCCCCTAGGTGAATTGTCTCCCTCTTGGTTGTGGCCGCACATGGAGTCTCCGCTGGTCACTGGTCACTGGTCACAGGCGGTTTTTCACTGGCAAGTGTACTTCTAACACCATGGCTTCCCACACTTGAAACGGGAAGGACTTTGACCAGACACAGGATTTCACTCAATCTTCATTTGTTATTTCACCAGTATTTACCGGCATGATGAATAAGATGAGGTGAAAAACCTTTACACATACAAAAATAGAACAATGCAAATTAAATCAATGTTTCCCATCAAACACAAAAGTACATTAAATGAGGCAAAAGGTATTTAAACAGAAAATAAGGCATTGAACGCCAGAAAGCCATTTCTACTTTTAAATGAACCAGTCCAGTAAGGAGACCTGGGCTTACCGGTAGCCTCTTTGATCTTTTCCCCTTTCCCATGGGTTTTAACTCTGTGCTTGTCTGAGAGCTCTTCCTCCTGCTGCCGCGTTGCAAACAACTGAACACACGTCTCTTCCTTTGTCTCTGGCACATGCTGCTCATTTAGACCAACTGCATCCACCTGCTCGCTCGCTGATGCACGCATGCGCAGTAAGGCCATCACGTGCACCCACTCGCAGGTAGACTTAAGGTGCGTGTCCACAGGCAGCGGTGTTTCCCCGCGTCCCATTCATTGTCTATGTGAAAAGCCGTGCAATGCATTCTGGTAGCGTTGCGGCGAATGTCGAGAGACGGCGCGCGAGTTGGCCGCACCTCATTTGCCTAAAGTTGAGGTTGAATCTACTTAATGCTAATCAGAGGCGCCGGGCTCGACTCGCCTCCTCGGGTACGCTCGCGAACGCTCGCAAAAATCTGTTGTTTAAAGGACAGCGCCTGTCAATCATCCTCTAGTGGCAGCCCACCAAGCGTGCAATACTGGGAAGCGGCGCGTCCACACGCGTTTAAAATCGCCCCTGTGGACACGCACCTTACCGCGGAAAGGTGCGGGCGTTCCCGAGGCGGCGAGCCCGGCGCCTCTGATTAGCATAAAGTATATTCGACCTCAACTTTAGGCAAATGAGGAGCAGCCAACTCGCGCGCCGTCTCTCGACATTCGCCACGACGCTACCAGAATGCATTGCACGGCTTTTCACATAGACAATGAATGGGACGCGGGGAAACACCGCTGCCTGTGGACACGCACCTGTAGATCGCCGCTGTTGCGCGCATGCGCAGTAAGGCCATCACGTCCACCCACTCGCAGGCACTTCCGCGGTAGATCGCCGCTGTTGCGCGCATGCGCAGTAAGGCCATCACGTCCACCCACTCGCAGGCAGACTTCCCGGTAGATCGCCGCAACAGTGTGTGTGTGTGTGTGTGTGTGTGTGTGTGTGTGTGTGTGTGTGTAATGTTACTGTCGGTTAGAAACAAAAGAAGGAACATGAACATGGTGTCCATGAAACCACATCAGGTCATGTGATTCTACCTTTTCTCAGCAGAGAGCTGCTCCCGTACTTCAAATACGTCTTCAGCCACTCAGGACAAAGCTGGGTGAGGAAGTGTTTAAACATTTCTGTCCGAGCTTTATTAAGATCCCACTCGTGTTTGGAGAGGAGAGCCTGTTGTTTTGCAGCGATCCATGTCTCTGTCTTCAGGTCCAACACTATGAAGTCTTCTCCATCATAACCCTCTTGATTATAACCATTAACTTTATTAGTCTCATCATCCCATTCACAGCCAGCCATCCTCTGGTAAATGTGGACACCTGAGAGAGAGAGAGAGAGAGAGAGAGAGAGAGAGAGAGAGAGAGAGAGAGAGAGAGAGAGAGAGAGTTAGTTTATGGATGATGGATTGATTGATGATGATGATATTTTTCCTTGTTTATGTTGGAGATGTTTTTCTATTTCTCTAACAGGTGATGAAATATATTTTAACTTTTTATTTAGTTTTTATGTTGAATGTCTTCTTTGTGTTTACTTTGTCTTCTAACATCTTTGGATCACGATGGAAATACGTGTTTTCACTTTGACATGTGATCCTATTTTCTTTTTCTGATAATCCATAGAGAGAAATCAATCAATCAATCAATCAACATTATCATATTTGAGATAGTGGAACTAGAAAATGTTTGACGTTTTTTCTCAATAAAAGACTTGAATCTGATTATCTGTTGATCAACCAGTCGATTAATTGTTTATTGTGGAATAAATAGACTAAATACTCATGAATACTGTAATACTGGATACTGTAATCTCCTCCATATTTGTGGCTCATTATTCTTCTGATTATTGATTATGTCACAATCGTTGTTTTTTTTTATTCAGAAAAAAGTTCTGAGAGGTTAAAGGTGAAATCTTCAAATCTTTTGTCTGAACAACACTGAACAGTATTTAATATAAAATTATATAAAACATTTCTCATATTAGAGAAAGTGGAAGTAGAAAATGTTTGACATATTTATGAAATAAAGACTTCCTCTGAGGATCAACAGCTGATCAACTGGTGGATTCCTTCTTCCAGCGTTATATAAATGTGTATTATGGCACAGACACACTGGGGCACGGACAGTGAATCTAAGCTGTCCTTCTAGCATATATTTGGGAGTCATATATCTGATGGGATGGACACGCTGAGATCTGAAGGAGACGTGGACCATGAGGTCCAGTCAGCCCGCTTCATGGAAACCTGCTGAGCCTGGTCTGGTATGTGGACCAGCAGAAGCAGCCCGGGTCCCGTTTCCAGTCCTGCTGGTCCGTTCAGAAAGCAGCCGCTCATGTTCCTCCATCAGCTGTGTGTCCTGAAACAAGCTGCTGCTGCAGCACAATTGTTGTGAAGCAGCTCGCTGTGGGACGCTCACTGGACCTGCTCTCAGGTCAGTAGACCTCTGGAGCTTATTATGGGATGGACAGCAACACTGAACCAGTGTAGTCCAGCAGCATCCAGTAGTCTCAGTCATGTTCCTGTCTGGCTGTGTGTGTGTTTATTAAAATACAGGATGAAAGTATAAACCAAATGTTGTCAGAATAAAGTCAAACATAAACAAACCTCCAGTTTGGTTGAAGCGCTGCTTTAAAACTTCAACGTTGTTTTTAGCGAACTGCTGGGAACCCACTAAGAGCTCAGTCAGAGTCTGCCAGTACTGAGGATCATCTTCTCTGATTCTGTTCATCCAGTCCTTTTTGGGTTCTGCTTTCATGGTGTTGCTGTCATAGTGAGCCATCTCAACATCATCAACCAACCCAACAGCCACAAACTCTGGGAAGTTTGGGACTCCAGAGGACGCCGTGTAGAAATACTTCAGAGAGTGAATCTCTGCAACACAAGATGAACGTCATGATCTCAGTTTTTATCTTCAACAAATCACTGAACAATGTTGTTTTCCTGCACACACAATCTAACAGAACTACATTCAATACACGTTGATAATATCTGCTGTTCTCAACAAACACAAACATGTTTCTGGTGCTTTTGTCTTGGAAAACTGTGTTTATTCTGATATGAAATAGTGAAGGAGTCTCATATTTAGGTCCAGGGCTGGACTGGCCATCGGCATTTGCCCTGGGCCGAGCCTTTTTTTTTTTTTTTACTAATGGTACTAGTGTTATTAATGGTATTAGTCATGATACCTATTCAGTGTTTCCCACACATTGAATGGACTTAACTAGCGGCTCTAATGATAGGCCTAAAGAAGTGGCAGCAACGCTTAAGTAGCCTGCTCTGTGAGTTGATATGTCGTCAAAACGACGTTGAAACAACGTGAATTGATGCCGTCGAAGAGCCGCCGAAATGACGTTGGTCATGAGACCGACGTCAGAAAAACTTTCATTTCAGCACCTCTGGTAGACGTCGAATCGACCTGCCTGACTGACGTTGATTAGAAGTCAAATAGACGTCAAAATGTTTACTGGGAGGCTATGATTACTACTACTATCTGCTACTACAACCAACTACCACTGGTAGTACTAATCATTACAATCATAATACTTCTAATAATAGCAGCAACAATAATAACATTTGCACATAAAAAAATGTTTAGTGGTCCATAAAAAATTAATAAATAAAAAATTTAAAAAACAGACAATTTGGCCCTCGACTTGGCAACCTGGACATAATTTGGCCCTCAGTGAAAACTAATTGGGGAACCCTTGAAGGCTCAGCAATGTGTATTAGTCATTTTTGTTTTCATCTTTTCTTGAATGCTTAAACTCCTCAACCCCATTTAGTATGTCAACATTTTGTATTAGTACCAGCAGTTTGTAAGAAATTGGTCCGTAATTGATGTCATATTTTGGTTCTCAAAATTCACCAAATTGATGCATTAAAATTAAATCTATTAAAAATGTTCTCCCGGGGGGGCATGTCCCCCGACCCCCCTACAAGATCGCAAGACCCCCCACCATAGAATCCTGTGGGAAACACTGCTATTGGGTCATAAAACTGGTAGATCGGCCCCTTAGTCATGATCATTGTCACAAAAAAGTTTGTTTTCATTCATAGGCTTCATTGTCTTTCCATCGATACCTGGGGCCTGTACTAATCAGTCAGATCTAGTAGTGTCCTTATGATGGGGTAGTCATATTATACTACTAATATTATTAATACGACTTCCGCATTCACACAGTCAGCGAGTTTTTGCCAGCTGTCCTTCCTGCATTTGGCAGATGAAACGATTGCCTTTTGACTGCATTATATGTTAAACTTCTTCTTATTTCTGTAAGATTACGGTTCGCTCCTCGTACGTGAAATACGGCGCTCCGCTGCCGTAGACTGATCCATGTTTGTGATTGGTCAAATGCTGCAAACGCCGCCTCTTTCATGTGCACGCGCTCATAGCTGGACAGGTAAACCCTGGGTTGAGTTAACGAGTTGATAACCAGCTTCGTGTGACCGCTTATCTCCGATTGCCTTTGTTAGGGTAACTTAAGCTGGATCTCTGAAAGATACCCTGGGTATGTTGAACTCGCTTCGTAGTACAGGCCCCAGGTAGTGATGGGCAAAGGGAAGCTTCGAAACAGTTCGAAGCTATGTTTCAGTATGTGTTGAAGCCTTAAAACGAATATGAAACCTGACTCTACAGTGGCATCTAGTGGCCACTTCTGTGAACTACATGCTCTGGCCAAAGAAAACTCTGCCACTATGAAATGAGCCAGTCTTAGGTTTCCTTAATTTAAGTAGAATACAGGTTGAATTAAAGAAACATTATTAAAATAAATAAATGACACATTGTTATATGCAATACAATAATCAAAGATTTTTATTCAAAAATAATATTTGTTCAGCTCTTTTTGAGCTGAGTCTGTTTCTTTTTATTTTTTTTGGATAACACTTCCCCTGCATTTGAAAAAATTCTTTCACAGGGTACACTTGTTGCAGGGACACTTAAAAATGTCTTATTCAGTTGGTACAAATTAGGGAAGACAGCACGTCGCTCTTTCAGTATTTTAAAGGATCTGCCCGTCTTGGAATAGAAACATAGAGGCGTTCCTTCAATCACTGAACTACAGTCGCGTGACACGGGGGTTTCAGGACCGCTTTTCGGCACAACGTTTCGGAACGTTTCGATCCGGGACTTCGCCGACACGCCCGTTTAGGATGTCACATCACTAGCCCCTGGTTAGCTCCACAGTTACCATGGCGATCTACCCCGGTAATAAGTGAACCAGCGTCGGACGGAAAACCCAGAGTTAACGCTTAAGTTACCTCGCTAACCCAAATCCTGCTTCGTAGTACAGGCCCCTGGTGGGTCGGTCTCGGCTGAAAATGCCCGGGCCGATTTTTGGTCCCAGTCCAGCCCTGTTTAGGTCAGTTGTGTTCCTGACTTTGGTTGACAGAAAGCAGTTTGTAGAAAGAGGCGTTGTTCATTTGATTTCATCTCCATGTGAAGTGAAAGTCCAGTTTAGTTTCCAGTTGGTGGAGTGGTTTCTTCTTCAGGAAGCATCGTTACTAGTTGACACTCCTCAAGCGAGCAACTTAAAAGCCAACAACTAAAGTGTGGACTCACCTGCGGCCGCGCTGTGGAGGCCGACGGCCAGGAGAAGAAGCACAGTCCACGTCTCCATCGTCACCTGTCCTTCTCAAGCTGTCTTCAACTCTTCACTTGTTATTATTGTGGAGGCAAAGTGATGACGTCCGAGCTGCTGCTCTATCCGGGCTGAAGTGAGGCTGAGACCAGGAGGAGCGCTGACTTCACCCTCCGTCTGAGCCAATGGGGATTTTAGCTGAGCACCGACGTCACTAATAGCCGGGTAAAGCCACTGAGGTTAATAACGAAAGTTAAAGTGGAGCGATGTTATTTCAGCCTGCGTGAGAGGACGCTGGAGACCCTTTATTCTGGTTTCTCAACGCTGTCCGCACCTGAAAGGAGCATTTAACCTCCTGCTGATCAGCTCTGCTGTGATCATCTGCAGGCTAATGCAATGTCATGTCAGAGTCATTTGCCATCTTCCGAAAAAGGCTCAAGACTCACCTGTTCAGACTTCACCTCGACTCTACATAGCATGATGTGTGTGTGTGTGTGTGTGTGTGTGTGTGTGTGTGTGTGTGTGTGTCTTATATATTTGTTTGGTTTGGGAATTGAGGTAATTACCCCCTACTTTAATGTAGCAGAACGCCCAACCTTTAGTCAGATGATCTAAACATGGATAGTAAGAAAGATGCAAGTGCAAGAAAAAGTCAATATTATTTTTGTACTGTAAGTTTATGTGCTTTTATTTTGTAGGTTAGGCACCAAGTAACTGCAAAACCAGATTTTTGTCTTTTAGCAAAATGGCGCCTGGCGTCAGTAGAAACAGCGAGAAACGGAGAGTTCCTTCGTGGTGTTTAGAAAGTGTCTGTTAGCTTCACCAGTACTGATCCATCAGAGTCTCTGTATGTCTGGATAAACCTGTCTGAATGTTTAAGAACACATGAAGAAGGAATATGATGAAGAGGACTGTGGAGGACCAGAACCAGCCAGGAACTCAGATTCACATTTACAACCAAATACTTATGACAAGATTGGAAACTCTTCTGAACCTGAGCATGAACACAATGATGATCGGCAGGAGACCAGAGAACCTCAGTCAGGTTTAAAGGCTTTGAAAAATGAAATCCCTGACAGTGAATTTAGATGTAGAACTGGTGGGAAACAATTTATCTGCTCTGAGTGTGGGAAAACATTTACAATCAGTGGAAGTCTGAACAGACACATGAGAACTCACACAGGAGAGAGACCTTTCAGCTGCTCAGTTTGTAGGAAGTGTTTTACACAGAGTGGAAATTTACAGAATCACATGTTAATCCACACAGGAGAAAAACCTTTCAGGTGCTTAGTGTGTGATAAAGGTTTCATTGCAAGTGGCGACCTGAAGAGACACACGAGAACTCATACTGGAGAAAAACCTTTCAGCTGCTCAGTTTGTAGGAAGTGTTTTACACGGAGTGGAAATTTACAGAATCACATGTTAATACACACAGGAGAAAAACCTTTCAGGTGCCTTTCAGGTGCTTAGTGTGCAAGTGGCGACCTGAAGAGACAGAAAAAAATTGCAATGAGATATCATTTACACACACACAAGAGAACTCACACAGGAGAGAGACCTTTCAGCTGCTCAGTTTGTAACAAAACTTTCACAGAGAGCGGAAATTTAAATAAACACATTAAAATCCATTCAAGTGAGAAACCTTTCAGCTGCTCAGTCTGTTTAAAATCATTTAGATGGCGTCAACATTTACAGGATCACATGAGAACTCACACAGGAGGAAAATCTTTCAAATGAGGAAATATTTGTGACGTCCAACACAGTTTACAGAAATAGACGTGTGCTCTTACCTCAACCTCATGGCTGTTACACATACATTTTGTTATTAACTGAATAGTTGAATACTATAAAATATATTAAACATGCTGCAGAGCAGTCAGTAGGTTATTGCTGGTATAATTCTTACCCTGTGGCATCACGATAAACCTGGATCGCTTTGACAGAGTCATACTTTGCTTAAGGTGACGCCTCCTCCAGCCGGCTGATTATTTCCCTCCATTTAAGAGAGATGCTCACAATGTGCAACATTCGTTGTTACACTTAAAGTGCTTGAGCAGCCTTTTTGTTGTTTATTTACTCGCTAAGGTTGGGTAAAGGAGTTATTTTACTTTTCCTTTATTTAATTTTAAGGCTGAAACAGTTTGTCACAAAAGATTTGCCTGGCCTCATCGGGTTAAAAGACATTCACTCTTAGTTTTCAGCCCCAACCATGTGAAGGAAATTACCATGTCTCACGTAATCCTGATGTAAAACCTTTTGCTTTGTTTAAAAAAAACAATCATGCATCTGTTTCTGCATTTTCTAAGTGCTTAAAGACATAAAGGAAGGTCCGATATACATGTGTGCGTCATAAGAAAGAAGGAGCCAGAAATCGATTAAACCCTCCGTAAAGAAACGTTTCTGACTTTGTGCTTTATTCAACACAAATAACCACCGCAAACATGGATTTTTGGAGGTCGGTGGAGGGGAGGCCATAGAGAATGATGTTGCAATAGTCCAGTCTGGTTGTTATGAAGGCTTGTATGAGTGTTTCTGCTGCATTATAGGAGAGGATGGGATGCAGAACACAGTACCATCGTGTTGTTTTGACTGTCAAAATAAGTTTTGTAGATTGTTTTCACAGATCCTCACGCACCGGTTTACTTTGCCCACCAGGTGTCCTTGTTTTTCCTCTTTTATACTGTTTTTCATGGTTGTGAGTGGATTTGTAGTTATAATTTGGGTCCGGATGTTTTCCTGTCAGTTATAAGCTCTTAACTGTAATTTTCAAACTGATGTATCGGTATGTATTCTAAGATCACGGTGTTGTTTTATATTGCTGAGTGGTGCAGAAAAAGACCAGAAGGCAATTCATTTAAATAGATTTTTATTTGCAGGATCAAATAAATGTTGGAAAACAATCACTTAAAGAGGAGTTTGATGGCTGTAAACTTTGGCATTGGCTCTACTTTTGGAGATTCAAGGAACGACAAGCTATTTCTAATATTCCAACATTTACATTTAGGTCATTTAGCTTTTGTCCAAAGCGACTTACAAAAAGTACATTTGTCAAAAGAAACAAAGAAACCACAACATATCATTGCCGATAAAGTAAGAGCTAAAATAGAACAAGTGTTAGGTCCTCATCAGAGTAAAGTAGTTGCCGTCAGCAAACATACCTTAAGTACAGTAGTGCTGTGATCAAAGTGCTGTAGGTAGGGGTGTTTTTTTTTTTTGGGGGGGGGGGGGGGGGGGTCTGATAGTCTCGTCAGCCTGCCCTCATGTTTTCCCACCTGGGCCCCGTTCCTAATCAGTCCTGGTGTATGTAGTCTGTGTGTTCCCTCTGTTTCCATGTCAGTTTGCCTGCCTGTTTTTGGGACTCTTCTTCTTTTGCTTGGGAAGGTTCTTAACTGAAGAAGTGACCTGGAAGTAAACAAGTGGCCGCCATGATAAGAGCTGCTTGATTTCTCTAAATTTGAAGAAAAGGAGCTGCAATGCTTCCTTTCAGATCTCCTTTAGTGTAGGATGCAACAGATCTTCCTTTACGAAAGGAAAGGAGATTACACCGACCCACAATTCCTTGTGAGGGTAACATTTAAACTGCCGCACACCTCGGCCGTTCACGAAAACAAACTATATCCATATTTGCATATTTAACAATGACTGTCATGCATTACTTTTTACTATTCAACCGCAGCCCCAGTGTCTGTTTGGGTCTCTAAATTACAGTTCTTCTTCTGTAAACCAGAAATCCAATCACACCGAGGACGAGAAGTACCACTGCAGCGATGATGATGATGATGATGATGACGGTGGTCATGTCAGCGGGCTTCTCTGTTGAGCACAAAACACGATTATTATGTTTCTCTAATAATCAATGTAAACAGTCAACATGCAGCACAAATCAATTGATGGTAAAAATTCTGGTCTAGATCTGAGCAAATCAATCAGATTTTATTGTCATCTTTAGACACGGAACACGCTGAAATGAGATAACCTGCATTGATGTAATATTAATCAAAGCCTTAAAATTATAGATACAAACTAGAGGAAAGAAACTGACGACTCAACAATATTAGGAAACAAAACTCCCCGTCCACATAAAAACACATGAACTGTTCCCGTAAACTACGCGTGTGCTTCCCACCTTCATCACTTCTGGTCTCAGTCTCACCTTTGTTGCTCCTGATGATGTCCAGTGTGTTGACGATGTCCTTCTTCACACCAGAGAGCTGAAACACACACTCGTACCTGCTCCGGTCTTCAGCTGCCACTGAGAGTTTCAGGTCGGCACTCATCTGGAAGGTTCCATCGTGGTTGGGGAGGATCTCTCCGAGGTCCACGTCCTCATGGAGATCCTCTCCATCTCTCCTCCAGAACAGTTCGGCTCTTTGAGGGTAGAAACCTGTAGCGTGGCAGCTGATTGGAGAGGAGGGAGTCTTCTGGAGGAAGGACACTGAGGGAAGGTCTGAGGAGAGAGAGACGGGTTAGAGGTTCTTTATCCTTATTATTATGATCTGCTGTGTATTAATGATCATGTCTGATGGATCTGAAATGCCTTAGTGACACATACACCATTTATGTTTGTATGTATTCAATGTAAATAACTGTGATGTGAAGATAAGTGAGAAAAGAAGAGACAGAAGAGATAATGAGACTGATGAAGAGGAGAGACATCGATGAGGAAGGTAGGACAGAGGGTGAGACAGAGACAGAGAGACAGGAACTGAGACAGACAGGAGGCAGGATGAAGGTGTCTGTGTGTGTGTGTGTTGGTGACATGTGTGTGTGTGTGTGTGTGTGTGTGTGTGTGTGTGTGTGTGTAATTTTACTGTCGGTTAGAAACAAAAGAAGGAACATGAACATGGTGTCCATGAAACCACATCAGGTCATGTGATTCTACCTTTTCTCAGCAGAGAGCTGCTCCCGTACTTCAAAAACTTCTCCAGCCACTCAGGACAAATCTGGGTGAGGTAGTGTTTTAACCCTTCTGTCCGAGCTTTATCAGCATCCCACTCATGTTTGGTGATGAGAGCCTGTTGTTTTTGAGCGATCCATGTCTCTGTCTTCAGGTCAAACACTATGAAGTCTTCTCCATCATAACCCTCTTGATTATAACCATTAACCTCATTAGTCTCATCGTCCCATTCACAGCCAGCCATCCTCTGGTAAACACCTGAGAGAGAGAGAGAGAGAGAGAGAGAGAGAGAGAGAGAGAGATTTTATGGATTATGGATTGATTGATGATGATGTTATTTTTCCTCGTTTGTGTTGGAGATGTTTTTCTATTTCTCTAACAGGTGATGAAATATATTTTAACTTTTTATGTAGTTTTTATGTTGAATGTCTTCTTTGTGTTTACTTTGTCTTCTAACATCTTTGGATCACGATGGAAATACGTGTTTTCACTTTGACATGTGATCCTATTTTCTTTTTCTGATAATCCATGAAGACAAATCAATTAATCAATCAATCAATCAACATTCTCATATTGCAGAAAATGTTTGTTTTTTCTTAATAAAAGACTTAAATCTGATTATCTGTTGATCAACCAGTCGATTCAGTATTATTGTGGCATAAATACATTAAATACTCCATATTTGTGGCTCATTATTCTTGATTATTGATTATGTCACAATCGTTGTTTTTTTAATTCAGAAAAAGTTCTGAGAGGTTAAAAGTTAAAACAGAGAAACGCATACATTTCTCATATTAGAGAAAGTGGAACTAGAAATATATATATATATATATATATATATATATATATATATATATATATATATATATATATATATATATATATATATATCCTTTATTTAACCAGGTAAAAAAACTCATTGAGATTTAAAACCTCTTTTCCAAGAGTTACCTGGCCAAGACGGCAGCACACAAGCAGATCAGTTGCACAACACACAAGACATATATAAATTACAATCACACATTTCAGGAAAACATGATTAAACAATGCAATCACACGATCCGATTGAGCTCAATTCTCTGTCTATTATAATTGACTTGAATTCCCCCAGAGTTACAAGATGTGTCAGTTTCATATCCTCTGCACATTGTTCCAGGTAGAAGGGGCAGAAAATTTAAAAGCCTTTTTGCCCAGTTCAGTTCTCACTTTCGGGACCTGCATCTGTATAATGTCCTGAGAACGCAGGCCATATCGGCTGTGGTTTCTACACATGCGTAAAAACAAATATGAAGGCAAAAGTCCAAGAACAGATTTATAAATGAAAGTCAGCCAATGAGAGAGTCTACGGACATACAAAGATGGACAATGTGCGACGGCATATAAGGAACAGTGATGTACACGGTAGTGGCAACCAGTAATAAAACGCAAAGCACAGTGGTATACAGCATCCAATTTCTTTAAAAATTGACTAGGAGCGTTCATAAAAAGCAGGTCTCCGTAGTCCAACAAGGGTAAAAAAGTTGTGCTGATCAAGCGTTTTCTGACTTGCAATGAAAAACATGATTTATTCCTAAAAAAGAAACCTAATTTCAATTTCAGTTTAGAAACAAGTTTATCAATGTGCAGTTTAAAGGACAGGTTCTCATCAATTAAAAATGCCTAGGTATTTATAAGATGTGACCATTTCAATTTCAACCCCATGAACAGTTGACAAGCTAGGAAGGTCAGATGGAAGCTGCTTGCCATTTGAAAATAGCATGGTCTTTGATTTATCTGCATTCAGCACTAACTTGAGCTGAGTCAAACGGGACTGAACAGTGTCAAAAGCTGACTGCAACAACTCAAGAGATTTTAAAGCTGAAAAAGCTGAACAGTAAATTACTGTATCATCAGCATAGAAATGGGACACAGCATCAGACAAGTTATCACAAAGATTATTCACATAAATTGTGAACAACAGGGGCCCTAATATAGAACCTTGAGGCACACC
This sequence comes from Chelidonichthys spinosus, assembly GCA_029853015.1. Lineage (NCBI taxonomy): Eukaryota > Metazoa > Chordata > Actinopteri > Perciformes > Triglidae > Chelidonichthys > Chelidonichthys spinosus. The sequence continues at coordinate 2,268,151 of CM056836.1, read as the reverse complement.
ATTTAAAACAGGGAGGAAAGAAGAAGAAGACCCGGCGGCTTGGACACACTGTGTTCTATCTGATAAATAATTAGAGAACCAGTTTACAGCATGATTAGATAAGCCAATCTTGTGGAGTCTATCTGCCAGGATGACATGGTCGACTGTGTCAAACACATTTGATAAGTCTATGAAAAGAGCTGCACAGTATTTTTGGCCATCTAGTGCCTCTGTGATGTCGTTTACCACTTTGACAGCAGCAGTTATTGTACTGTGCTGTTTACGAAAACCAGACTGGTATTGTGAGAGGAGACCATTAGCATCAAGAAAAATTTTAAGTTGTTCACTGACCAATTTTTCTAAAATTTTGGAGAGAACACACAATTTAGGGATCGGTCTGTAGTTGTTAACTATAGAGGGATCGCCACCTTTCAGCAGGGGAAGAACATAGGCAGACTTCCATATTCTCGGGATCTTATTTTCAAAAAGAGTTCAATTAAAAATATGACACAGAGGTTCTGCTATAAAGTCTGCAGCTGATCTCAAAAAGAAAGGCTCGAGATTGTCAGGTCCGGCAGATTTGCTTAGATCCAAGTGCAGTAATGCCCTATGGACCTCGACTACCTCAAAAAGAGTCAGATCAAATCCTGGAGCCAAAACATTTATGGGTGGTGATTGCAGGAAAACCCCTTGCGCATCAGATTGATGTGAGGACTCAAACAGAGACCCCGAAGAAACAAAATGTTTGTTGAAATAATTAAGAATAGCTGCTTTGTCTACTAGAATTTGTGCATCTTTTACTATGCAAGCAGGTAAATTGTCTGTGGTTTCATCCCCAAATGAAGATTTAACTGTTTTCCAAAACTTCTTAGGATCATTTAGGCTACGGGTAGTTTTATCAACATAGAAATCAGACTTAGCCTGTTTAAATATCAGCCAGTCCTCCTGGGATTTCGATTTTCTGGCCTTAGCCCAGGCATCCTTAAAGCAAAGGATTGCTTTAAGGAGACCAGACAACTCAGGGGAGAACCAAAGGTTGTTCCTACCTTTCACTCTAAATTTACGGAGAGGGGCATGTTTATTAATAATAATACTAAAAGCATCATAAAAGTACTTCCAGGCCAGCTCTACATCATTAAAAAGTGAGATCCTGGACCAATTAAAGTGCCATAGATCATGATGAAAACCCGGCTCACAGAAATGTTTATAATCACGTTTAAAGATAATACGTGGCCTTGTTTTTGGGAGCTTAGCTCGTCTAATAGTGGCTATAACACAATGATCACTCATATCATTTGCAAAAATACCAATGTCTGAGTATTTTTGAGGAGAATTAGTTAAGAATAAATCAAGAAGAGAGGAATTCTCTGGACATTTAAGGTTTGGGCGGTTTGACCCGTTAACAATTTGTGTTAAGTTAAAAGAATCACACGTAGATTTAAAACTATCAGAAACAGAGGATAACCAATCCCAGTTCAAATCCCCTGTGAAAAGTATCTCATTGAGATCTAAAGTCAAAAGCTGTTTATTCAATGATGAAAAAGTCTCACTACTAGCAGAGGGTGGTCTATAGCAGCCTACGATGGTGAGAAAGTGGCCATTTTGAAGCTCCAACTTCAGAGCAAGAAATTCAAATTGACTGCTAAGAGAAAGACATGATTGAACAGCAACATGAAATTTCTGTTTGACATATATTGCTATAGGGGCTGCACGGTGGTGTAGTGGATGGGGATAGGTTAATTGAAGACTCTAAATTGCCCGTAGGTGTGAATGTGAGAGTGAATGGTTGTTTGTCTCTACATGTTGGCCCTGTGATAGACTGGCGTCCTGTCCAGGGTGTACCCTGCCTTCGCCCAATGACAGCTGGGATCGGCTCCAGCCCCCCCGCGACCCTGAATACAGGATAAGCGGTAGACAATGGATGGATGGATGGATATATTGCTATGCCACCACCTTTTCTGGGGCGGTCACAGCAATAAACATTGTATCCTTTAATAGCAATGTCTTTGTCTGTGATGGATTTCTTTAGCCAAGTTTCAGATAAGACAAGAATGTCAGTATCAGTAGATTTAACCCAGATTTGAATTAGGTCAAGTTTTGGCAATAGACTTCTAACATTTAGGTGTAAAACACCAAGTCCTGATCTGGATCTAAAATCAGTTGGAGTACTTAGACAATTTATATCTGGGCCAGGGTTGAGTTCAATATTCCCAGACAGTAAAAGCAAAAGAAATATAATACATTTTTTCTTCACTGAGAATGTAGGTACTGGTTGAGTAGAATTATGCCTATTCCTTCGACTAATAGGACTTGGTGGATAAGAATGAAACGATAGCAACCAGTCATATGCACTAAATAATACAGCAAAGTGAGGCAAAATGGTATCATCAGTACAATGCATGGTCTGGGTGGGACAGAACTTGAAAAAAAATAGTATCCCAGCCTGTGCTTTTTTTGGGAAACCAATAATAAGTAAGAATAAAACAGTCTTCCCCATATTCAATGGGATGCCAACTATTCCCAACCACTTCAAATTCGCTGATGGTAGGCAGAGACAAAAAAGCCAGAAGAGCAAACACTACCTTTGCCATGATGAAAATCTAGCTAGCTGCTGCAGGGTTGCTGCTGCAGGGCTGGTTGAGGCTAGCTGCTGCAGGGTTGCTGGAGGCTTGCTGCTGCAGGGCTGGTTGAGGCTAGCTGCTGCAGGGCTGGTTGAGGCTAGCTGCTGCAGGGTTGCTGGAGGCTTGCTGCTGCAGGGCTGGTTGAGGCTAGCTGCTGCAGGGCTGGTTGAGGCTAGCTGCTGCAGGGCTGGTTGAGGCTAGCTGCTGCAGGGCTAGTGGAGGCTAGCTGCTGCAGGGCTGGTTGAGGCTAGCTGCTGCAGGGCTGGTTGAGGCTAGCTGCTACGGGGCTAGTGGAAGCTAGCTGCTGCAGGGCTGGTTGATGCTAGCTGCTGCGGGGCTAGTGAAGGCTAGCTGGAGGCTTGCTGCTGCAGGGCTGGTGGAGGCTGGCTGCTGCGGGGCTGCTGGGGGCTAGCTGCTGCAGGGCTGGTTGAGGCTAGCTGCTGCAGGGCTGGTTGAGGCTAGCTGCTGCAGGGTTGCTGGAGGCTTGCTGCTGCAGGGCTGGTTGAGGCTAGCTGCTGCAGGGCTGGTTGAGGCTAGCTGCTGCAGGGCTGGTTGAGGCTAGCTGCTGCAGGGCTAGTGGAGGCTAGCTGCTGCAGGGCTGGTTGAGGCTAGCTGCTGCAGGGCTGGTTGAGGCTAGCTGCTACGGGGCTAGTGGAAGCTAGCTGCTGCAGGGCTGGTTGATGCTAGCTGCTGCGGGGCTAGTGAAGGCTAGCTGGAGGCTTGCTGCTGCAGGGCTGGTGGAGGCTGGCTGCTGCGGGGCTGCTGGGGGCTAGCTGCTGCAGGGCTGGTTGAGGCTAGCTGCTGCAGGGCTAGTGAAGGCTAGCTGCTGCAGGGCTGGTTGAGGCTAGCTGCTGCAGGGCTAGTGGAGGCTAGCTGCTGAAGGGCTGGTGGAGGCTAGCTGCTGGAGGCTAGCTGCTGGAGGCTAGCTGCTGGAGGCTAGCTGCTGGAGGCTTGCTGCTGCAGGGCTGCTGGAGGCTAGCTGCTGCAGGGCTGCTGGAGGCTTGCTGCTGCAGGGCATTTAGAAGATCTGCAGAAGGATGGTTTGTCCCCCTCAGGTGCTGTAATCCAGCAGGTGGATTTCAGGTGTGTCTAGGCCTGATTTGTGACTTGATTTATACTGTTTCTACCTGATGCGATTTAAAGGCCCAGTGTGTTGGATTTAGGGGCATCTAAATCCAAAATGTTTGACATATTAATGAAATAAAGACTTCCTCTGAGTATCAACAGCTGATCAACTAATGGATTCCTTCTTATATAAATGTGTATTATGGCACAGACACACTGGGGCACGGACAGTGAATCTAAGCTGTCCTTCTATCATATATTTGGGAGTCATATATCTGATGGGATGGACACGCTGAGATCTGAAGGAGAGGTGGACCATGAGGTCCAGTCAGCCCGCTTCATGGAAACCTGCTGAGCCTCGTCTGCTATGTGGACCAGCAGAAGCAGCCCGGGTCCCGTTTCCAGTCCTGCTGGTCCGTTCAGAAAGCAGCCGCTCATGTTCCTCCATCAGCTGTGTGTCCTGAAACAAGCTGCTGCTGCAGCACACTTGTTGTGAAGCAGCTCGCTGTGGGACGCTCACTGGACCTGCTCTCAGGTCAGTAGACCTCTGGAGCTTATTATGGGATGGACAGCAACACTGAACCAGTGTAGTCCAGCAGCATCCAGTAGTCTCAGTCATGTTCCTGTCTGACTGTGTGTGTGTTTATTAAAATACAGGTATAAGTATAAGTATAAACCAAATGTTGTCAGAATAAAGTCAAACATAAACAAACCTCCAGTTTGGTTGAAGCGCTGCTTTAAAACTTCAATGTTGTTTTTGGCGAACTGCTGATCACCTACAAAGAGCTCAGTCAGAGTCTGCCAGTACTGAGGATAATCTTCTGTGATTCTGTTCATCCAGTCCTGTTTGGGTTCTGCTCTCCTGGTGTTGCTGTCATAGTGAACGATCTCAACGTCATCAACCAACCCAACAGACACATACTCTGGGAAGTTTGGGACTCCAGAGGACGCCGTGTAGAAATACTTCAGAGAGTGAATCTCTGCAACACAAGATGAACGTCATGATCTCAGTTTTTATCTTCAACAAATCACTGAACAATGTTGTTTTCCTGCACACACAATCCAAAAGAACTACATTCAATACACGTTGATAATATCTGCTGTACTCAACAAACACAAACATGTTTCTGGTGCTTTTGTCTTGGAAACTGTGTTTATTCTGATATTAAATAGTGAAGGAGTCTCATATTTAGGTCCGTTGTGTTCCTGACTTTGGTTGACAGAAAGCAGTTTGTAGAAAGAGGCGTTGTTAATTTGATTTCATCTCCATGTGAAGTGAAAGTCCAGTTTAGTTTCCAGTTCGTGGAGTGGTTTCTTCTTCAGGAAGCATCGTTACTAGTTTACACTCCTCAAGCGAGCAACTTAAAAGCCAACAACTAAAGTGTGGACTCACCTGCGGCCGCGCTGTTGAGGCCAACGGCCAGGAGAAGAAGCACAGTCCACGTCTCCATCGTCACCTGTCCTTCTCAAGCAGTCTTAAACTCTTCACTTGTTATTAATGTGGAGGCAAAGTGATGACGTCTGAGCTGCTGCTCTATCCGGGCTGAAGTGAGGCTGAGACCAGGAAGAGCGCTGACTTCACCCTCCGTCTGAGCCAATGGGGATTTTAGCTGAGCACTACGTCACTAATAGCCGGGTAAAGCCACTGAGGTTAATGACGAAAGTCCAGTGATGTTATTTCAGCCTGCGTGAGAGGACCCTACCTGGAGACACTTTATTCTGGTTTCTCAACGCTATCCGCACCTGAAAGGAGCATTTAACCTCCTGCTGCTCAGCTCTGCTGGGGTCATCTGCAGGCTAATGCAATGTAATGTGCAGAAATGTATGAATGAAGCTCACATACTCTGCAGTAGTGTCTTAGTCTGCTTGTGTTCAGTCTGGCTGTCGACAACAAACAAGAGCTCCAAGTGTGTCTTCATTAATGTTTGTCTTTTAGCAAAATGGCACCTGGCGTCAGTAGAAACATCGAGAAACGGAGAGTTCCTTCGTTGTGTTGAGAAAGTGTTTGTTAGCTTCACCAGTACTGACCCTCCTGTACTGACCGTCTGGATAAACCTGTCTGGATGGGCTTTTCATATTTATTTGTCTGAATGTTTTAGCTCTGACTCATCTCTTCCCGTTAGCATACGAAGCTAAGCCAGTTAGCTTAGCATGCTAGCTGGAGACGGCTCGCAAGTTAGCATTGCGGCGCTAGTGGGAGTTTGATGGAGAACAAACACAGTATGACGGAGTTTGTGACCAGTTATAAGCTGGTCACAAAGGCAATTCATTTAGTTAGATTTTCATTTGCAGGATCAAATAAATGTTGGAAAACAATCTCTTGTTACATTCAATTCCATTTCATTTATAGGCAAGATGGTAGCCTACCACAGAAGAGGAGTTTGTTGGCTGAAAGCTTTGGCATCGGTTCTACTTTTGGAGATCCAAGGAATGACAAGCTATTTCTAATATTCGAATATCAGCTGTGTCTGATAGTGTCGTCAGCCTGCCCTCATGTTTTCCTACCTGGGCCCCGTTCCTATTCAGTCCTGGTGTATATAGCCTGTGTATTCCCTCTGTTTCCTTGTCAGTTCCTTCTGTGTATTTGGTCTAGTATGTTCCTTGTGGTTCTCTCCGGGTTCTCCGGCTTCCTCCCACAGTCCAAAGACATGCAGGATGGGGATAGGTTAATTGATTACTCTAAATTGCCCGTAGGTGTGAATGTGAGTGGGAATGGTTGTCTGTCTCTACATGTCTCCGTGATAGACTGGCGTCCTGTCCAGGGTGTACCCTGCCTTCGCCCAATGACAGCTGGGATCGGCTCCAGCCCCCCCGTGACCCTGAATACAGGATAAGCGGTAGACAATGGATGGATGGATGTTCCTTGTGGTTCGGCCTGTTATCCCTGCTGTCGTATTCCTTTTTGTGGGTTTTTGCCTGCCTGTTTTTTGCTTAGGAAGGTGTCAACTGAAGAAGTGACCCGGAAGTAAACAAGTGGCCGCCATGATAAAAATGAATTCCCTAAATTTGAAGGAAGGGAGCTGCAGTGCTTCCTTTCAGATCTCCTTTAGCATAGGATGCAACAGAGCTTCCTTTACGAAAGGAAAAGAGATTACACCGACCCACAATTCCTTGTGAGGGCAACATTTAAAGTGAATGAATGTGATGATCTTGGGTTTTGTTTGTTTCCCCTGTTGTTTTGTAGTTTCTGTCTCTTGTTGTTGTTGGCCTCCTGTTTTATTTTGTAGTCCTTCTGTCTTGTGTTGTCCTTCTTTACTTCCTGTTGCTTCAGTTAGTATAAAGATGTCAAAAATCAATATCCTTCATATCAATGGACTGAAGATCACAAGATCTGGAAGCATATATGGAATCACAAAAAGACGATTTTAGAATATCAGACAATTTATGGACAAAAAAAAAACAAAGTAGAAAAACAATGAAATTGAGCAACCTAGTTGTACAATCATCTACTTGATTCAACACCAGAAGTGATTCTGAGCATCGCTGCTCAGTTTCTACCAAACTAAGAGAGCAGACGTCCGCTGTCCCAAAACACCAGCAGGACATACTTTCAGAAACATCTCATTTAATTTTCACCATCAGTGTGCTGAGAAGCTCCAAACAGCCCAGAAGCCTTTAAGGACCCCGGATCATAAATATAAATATATAAAAAATAAAAATATATTTCAAAAACACATCAAAAGAGATATTATGAAACAACCTGATCTCATGTGAACAAATAATAATAATTCATTTCATTTATGGGCGCCTTTCTAAACACTCAAGGTCACCATACAAAGTCAAATAAAAACAATGAGAGCATCAATCAGACATTCATCACAGCAAGAAAACCCTGATAAAACAGTGTAGAAGGAGCAACTGAATTAAAGGTGGAGGCTTGTCTAAATAGATATGTTTTCCAGTGAAATTAGAAAGTGGGGATGGCAGTGGAGTGTTGGATGTCATGAGACAGAGAATAAACAGCACATTTCCACGTGCCGTTATTAAGCATTTTAGGCCTTTCCCACGTCGTTCAGCCACAGCGAAGCGGTCGCACGACTAAGTTAGATTTAGGAAAAATTCACGGGCGGGCTTCAAATCAGTACGTAATCTACGCCGCATATGTACGAAAACAAGTTAACAGGAAACGCGTCGTGAAACTATGAACTTTTAAAAGAAAGCAGCAACGCTCCGGGACACGGGTCTGGTACACCGGTCTCCTTGGTGCAAGTCGTGTGTTTGTTTGACCCTCCACCGGTAGACTCACGTTCTAAACGTCCTCACTTGTTCACGACGCTGCTTCTTCATTCAGATGCGTTTACGTTGCAGTGCAGACGGCGTGGCGTATGAACGGCTAACAAGAAGCTAGAAAGGCGTTCTTATTGCAGCGACAGGACGAGGAGAAACAGACTGTTTGACACATCATCATATTCCAGACAGACAAAGAAAAACCTCTAGGAAGTCAATCATCGTAAAAACAATCTTACGTTTTCAAGAAATATACAAACTATTCACACAAGTGGAAAATAAACTCTGAAGTATATAATGTGTTTGTGTGTGTGTGTGTGTGTGTGTGTCGGGGTCGGCAACACTGATCCAACCACGGAGAGAAAAACTCTAATATCTGTTATCTCGTGTTATCATCAAATTGCCGGATGCTACGAGTGTAGATATGAAAATGTGAATGCACGGTCATGGATGTGTGTCGACATGTGAATTTACATTTGTGAAAAGACCAACAGCATTAAAAAGTATTTATAAGTATTAAAGTTCAGCTAGGCTGTATTATTTATAGATGAACACATACACCAAAAAAATTACATTTTGTAAGCTAAAACAAAAAGCAAAAATCCAAATCATACTTAAGGTTATATAAAATATATACCAACCTAATTTTGAAATGTCGTATTCCAATCAATGAGCATCTACGATGACATCACCGACAGCATCGATAATCCGTTACAATCCGTCATTTGTTACATTTTTAATTCGCAAATATTGATTATTGCTCCTTTTAAAGCCTTGTTGCGTTTGGCAACGTTAATGTTTTGGTCACATGAATTTAGGGGACATTCAACCGGTTTTGTTGGTGATCCGGCTCTTTTGTTTATATTAGATTTCAGACTGTGTCAAACTTTGTACAAAACAGAGTCTGAAGTTATGGACTGAAGTTCCCCCTCCTCTTCCTGCAGTCACTCACATCTGTCAAATACACAAGCATTAAAAATGAAGAGTGCAAAATGTAATAATACGGCAATAAGGTATCAGGAATGGAAGGTGTGAAACCACTGGGATAGTACAGACATCACACATTAGTTACCTTTAATTCAACGGTGTGTTGCTGCTTGAACTCTCCGAGTCTGAAGAGACCAAAATAAAAAACAATAGTCAAGTAAAGGACAAAATCAGATAAAGAAGTGTTTTGTACGGACAGACAGATGGATATGGACCTGATTGGTTAATCAACGATTCTGTAGTTGAAGTCTCAGCCGGGGTCTTCTTGTCTAAAAAACAGAACAAAATAAATCAACACAAGGCCAATCCTGGGTGACTGTCATGAGTGTTTTGTACGGACAGACAGATGGATATGGACCTGATTGGTTAATCAATGATCCTGTAGATTTAGTCTCAGATGGGGTCTTCTCATCTAAAAAAAACAGAACAAAATAAATCAACACAAGGCCAATCCTGGGTGACTGTCATGACATTCTCTAGTCTATAGTGTTACTACTCACATATACATATATATACATTCACAGTATATCTGCAGCATCATACTAGCCTACCTTTCATTTTGTATTCATTTCATTCTTATTATTTTCTACTTTACCTATTCACTATACAATGTACATCATTTGTAGGCAATAAAGTACACAAATAAGAGAATCCTCCTTCACCGCAACATTTCATTCATTCATCCTTCCATGCAGTTGGAATGAAAATTTAAAACATAGGGAGCGACTGCTTTTCAAGTGATTATTACTTTTAAATGTTATTATTATTTAAAGTTTTAATTGGGAATTAAAGCTCAGTGTCACAGTACCACAGTCGGTATGAGGATCTAGTCAAAGTATAACATTTTAAATACAATCTACAACAACCTCTGTTTATTTAGATGAGGTAATCTGGAATTAAAAATAAAAGATGACACTCTCAACTATATCTACATTGTTTATAAATAAAGTTTAAACTGTTTCCAATGACTTTGCTGCATTGAACCGACACACAGCACGAACTCTTATCTAGTAACAACTTAAATGCTCATCAGCATGAACGCAGACTTTGTTAAGTACGTGACAGACCAGACGGCATGGTGACTACAGCAGCAGCACCAGCAGGGGGCGCTGTTTCTCTGAGCCTTGCACCCCATGCTGCTGGTTGCTTCACATTTTGTTTTCAGCAGGAATTAAACCTTGACCAACTTTAGCACTCAGTGAAAGCCACTTTTGTAAATCAATTAAATATAATAAAACAAGATGTCCTAACAAGTATGCGGGTATTTGTCTTAAAGAAAATCGGGATTAAACAAAATACATGAAAAATAGGAGCAAATGTGATGAAACCTGAATCTGACAATAGAAATAACAATGAATGTTGAACTTGAATATGAGTTTGTGTCTTCTAGTCGTGGCCTTATAGCGCTTGTTGTTGAAGTTTGCTGGATAAAGTCACCAACTCAAAGCCTGAACTCAAGAAGAGATGAGACAACGTCTCCGTTTGGGTCTTACTGTTCCTCTTTTTGTAAACCACGTATCCAATCCCAGCGAGGACGAGAGCAAGAAGTACGACTACAGCGATGACGATGATGATGATGATCATGTCAGTGGGCTTCTCTGTTGAGCACAAAACAAGAGGAAATAGTCACAACCTGAACAGATGAAGCAGGTTCCAGGAGAAGAACCTCCATTTGTCAACCGGACCACAATCCTGTATTCAGTGTGTTTGTTGGTCCTTTTGAAAACGTGATCCTGACTGATCTCCTGACAGATACATACATTCATCCAGTTATTAAATCATTCTACTCATCCTCTAAAACTGACCAGTAGTTCATTCAATACGGCGCCTACGACCTCTGAACTGTGGTTTGATTATTATGTTTCTAATAATGTTTCTCATCACTTCTGGTCTCAGTCTCACCTTCGTTGGTCCTGATGACGTCCAGTGTGTTGACGATGTCCTTCTTCACACCAAAGAGCTTAAACACACACTCGTACCTGCTCCGGTCTTCAGCTGCCACTGAGAGTTTCAGGTCGGCACTCATCTGGAAGGTTCCATCGTGGTTGGGGAGGATCTCTCCGAGGTCCACGTCCTCATGGAGATCCTCTCCATCTCTCCTCCAGAACAGTTCGGCTCTTTGAGGGTAGAAACCTGTAGCGTGGCAGCTGATTGGAGAGGAGGGAGTCTTCTGGAGGAAGGACACTGAGGGAAGCTCTGAGGAGAGAGAGACGGGTTAGAGGTTCTTTATCCTTATTATTATGATCTGCTGTGTATTAATGATCATGTCTGATGTATCTGAAATGCCTTAGTGACACATACACCATTTATGTTTGTATGTATTCAATGTAAATAACTGTGATGTGAAGATAAGTGAGAAAAGAAGAGACAGAAGAGATAATGAGACACTCACACCGCTCCAAGCCTGTACCAGACTGGTACAGGCTTGGAGCCACCGTGTATCTCCTTCCAAAATCCGCTCTACTCGTAATCCCTCCCACTCACATGCGCCGAGTGTTTACTGGAAATATGTGCAGATGTGACTTGTCAGTAAAGTTTCAGTCATGTTCTCTGTGTCGTTCTGTGTTGTGATGACTTGGAGACGGCATGAGGGCACCCAGATGAGGAAGGTAGGACAGAGGGTGAGACGAAGACAGAGACAGGAACTGAGACAGACAGGAACAGGGCAGTGACAGGGATTCTACCTTTTCTCAGCAGAGAGCTCCTCCCGTACTTCAAATACTTCTTCAGTAACTCAGGACAACGATAGGTGATGTAGTGTTTATCCCGTGCTAGCAAAGCTTTATTAATATCCCACTTGTGATTGGTGATGACAGCCTGTTGTTTTGGAACGATCCATCTCTTTGTCTTCAGGTCAAATGCAATGAAGTCTTCTCCATCATAACCATATTGAAAGAAACCATTTCCTTCATTGGTCTCATCATCCCATTCACAGCCAATTATCTCCTGGAGAATGTGGACACCTGAGAGAGAGAGAGAGAGAGAGAGAGAGAGAGAGAGAGAGAGAGAGAGAGATTTTTGATTTTTAAAAGGACCTTTATTCCAAGTTCATTCTTTTACAACTTGCATTTCGCTATTATCAAGCAAAATGACATCAAAACAAATCCATACAAAAACTCAAAACAGAAAAGCTAAGGGGAATAAATCAAAAATTTAGAACCAAAACGTTCTCTCTGACTGAACACAGCACATTCCGCACACCCCAAATGTTCACAAAGACTTCTACCTTTTTTGTCAGTCTGTAGAACTCAAACTCCACCCTAAGCCGAGCTGCCAGCAGCCCGGTCAGCATCATAACCACGTCCTCTGACCCTGCACCCCTCACACGATTTTTCCTTGTTTTCCAAATAGCTAGTTTGGCCAGACCTGACAAGAAATTTATAAGTGTGTGTACATTCTTTTTCTTTGCCGAGTAGTGAGGACCATAGATAAAGAGACAAAATGAAAAAAGTTCTCCTAAGCCCTGAAACCATGACTTCAATTTTCTGAATAGTCCAGCCAGTCTGGAACACTGAATAAATAGATGGTATATTAATTCTGTCTGTGAGCAGAAAGGACAGCCGTCCCCTGTACCAGGATCAAGGTGCACCAGATACTTGTATGTAGCTATGGCCCCATGTACAATCCTCCACTGGAGGTCACCTGTCCTTTTATCGACAGGGGGTTTGTACAGGGACCGCCAACAGCCCCTCGGGGATGATCCGGTACCAAAAAAGGAGGGGTCTTCATAAGATGACCCAGCTTAACACAGCCAGCCTCTCTCAGTCTGGACCTCAGGCTGACAGAACACAGAACTTGAGAAGTGATAAGATTGTTCCCAAACAGGGGCTCCTCAAAAAGCCACATCCCTGGTGTCATCACGGCTTCCCGATGGTATGTAAAAACCTGCCACGCCTGTACCAAAGACTGGTAAAAAGGTGTTAGCCCAGTTAGATCCGTGGACTGGGGCCGAAGCAGGAACAAGTGCTTATCATACCCCAAACGTCCAGCCCTCCTCAGCAGCAAACAGGCAGTATCCATCCATGGCAGGCCAAACCTGTAGAGCAATCTTTGAACGGTCTGCAGCCTGAAGGCTGTAATGCGCGATGCAATGTCCACCAGACCCTGTCTTCCTTCCTGCACCGGCAGGTACAGTACCGCTGATCTCAACCAGTGTAGCCCTGACCAGAAGAAGTCCACAGCTGCCCTCTGAATTCCTTCGATCAGGCTTTTTGGTGGAGGTAAAACTATCAGCCTGTGCCAAAGTGTCGAGGCAACCAAGTTATTGACAACCAGAACCCTCCCCCTATAGGAAAGCTGAGGTAGCAACCATTTCCATTTAGATAGTCTGGCACACACTCTCTCCATAACACCCTCCCAGTTTTTCCTCTGAAACTCCTCTGTTCCCCCAAAAAAAACCAAAACTTTCATGCCCTGCTTTCCCCAGCTGAGGTTTCCTGGTAACTTTGGCATTACCTTGTCTGCCCACTGACCAACCTGCAAAGCTTGACTTTTCCCCCAGTTCACTTTTGCTGAAGATGCCCTCCCATATATCTCAAGACTATCACCCAGGAACCCGACATCTCTCTCATCTCGAACAATTACATTGATGTCATCAGCATAAGCCGACACCACCAACGAGGGCCGCTGAGGCAACCCTGGTAACATAAGCCCCGACAGCCTAGATCTTAATCTATTCAGAAGAGGCTCAATAGCCAAAGAGTATAACTGTCCAGAGATAGGACATCCCTGTCTAATGCCTCTCTGAACCTGTATTGGACAGCTCAGCCAGCCACCCACTTTCACCAAACAAAAAGCTTCCTTATATAACAAACCCAGCAGTGCCGTAAAACCTTCTCCAAAACCAAAAGCTCTTAAAGTGGAAAAAAGAAAACCATGGTCAACCCTATCAAACGCTTTCTCTTGATCTAATGAAATAATACCAACATCAATACTGTACAATTTACAAACATCAAGTAGGTCTCTCATAAGAAAAATATTGTCCATAATAGATCTGTCTGAAACACAATATGACTGGTCTCTGTGGATTATTAGTTCCAGAAAATCTTTAAGCCTGTTGGCAAGCACTTTTGAAAAAAGTTTGTAGTCCGTGCATAACAAGGCCACTGGTCTCCAGTTCTTAAGAACAGCCAGATCTCCTTTCTTGGGTAACAGCGAAAGAACCGCCCGCCGACAGGATGCCGGTAACAGTCTTGTCTGCGAACATTCCTGCAGCACCTCCCACAGGTCGGCTCCCAAACACTTCCAAAAGTGCCCATAGAAATCTGCGGGCAGTCCGTCCAGCCCAGGAGCTCTGCCAGGAGCCATCTGACCCACAGCAGCAGTGAGCTCCTCCAGGGAGATGTTAGCATCCAGGACAGCATTTCCTCAGAGCCCAGCTGAGGAAGCCCCTGCAGCAGCTCGTCCGCACACTCCTTATTACAGCCCTCCTTCCTGAAGAGGGCACTGTAGAACTCAATGGCATGCTGCCTCATCTCGCCCGGGTCAGTCGTTACCGTACCATCAAGGAGGCGGAGACAGACCATTTGTTTGGTCCGAGAGACAGACTTCTCCAGGTTAAAAAAGAAAGAGGTGGGAGCATCCATATCTCTAACCCTGGTAAACCTTGATCTGACCAAAGCGCCTTTAACTCTCTCACGTAAAAAAGACCCTAATTCTTGTTTCTTTTGTTGAAGCCTGTCACTATCCGTGCTACTGTGAGCGAGCAGACTGTTCTCCAAACCGCTGATCTCTTCCTCTAGATCCCGAATTACCCTTTTGATTTTCACTGTGGAATGACTTGTGTATTGCTGACAGAAAATTCGTATATGTGCCTTACCCACTTCCCACCACTGACTTAGGGACTCAAAATCCCCCTTCCTTCCTCTCCAAATTCCCCAGAAAATCTCAAATTTCTGACAGAAGTCACTGTCCTGAAGCAGCTTAACATTAAAGTGCCAGTATGAGCTGTATTTTGTGGTTGGTGAGGTATGAAAGTCTAACGTGACCAAGTAGTGGTCAGTGAAACCTACTGGGTAAATGTAGCTATTCAATAACCTATTGCTAAAACTTTGTGACATGTAAACCCTATCCAGCCTGGCTGCACTCACGTTACCATCTGACACCCTTACCCATGTGTACTGCCTAACCTGGGGATGTATGACCTCCCATACATCTACAACACCTGCCTCTGAAATTACCTGTGATAAAATGGTGGATGACTGTAAATGGGGTTCCTCTCCTGTTCTATCCAGTGTAAAATCGGTAGTGCAATTCCAATCTCCACCCATCACTACACAATGGCTCTGATCACACTGCTTTAAAAAGACGTTTATTTCCTTAAAGATATCCGATCGTTCTGATCCCTGATTCGGAGCATAGATGTTAATTAAACAAAAAGAAATGCCCTGTATTTCTACTCTGACCACCAAAGCCCTGCCTGTCACTATCTCTGTGGTGGAGATGACATTAACGTCAAGCCCTGGAGAAAAAAGAATGGCTACACCAGCAGAGAACTTCGTACCATGAGACAGAACATACTGGCCCTTCCACCACAAACCCCAGTCTATCTCATTATCTTTGTCGCTGTGCGTTTCCTGCAGGAAAACTATGTCTAATCTTTTCTGTTGGACCATTTCAGAAATAACTGCCCTCTTCTGTCGATCCCGCCCACCATTAATATTTAAAGAGCCGACCCTTACCTTATGCATAGAGGACTGAGAAAGAGAGAAGATATACACAGGTAGAGGAACCAAGAGGAAAAACACCCAGTGCAACACATTCATCATGACCTTACTTATTTATTCTTAGCCTTTTTAAACCTTTCCCTCTAGTCTTGATCTCCTTCCTTAAAGGCTGGATTATGCTTCCGCGTCGACACAACGCAAGGGAGCTTGCGGACCCCTTACGTCCTTGCGGACCCCCCTTGCGTCAACGCAAGGGCCTGACGTGTGCCTCCCAAAAATCCTCGACGCGCGTCGAGGCGACGCAACGCCAACGCAACACCAACGCAGCGGCATCGGCTGTGATTGGTCCGCTAACTACATCCGCTGGAGACCGCTATCCGGTTTCCATTCATAAACACCGCCATTTAAACTTTTAAAAGGCTACTTTTATTGTTTTCACCTCGTTTGATTGTTTGCACCTTGTCGCTTTTGCACAAAGAAATAAAACACCAAGTTCTGAAAAATTGTGGATGTTTAAAGCCGGAAAGTAAACAAATACGCTATAACGAGGCTAACGACGATATACGCCAAGAGCCTCAGTCGGTCGGTCAGTCTTTACAAAAAACATAGCGCCCTTTACCGGTGTGGCATTGAATTGCATTTCGACACGTAAACCCAACGCAGAACCATCACGGTCTCCAAGCAACTGCGTCGCCGTTGCGTTGCCGTTGCGTGATCACTACGCGGAAGCATAATCAGGCCTTTATGCTTCCGCGTCGACACAACGCAAGGGAGCTTGCGGACCCCTTACGTCCTTGCGGACCCCCCTTGCGTCAACGCAAGGGTCTGACGTGTGCCTCCCAAAAATCCTTGACGCGCGTCGAGGCGACGCAACGCCGACGCAACGCCAACGCAACACCAACGCAGCGGCATCGGCTGTGATTGGTCCGCTAACTACATCCGCTGGAGACCGCTATCCGGTTTCCACCCATAAACACCGCCATTTAAACTTTTAAAAGGCTACTTTTATTGTTTTCACCTCGTTTTATTGTTTGCACCTTGTCGCTTTTGCACAAAGAAATAAAACACCAAGTTCTGAAAAATTGTGGATGTTTAAAGCCGGAAAGTAAACAAATACGCTAGGCTACGACGATATACGCTAAGAGTCTCGGTCGGTCGGTCAGTCTTTACAAAAAACATAGCGCCCTTTACCGGTGTGGAATTGAATTGCATTTCGACACGTAAACCCAACGCAGAACCATCACGGTCTCCCAGCGTCGCCGTTGCGTTGCCGTTGCATGATCACTACGCGGAAGCATAATCAGGGCTTTAGACTTGTCATGTGTTTTTTTAACCGGAACCGTTTCTTGTCATCCAACACATCAGCACCAACTTCTTTCTGCAAGGCTACCACACTCTTAATGAATTTTTCTGTATCTGGAAAAAACTCAGATACTTTGACAGATTTCCCAAAGGTTTCATCCAAGAAACCACTTATTTCCTCCAGCGTGTACAGATCTCCACTATATGACTGTGAATCTGCAACAGAGACACAGTCAGAGTCAGTGTCATACTCCATCTCTTTCTCCTTATCCCTAGCAGCAACACCCCCCATAGCGCACGGCTCTCCCCCTCCCACCTTCGAACCAGCAGCCTGACTTTGGTCAGATTCTGCTGCCGGCTCTTTCCCGCTGCTTCCTCCGCCAACGTCCTCTCCACCTGCTGCCGATTCCTCCTCTGCTATTTGCCCTTTTCCTCTAACTAACGCAGGTCGCTGTTCTTCAGCCTGATCGTCCACCTTTCCGCTGTGGCCCTCTCCTACCTCGGTCTCAGCCGGCGGGGCGCCGCCCCCCCGCGGAGCGATGGTCTCCGCCGGCTCCTCGTCAGGCGGAGCGCCGGTGTGAGTGCGCTCCTCCGCCGGCCCGCTGGGCCCCGGCTCCGGGCGCCCCTCAGCCTGCCTATGAGGACAAGGCGTCCGCTTGTGACCCACATCCCCGCACTCAAAACATTTCATGCTGCCTGTACTGGCGTACACCATGTAATGTCCCTCCCCGTGTTTCACTCTGAAGGAAACATCTAGCGTCTGCTCTGGACAGTTCAGGAACATAAACACCTGTCTTCTAAACGACTGAACATGCTTCAGCTTATCGCTCTTACACCCTAAAGCCACAGTCCTAAAGCCACTCGCCATCTTAAGGCTGGATTATGCTTCCGCGTCGACACAACGCAAGGGAGCTTGCGGACCCCTTAAGGCTGGATTATGCTTCCGCATCGACACAACGCAAGGGAGCTTGCGGACCCCTTACGTCCTTGCGGACCCCCCTTGCGTCAACGCAAGGGCCTGACGTGTGCCTCCCAAAAATCCTCGACGCGCGTCGAGGCGACGCAACGCCAACGCAACACCAACGCAGCGGCATCGGCTGTGATTGGTCCGCTAACTACATCCGCTGGAGACCGCTATCCGGTTTCCATTCATAAAAACCGCCATTTAAACTTTTAAAAGACGACTTTTATTGTTTTCACCTCGTTTTATTGTTTGCACCTTGTCGCTTTTGCACAAAGAAATAAAACACCAAGTTCTGAAAAATTGTGGATGTTTAAAGCCGGAAAGTAAACAAATAGGCTATAACGAGGCTAACGACGATATACGCCAAGAGTCTCGGTCGGTCGGTCAGTCTTTACAAAAAACATAGCGCCCTTTACCGGTGTGGCATTGAATTGCATTTCGACACGTAAACCCAACGCAGAACCATCACGGTCTCCAAGCAACTGCGTCGCCGTTGCGTTGCCGTTGCGTGATCACTACGCGGAAGCATAATCAGGCCTTTACGTCCTTGCGGACCCCCCTTGCGTCAACGCAAGGGCCTGACGTGTGCCTCCCAAAAATCCTCGACGCGCGTCGAGGCGACGCATCACTACGCGGAATCACTACGCGGAAGCATAATCAGGCCTTTACCGAAGCGCTGGAGCTCCCGCTCCAACGCCTCGTTGGGAATGAAAGGGGGAACCCCGGAAACGGTAACCCGGGCGCTGGGCACGGCAAGCGGGGAAACCTGCAGATAGACGCCGTTCAAAGAGACGCCGCTCACTATTAGCTCAGCCACACAACGCTCCTCTTTCAAAAACACAACCACTCCTTTGTTCATCCTGGAGGCATGTGACAGGTTGGCGTGTCCCACACGGTCTCCCACAGCCAGGAGAACCGCCATACCGGGACAGACAGATCGGGCTGAACCCGCACTCCATGTCGGATAGACGTCTCCGAGGACGCCATCCCCGCCGTGAAACACGGCCCCCCCGTCCAACAAAAACCACCCGCTAAATATTCATCTAACTACCAACAACAACCATATACTCGCTACGAAACACTCATACAATACACAGTAGAAAAAAGAAAAGAGTTAGAGTAAATCGCAAACTTTCGGTCAAACTCACCACGCTCTCCACCAACAAACTCCCAGCATGCACCCAGAGAGAGAGAGAGAGAGAGAGAGAGAGAGAGAGAGAGAGAGAGAGAGAGAGAGAGAGAGAGAGACGGGGAGAGAGAGAGAGAGAGAGAGAGAGAGCATTAAACCAGAGTGAGATCATCAGTTAATATCACATCGTTTCCATGGAGACTAGGGATGTCACGAGAACCGATACTTACGGTACCTTTCGATTCTAAAATGTCAAAACACCGACGATGCCCGTTTTTTTAAGTACCGATTGCACCGATTCCAGTGTTGGCATCGGTGTCATTACTCTTCCGGAACTGTTGGGGGCAGTATACGCCTCCAGTCGATTCTTACATCAGAAGTATTAGTTCACGAAGAAGTGGAACTACACATAGCAAAAACACGTGAAAGATGGCAACTGCGGCTACGGCTCCACCGCGACTTGTGGATAAAAAAGGCACAAAGAGTCGGGTATGGAAGTATTTCGCATTTGAGGCAGATGACCGTGGCGTAATAATGAACCCGCAGAAGCCGATATGCAAACGGTGCTACCGTGGTCTTCAGATCAACGGAGGAAATACGTCAAATTTGGCGAAGCACCTGAAAGACCGTCATCCGGATTTATTCAAAGAATTCACGACATATTAACGACATCAAAAGGATGAAAAGGATGAAAGGATTTTTTTTATCGGCCATACTGAAATACACGTTAACGTTACATGATGTTCGGGAGGGTGGGCACTAGGGCTGCACAAAAAATCGTTAAAAAATCGCGATCTCGATTCACACATACACGTGATCTCATTTCTACACACAGCGATTCTGAAGCATTTTATATCTCGAGCTGCAACACAAAGCCGCACATTTTTTAAGCGCCCCCAAACGCAGCACTGCCTCCTCCCTCAACCTATGGTAAAGCGTCTTTACAACACGTGATTCAGTGGAGGAAGCCGCCTGCAGTTGAGTGTTTGGAAAGAGTGAAGGTACATGTCCACAGGCAGCGGTGTTTCCACACGTCCCATTCATTGCGCCGGGCTCGACTCGCCGCCTCGGGAACGCTCGCGAAAATCTTCTAAACTGAATGTGGTCGATCTAAAATAAAGACAGATTCAGCAACTGCATAGCTTATTTCTCGCTTAAAATGTTTTCAGAAACACCTTTCGGTGAACTATTTTCGTAAAATAAGAGAAAGTTTCCAAACGAGCCGCCATGTTGGTCTGCGTGAACTCCGGAGCAGACAGGACAGCTTTGAAAGCGATCGTCCAATCAGGTGCAGCCATGAAGTGTGCGCGTGATTGTATGAAGGAGAGCGCCTGTCAATCATCCTCTAGTGGCAGCCCACCAAGCGTGCAATACTGGGAAGCGGCGCGTCCACACGCGTTTAAAATCGCCTCATTTTTTTTTTTTACTTTTGTAAAAATGACTACTGTAACTCTGCCAAAGCAACTAACTTTTTTTTTGTTTTGTTAAAGTTCATCAGTGCAATAAACATTTTGTGGGAAAAAATCGTGCAAGAGAATCGTGATCTCAATTCTAAGCAAAAAAAATTGTGATTCACATTTTTTCCAGAATCGTGCAGCCCTAGTGGGCACATTTGTTATGGCTTATGTTATGTACGTAGCTTATGCCGTACTTTTAACATTAGCCTAGCACTATAGCACTAGCTACCTCGTAGTTATGCAGCCTAAGTTAGACGGAGAGAAAGCGCATGTCTCTGGCAAGTATCTTGTAACAACTAGTGAAATTTACTGAATATCTTGGTTTAATATAGTAACAGATGGATATGCAACGTATAACCGCCACCCCCCCACCCCAAAATAAATAAATAAATAAAAGACTAATTATAGTACATTTAGTACAATAGTTGTTGCACTACATTGCACTTTATTGTGTTGTTCTGTGCTCTTGCACTGAGTTTTGTATGTCTTATGACATTTTGATATTTTTAATAAAGAAATTCATGTTTCAAGTTCATGTAATCTTGGAAAAGCATTTTTTTACTGTGGTATCGAAATTGGCATCGAGAATCGTGTATTTTTACTGGTATTGGTACCGACTACTGAATTTTTGGTATCGTAACACCCCTAATGGAGACACATTGATCCACAGACAACAGAGGAGCTACACCTGGCTGCTGTTATTGGCTCCATGAAAGCCAACCATCACCTGGACAGTGTGGACGTCTCAGGGGGAGATGGTCTGAGACCTCCCAGGGGTCCCGGACCCCCTGTTCAAGATCTCTGCTCCAGACTTTCTGTTTGGGACGCAGTCATATCAGCCACCGATTCATTCAGTTAAAATATGAAATCTTAATAGTGGCTTCAACTCTTTCTAGTTGCTGATCCATCTTGTAAACAGCAAATACAAATTAAAATCATCAGGAGACACCGGTTACCTAATTGGTTGAATAACAGAGCTAACAGCTAATCACGTTCAAGGAGATCGCATTGCGTTACATCATGATCATCATTATTCAGTAACAAAGAGCACTGGGCCATATTAAACATTATCATGATGTGTTCTAATGTCATCTTGTAAAATAGATATTTTATAGAGAATTAAAGAATTAAAAAGCTCAGAATTCTTTCTGTGTGGAAGTGACACTAAACATCACGTCAATGAAGGAGAAAGCATTAACTTTAATGAACTATAGTGTGAGCAGGACTGAGGCCCCATCAGAGCTGAGGTGGACCAGAATCAGAACTGAGGTTGTTTAATGGCTAAGGGGTTAATTATTTCTGCAGCATAAGGATATCTAAGTTACCATGACAGGCTGTGATTTAAAGGCCCTGCACCTGGGTTCATGAGTCCATACAAACTGTGTACACCATTGTGTCAGAATGGCCTTGAGGCCTGCTACAGTGAGGAGAGTTGTTTTAGGAACGCTTTAGGAAATTAATGGGGAAAAACCCCTACCAAAGTGTGACAACTGGGAGAGTGCCAAATGATGGGTGGGGAAATTATGACAGTCATTGTTTTTTAGAAAAATAAGATACTGATTTGTAGAAAAGGTGAGGGTGGCAACCTGACATGGGTGTGGAATCCTGGGTTCAACAGCATATAAACCGAGGACACGGGGCTCTCGGGCGCTTACCCCGGGGTAACCCGTGATGTTTGGATCCTGTACTGGCTAATAAACATCTCTTTTGGATTAAAGACTGTTTGGACTTCTTTTCATCTGGGACTACAATTTTGAGTTTTTTAGAAAGATAGTTTAGCTGAAATGGACCTAGAAATTATGTAGTTGAAGGTTTTTCGCTACAACAGTTGAATCTTCAAATCTTTTGTCTGAACAACACTGAACAGGAGTTAATACAAAATTATATAAAACACAGAAATGCAGAAAATGATCTAATTAGAGAAACTGTAACTAGAACATGTTTTCTGATTTATTAAATAAAAGACTGATAATCAATGTTCTGCTGATTAACTAGTGGATGTGTGTGTGTGTGTGTGTGTGTGTGTGTGTGTGTTTGTGTGTGTGTGTGTACTGGATGAAAGTATAAGCCAAATGTTGTCAAAATGAAGTGAAATATAGACAAACCTCCACTTTGGTTGAAGTGCTGCTTTGTAACTTCAAATTTGTTTTTGTCCACCTGCTGAACACCCACACAGATCTCAGTGTGAGTCTGCCAGTACTGAGGATCCTCTTCTGTGACTCTGTTCATCCAGTCCTGTTTGGGTTCTGCTCTCCTGGTGTTGCTGTCATAGTGAACGATCTCAACGTCATCAACCAACCCAACAGACACAAACTCTGGGAAGTTTGGGACTCCAGAGGACGACGTGTGGAAATACTTCAGAGAGTGAATCTCTGCAACACAAGATGAACGTCATGATCTCAGTTTTTATCTTCAACAAATCACTGAACAATGTTGTTTTCCTGCACACACAATCCAACAGAACTACTTCTCTCTCTCTTCTATTGCTGTTTGTTATTTTTCATATTCAAGTAATAGGTTTTATTGTGTTTGATGTTGTCGTCAGAGTGTTTGTGGATTTCAGATGTTTGAGTATGAAAGTGATTTTTTTAAATACAGAAAGAACCAAGAAACCAAATCTGACCGTTTGTCCCTCACTTTCATAAATGTTGATTTCTGTAAACTGAAGTTAAATCTCAACATCGTTGTTAAACATCATGTTGTGTGAAACCAAATCCTCTCAGCTTTATATTCCAGAATATTCTGATATATTAATATTTGTTCTACATCAGCCGATAGCATTTTTAATATAAACACATAACATGAACAGACTTCATACAGATTCATTAGCTGCTGTTGTTTAAACATGAAATAGCTCCCTCTGGAGGACAAACTATGTAATGGAGACGCTGCTCATGAATGACCTCAAACTTTGTCATTTCTTCACCTGGATTTCTTCTTACTTATCACACAATATTTATACACTCTGATATGATATATATGTAATATGATAATATGTGCTAATACGGATGATTTGTGAGTGACGTTCTACTAAACAGCTTCAGATCTGACCAAACCAACTCAGTAGTGACGTACTACATTCAAACAGACGAGTGTTTCAGTGTGGTGACACATTTCATCCCGAACTTGGAGGAAGTCCTGGAGCTGAACACCAAAGACGACCGAAAGAAGCATCGGCTCATATAAACAGGGCTTAAATACATGATGACGCAGTTCTTGTGTTACAAGCGAGCAACTTAAAAGCCAACAACTAAAGTGTGGACTCACCTGCGGCCGCGCTGTGGAGGCCGACGGCCAGGAGAAGAAGCACAGTCCACGTCTCCATCGTCACCTGTCCTTCTCAAGCTGTCTTCAACTCTTCACTTGTTATTATTGTGGAGGCAAAGTGATAATGATCCTGGCAGTAGTGGTGCGCTGACTTCCGTCTGAGCCAATGGGGATTTTAGCTGAGCACTGCGTCACTAATAGCCGGGTAAGACTGAGCCACTGAGGTTAATAACGAAAGTAAAAGTGGAGCGATGTTATTTCAGCCTGCGTGAGAGGACGCTGGATACCCTTTATTCTGGTTTCTCAACGCTGTCCGCACCTGAAAGGAGCATTTAACCTCCTGCTGCTCAGCTCTGCTGTGATCATCTGCAGGCTAATGCAATGTAATGTGCAGAAATGTATGAATGAAGCTCACATACTCTGCTAGTGTCTTAGTCTGCTTGTGTTCAGTCTGGCTGTCGACATCAAACAAGAGCTCAAAATGTGTCTTAATTGATGTTTGTCTTTTAGCAAAATGGCGCCTGGCGTCAGTAGAAACATCGAGAAACGGAGAGTTCCTTCATGGTGTAAGAAAGTGTCTGTTAGCTTCACCAGTACTGACCCTCCAGAGTCTCTGTATGTCTGGATAAACCTGTCTGGATGGGCTTTTCATATTTATTTGTCTGAATGTTTTAGCTCTGACTCATCTCTTCCCGTTAGCATACGAAGCTAAGCTAGTTAGCTTAGCATGCTAGCTGGAGACGGCTCGCAAGTTAGCATTGCAGCGCTAGTGGGAGTTTGATGGAGAACCAACAGAGTTTGTGACCAGTTATAAGCTGGGCACAAAGGCAATTCCTTCAATTAGATTTTCATTTGCAGGATCAAATAAATGTTGGAAAACAATTACTAAGTCATCTCTTGTTACATTCAATTCCATTTCATTTATAGGCAAGATGGTAGCCTACCACAGAAGAGGAGTTTGTTGGCTGAAAGCTTTGGCATTGGCTCTACTTTTGGAGATCCAAGGAACAACAAGCTATTTTAGCGTGACAGCGTGAGATTGAAAGTGGAAGCGTGAGTGTCACGCCAGGAGCGTGAGAGCAATCCTGCTATTTCTAATATTCGAATATCAGCTGTGTCTGATAGTCTCGTCAGCCTGCCCTCATGTTTTCCCACCTGGGCCCCGTTCCTAATCAGTCCTGGTGTATAAAGTCAAGGCTGTGTCTGAAATCACTCCCTACTCCCTATATAGTGCACTATATAGGGAGTAGGGATTAGGGAATGATTTCGGACACAGCCAGTCTTCCCTGTTTCCTTGTCTGTTCCTTCTGTGTATTTGGTCTAGTATGTTCCTTGTGGTCCAGCCTGTTATCCCTGCTGTCGTGTTCCTTTATGTGGGTTTTTGCCTGCCTGTTTTGGGGATTCTTGTTTTTTTTGCTTAGGAAGGTGTCAACTGAAGAAGTGAGTCGCCATGATAAAAATGAACTCTCTAAATTTGAAGGAAGGGAGCTGCAATGCTTCCTTTCAGATCTCCTTTAGTGTAGGATGCAACAGATCTTCCTTTACGAAAGGAAAGGAGATTACACCGACCCACAATTCCTTGTGAAGGCAACATTTAAAGTGAATGAATAGGCTTGTTCAGGATGGTCTTGGCTTGACTTGACTTATCACGCCGATGAGAGCTGCAGGTGTCTGAGGGGGCGGGCTCTAAAAGAGACCATAGACAAACGCCGTCAAGTCGGACAACAAAGTCAACGTGACTACGGTGCTCAAGATAGAACACAGCAGCAAACCAAAGAGGATATGTTATATATAAAGTGTGTATGTGTGTATACACACACACACGCAAGGCAACATGTGGAAGGCATTCTTTTTTTCCAGTATATTTGTATTATCATTCTATGTTTGTATTAACCAGACCTCACATGTAAATAGGCCTACTCACAGCACAATGCACAGAACTTTAGATCAAGCCATGAGATCAAAGCGACCAAAATAAAAAGTATCATTTGTCAGTTGTTGGTTTCCTGTTTTATTTTGTAGTCCTTCTGTCTTGTGTTCTTTACTTCCTGTTGCTTCAGTTAGCATAAAGATGTCAAAAATCAATATCCTTCATATCAATAGACTGAAGATCACATGATCTGTAAGCATATATGGAATCACAAAAATACGATTTTGGAATATCAGACAATTTATTGACAAAAAAAAAACAGTAGAAAAGTAGAAAAGTAGAAAAACAATTAAATTGAGCAACTTAGTTGTACAATCATCTACTTGACGCAACACTAGAAGTGATTCTGAGCATCACTGCTCAGTTTCTACCAAACTAAGAGAGCAGACGTCCGCTGTCCCAAAACACCAGCAGGACATACTTTCAGAAACATCTCATTTCATTTTCACCATCAGTGTGCTGAGAAGCTCCAAACAGCCCAGAAGCCTTTAAGGACCCCCGATCATAAATATAAATATAAGAATATTTCAAAAACACATCAAAAGAGATGAAACAACCAGATCTCATGTGAACAAATGATAATAATTCATTTTATTTATGGGCGCCTTCCTAAACACTCAAGGCCACCATACAAAGTCAAATAAAAACAATGAGAGCATCAATCAGACATTCATCACAGCGAGCAAACCCTAATAAAACAGTGTAGAAGGAGCAACTGAATTAAAGGGAGGAGGCTTGTCTAAATAGATGTTTTCCAGTGAAATTAGAAAGTGGGGATGGAAGTGGAGTGTTGATGTCATAAGGCACAGAATAAACAGCACATTTCCACGTGCCGTTATTAAGCATTTTAGGCCTTTCCCACGTCATTCAGCCACAGCGAAGCGGTCGCACGACTAAGTTAGATTTAGGGAAACTTCACGGTCGGGCTTAAAATCAGTACGTAATCTACGCCGCATATGTACGAAAACAAGTTAACAGGAAACGCGTCGTGAAACTCCGAACTTTTAAAAGAAAGCAGCAACGCTCCGGTACACGGGTCTCCTTGGTGCAAGTCATGTGTTTGTTTGACCCTCCACCGGCAGACTCACGTCCTCACTTGTTCACAGCGCTGCTTCTTCATGCAGATGTGTTTACGTTGCAGTGCAGACGCCGTTGCAGTGCAGACGGCGTGGCGTACGAACGACTAACAAGAAGCTAGAAAGGCGTTCTTATTGCAGCGATGGGACGACGAATTGTTGCATCAATCATTCGCCGTTTGGAGAAAACAGGCTGTTTGACACATCATCATATTCCAGATACACGAAGAAAAACCTCTAAGAAATCAATCATCGTAAAAACAATCTTACGTTTTCAAGAAATATACAAACTATTCACACAAGTGGAAAATAAACTCTGAAGTATATAATGTGTGCGTGTGTGTTTGTGTGTGTGTGTCGGGGTCGGCAACACTGATCCAACAACGGAGAGAAAAACTCTAATATCTGTCATCTCTCGTTATCATCAAACTGCCGGATGCTACGAGTGTAGATATGAAAATGTGAATGCACGGTCATGGATGTGTGTCGACATGTGAATTTACATTTGTGAAAAGCCCAACAGCATTAAAAAGCATTGAAGTTCAGCTAGGCTGTATTATTTATAGATGAACACACACACCAAAAAAATTACATTTTGTAAGCTAAAACACAAAGCAAAAATCAAAATCGTACTTGTAAAATATACCAACCTAATTTTGAAATGTCGTATTCCAATCAATGAGCATCTACGATGACATCACCGACAGCATCGATAATCCTCGGACGAGTCGCCTTTCAAATTACGCATCGTCATTTGATACATTTTTAATTTGCAAATATTGATAATTGTTTGGCAACGTTAATGTTTTGGGGCACATGAATTTAGGGGACATTAAACCGGTTTTGTTGGTGATCCGGCTCTTTTGTTTATATTAGATTTCAGACTGTGTCAAACTTTGTACAAAACAGAGTCTGAAGTTATGGACTGAAGTTCACCATCCTCTTCCTGCAGTCACTCACATCTGTCAAATACACAAGCGTTAAAAATGAACAGTGCAAAACGTAATAATACGGCAATAAGGTATCAGGAATGGAAGGTGTGAAACCACTGGGATAGTACAGACGTCACACATTAGTTACCTTTTATCCAACGATGTGGCGCTGCTTGAACTCTCCGAGTCTGAAGAGACCAAAATACAAAACAATAGTCAAGTAAAGGACAAAATCAGATAAAGAAGTGTTTTGTACAGACAGACAGATGGATATGGACCTGATCGGTTCATCAACGATTCTGTAGATTTAGTCTCAGATGGGGTCTTCTCATCTAAAAAACAGAACAAAATAAATCAACACAAGGTCAATCCTGGGTGACTGTCATGAGTGTTTTGTACAGACAGACAGATGGATATGGACCTGATCGGTTCATCAACGATTCTGTAGATTTAGTCTCAGATGGGGTCTTCTCATCTAAAAAACAGAACAAAATAAATCAACACAAGGCCAATCCTGGGTGACTTTCATGACATTCTCTAGTCTATAGTGTTACTACTCACATATATAAACACATTCATAGTATATCTGCTGCATCATACTAGCCTACTTTACCTAGTATTCACTGTACAATGTACATCATTTGTAAGCAATAAAGTACACAAATAAGAGAATCCTCCTTCACCGCAACATTTCATTCATTCATCCGTCCATGCAGTTGGAATGAAAATTTAAAACATAGGGAGCGACTGCTTTTCAAGTGATTATTACTTTTAAATGTTATTATTATTTAAAGTTTGAATTGGGAATTAAAGCTCAGTGTCACAGTACCACAGTCGGTATGAGGATCTAGTCAAAGTATAACAGTTTAAATACAATCTACAACAACCTCTGTTTATTTAGATGAGGTAATCTGGAATTAAAAATAAAAGATGACACTCTCAACTATATCTACATTGTTTATAAATAAAGTTTAAACTGTTTCCAATGACTTTGCTGCATTGAACCGACACACAGCACCAACTCTTATCTAGTAACAACTTGAACGCTCATCAGCATAAACGCAGACTTTGTTAAGTACGTGAGAGACCAGACGGCATGGTGACTACAGCAGCAGCAGCACCAGCAGGGGGCGCTGTTTCTCTGAGCCTTGCACCCCATGCTGCTGGTTGCTTCACATTTTGTTTTCAGCAGGAATTAAACCTTGACCAACTTTAACACTCCGTGAAAGCCACTTTTGTAAATCAATTAAATATAATAAAACAAGATGTACTAACAAGTATGCGGGTATTTGTCTGAAAGAAAAACTGGGATTAAACAAAATACATGAAAAATAGGAGCAAATGTGATGAAACCTGAATCTGACAATAAAAATAACAATGAATGTTGAACTTGAATATGAGTTTGTGTCTTCTAGTCGTGGCCTTATAGCGCTTGTTGTTGAAGTTTGCTGGATAAAGTCACCAACTCAAAGCCTGAACTCAAGAAGAGATGAGACAACGTCTCCGTTTGGGTCTTACAGTTCCTCTTTTTGTAAACCACGAATCCAATCCCAGCGAGGACGAGAGCAAGAAGTACGACTGCAGTGATGATGACGATGATGACGGTGGTCATGTCAGTGGGCTTCTCTGTTGAGCACAAAACAAGAGGAAATAGTCACAACCTGAACAGATGAAGCAGGTTCCAGGTGAAGAACCTCCATTTGTCAACCGGACCACAATCCTGTATTCAGTGTGTTTGTTGGTCCTTTTGAAAACTTGATCCTGACTGATCTCCTGACAGATACATACATTCATCCAGTTATTAAATCATTCTACTCATCCTCTAAAACTGACCAGTAGTTCATTCAATACGGAGCCTACGACCTCTGAACTGTGGTTTGATTATTATGTTTCTAATAATGTTTCTCATCACTTCTGGTCTCAGTCTCACCTTCGTTGGTCCTGATGACGTCCAGTGTGTTGACGATGTCCTTCTTCACACCAGAGAGCTTAAACACACACTCGTACCTGCTCCGGTCTTCAGCTGCCACTGAGAGTTTCAGGTTGGCACTCATCTGGAAGGTTCCATCGTGGTTGGGGAGGATCTTTCCGAGGTCCACGTCCTCATGGAGATCCTCTCCATCTCTCCTCCAGAACAGTTCGGCTCTTTGAGGGTAGAAACCTGTAGCGTGGCAGCTGATTGGAGAGGAGGGAGTCTTCTGGAGGAAGGACACTGAGGGAAGCTCTGAGGAGAGAGAGACGGGTTAGAGGTTATTTATCCTTATTATGATCTGCTGTGTATTCACGGGATAGTTCGGAATTTTGGACATAAGACCTATTTTCCAAGTGAGCCGGTGTGTTCGAGACGTCAGGAGACGTTTTCAAGACATTTCATTCAGTTCTTCTAGTTGCCGAGTTCGCTTATGCTATGGCTAGCGCAAATCAATGGTTCTTAGCTAGCATGGCATTAAAAACAGTCTTGCCCACTCCACAGTGCACCCGAGGCAAATCCATTGTAACGGCAGACAATCGATGTACATATCTGTGTTGATAGAATGTTTGAAATAAAACCAACGTTGCATTTTTAAGGATTTATGTCTCAGCAGCAGCAGCGTGTCATACTTCCTAGTAGGCTATGGCAGCGGCGGAGTGATATCACCTAGCACTTATAAGTTACCGGTTCTATAATAGTTTGTTTACCTGCTGTCATTGCTGCAGACGCAGAGTAGCCTGCAGTGCTAGTTTCTTCAATCTCACAGAAATGGACACTTTGGGAGAATATACTGAAACTTTTGAAGACTCTGATGAGGAGTTTTTTTCCACCCAAACCCAACCGTACCTGTACGAGCCTGAATATGCAGAGGAAGAATTGCGCGAGAGAGATGCTCAAAGGGCAGAACGTGAACGAGAGTCTGTGGAGACCGAGATAACTGGAGCTGAGAACCGGGACCGAACAAACGGAGACTGGTGGTGCCAGGAGGGAATCCCCCGCCATGCGTCCAAGGGTTTACGGGTCTACGGACGGAGCAGAGGTCTGGGTTCACGGTGCGTAATTGTGGGTTCGCGTGGCCGTGGGCTGCCCGTGTTTGCTTGAGGTCCAAGCGCTTTTCACCCAGGTCTGAGGGCATGAGTCCCGACAATTCGTCCCGGTTCGATTGCCTATTTACGGGCAGTATTTCGGGTGGCACGTCATAGAGTTTTGAGTCCGACGGCGAGTCCGCATGTGTGGATTCGCGGAGCCGCCCGCTGCCCGGTGTTGGTCTGCGGTCCAAGGGCTTTTCACCCAGGTCTGGGGGCATAAGGACGGAGAGTTCGGTAGTGTTTTTGTGTCTATTTACCGGAGGGATTCCCCGCAACGCGTCCGAGGGTTTACGGGTCTAAGGACGGAGCAGAGGTCCGGCTTCGCGGTGCGTAATTGTGGCTTTGCGCGGCCGTGAGCTGCCCGGTGTTTGAGTGACCTCCAAGGGCTTTTCAGACAGCCTTGGGGACACAAGTGCCGAGAGTTCGGCGGTGTTGAGCCACGTGTTTACTGGCTGGATTGCGAGCGGCACGTCTTAGAGTTTGAGTCCGACGGAGAGTCCGCATGTGTGGATTCGCATGGCCGTGGGACGCCCGGTGTTTGAGTGAGGATCAAGGACTTTTTTTACCCAGCTCTGAGGGCACAAGGCCCGAATATTCGGTGGTGTTCATGTGTCTATTTACCGGAGGGAATCCCCGCAACGCGTCCGAGAGTTAACGGTTCTCCGGACGGACCAGGTCTGCGGTGCGTAATTGTGGCTTTGCGTGGCCGTGGGCTGCCCGGTGTTTGAGTGAGCTCTGAGGGCTTTTCAGACAGCCTTGGGGGTATAAGTGCCGACAGTTTGGCCCGGTTCGATTGCCTATTTACGGGCAGTATTTCGGGCGGCGCGTCTTAGAGTTTTGAGTCCGACGGAGCAAAGTAAAGTTCGCTGCTGCTGAGAAAGTAGTTCCTCAAAAAATGGATGATTCATGCAATACAAGGTTAGTTTTCTTTAAAATATTATTCTATCAACACACATATGTACATCGACAGTCTAGTGTTTTAATTGATTTGCCTCGGGTGAGCTGTGGAGTGGGCAAGACTGTTTTTAATGCTTGTCTATCTAAGAACCATTGACTTGCGCTAGCCATAGCATAATCAAACTCGGCAACTAGAAGTACTGAATGAAATTTCTTGAAAACGTCTCCAGACATCTCAAACACACCGGCTCACTTGGAAAATAGGTCTTATGTCCAAAATTCTGAACTATCCCTTTAACATAGTTAATAAATATTTTTGTAAAAAAAAGTCTTTAGGGGTTCATGTCTTCCTGCACCACCAGTAAATACCAACCACTGCTATGCGCTTTACAGTCACACAAGATAAGTAAAATATAATACAATACATATACCTTTAACTAGTATGACTAGATTAACATAATGTATCTTACAGCGTAATATTGCCAAGGAAACTGCACTGTCGTAGCCATGTTCTGCTACTATGCTGCATCGAACATAGCTCTAACATTTTCTGAAAGTTCCTCCGGATCATTATCACATTCCGTCTGAGACTCAGCCATTGTCGCGGTTTTGTGTTGACAAACACAGTCGAGAGGGGGAGAATTACTTTTTTGCGCTTTTACGTAGATCCCAGTGGAGAGCGTGCACTGTGATAGGTTTCCTTCTTTGACAAACACAGCTTGTGTCCAATAGTATTTTTAAAAAAAAGGGCAGGCCTGAAAGTAACGAGTACTTTTCAACCTTTCTAGAAATTAACTTGAGTAAAAGTAAAAGTATTTGTCTTGGAAATGTTTTCAAGTAAGAGTAATAAGTACTAAAGAAATCTAATACTCAAATAAAGTACAAATCCTCTGGATATGTACTTAAGTACAGTACTTAAGTAAATTTACTCCGTTACTGTCCACCATTGCTCCTTGGCCCCGGCACGCTTGGAAGAGGTGGATTTGAGTACAGTACGGTTCATGCACCAGCACATGCACGGGTACACAATGTGGACACGGCTGTAATTGATAAGCCCCCCCACTATCGAGCCGTTTTTGACTAAAAATACTGTTGATGACTGTGTAAGACACAGCGGTATTCTGGGTTGAGCTTGGGGCTCGTGGTGCATTACCGGACAAAACCAGACTGGTACTTTTAGAATAAAAATGCAGCTGTGTATCTCCTTCCAAAATCCACTCCGCTTGTGATGTCTGCTCGCAATCACTCCCACTCACATGCGCCGAGTGTTTACTAGAAATGTGACTTGTCAGTAAAGTTTCAGTCATGTTCTCTGTGTCGATCTCTGTTGTGATGACTAGGAGACAGCGTTCCCTGAAAACAACATCAAGCCATACGTGTGTTGTATTACAAAGTGATGACGTATGTGGAACAGGTTACCGTGCCGAGGCACAGTACGGATCAAATGGCCCTGGAGTGAGGCCCCCCAGATGAGGAAGGTAGGACAGAGGGTGAGACGAAGACAGAGACAGGAACTGAGACAGAGAGGAACAGGGCAGTGACAGGGATTCTACCTTTTCTCAGCAGAGAGCTCCTCCCGTACTTCAAATACTTCTTCAGTAACTCAGGACAACGATAGGTGATGTAGTGTTTATCCCGTGCTAGCAAAGCTTTATTAATATCCCACTTGTGATTGGTGATGACAGCCTGTCGTTTTGGAACGATCCATCTCTTTGTCTTCAGGTCAAATGCAATGAAGTCTTCTCCATCATAACCGTATTTAAAGAAACCATTTCCTTCATTAGTCTCATCATCCCATTCACAGCCAATTATCTCCTGGAGAATGTGGACACCTGAGAGAGAGAGAGAGAGAGAGAGAGAGAGAGAGAGAGAGAGAGAGAGAGAGAGGGGAGAGAGAGAGAGAGAGAGAGAGAATTAAACCAGAGTGAGATCATCAGTTAATATCACATCGTTTCCATGGAGACACATTGATCCACAGACAACAGAGGAGCTACACCTGCTGCTGTTATTGGCTCCATGAAAGCCAACCATCACCTGGACAGTGTGGACGTCTCAGGGGGAGATGGTCTGAGTAAGGTTCGCTTCAAGTCCGTGTTGCAGTCCGCTTTGCCTGGTCATTGTGAACACAAAGTGTTCCAGCTTCGCTTTGCCATCGTATTTTACCCCTCTAGACCAGAGGTCTTCAACGTTTTCAGGCCAAGTAGCCCCAAGACTTATAGTGACCCGGTAGAGGGCCCCCATAATATTAAACAAACTGGAAGATTTGTATGTGCTCAATATAGGTTGTATTCATGTTAAGGTGTATTTGTTGACATATCTTTGGGGATTTATTTGGGATCAAATAATTTTGGGGACCCTCTGCAGTCATCCTGCAGACCTCCTAGGGGTCCCCGACCCCCTGTTCAAGATCTCTGCTCTAGACTTTCTGTTTGGGACGCAGTCATATCAGCCACCGATTCATTCAGTTAAAATATGAAATCTGAATAGTGGCTTCAACTCTTTCTAGTTGCTGATCCATCTTGTAAACAGCAAATACAAATTAAAATCATCAAGAGACACCGGTTACCTAATTGGCTAAATAACAGAGCTAACAGCTAATCACGTTCAAGGAGATCGCATTGCGTTACATCATGATCATCATTATTCAGTAACAAAGAGCACTGGGCCATATTAAACATTATCATGATGTGTTCTAATGTCATCTTGTAAAATAGATATTTTATAGAGAATTAAAGAAGTAAAAAGCTCAGAGTTCTTTCTGTGTGGAAGTGACACTAAACATCACGTCAATGAAGGAGAAAGCATTAACTTCAATGAACTACAGTGTGAGCAGGACTGAGGCCCCATCAGAGCTGAGGTGGACCAGAATCAGAACTGAGGTTGAACCTTCAAATCTTTTGTCTGAACAACACTGAACAGGAGTTAATAAAATATAAAATATAAAATATATAATAAAATTATATAAAACACTGAAATGCAGAAAATGATCTAATTAGAGAAACTGTAACTAGAACATGTTTTCTGATTTATTAAATAAAAGACTGATAATCAATGTTCTGCTGATTAACTAGTGGATGTGTGTGTGTGTGTGTGTGTGTTTATTAAAATACTGGATGAAAGTATAAACCAAATGTAAAAATGAAGTGAAACATAAACAAACCTCCACTTTGGTTGAAGCACTGCTTTGTAACTTCAAATTTCTTTTTTTCGACCTGCTGAACACCCACACAGTTCTCATTGTGACTCTGCCAGTACTTAGGATCCTCTTCTGTGATTCTCTTCATCCAGTCCTGTTTGGGTTCTGCTTTCATGGTGTTGCTGTCATAGTGAATTATCTCAACGTCATCAACCAACCCAACAGACACAAACTCTGGGAAGTTTGGGACTCCAGAGGACGACGTCTCGAAATACTTCAGAGAGTGAATCTCTGCAACACAAGATGAACGTCATCAGTTTTTATCTTCAACAAATCACTGAACAATGTTGTTTTCCTGCACACACAATCCAACAGAACTACTTCTCTCTCTCTTCTATTGCTGTTTGTTATTTTTCATATTCAAGTAATAGGTTTTATTGTGTTTGATGTTGTCGTCAGAGTGTTTGTGGATTTCAGATGTTTGAGTATAAAAGTTATTTTTTTAAATACAGAAAGAACCAAGAAACCAAATCTGACCGTTTGTCCCTCACTTTCATAAATGTTGATTTCTGTAAACTGAAGTTAAATCTCAACATCGTTGTTAAACAACATGTTGTGTGAAACCAAATCCTCTCAGCTTTATATTCCAGAATATTCTGATATATTAAGATTTGTTCTACATCAGCCGATAGCATTTTTAATATAAACACATAACATGAACAGACTTCATACAGATTCATTAGCTGCTGTTGTTTAAACATTGAATAGCTCCCTCTGGAGGACAAACTATGTAATGGAGACGCTGCTCATGAATGACCTCAAACTTTGTCATTTCTTCACCTGGATTTCTTCTTACTTATCACACAATATTTATACACTCTGATATGATATATATGTAATATGATAATATGTGCTAATACGGATGATTTGTGAGTGACGTTCTACTAAACAGCTTCAGATCTGACCAAACCAACTCAGTAGTGACGTACTACATTCAAACAGACGAGTGTTTCAGTGTGGAGACACATTTCATCCCGAACTTGGAGGAAGTCCTGGAGCTGAACACCAAAGACGACCGAAAGAAGCATCGGCTCATATAAACAGGGCTTAAAGACATGACGCAGTTCTTGTGTTGCAAGCGAGCAACTTAAAAGCCAACAACTAAAGTGTGGACTCACCTGCGGCCGCGCTGTGGAGGCCGACGGCCAGGAGAAGAAGCACAGTCCACGTCTCCATCGTCACCTGTCCTTCTCAAGCTGTCTTCAACTCTTCACTTGTTATTATTGTGGAGGCAAAGTGATGACGTCCGAGCTGCTGCTCTATCCGGGCTGAAGTGAGGCTGAGACCAGGAGGAGCGCTGACTTCCTCCGTCTGAGCCAATGGGGATTTTAGCTGAGCACCGACGTCACTAATATCCGGGTAAGACTGAGCCACTGAGGTTAATAACGAAAGTAAAAGGTTGTATCAGCGATTCTGGGCCGAAACACAAATGATCACATTCATCTGTTTTTACCTCACGATCCGCTAGCTGCCCGCCCCATAAGCAGGCCGTCAAAAAACCGCGTCTCTCTACTAGGCAGCCTAGGCAGTGACGTAGTGGTAGTTGATGAGGTGGGTGTACTGCTAGGTAGATGGGTCTGTACAGAGGAGGAAGTGGGTATACTCTCCTATATATTCCAATGGCTTCCTGGTTGATAGGTGGGTATACTGTAAACCACCAGAAAAAGAGGTGGGTATACCCCGTATACCTGCGTATACCCTCCACTACACCACTGAGCCTAGGTTCCGAGATCGCACACAAAAACAAATGGTACTACCAACACCTCAAAAGCAAAATAAACAATGTTCCAACATTGGGGTGGCACGTTCATGAAAATGCGCGTCCATGATCATCTAATCACCCTTGTAGCCAACACTCTTTGCGCCTAAAAACTAATGAAAGAGAAACACGCAAGAGCTCTCCTCCAGGCTTACAAGGAGATGAAGGTTTTTGAGGACCCCTAGCAATGAAAAAAAGAAGACACATTCACCACTATTATTATTTCTTTTTCTTCTCTCTGCTTATTTTATAATTTATTTTATGTGTATTCCATTTATTTCTGTTCCTTTCTGAAGTATTTTATATGATTTTATACATTTTAAGCTATCCTTTCTATCCAATGTGCCTGTTATGTATACTGAGAGGTGTTAATGACATGTTTTCTATGTTGATATTGTAAATTAACTTTCTCAATAAAGTAAAAAAACAAAACAAAACAAAAAAAACTTTTAAGTGGAGCGAACAGAGCAAATTATTTATTATGTTTGTTTAGTTTTGGAATTGAGCTAATAACCCCCTACTTCAATGTAGCAGGACGCCCAACCTTTAGTCAGATGATCTAAACATGGATAGTAAGAAAGATGCAAGTGCAAGAAAAATTCCATATTATTTTTGTAATGTAAGTTTATGTGCTTTTATTTTGTAGGTTACGCACCAAGTAACTGCGGAACCGGATGTTTGTCTTTTAGCAAAATGGCGCTTGGCGTCAGTAGAAACAGCGAGAAACGGAGAGTTCCTTCGTTGTGCTGAGAAAGTGTCTGTCTGCTTCACCAGTACTGACCCTCCAGAGTCTCTGTATGTCTGGATAAACCTGTCTGGATGGGCTTTTCAAATTTTTTTGTCTGAATGTTTTAGCTCTGACTCATCTCTTCCCATTAGCCTAGGAAGCTAAGCTAGTTATCTTAGCATGCTAGCCGGAGACGGCTCGGAAGTTAGCATCGCGGCGCTAGCGGGAGTTTGATGGAGAACAAACAGAGTTTGACGGAGTTTGTGTGGAGTAAAAACGTCTCTCTCGTCCCGGGAAAATGAGTAAAGTCCAAGTGATGAGAGCTTTGGTGGAGCAGCGACTAAGTGCGGCTGTTGAAGAGATATTTGGGCTGTTTGAAAGAACGTTAGCAGAATACGAGGAGGAACTTTCTCGTTCTAAAGAGGAGAACGAGCGAATACGGAAGCTACTGGACGTTGACTCCAAACCTCGCCTTAAGTTAAACCGAGCAGGTTTGTCCATTAACCACTGAGTGTGAATGTGTTCTCTGCTTTAACACCAGCGTGGGTTTTGCAGTTCAGATGATTGCTGGTTCACGACCCACTTCATCCCCGAAGATAAGAACATGCAACCCGTTGACATCGAAACGGAGTCTGCGTATTCATACAGAAAAGGCAACGGTATCGGTAGCGTTTACGTTTATACTCTTGAGTAGTATTGACCAATCACATTGGAGCAGTCTTAACTTGAACATCTCAAGTTCTCCAAGGACCAAACCAGTGTTACCTCTACCATGTTTTTTTAGATAGTTTTTTTTACATTTCGTCTAGATGAAATAACCGTTACATGAAATTACCTGAAAATGCTTGTCATGGTTGGTTTAAACTCACCTCGACGTTAAATTCCTTCTCCTAGCTCAAATTCAATTTGCATTTAAATTGATATTTGTTCGTAAATATCCGTGGAAATCAGAATCACAATTCGAAAGTAAGCTCGGGGAATTGTATACTTGAAGTTTGTTTCGTAAGAGTCAGGAAAGAAAGGAAAAATAATGTAAAAGGGCCTATAGACACAGTAATGTGACCTAGACACATTAGTAAAGTCAAATAAGTATACAGTATTGACACCAAATATATGTAATGTATCACATAAGTAAAGTTTGACAGTCATACCGTATTAAACGGCATTGTGTTCTATCCTTTCTGCTTTTTATGTCTGCCTGGTAAAGCAGTCGTAGGCTAATTGCTCGTATTTATAACAGCTGTATTTATAACCTATTATTGTCATTATTATTATCAACCACACAAGATATGTGTGTTAACAGATTTTAATGCACAACATCATACAATAAGCCCAAGATCTAGCATTGAATATTAGAATCACACAGAAAATTTGCATTTTCTACTAAACATGGTGTTTGTTGTCAAAAGAGCCACTCGGCTCTTAGATGAGGCGACAGCCGTGTGTTTCCCATCATGCTCCAGGTTTTACAGTCGGTGTAAAGGCGGGTCCACACCGCACCGACTGCCCGACTCGTGAAGTCGGGCTACTTAACATGGCCGATTCGAACAACGACATGGGCGGTTCACACCTACGGAACTACAGCCGACGCCATACGTTCCGCGCTTGCGCGAGATGTAATGTCACCAAAACAACAGGCAGCGCTAATCTGTATTGTGGGCCAAAAAACATGAAAACCGGAAGTAGGCGGTCCTCTCTAGACCACCTTCTTCGATTCTACTGGTTAGCTGGTATGTTTACATCGTCACTTCCGGGCTTCACTGACTCGCTAGTCAAGCTGCTAGCCTCCACCAATCAGAATGGTAAAAGAGTGACCGACTCGCATGGCAGATTACACATTTGAATCGGCTGAAATGAACACCGACGTGGGCCAATTCGAGCGACCACACCAAGCAGACTCATGTCACGGACGCCGACTCTCAGAACGACGCCGATTATCGGTCCGGTGTGGACTCGCCTTAACAAGTCGGGATCAAGTCAGACACACCTCCAACCCTAACCCCACATTTTTAGATAACATGTTTGTTGTGTCATCAAATCGATGTGACGTTTGTGTTTGTGCCATTCCAGACCCTCGCAGCCTCTCACACCAGCCAGGCGAGCTCATTTAAGTCCCAGAGGGCCCACTCACACGAGGCAACTCGTGTTGTGACGTGAAGATTTACTCTGTTAACATCCATATGTTGTGTGGTTGCTTATAATTACGATAATAATAATACATTGTACTTATTTCCCAAAGCAAGCAATTACACTATGCTTTATGAGGCAGACAGAGAGAATGGACCAAAACTGGAAGATGGTTCCACAGAAGAGGAGCTTTTAGCACTCTTCCTGATTCATCTTGTTTAAAACAAAACATGCTGGTTGAGCTACCTAGTCACCGCGAAGTTAAAGCGCTCCCCCAGTCATGTTTGTGTTAAGCAACAATAAAGACATAGTAGACTTAAAAAATAAATACTTCAAAATGAAAGACATTCTGGATTTTGAGAGTCAGTAAAGCTCCCGTTTCAACAACATTGAAGTATTAAACAGTTACTTCTGTTAAGTTAGCATTAAGCTAGCAGCTATTAACAAAACGATAATGTTAATGGCAGAGCTAGGCAGAAACAGGGCTGTAGCTGAATACATTAGCATGGACCAGATCTCTGTTTACACTGTGGAGAAACCTAACTTCCAACTTCACTATCCGAATCAAACGTTTAACCGATTCTGTGTGTGTGTTTACTGTTTTCCTGCAGACGTCCAGCAGCTGGTGGTTAGTAAAAAAGAGGTTCCCTTTGAGCAGCAGGACTGGAGCTCCAGTCTGGACCAGGAGGACCTAGAGACCCCGCACATTAAAGAGGAAGAGGAGGAACTCTGGACCAGTCAGGAGGGAGAGCATCTTCAAGGGCTGGAAGAGGCTTATATCAAGTTCCCATTCACTCCTGTACTTGTGAAGAGTGAAGATGATGATGATGATGAAGATGATGATGAAGAAGAGAAACCTGAGTCCTCACATCTTCATCAAAGACAAACTGGACAAATGGATACAGAGACTGACGAAGAGGATTGTGGAGGATCAGAACCAGCCAGGAACATGGATCCAGATCGACATTTACAACCAGATACTTATGACAAGACTGGAGACTCTTCTGAACCCGAGACTGAACACAGTGATGATTGGCAGGAGACCAGAGAACTTCGGTCAGGTTTAAAGAATGATGATGTTCCTGACAGTGATTTTAGATGTAGTGCTGATGAGAAAGCATTCAGATGTTCTGAGTGTGGGAAAACATTCGGTGTCAGTGATCATCTAAAGATGCACATGAGAACGCATACAGGAGAAAAACCTTTCTGCTGCTCAGTTTGTAATAACTCTTTTACACAGAGTAGATGTTTACTGAGACACATGAGAATCCACACAGGAGAGAAACCTTTCAGCTGCTCTGTGTGTGATAAAGGTTTCATTGAAAGCGGAGATCTGAAGAGACACATGAGAACGCATACAGGAGAGAAGCCATACAGCTGCTCAGTTTGTAACAACTCTTTTGCCCAGAGTGGAAGTTTACAGAAACACATGGCAACTCACACAGGAGAGAAACCGTACAGTTGCTCAGTTTGTCTTAAAGGTTTCACTGAAAGTGGACACCTGAAGAGACACATGATAACTCACACAGGAGAAAAACCCTTCAACTGCTCAGTTTGTAAGAAATATTTTACACATAGTAGAAGTTTACAAAAACACATGAGAATCCACACAGGAGAGAAACCTTTCAGCTGCTCAGTTTGTGGTAAAGGTTTCATTGAAGGCGGTGATCTGAAGAGACACATGAGAACTCATACAGGAGAAAAACCTTACAGTTGTTCAGTCTGTAAGAATTCTTTTGCACAGAAAGGATGTTTACAGACACACATGAGAATCCACACAGGAGAGAAACCTTTCAGTTGCTCAGTTTGCGATAAAAGATTTGTGCGCAAGTCCGGTCTGAAGGCACACATGATAACTCATATAGGAGATAATTAGTTCTGTTTGTGATAAAGGTTTTAAACTGAAAGTAAAACTGACATACCACACGACACATTGCACAGGGGAGGAATTGTTTAGTATCAACGTTTGTGGTATATTTTTCAGAAAAAGCAGATATGATAAACTTATGTACCCTTTCACATAAATATTATGATGAAAAGAAGATCCGCCATTTCATCGGCTTTTCTTTTTTAACAAACAGAACTGAACGGTGACCTCATTAATGGTTAAAAAATAATGGCTACTACCAACCTAAGCCATTGTGTTCTGAACAGACAAATTACAAACTAAAACACATAGGAAATAAAGAACATTTGCATTTTGGGACATTAAACAGCAAACTTTACACAACACTCTGTCCTGCACTGCATGATGGGAGATAGGGGCCTTCACTACACACATGCCTGCTAAATGGTGCTGTGCATCCAGCAACAAGCATATCAAGTGAGCTTTCAGCTCAGCTGGTCAGAACTTAAATTCAGAAACTGGGGGTAAAAGGATGGGATGGACCTACATAAAGCTATTCTGTCGATTCGCACTTTGTAATTTCATCAAGTTGAAGAGGTTGACCCCTGATCACATAGAAGATAAGAAAAAGCTACAGAACCTTATTTGATGACTTATTCAGAGCCTTCTTTAATAATAACCACTCATTGTTTATACATTTTTTTAAGTTTAAGTACGATTTCACTGTAAACTGTAAGAGAAAAATACATCCTCTAAATGATCAAATGTGTCCATGGCTTGGCGTTCGTAGGTGAAACAGCATGCTGTCTCAAGACCCGTATTTCAGAGAATAGAGGTAGAATACGATCAAAAGCACCCTGTGGCCATTAATTTCAACTTAATCAAACACAACCCATCCACACTGTGATGCACCGGGAGGGTACAGGACATCAACGATGTCCTTTTGAAAAGAGAGACATTCTGTATGTTTCCCTTTAAATACTAATATATAAATCACCTAAGGGCTTTGATTTATACTTTAAAAAAAAAACGGTTTGTAAATACTTTACTCTTACAATTATCTTAATGATTTGATTGTATCTCCAAAAGTTAACTCTTGTTAATGCAACCACCCGTTTC
The DNA here is from genome assembly GCA_029853015.1 of Chelidonichthys spinosus. Taxonomy (NCBI): domain Eukaryota; kingdom Metazoa; phylum Chordata; class Actinopteri; order Perciformes; family Triglidae; genus Chelidonichthys; species Chelidonichthys spinosus. The sequence continues at coordinate 2,225,819 of CM056836.1, read as the reverse complement.
ATTCTAGTATTGTTTTTGATATCCTTTCTATAGGTGTCAAAATGCCAGGCTGAACCAACCAGATTTTTTAAAATATTTTTCAGGATAATTTTGTTTGATTCATGTGATTTACTAAATACATTTGACACATCCTCTGATGTGATGTCAATATATGTAGGTATTTGTGGTATATTATTGAACACATAATTGTTGTGTGGTAGAAATGCGTACTCGTGCTTTTGGTACCTCTGTGAACATGGTCCTGTCAATGTGTTGTAAGAGCTATGGACGAATAAAGTGAATAAATACTACGTCTGCATCCGCTTCATCAATACACCACAACTTATCTTTAATAAACGTTTTATAATTACAGTTTCCTGCACAAAGGATGATGCTGCACATCACCTTCCATCAGTTTTCATGGCCCCTGTCTGCCCCTCACAGAGCTATTTATGTCATAACATTTAATTCATATTGTTACGACATAGTGCTGCAGAGATTTTGGCATTCATTTTGTTGTGTAACTTTTATTATATTGCATATTTAGGAGCAAAAAATGACCAGAAGGCCATTAATGGATCTTCTGCAAGTATGTGTTTTCCTTTATTAAATGTCCCCCATCCTCACACACCTCTTTACTTTTACATACGTCATCATGTTGTAAATGACACAAGCATGATTGCAACTTCACTGACAAGTCGCCTCTGCACCAGGAAGAGATGGAAAGGTTCGTAGAATAATTTATGTATTTAGGGACTTTTATTTTGTAGGTTGCCCACCAGAACTGTGTGGGTATCATGGGAGCAACAAGAAGGGGGGTACAGGACACATAGAAAGCTGTTGTCTAATATGTGAAGATATGATTCATTCATAGAGTTAAATGAATAGTGGTTGTTGTTGTTTTTTAATGTATTTAATTGTTGCCTGGAGATGTAAAGTAGTCCAAGAGCTCATTATACATACTCCTGTTCAGTAGGTGGCGGTGTGCACCTTAAAAGTAATGGCTGCAACCCGCCATAAAACTAAAAGAAGAAGAAGAAGGTTACCCACCGGATGTTGTCTTTTAGCAAGATGGCGCCTGGCGTTAGTAGAAACAGCGAGAAACGAGAGTTCCTTCGTGGTGTTGAGAAAGTGTCTGTTAGCTTCACCAGTACTGATCCATCAGAGTCTCTGTGTGTCTGGATAAACCTGTCCGGATGGACTTTGTACTCTTCACCTTTTATTCTGAATGTTTTAACTCTGAATCATCGCCCGGGAGCCTACGAAGCTAAGCTAGTTAGCTTAGCATGCTAGCTGGAAACAGATTTTGACGGAGTTTGTGTGGAGTCAAAACGTCTCTCTCGTCGCGGGAAAATGAGTAAAGTCCAAGTGACGAGAGCTTTGGTGGAGCAGCGACTAAGTGCGGCTGTTGAAGAGATATTTGGGCTGTTTGAAAGAACGGTAGCAGAATACGAGGAGGAACTTTCTCGTTCTAAAGAGGAGAACGAGCGACAGCGGAAGCTACTGGACGCTGTTTTCCTGCCTGAAGTCCGGTTACACAGAGCAGGTTGGTGCTTACTTTTTATACGTTAGGTATGGCAGTGTTCTAATATGAGTTACGATAACGTGTGACGGGAGGTAACATGCAACACGCATAGGACCAAAACGTTTACTTTTGATGCATTATGCTGACCACAGGCTGCAGAAGTTAAACACAATCACAGTCAGTATGTGATGGTTTGATTTATCCAGAAGAATCAGAGGTTTTGTGAATGTAGTTTGAAAACTGGGTTTTATGTTTACAGTTTAGATGAAAGGTTGGAAGGTTTTAAGTTACTAACATTTATGAAAAACTGTAACAAATGTATTCATATCAAGCTGCTGATGACTGCATTACTGCTGGTGCATTTTATTTTTGCAGGTTGTCTGTCTGCCTGTTTTGTTTCAGGAAAAAACAGTGTACTGGTGACTGATTGTTCAGCTGTTTGAAACGTCTCTATATTCTGTATGTGTGTTTATTGTTTTCCTGCAGACGTCCAGCAGCTGTTGGTGACTAAAGAAGAGGTTCCCTTTGAGCAGCAGGACTGGAGCTCCAGTCTGGACCAGGAGGACCCAGACCCCCCACACATTAAAGAAGAACAGGAAGAACTCTGGACCAGTCAGCAAGGAGAGAAGCATCGAGGCCTGGAGGAGGCTGATATCAAGTTCCCATTGACTTTTGTCCCTGTAAAGAGTGAAGAAGATGAAGATGATGATGAAGAAAAGCCTCAGTCCTCAGGGCTGGTTTCAGCTGCAGCCAGAGGCTCAACTGAAAAGATGAAAAAGGAAGCTGATGAAGAGGACTTTGGAGGAGCAGAACCAGCCAGGAACTCACATTTCCAACCAGATACTGATGATGAGATTGGAGACTCTTCTGAACCTGAGACTGAACACAGTGATGATTGGTGGGAGACCATAGAACATCAGTCTGGTTTAAAGGCTTTGAAAACTGATGAAGTCCCTGACAGTGATTTTATTTATAGGACTGGTGAAAAAACATTTAGCTGCTCTCAGTGTATAAAAACATTTGGCAACAGTGGAAACCTGAAGAGACATATTAGAACTCACACAGGAGAAAAACCTTTCAGCTGCTTGGTTTGTGAGAAGTCTTTTGCACAGAGTGGAACTTTACAGAAACATGTCAGAGTCCACACAGGAGTGAAACGTTTCAGCTGCTCTGTGTGTGATAAAGGTTTCTTTGAAAGGGGGGATCTAAAGAGACACGTGATAACTCATACAGGAGAAAAACCTTATAGCTGCTCAGTTTGTGAGAAATCTTTTGCACAGAGCCGACGTTTAAAGACACACATGATAACTCACACTGGGGAGAAACCCTTCAGCTGCTCAGTTTGCGATAAAAGATTTGTGCGTAAGGCAGCCCTAAAGGTACACATGATAAGTCACACAGGAGGAAAACCTTTCAGCTGCTCAGTTTGTGAGAAATCTTTTGCACACAGTGGAAACTTACAGAAACACATGGTGACTCACACAGGAGAGATACCTTTCAGCTGCTCAGTGTGTCATAAAGGTTTCATTGAAAGGGGAGATCTGAAGAGACACATGCGAACTCATACAGGAGAAAGACCTTTTAGCTGCTCAGTTTGTGAGAAATGTTTTACACAGAGTGGAAGTTTACAGAAGCACATGATAATTCATACAGGAGAAAGACCTTTCAGCTGCTCAGTGTGTCATAAAGGTTTCACTCAAAGTGTAGATCTGAAGAGACACATAAGAACTCATACAGGCGAAAAACCTTTCATTTGCTCAGTTTGTAAAAAATCTTTTGCAGAGGGCCGATGTTTACAGAAACACATGACAATCCACACAGGAGAGGAATCTTTCAGTTGCTCAGTCTGTTATAAAATATTTGTGTGCAAGGCAGATCTGAAAGTGCACGTGATAACCCACACTGAAGAGATCCCCTTCAGTTCTGTTTGTGACTAAGGTTTTATACAAATTGGAAATCTGACATACCCATTTGTCACAACACACAGGGGAGCAACCATTCAGTTACAGTTTGTGGTGAAAAAAGTTCACAGAAAAAATGTGATGATGCTTGCATTGATGATAAAGATGCCATCGCTACCCCTCTCTCACCCACATGGTGATTGTTGTAAAGATCTTATTGTACTGCAGGATGAACCTGCTCTCTGGCCAAAACAACTGTCAGATAAAGAACCCTGCTCACTAGTTAGAAAAGTCCAATAAATAGAGGCTCCAATAGCGGGGAAAAAACCTATATCATCCCAGTTAAAACAGCATGACAGGTCTGCTGAACACATCAAAATGTGGAAAGCTTGCACAATCTATCAGAGAGGCTAAACACTGCTATAATTCAAGTGAACCAGGAATTAAAACCACTTAATGAGGTTTTGCAAAGGTTAATTGCAATTGAAAGAGTGAGGATGGGCCCCATATCTGTGGTTGCTTTAGGCCCACAAATCCTGCAAAGGTTACCTCTGGAGCTAAGGTACAAAGGATTAACAGTAATGATTTGCACTCTGACGTAAACTTCAACAAACACACTTGTATCAACTGTAACACAATAAACCAAAGGCTTTCAACCATACCTCATAAAGTGGATGGAAAACGAATAGCATTTTAATTGAATATTATGAGCAGGGCAAACATTGCCTAACCAGATGTCTATTGGACGAAGAAGAATTGATCACCTGACGCCGATTAAAAGGAGGTAGAGTTAGCGCATCATGTTGGCGGTTTGGCAGTACTTCACAGTGGATGTTCCCACCAGTAAGATAGTGACAAGCAACATATGCAAAGACTCAATTTAAACACCAGCAACTTAATCAAACATTTGAAGACGCGACGCGACGAATTTACAAAAGCTAAGGAGGAAAAGAACTACGTACTGCAGCAGCAAAGTCTGGAAACTGCCTTCCAGTGACGAGATAAATTCCTCAAAGTCAGCCAAAAAGCAACAAAGATAACCGACAAAATTTTTGAGTTTATTGTGCTGGATGACCGACCCCTGACAGTCCTGGAAAATATTGTGGCTGCACTTCAATTTTTAATAATTATTCCTATATTTATTTAGTTAAGTTGCTGTTGCACTACTGTTTTATACTTCTATTAAAATAAATGGCTTCCACTTGCTGTATTGATTCATGTTTAACAAAGGGTTTAACCTAAGCCAGGCCGTACCACAATGATAATCATATCCCAGTCATGCAAGCGTAGTATGATCGTTTTCTTTCTTTTTTTTAAAAAACACACTGGTATTGGTAGAAAAGGATCACAGGAGCGCTGCTGGTGTCCCTCAAACAACCAGTGCTCTTGCTACGGGTAATTTAATCAAAAAGAAAAAAAGTACAGGCACTCAGGTGAGTTTGAAAAAGTTAAAAACCCTTTATTTTAGTGGGTAATTTAAAAAAAAATGCGTGTCTGCTTGCGCCTTCCTCAGGGTGTACTGGTATCGGTATTGGTACTCACTATCAGCCGATACCCACAGCACAAATATCAGTATCTGGAGGGGAAAATGGTATCGGAACATCTCTAACCGTAAGAGGACTTTCTGCCAAGTTTCAACTTTTCTTGTTAGCCATAACTGCTAAATTCATTAAGCGTGGCATGCTATCGTTGAATCGAAGGAGACGGAACTGGACCACACATCGCTGATATCAGTGTCCAAACTGTACTTTTTTTTCACCCACGATGTCCAGATAAACGCTCCTGAGGGAACTGTGTTGTTTCTGTCTTTTGCACAGAGTGGAACTTTACAGAAACATGTCAGAGTCCACACAGGAGTGAAACGTTTCAGCTGCTCTGTGTGTGATAAAGGTTTCTTTGAAAGGGGGGATCTAAAGAGACACGTGATAACTCATACAGGAGAAAAACCTTATAGCTGCTCAGTTTGTGAGAAATCTTTTGCACAGAGCCGACGTTTAAAGACACACATGATAACTCACACTGGGGAGAAACCCTTCAGCTGCTCAGTTTGCGATAAAAGATTTGTGCGTAAGGCAGCCCTAAAGGTACACATGATAAGTCACACAGGAGGAAAACCTTTCAGCTGCTCAGTTTGTGAGAAATCTTTTGCACACAGTGGAAACTTACAGAAACACATGGTGACTCACACAGGAGAGATACCTTTCAGCTGCTCAGTGTGTCATAAAGGTTTCATTGAAAGGGGAGATCTGAAGAGACACATGCGAACTCATACAGGAGAAAGACCTTTTAGCTGCTCAGTTTGTGAGAAATGTTTTACACAGAGTGGAAGTTTACAGAAGCACATGATAATTCATACAGGAGAAAGACCTTTCAGCTGCTCAGTGTGTCATAAAGGTTTCACTCAAAGTGTAGATCTGAAGAGACACATAAGAACTCATACAGGCGAAAAACCTTTCATTTGCTCAGTTTGTAAAAAATCTTTTGCAGAGGGCCGATGTTTACAGAAACACATGACAATCCACACAGGAGAGGAATCTTTCAGTTGCTCAGTCTGTTATAAAATATTTGTGTGCAAGGCAGATCTGAAAGTGCACGTGATAACCCACACTGAAGAGATCCCCTTCAGTTCTGTTTGTGACTAAGGTTTTATACAAATTGGAAATCTGACATACCCATTTGTCACAACACACAGGGGAGCAACCATTCAGTTACAGTTTGTGGTGAAAAAAGTGTTGTTTCACTTATTTGAAGAACTTATTATTCAGAAGAACCTGAACCCCCATGCAGCTGATGATTCTGATTACTATTCCCTAATTCTAATAATAAAGACAATGATAAACAAGCTATCCATCAAATTCGTCCTTTTCATCACTGAGACAGAAATTAACACCATATATCATGGATTATTTCTCAACTTAACTTCCCGGAGACTCAGTGTCTATAGTATTTATCAAAAGCCTTTAAGCTTATAGATACTGTAGATATCTCATAGATGAGATCAAATATATTTCCTGTATTTATCGATAGGGCGTGGAAAGAGACGACTCAAAGGATTATTTCTCTGGATTTATTTCTGTGTATCAGAAGAGGTGATGCACAGCAAGATCTTTTCCATAAGAAACATAAATAAAAACATTAAAGAATAAGTTGTGCTGTAATGATGGGGCAGACACAGACCTGACATTCATCCACTTTATTTGTATCAATGCAGATGTACACTTACAATATATTGACAGGACCGTGTTCACAGAGTAGTAGTATGCATTTCTACAAGACTACAATTATGTGATCATATTTCAGCAAAAATACAAACATCCGAAGTAGAATATACTTAAGAAATCAAATAAATCATCCAAAATATATCATAAAAATTGCTAATTATGAAAATACATGGAAAAAGTAAAATACTGGCCTGACATGGGTATTTTTAGGAATCCAGGCTGTCAATTAATCAGAATCAGTGTTGATACTTACAGAAAGGAAAATAAAAACTAAACTGCTTGAATGTCAGATTTTATCCCCCCAAAAAATAAATTAGAGATCCTCATCTATCGGCATAACCTAAAGCCAACAACCCAAATATCATGACGACGAAATCACAACAATAAAAGCTCAGTGAAAACCTGAACCAATTTAATGTGTACTGTTAAACTATGCTCATGTATGACTTCTCATGTGTGTATGTAAATGTTGACGTTGTATAAATGATGTATTACACACTGAGCAGCTGAAAGGTTTTTCTCCTGTATGAGTTCTCATGTGTGTCTTCAGATGTCCATTTACAGTGAAACCTCTACCACACACTGAGCAGCTGAAGGGTTTTTCTCCTGTATGCGTTCTCATGTGTGTCTTCAGAGTACCATTTACAGTGAAACCTTTACCACACACTGAGCAGCTGAAGGGTTTTTCTCCTGTATGTGTTCTCATGTGTGTCTTCAGAGTACTATTTACAGTGAAACCTTTACCACACACTGAGCAGCTGAAAGGTTTTTCTCCTGTATGAGCTCTCATGTGTGTCTTCAGACGTCCACTTACTGTGAAACCTTTACCACAAACTGAGCAGCTGAAAGGTTTTTCTCCTGTATGAGTTCTCATGTGTGTCTTCAGATTACCATTTTCAGTAAAACCTCTACCACACACTGAGCAGCTGTAAGGTTTTTTTCCTGTATGACTTTTCATGTGTCTGTTTAGATTTCCACGGATGCTGAATTTTTTCCAACACTGAGAGCAGCGAAATGGTTTCTTACCAGTTCTACATCTAAATTCCCTGACAGGATAATTTTTCAAAGCCTTTAAACCTGACCGAAGTTCTCTGGTCTCCTGCCAAACAGCACTGTCATCAGTCTCAGGTTCAGAAGAGTCTCCAGTCTTGTCATCAGTATCTGGTTGTAAATGTGAATCTGAGTTCCTGGCTGGTTCTGGTCCCCCACAGTCCTCTTCATCAGCTTCTGTTTCCATCTGTTCAGTTGAGCCTCTGGCTGCAGCTGAAACCAGCCCTGAGGACTGAGGTTTCTCTTCATCATTATCTTCATCTTCTTCACTCTTAACAGGGACAACAGTCAACGGGAACTTGATACCAACCTCCTCCAGGCCTCGATGCTTCTCTCCTCGCTGACTGGTCCAGAGTTCTTCCTGTTCTTCTTTAATGCGTGGGGGGTCTGGGTCCTCCTGGTCCAGACTGGAGCTCCAGTCCTGCTGCTCAAAGAGAACCTCTTCTTTAGTCACCAACAGCTGCTGGACGCCTGTTGGATTTTTTATTTATTGATTGGTGACTTTATGTTAATGTTGATGACTGGCAGTGAGTTATCATCAATAAAACTGCAGTTTCCACATCCTTTTGTATTATGATGTTTTTATTTTTCTGAAAAATATTTGCTTTTCACCCAACCCGTAGCCATATCGAATAGACAGAGATATTTGGCATGAATATCGAGATATGAAATTTTGTCCATATCGTTCAGCCCTAGTTTCAGACAGCTGAACAATAAGTCACCAGTACACTGTTTTTTTTTTCTGAAACAAAACAGGCAGACAGACACAAACTGCAAAAATACAATGCACCAGCAGTAATGCAGTCATCAGCTCTCGGGAGATGAGGAACACGCATAGGAGATGAGGAACACGCATAGGACCAAAACGTTTACTTTTGATGCATTATGCTGATCACAGGCTGCAGAAGTTAAACACAATTACAGTCAGTATGTGATGGTTTGATTTATCCAGAAGAATCAGAGGTTTTGTGAATGTAGTTTGAAAACCTGGTTTTGTGTTTACAGTTTAGATGAAAGGTTGGAAGGTTTCAAGTTATTAACAATTATGAAAAACTGTAACAAATGTATTCATCTCAAGCTACTGATGACTGCATTACTGCTGGTGCATTGTATTTTTGCAGGTTGTCTGTCTGCCTGCTTTGTTTCAGAAAAAAACAGTGTACTGGTGACTGATTGTTCAGCTGTTTGAAACTAGGGCTGAACGATATGGACAAAATTTCATATCTCGATATTCATGCCAGATATCTCTATATCTATACGATATGACTACGGGTTGGGTGAAATGCAAATATTGTTCAGAAAAATAAAAACATCATAATACAAAAGGATGTGGAAACTGCAGTTTTATTGATGATAACTCACTGCCAGTCATCAACATTAACATAAAGTCACCAATCAATAAATAAAAAATCCAACATTTAAGACCGAATACACGGGTACCGTGTCTTTTGCAATGTTGTATGTTATAGCGTCTGTAATGTGTTTATGTCTGGTGGACGCCGACTCTACTGAACGCATTGCAATACACTCAATTTTGTCCAAACACGACCTTCACAACACCTCGCTCTGGTTGACATCATCGTTATTAAATCCAAATCAGATTCGGCACCGCCACCGGCCGCATTATCTTCGATGGCGTCTGGCACGTTGGAGAGGTGTTCTCTTCACGGATGAATCTCGGTTTACATTGTTCAGGGCAGATGGCAGACAGCGTGTGTGGCGTCGTGTGGGTGAGCGCTTTGCTGATGTCAATGTTGTGGATCGAGTGGCCCATGGTGGTGGTGGGGTTATGGTATGGGCAGGCATCTGTTATGGACGAAGAACACAGGTGCATTTTATTGATGGCATTTTGAATGCACAGAGATACCGTGATGAGATCCTGAGGCCCATTGTTGTGCCATACATCCATGAACATCACCTCATGTTTCAGCAAGATAATGCACGGCCCCATGTTGCAAGGATCTGTACACAATTCTTGGAAGCTGAAAATGTCCCAGTTCTTGCATGGCCAGCATACTCACCGGACATGTCACCCATTGAGCATGTTTGGGATGTGCTTGACCGTCGTATACGACAGCGTGTACCAGTTCCCACTAATATCCAGCAACTTCGCACAGCCATTAAAGAGGAGTGGACCAACATTCCACAGGCCACAATTGACAATCTGATAAACTCTATGCGAAGAAGATGTGTTGCACTGCATGAGGCAAATGGTGGTCACACCAGATACTGACTGGTCCTGAGTCCCCAGACCCCCAATAAAGCAAAAAAATGCACATTTCAGGGTGGCCTTTTATTGTGGACAGTCTAAGGTACACCTGTGCACTAATCATGATGTCAGATCAGCATCTTGATGTGGCACACCTGTGAGGTGGGATGGATTATCTCAGCAAAGCAGAAGTGCTCACTATCACACATTTAGAAAGATTTGTGAACAATGTTTGAGAGAAATGGTAATATTGTGGATCTGGAATGAATTTTAGATCTTTAAGTCCATCTCATGAAAAATGGGAGCAAAAACAAAAGTGTTGCGTTTATATTTTTGTTGAGTGTATAAGCTTAAAGGCTTCTGATAAATACTATAGACACTGAGTCTCAGGGAAGGTAAGTTGAGAAATAATCCATGAGATATGGTGTTATTAATTTCGGTCTCAGTGACGTATAGGATGAATTGGAATGATAGCTTGTATATTTTTTTCTTTATTATTAGAATTAGGGAATAGTAATCAGAATCATCAGCTGCATGGGGGTTCAGGTTCTTCTGTGTGGAGTTTTTCCTACGGTTGGTGGCGGTGATGCACCACAACATTGTTTGCCAACCGCCATAAAAAAGACCAAATGAAGAAGAAATCGTGGCTTTATCAAAAGCAGAGGGGAAAAGTTTAATATGGAAGGAAATAATCAATCAATGGAATCAGTATTGGAAGAGTCAGGAAAAAGGGAGACATTTACATAAATTACAAGGAGTAGAGGTAGGATGTTATGGAGACAATAGAACAAAACAAGTAATCATAAGCAGAATAAGAATAGGGCACAGTAAACTGAATAACACACTTAATATAATAGGAAAACATCCAACGGGTCAGTGTAGCTGTGGGGAGAGGGAGACAGTGGAGCATGTAATTGTAGCTTGTCCTAGATATGAAAGAGAGAGGGAAATGATGAAGACAGGGTTGCGAAAGGTTGGAAAAGTGGGAAATAACTTCAAGAGTCTAGTAGAATGTGGAAAATCTAAGGAAGGGAGAAGAATCATTATGAGATTTCTTATCTCATCTGGTCTTATTAAAAGAATATAACAAAAGAGGAAAGAAGAAAGAAGTAAAGTCCAGCAGATGGCGGTATATGCAACATTAAGGATACCGACTGCCATTAAACGCCAAAGAAGAAGTCACGGCGTACCCGGATGTTCTCTTTTCAACAATGGCGCCTGGTTTTAGTAGAAGAGTTCCTTCGTGGTGTTGAGAAAGTGTCTGTTAGCTTCACCAGTACTGATCCATCAGAGTCTCTGTGTGTCTGGATAAACCTGTCTGGATGGACTTTGTACTCTTCACCTTTTATTCGGAATGTTTTAACTCTCAATCATCTCCCTAGAGCCTACGAAGCTAAGCTAGCTAGCTTAGCATGGTAGCTGGAAACAGATTTTGACGGAGTTTGTGTGAAGTCAAAACGTCTCTCTCGTCGCGGGAAAATGAGTAAAGTCCAAGTGATGAGAGCTTTGGTGGAGCAGCGACTAAGTGCGGCTGTTGAAGAGATATTTGGGCTGTTTGAAAGAACGGTAGCAGAATACGAGGAGGAACTTTCTCGTTCTAAAGAGGAGAACGAGCGACAGCGGAAGCTACTGGACGCTGTTTTCCTGCCTGAAGTCCGGTTACACAGAGCAGGTTGGTGCTTACTTTTTATACGTTAGGTATGGCAGTGTTCTAATATGAGTTGCGTTAACGTGTGACAGGAGGTAACATGCAACACGCATAGGACCAACACGTTTATTTCTGCGTCCGTATTACAGTTGTTCACATTTGATGAAAGACTAAATCCTAATCTCTGAACCTAAAGGTTGGTGGCCTAAACGCATGTTTTTAATTGAAGCTAAACACATTCTCACTTACAAAAACACATGTTTCTCTGTGATGTACTTTTGATGCATTATGCTGACCACAGGCTGCACAAGTTAAACACAATTACAGTCAGTATGTGATGGTTTGATTTATCCAGAAGAATCTGGTTTTGTGAATGTAGTTTGAAAACCTGGTTTTATGTTTACAGTTTAGATGAAAGGTTGGAAGGTTTCAAGTTATTAACAATTATGAAAAACTGTAACAAATGTATTCATCTCAAGCTACTGATGACTGCATTACTGCTGGTGCATTGTATTTTTGCAGGTTGTCTGTCTGCCTGTTTTGTTTCAGAAAAAAAAAACAGTGTACTGGTGACTGATTGTTCAGCTGTCTGAAACTAGGGCTGAACGATATGGACAAAATTTCATATCTTGATATTCATGCCAAATATCTCTATGTCTATACGATATGGCTACGGGTTGGGTGAAAAGCAAATATTTTTCAGAAAAATAAAAACATCATAATACAAAAGGATGTGGAAACTGCAGTTTTATTGATGATAACTCACTGCCAGTCATCAACATTAACATAAAGTCACCAATCAATAAATAAAAAATCCAACATTTGAGACCGTCCACACGGGTACCATGTCTTTTGCAATGTTGTATGTTATAGCGTCTGTAATGTGTTTATGTCTGGTGGACGCCGACTCTACTGAACGCATTGCAATACACTCAATTTTCTCCAAACACGACCTGCACAACACCTCGCTCTGGTTGACATCATCGTTATTAAATCCAAATCAGATTCGGCACCGCCACCGGCCGCATTATCTTCCAAACTCGTCTCACTTTTCTTTCTTTTTGAGTACTCGCTGCGTATGTTGTGTCTGGAGGTGTGTTCGAAATCGCCCCCTATCACGGATGTAGTGCACTATATAGTGTGTTCGCCATTTTGTAGTGTTGTTCGAATTCTCCGTGGCTGATTTCATCCACTATGTAGTGGACGACAAAATACCCACAATGCACCGCAAAATTGAGTGAACAAGCGATGTACACTACATTGTGCTCCGGTATCCCACAACGCAATGCTGCCGTGGTTACGGGCTAAATAGCTACTGACTACTAGCTACTTAGCTATGAGCTAAATAGCTACTGACCACTAGCGTTAGTTCGCACGCGCTACGTATCTTACAGCTTGTGCGCAACCCTGAGCATTTACAGCTCATGACGAGGACACAAAACAGTAGCTGACAAAACCAAACTCACACACCATTGATATTTCAACAGTTTATTGACCAAGAAACACAACCGCCATGAAGAATCACATCTTTATACCGTCAGGTATGTTTACATGATGCACTCTGTCAGAAAGGCCGCTTTAAGGTCCAATTCTCTTTAAGGAAAAAAATTATGGTCTAACCACAATAGCACTTTAGTGCAAAGATGTTTTTAATTTCGTCATGCCAAACAAGGCCACCGAAAGTGAATATGGTCCACGATGGATCCACAGGTGCAGACTAATCTTCAAAAAAAAAACAATCACAAACCAACAAAACAAACATTACAAGCACGGCTCAACTTGACCTACTCCTCTAAGGTCTCAGCCTCTACTCTCGCCAGAGGCCTCCTTAGCCTCTTTTAAAACCTGTAACCGCACCCCCCATGGCCCGAACCAACACATGCAGGGATGGCACAATATGATAGCCCAACATGTTACAGGGTAAAATAAACATATGACAGTACAATAGTAGTCACACAATAGGAACTAATAATATTTCAGTCAAAAATGCATGAAACAGACATAGTTCAAATCTCCACATTGTACATATACTCTGTGCCAGCTTATTTTACTAGACATTCCCCCCCCTCCCCCTGAACTCACCTGAGCTCACCTGAATTCCTCTTTTCCCGGGACAACTTCGCTTAAAACGCGTCAGTGTAGTGCTCGTTTGGTTTGATCCACCGCGGCATCCATACCCCGGAAGCGGAAGCACGGCCACACGGACAAACACCGCGGACCATACAAGCATCTGCCATTCTACTTAGCTAAGTATCCCCATACCACTGTATTATATTGTCTAACAATAAAACCACTTATAAACGAACTCACACTCTCTTCGTTTTATTTTACCGAGGGAAGAACTTACGTGGGTTATGTGTGTGTGTTTTAGGATCGGGAACGGTTAGCCGCTAAACGGTGCGTGCACTCACTGCGGCAGCTAAAACAAACAGAGGGAAAAATGTGGGGTGTGTTATGGGGAAAGGCTGCCGTACTCCGTGACAGAGCCCACTGTCACATTTCCTCCCTTCTCTTCCAGATTGGCGAGGATCGGCAATCGGGAAAGGTAGTCTGCCGTGAAATTCTGCTTTCCCACTTTATGCCTTATGGTAAACCTGAACGGTTGAAGGGCCAAGTACCACCGTGTCACCCTTGCGTTCCTGTCCTTCATGGACTGTAACCAGGTCAAGGCCCGATGATCGGTGTCAAGATCAAACTCCCTTCCGAGCAGATAATAACGCAGACTATCCAGGGCCCATTTCATGGAAAGGCATTCTTTCTCAATTGTCGAATACCGGGTTTCCCGGGGCAGCAACTTCCGACTCAGGTACAGTACAGGTTGTTCTTTACCAGGCTCTCCTTGTGTCAGTACTGCCCCGAGGCCGACAGCAGAGGACCAGGAAGCGCTTAGTGAAGTCAGGACTCTGCAGGACAGGTGAAGAGCACAAGCGCGTTTTCAGTGTGGCAAACGCTTGATCACAGGCCTTAGTCCATTCCACCGGATTTTTCGCTACCTTAGTGGTGAGATCTGTAAGGGGGGCTGCAATGGTCGAAAAATCCGGAATAAATCGCCGGTACCAGCCCACCAGGCTAGGAAAGATCTGACCTGCTTCTTGGTGTGAGGCCGAGAACTGTTACGGATGGCCTCCAGCTTGTCCACCTGAGGTCGGATCTGACCTCCACTCAGATGGTATCCCAGATACTGGGCCTCACTTCCTGCCCAGTCGCACTTCCGCTGATTCAACCTCAAGCCGGCATCGTGGATTCGGCTGAGGACCTTTTGCAGATGACAGAGGTGATTGGCCCAGGTGTCGCTGTAGATGACCACATCATCTAGGTACGCGGCACAGTAGTCCTCACAATCCTGCAGGACACGATCCATCAGCCGCTGGAAAGTGGCAGGAGCACCGTGTAATCCAAAGGGCATCACAGTAAACTGGTAAAGGCCCATTGGTGTCTGGAACGCAGTATATTCACGTGACTTCTCCTCCAGTGGTACTTGCCAATACCCCTTACAGAGGTCTAAAGTGGTGATATATCTTGCACGCCCAATCCTCTCAATCAAGTCGTCAATCCTGGGCATTGGGTACGCGTCAAACCTTGACACAGCGTTGAGCTTCCGAAAATCCATGCACACCCGGAGTGTCCCATCCTTTTTGGGCACGATGACCACTGGGCTGCACCACTCACTGCATGAGGCCTCAATTACTCCCAGCTCTTTCATGGTCTTGATCTCCTCTCTCAAGGGCTCTTGAAGTCTCTCGGGAATGCGGTAGGGTCTTTGCCGGATGGGGGTCGAATCTTTCAGGTGGACAGCATGATGCAGCACTGATGTCTTGCCTGGCCTCTCCTGAAACAGGCCCGGGTACTTCCTGAACACCTGCTGCAGGTCCACTCGTTGGTCCTCGCTCAGGTGACTTAGATCCACAGGGCTCTGTTCTTGCCAGTCTCTAAGGTCACAGGTGCCTTCATCTTCCTCCAGCTTCCTCACCATCAACGCTTTGGCTGTGCTCTCTTCCCGCTCCTTCCATTCCTTTATCAAATTGACGTGATAAGTCTGCTTCTGCTTGCCACGGTCTGGGTGGTGGATTTCATAGGTGACCGGTCCCATCTTCCGAGTGATGATGTATGGCCCCTGCCATTTCGCCAGTAGTTTGCTTGTGGACGTGGGCAGGAGTAACAGGACTTTTTGATTCGGCTGGTATTCCCGCTGTCGAGCGTGTGCATCATACCAGCGCTTCTGGTTGTACTGCACCTTCTTCAAATTGTCCTGAGCCTCCTCACGGTACCGCTCCAGCTGGTCCCGCATCTGCAAAACATACTGCACCACTCCCATGTTACCTGGACTGCTGACAGGCGTCTCCCAGCTTTTCTTCAGGAGGTCCAATGGCCCCTGCACGGACCACCCATACAGCAGCTCGAATGGGGAGAAGCCAGTTGACGCCTGTGGCATCTCACGATAGGCAAAGAGTAGGAATGGCAACCACTTATCCCAATCTTTTCCTGTATCACTGACAAATTTTCGTAGCATGCATTTCAGTGTTTGATTAAAGCGTTCCACCAAACCATCCGTTTGTGGGTGATATGGTGTGGTGCGAATGGCGGTGATGCCCAGCTGGCGGTGAAGCTGTTTCATGAGTCGAGAGGTGAAGTTTGTCCCCTGGTCCGTGAGGATTTCCTCTGGGAAGCCCACCCTTGAAAAGAGCTGTACCAGAGCGCTAATAACCTTTGGTGTAGTAATAGAACGCAAGGGGAATGCCTCTGGATACCTCGTGGCATAGTCACAGATAACCAGTATATACTGGTATCCTGACTGACTCTTCTCCAATGGACCGACTATATCCATGCCAATGCGCTTGAATGGAGTAGAGATCACGGGCAACGGATACATCGGGGCTCTGTCAGATTTACGGACAGTACTCGTGTATTGGCATGTGGGACATGTTTTGCAGAAGGTCATGACGTCAGTGTACATGGAAGGCCAAAAAAAACGTGAGCTGATTCGCTGATATGTTTTCTGATGAGCTAAGTGCCCTGCCCAAGGAATGGTGTGTGCCAGCTCTAACACTATCTGTCTACAACCTTTGGGCACGACTAGTCGCTGTGTATCCCCATCTCTAAGATACAGCACCCCATCCTCCACACACAACTCCTCCCCACAATGATTAACCGCATTGACCTCTCCTGTCCCACTGCATTTAGCAAACAATGGCTGTAATGTTTTATCCTGTGCTTGGAGATGCGCTATGTTTTCAGGTATCTCCCACTTTGGTGCCTTGAGGTCAGGTGCCTCTGGCTCTACCAGTGGTCTCCCTATGTATTTCTCAAACCGCCGCTGGCGGCGTTGTTTTCTTGGACCTTTGGTTCCGCCCTCCAGCAGACTATCGCAGAAGTCTGGGAGTGGCTGCAAACCAGCTTTCGCTTGGGCCCGGGTCAGCACCGCCCCAACAACATTATTTGCAACAGGTTCAGTCACCTCACATGGCCGTGAGAACAAATCGTGTAGCACCGGCATGTCTCTTCCCAAGACCATGTCTACTGGCAACTCAGCAACCACACCAACATTCAGCAGATACATTTGATCATTCACAGTCACAGTAACCTCTGCCATAGGATAACACTTTTGATCCCCATGTACGCATTGAAGTGCTGTGGTGTGGCTATAGCTAATACTGCCCTCTGGGACATAGCATGCCTTGATTAGTGACATTGCACTACCAGTGTCCAACAGTGCCTGTAAAACTTGACCTTGCACCTTTACATTACAACACACAGTAGCATCATTGTCTCTCCGATGTTTGTCCTCTTTCCTAGGCACATAACAGTAGCTACTGAACTTTGGTTTTCTTGCTGGACACACAGAGGCTTTGTGGCCCGGCTGCTGGCAATAAAAACAAACAAGTCCCTTACCAGTTCCAGGCGCGTCTCGGTCACGGCCAGTCTCACTCCTTCTATTCTCCCAGCTCCCTTTGTTACCTCCAGTGTTGTGTTTGTCTCTGACCTCCCGGGTACCTCGAGGCAGAGATGAGTAGTGACGTGGCGGTACCCCTCTGCGTGCATTGAGGTACTGCTGGGCTAGCTTAGCTGCTGTCTGGCCATCCGATGGCTCATGCTCCTTCACCCACATCCGCATGTCTACAGGAAATACCTGCAGAAGCTGTTCCAGGATGACGGTTTCTCCGATGTCCTATTTGCTGTGCTGCTCTGGACGTATCCACCGTCTGTAGAGTCCCTTGAGGCGATGGTAAGTCTCCGTCGGTGTCTCTCCCGGCGGTACGGCGGTTCCCCGGAACCGCTGGCGGTAGGTCTCAGTAGAGATGTCGAATTTCTGCAACAGCGCCTCCCTAAGGTCATCGTAGCAATCCGCTTGGTCCTCATCCATCGCTGAGTAAGCTGCCAAGGCTCGTCCGGTCAGCAAGGGCACCAGGCGACAGGCCCACTCCTCTGTTGGCCACTGCCACGTGCGCGCTATGCGTTCAAAGCAGAGGAGGTAATTTTCAATATCCTCGCCCTGCTGATATACTGGCATTTTCGGGCCCTGCATATACCCCCTCTCCATATGTGCTCTAGGAGGGCTGGCACCTCCAGCAGACGGCGCTGCTGGCTGATATGGCAGAAAGGGATCGTCATATCCTCCCACGGCTTCAGCTGATCGTCGTGGCGCTGGCGTTGGTACCCTGCCACTCGCGGCAGCCGTGCTCTGGATGGCTGGCTCCTGCTGCTGGAGTTTGGGTGTGACATCTGGTCCTCTGGCTGGTCGTAGAGTCTCCCGTAGCTCCCGCAGGAATCCCTCCTCTCGTCTCTGCTGTTCATCCATGAAGCTCCTCATTAGCCCCAGGAATTCTGCATTTTGATCAGTTGTTGCCCCTCGGGCGGATCGGGTCTTAGGTCTGGCCCCTTTTTCTTTATCCTCTTCTTCGTCCGTGGTGTCCATGGTTTTCTCTGGTTCTGGATCAGTCTGTGATCTGATGCTTCTCTTGGCCTTGTTTGCACGGGTTTTGCGGTTGACCATCCCACCACTGCCACCAATTGTCAGAAAGGCCGCTTTAAGGTCCAATTCTCTTTAAGGAAAAAAATGATGGTCTAACCACAATAGCACTTTAGTGCAAAGATGTTTTTAATTTCGTCATGCCAAACAAGGCCACCGAAAGTGAATATGGTCCACGATGGATCCACAGGTGCAGACTAATCTTCAAAAAAAAACAATCACAAACCAACAAAACAAACATTACAAGCACGGCTCAACTTGACCTACTCCTCTAAGGTCTCAGCCTCTACTCTCGCCAGAGGCCTCCTTAGCCTCTTTTAAAACCTGTAACCGCACCCCCCATGGCCCGAACCAACACATGCAGGGATGGCACAATATGATAGCCCAACATGTTACAGGGTAAAATAAACATATGACAGTACAATAGTAGTCACACAATAGGAACTAATAATATTTCAGTCAAAAATGCATGAAACAGACATAGTTCAAATCTCCACATTGTACATATACTCTGTGCCAGCTTATTATACTGGACATTCCCCCCCTCTCCCTGAGCTCACCTGAGCTCACCTGAATTCCTCTTTTCCCGGGACAACTTCGCTTAAAACGCGTCAGTGTAGTGCTCGTCTGGTTTGACCCACCGCGGCATCCATACCCCGGAAGCGGAAGCACGGCCACACGGACAAACACCGCGGACCATACAAGCATCTGCCATTCTACTTAGCTAAGTATCCCCATACCACTGTATTATATTGTCTAACAATAAAACCACTTATAAACGAACTCACACTCTCTTCGTTTTATTTTACCGAGGGAAGAACTTACGTGGGTTATGTGTGTGTGTTTTAGGATCGGGAACGGTTAGCCGCTAAACGGTGCGTGCACTCACTGCCGCAGCTAAAACAAACAGAGGGAAAAATGTGGGGTGTGTTATGGGGAAAGGCTGCCGTACTCCGTGACAGAGCCCACTGTCACACACTCACGTCACATGAGTATCTGGCGCATCTGCTGACGTAACCACGTTCAGAAAATAACCCGTGTAGTGTCCGAATTCTCCTCCCGTCGTACCCTACATCGTGTACATGATGTAGTGCACTATATCATATACACGATGTAGGGGATAGGGAGTGAGTGAATGAGTGAATGATTTCGAACACAGCTTCAGTCTCCGTCTCCCTCATTCCCGCGGCGGAAGTCCCGCCCTCGTATGTTCGTCATTGGTTGGCTTCAGCTGTCGATCCACGGCAAGCATGAAATAAGGTTTGTGGTTGGCTGGCCATAGCGATGCATTCAAGGGCAATCGTAAAAATGAAGTCTATTGTGACTGCCAGAGCTGTACATGCAGGGCGAGCGCAGGGGAAATCTATATCGTTTATATCATTGCTTTTTCGATATGAATATCTTGAATGTTCATATCTAGATATAGATACGATAACGATATATCGTTCAGCCCTATTTGAAACGTCTCTATATTCTGTATGTGTGTTATTTGTTTTCCTGCAGATGTCCAGCAACTGTTGGTGACCAAAGAAGAGGTTCCCTTTGAGCAGCAGGACTGGAGCTCCAGTCTGGACCAGGAGGACCCAGACCCCCCACACATTAAAGTAGAACAGGAAGAACTCTGGCCCAGTCAGCAAGGAGAGAAGCATCGAGGCCTGGAGGAGGTTGGTATCAAGTTCCCGTTGACTGTTGTCCCTGTAAAGAGTGAAGAAGATGAAGACAACGATGAAGAGAAACCTCAGTCCTCAGGGCTGGTTTCAGCTGCAGCCAGAGGCTCAACTGAACAGATGAAAACAGAAGCTGATGAAGAGGACTGTGGGGGACCAGAACCAGCCAGGAACTCAGATACACATTTACAAACAGATACTGATGACAAGACCGGAGACTCTTCTGAACGTCAGACTGATGACAAGACTGGAGACTCTTCTGAACCTGAGACTGATGACAGTGCTGATTGGCAGAAGACCAGAGAACCTCGGTCAGTTTTAAAGGCTTTGAAAAATGATCCTGACAGTGATTTTAGATGTAGAACTGGTAAGAAACCATTTCGCTGCTCTCAGTGTTGGAAACAATTCAGCATCCGTGGAAATCTAAAGAAACACGTGAGAACTCATACAGGAGAAAAACCTTTCAGCTGCTCAGTGTGTGGTAAATGTTTCACGGAAAATGGACATCTGAAGAAACACATGAGAACTCATACAGGGGAAAAACCTTTCATCTGTTCAGTGTGTGGTAAACGTTTCACTGTGAATGGAAATCTGAAGACACACATGATGACTCATACGGGAGAAAAACCTTTCAGCTGCTCAGTGTGTGGTAAACGTTTCACTGAAAATGGACATCAGAAGAAACACATGAGAACTCATACAGGAGAAAAACCTTTCAGCTGTTCAGTGTGTGGTAAACGTTTCAATCAAAGTGGAGATCTGAAGACACACATGAGAACTCATACAGGAGAAAAACCTTTCAGCTGCTCAGTGTGTGGTAAACGCTTCATTCAAAAAGGATATCTGAAGACACACATGAGAACTCATACAGGAGAAAAACCTTTCAGCTGCTCAGTGTGTGGTAAAGGTTTCACTGTAAATCGACGTCTGAAGACACACATGATAACTCATACAGGAGAAAAACCTATCAGCTGCTCAGTGTGTGGTAAACGTTTCACTGAAAATGGAGATCTGAAGACACACATGAGAACTCATACAGGAGAAAAACCTTTCAGCTGCTCAGTGTGTGGTAAACGTTTCAATGTGAATGGAAATCTGAAGAAACACATGAGAACTCATACAGGAGAAAAACCTTTCAGTTACAAAGAGTCCGGCCGCTGACTGTTTAACAAATGGATCAATGAAGTGAAGTTTGCACTGTGCTATCTAGATTTCCATGGGAACAAAATGAAAGTGACAGGTTTCACTCAATAACATTTTATTCATTGTGTCATATTACAACAGAAGGTATCAGTGGACACTTAACATAGAGCAGGACTAGAACACGCTCTGTCATTTTCTACCTTCTCACGGGGGGGCTGGAGCCGATCCCAGCTGTCCTTGGGCAAAGGTCGCCAGTCTATCGCAGGGCCAACATGTAGAAGAACAACCATTCATGCTCACATTCACACCTACGGGCAATTTAGAGTCATCAATTAATCTTTCCCCAGGGAGAACCCGGAGAAAACCCACGCGTGCACGGGAAGAACATGCAAACTCCACACAGAAGACCTGGGAGTCAAACCTGCAATCCTCTCGCTGTGAGGCGAGAGTACTACCCACTACACCACCGTGCAGCAACACGCTCATGATTGTGGTTAATATACAGATAAACCAGGCTGGATTCCTAAAATGTTAGGCCAGTATTTTTGACTGATTCCTACTTTTTATATGTATTTTTATAATTATTAGTTTTCATGACGTATTTTGGATGATTTGTTTGATTTCTTAAATATTTTTGACTTCTGATGTTCGTATTTGTGCTATAATATGATCACATAATCGGTGTCTAGTAGAAATGCATACTTATGCTTTTTGGATCTCTGTGAGCACGGTCCTTTCAAGATCTTGTAAGTGTACATCTGCATTGATACAAATAAAGTGGATGAATGCCAGGTCTGTGTCTGCCCCATCATTACAGCACAACTTATTCTTTAATGTTTTTATTTATGTTTCTTATGGAAATGATCTTGCTGTGCATCACCTCTTCTGATACACAGAAATAAATCCAGAGAAATAATCCTTTGAGGCGTCTCTTTCCACGCCCTATCGTTAAATACAGTAAATATATTTGATCTCATTGATGAGATATCTATATCTTAACTATAAGCTTAAAGGCTTTTCATATATACTATAGACACTGAATCTCAGGGAAGGTAAGTTGGGAAATAATCCATGGGATATGGTGTTATTAATTTCTGTCTCAGTGACGTATAGGATGAATTGGAATGATAGCTTGTATATTTTTTTCTTCATTATTAGAATTAAGGAATAGTAATCAGAATCATCAGCTGCATGGGGATTCAGGTTCTTCTGTGTGGAGTTTTTCCTCCGGTTGGTGGCGGTGATGCACCACAACATTGTTTGGCAACCACCATAGAAAAGAACAAACGAAGAAGAAATCGTGGCTTTATCAAAAGCAGAGGGGAAAAGTTTAAAATGGAAGGAAATAATCAATCAATGGAATCAGTATTGGAAGAGCCAGGAAAAAGGGAGACATTTACATAAATTACAAGGAGTAGTAGGAGAGGTAGGATGTTATGGAGACAATAGAACAAAACAAGTAATCATAAGCAGAATAAGAATAGGGCACAGTAAACTGAATAACACACTTCATATAATAGGAAAACATACAACGGGTCAGTGTAGCTGTGGGGAGAGGGAGACAGTGGAGCATGTAATTGTAGCTTGTCCTAGATATGAAAGAGAGAGGGAAATGATGAAGACAGGGTTGGGAAAGGTTGGAAAAGGGGAAATAACTTAAAGGGACTAGTAGAATGTGGAAAATCTAAAGAAGGGAGAAGAATCATTATGAGATTTCTTATCTCATCTGGTCTAATTAAAAGAATATAACAAAAGAGGAAAGAAGAAAGAAGTAAAGTCCAGCAGATGGCGGTATATGCAACATTAAGGATACCGACTGCCATTAAACGCCAAAGAAGAAGTCACGGCGTACCCGGATGGTCTCTTTTCAACAATGGCGCCTGGTTTTAGTAGAAGAGTTCCTTCGTGGTGTTGAGAAAGTGTCTGTTAGCTTCACCAGTACTGATCCATCAGAGTCTCTGTGTGTCTGGATAAACCTATCTGGATGGACTTTGTACTCTTCACCTTTTATTCTGAATGTTTTAACTCTGAATCATCTCCCGGGAGCCTACGAAGCTAAGCTAGCTAGCTTAGCATGCTAGCTGGAAACAGATTTTGACGGAGTTTGTGTGGAGTCAAAACGTCTCTCTCGTCGCGGGAAAATGAGTAAAGTCCAAGTGACGAGAGCTTTGGTGGAGCAGCGACTAAGTGCGGCTGCTGAAGAGATATTTGGGCTGTTTGAAAGAACGGTAGCAGAATACGAGGAGGAACTTTCTCGTTCTAAAGAGGAGAACGAGCGACAGCGGAAGCTACTGGACGCTGTTTTCCTGCCTGAAGTCCGGTTACACAGAGCAGGTTGGTGCTTACTTTTTATACGTTAGGTATGGACGTGTTCTAATATGAGTTGCGTTAACGTGTGACAGGAGGTAACATGCAACACGCATAGGACCAAAACGTTTACTTCTGATGCATTATGCTGACCACAGCCTGCAGAAGTTAAACACAATTACAGTCAGTATGTGATGGTTTGATTTATCCAGAAGAATCAGAGGTTTTGTGAATGTAGTTTGAAAACCTGGTTTTGTGTTTACAGTTTAGATGAAAGGTTGGAAGGTTTCAAGTTATTAACAATTAGAAAAACTGTAACAAATGTATTCATCTCAAGCTACTGATGACTGCATTACTGCTGGTGCATTGTATTTTTGCAGGTTGTCTGTCTGCCTGTTTTGTTTCAGAAAAAAACAGTGTACTGGTGACTGATTGTTCAGCTGTCTGAAACTAGGGCTGAACGATATGGACAAAATTTCATATCTCGATATTCATGCCAGATATCTCTATATCTATACGATATGGCTACGGGTTGGGTGAAATGCAAATATTGTTCAGAAAAATAAAAACATCATAATAAAAAAGGATGTGGAAACTGCAGTTTTATTGATGATAACTCACTGCCAGTCATCAACATTAACATAAAGTCACCAATCAATAAATAAAAAATCCAACATTTAAGACCGTCTACACGGGTACCATGTCTTTTGCAATGTTGTATGTTATAGCGTCTGTAATGTGTTTATGTCTGGTGGACGCCGACTCTACTGAACGCATTGCAATACACTCAATTTTCTCCAAACACGACCTTCACAACACCTCGCTCTGGTTGACATCATCGTTATTAAATCCAAATCAGATTCGGCACCGCCACCAGCCGCATTATCTTCCAAACTCGTCTCACTTTTCTTTCTTTTTGAGTTCCCCGCTGCGTATGTTGTGTCTCCGTCTCCCTCACTCCCGCGGCGGAAGTCCCGCCCTCGTATGTTCGTCATTGGTTTGCTTCAGCTGTCGATCCACAGCAAGCATGAAATAAGGTTTGTGGTTGGCTGGCCATAGCGATGCATTCAAGGGCAATCGTAAAAATGAAGTTTATTGTGACTGCCAGAGCTGTACATGCAGGGCGAGCGCAGGGGAAATCTATATCGTTTATATCGTTGCTTTTTCGATATGAATATCTTGAATGTTCATATCTAGATATAGATACGATAACGATATATCGTTCAGCCCTATTTGAAACGTCTCTATAGTCTGTATGTGTGTTATTTGTTTTCCTGTAGATGTCCAGCAGCTGTTGGTGACTAAAGAAGAGGTTCCCTTTGAGCAGCAGGACTGGAGCTCCAGTCTGGACCAGGAGGACCCAGACCCCCCACACATTAAAGAAGAACAGGCAGAACTCTGGACCAGTCAGCAAGGAGAGAAGCATCGAGGCCTGGAGGAGGTTGGTATCAAGTTCCCGTTGACTGTTGTCCCTGTAAAGAGTGAAGAAGATGAAGACAACGATGAAGAGCAACCTCAGTCCTCAGGGCTGGTTTCAGCTGCAGCCAGAGGCTCAACTGAACAGATCGAAACAGAAGCTGATGAAGAGGACTGTGGGGGACCAGAACCAGCCAGGAACTCAGATACACATTTACAAACAGATACTGATGACAAGACTGGAGACTCTTCTGAACCTGAGACTGATGACAAGACTGGAGACTCTTCTGAACCTGAGACTGATGACAGTGCTGATTGGCAGAAGACCAGAGAACCTCGGTCAGTTTTAAAGGCTTTGAAAAATGATCCTGACAGTGATTTTAGATGTAGAACTGGTAAGAAACCATTTCGCTGCTCTCAGTGTTGGAAACAATTCAGCATCCGTGGAAATCTAAAGAAACACGTGAGAACTCATACAGGAGAAAAACCTTTCAGCTGCTCAGTGTGTGGTAAAGGTTTCACGGAAAATGCACATATAAAGACACACATGAGAACTCATACAGGAGAAAGACCTTTCATCTGTTCAGTGTGTGGTAAAGGTTTCACTATGAATGGAAATCTGAAGACACACATGAGAGCTCATACGGGAGAAAAACCTTTCAGCTGCTCAGTGTGTGGTAAACGTTTCACTGATAATGGACATCTGAAGAGACACATGATGACTCATACAGGAGAAAAACCTTTCAGCTGCTCAGTGTGTGGTAAACGTTTCATTCAAAATGGAGATCTGAAGAAACACATGAGAACTCATACAGGAGAAAAACCTTTCAGCTGCTCAGTGTGTGGTAAACGCTTCATTCAAAAAGGATATCTGAAGACACACATGAGAACTCATACAGGAGAAAAACCTTTCAGCTGCTCAGTGTGTGGTAAAGGTTTCACTGTAAATCGACGTCTGAAGACACACATGATAACTCATACAGGAGAAAAACCTATCAGCTGCTCAGTGTGTGGTAAACGTTTCACTGAAAATGGAGATCTGAAGACACACATGAGAACTCATACAGGAGAAAAACCTTTCAGTTACAAAGAGTCCGGCCGCTGACTGTTTAACAAATGGATCAATGAAGTGAAGTTTGCACTGTGCTATCTAGATTTCCATGGGAACAAAATGAAAGTGACAGGTTTCACTCAATAACATTTTATTCATTGTGTCATATTACAACAGAAGGTATCATTGGACACTTAACACAGAGCAGGACTAGAACACGCTCTGTCATTTTCTACCTTCTCACGGGGGGGCTGGAGCCGATCCCAGCTGTCCTTGGGCAAAGGTCGCCAGTCTATCGCAGGGCCAACATGTAGAGACAAACAACCATTCATGCTCACATTCACACCTACGGGCAATTTAGAGTCATCAATTAACCTATCCCCAGGGAGAACCCGGAGAAAACCCACGCGTGCACGGGGAGAACATGCAAACTCCACACAGAAGACCTGGGAGTCAAACCTGCAATCCTCTCGCTGTGAGGCCAGAGTGCTACCCACTACACCACCGTGCAGCAACACGCTCATGATTGTGGTTAATATACAGATAAACCAGGCTGGATTCCTAAAATGTTAGGCCAGTATTTTTGACTGATTCCTACTTTTTATATGTATTTTTATAATTATTAGTTTTCATGACGTATTTTGGATGATTTGTTTGATTTCTTAAATATTTTTGACTTCTGATGTTCGTATTTGTGCTATAATATGATCACATAATCGGTGTCTAGTAGAAATGCATACTAATGCTTTTTGGATCTCTGTGAGCACGGCCCTTTCAAGATCTTGTAAGTGTACATCTACATTGATACAAATAAAGTGGATGAATGCCAGGTCTGTGTCTGCCCCATCATTACAGCACAACTTATTCTATAATGTTTTTATTTATGTTTCTTATGGAAATGATCTTGCTGTGCATCACCTCTTCTGATACACAGAAATAAATCCAGAGAAATAATCCTTTGAGTCGTCTCTTTCCACGCCCTATCGTTAAATACAGTAAATATATTTGATCTCATTGATGAGATATCTATATCTTAACTATAAGCTTAAAGGCTTTTCATAAATACTATAGACACTGAGTCTCAGGGAAGGTAAGTTGAGAAATAATCCATGAGATATGGTGTTATTAATTTCTGTCTCAGTGAAAAATAGGACGAATTTGATGGATAGCTTTTTCATCATTTTCTTTATTATTAGAATTAGGGAATAGTAATCAGAATCATCAGCTGCATGGTGGTTCAGGTTCTTCTGTGTGGAGTTTTTCCTCCCGTTGGTGGCGGTGATGCACCACAACATTGTTTGGCAACCGCCATAGAAAAGAACAAACAAAGAAGAAATCGTGGCTTTATCAAAAGCAGAGGGGAAAAGTTTAAAATGGAAGGAAATAATCAATCAATGGAATCAGTATTGGAAGAGCCAGGAAAAAGGGAGACATTTACATAAATTACAAGGAGTAGTAGGAGAGGTAGGATGTTATGGAGACAATAGAACAAAACAAGTAATCATAAGCAGAATAAGAATAGGGCACAGTAAACTGAATAACACACTTCATATAATAGGAAAACATACAACGGGTCAGTGTAGCTGTGGGGAGAGGGAGACAGTGGAGCATGTAATTGTAGCTTGTCCTAGATATGAAAGAGAGAGGGAAATGATGAAGACAGGGTTGCGAAAGGTTGGAAAAGTGGGAAATAACTTCAAGAGTCTAGTAGAATGTGGAAAATCTAAGGAAAGGAGAAGAATCATTATGAGATTTCTTATCTCATCTGGTCTTATTAAAAGAATATAACAAAAGAGGAAAGAAGAAAGAAGTAAAGTCCAGCAGATGGCGGTATATGCAACATTAAGGATACCGACTGCCATTAAACGCCAAAGAAGAAGTCACGGCGTACCCGGATGTTCTCTTTTCAACAATGGCGCCTGGTTTTAGTAGAAGAGTTCCTTCGTGGTGTTGAGAAAGTGTCTGTTAGCTTCACCAGTACTGATCCATCAGAGTCTCTGTGTGTCTGGATAACCCTGTCTGGATGGACTTTGTACTCTTCACCTTTTATTCTGAATGTTTTAACTCTGAATCATCTCCCGGGAGCCTACGAAGCTAAGCTAGCTACCTTAGCATGCTAGCTGGAAACAGATTTTGACGGAGTTTGTGTGGAGTCAAAACGTCTCTTTCGTCGCGGGAAAATGAGTAAAGTCCAAGTGATGAGAGCTTTGGTGGAGCAGCGATTAAGTGCGGCTGCTGAAGAGATATTTGGGCTGTTTGAAAGAACGGTAGCAGAATACGAGGAGGAACTTTCTCGTTCTAAAGAGGAGAACGAGCGACAGCGGAAGCTACTGGACGCTGTTTTCCTGCCTGAAGTCCGGTTACACAGAGCAGGTTGGTGCTTACTTTTTATACGTTAGGTATGGCAGTGTTCTAATATGAGTTGCGTTAACGTGTGACAGGAGGTAACATGCAACACGCATAGGACCAAAACGTTTACTTTTGATGCATTATGCTGACCACAGGCTGCAGAAGTTAAACACAATCACAGTCAGTATGTGATGGTTTGATTTATCCAGAAGAATCAGAGGTTTTGTGAATGTAGTTTGAAAACTGGGTTTTGTGTTTACAGTTTAGATGAAAGGTTGGAAGGTTTCAAGTTATTAACAATTATTAAAAAAAACTGTAACAAATGTATTCATCTCAAGCTACTGATGACTGCATTACTGCTGGTGGATTGTATTTTTGCAGGTTGTCTGCCTGTTTTGTTTCAGAAAAAAAACAGTGTACTGGTGACTGATTGTTCAGCTGTTTGAAGCTAAGGCTGAAATATATGGACAAAATTTCATATCTCGATATTCATGCCAGATATCTCGATATCGATACGATATGACTGCGGGTTCGGTGAAAAGCAAATATTTTTCAGAAAAATAAAAACATCATAATACAAAAGGATGTCGAAACTGCAGTTTTATTGATGATAACTCACTGCCAGTCATCAGCATGAACATAAAGTCACCAATCAATAAATAAAAAATCCAACATTTAAGACCGTCTACACGGGTACCATGTCTTTTGCAGTGTGGTATGTTATAGCGTCTGTAATGTCTTTATGTCTGGTGGACGCCGACTCATACAGTGTAATGCTATTGAACGCATTGCAATACACTCAATTTTCTCCAAACACGACCTGCATGACACCTCGCTGTGGTTGACATCATCGTTATTAAATCCAAAATACCTCTGTTGGGGTTGTAGCAGGAGCAGATTTGGTTATTAACAGCTAATTATTAATGATAGGTTGCACCACAGTTGGAGGATTTTCGTGACCAGGCATCTAAGGCACGTAAGGTGTTATTGAGCAGGCTGGAGTGTAAGTTGACAGTGGCTACGATTCCCTGAGGGGGTGTTGCCTAAGTTCTGCAGTTGTTGTCACTGTGAGAAGGGTTTGATGTTTAGGTGTTAGTGCATGCGGTTACACCCTACTGTGGCTATGGTGAATCTTCTCCTGGGTGAGTGGGAGACTGCCTCCTTTTTTCGGGTGCGGCAACTGCGATCTCTAAGAGGTGTGACAGGTTTGTAGGGCTTGATCTGATTCGCATGAACCCACTTGTGTGTGGCTGGGTGCCTGGGTGCCACTGGTGATAGCTTACCGACGATCTCGAAGGTTGTCGTCCACATAGATGAGGTTACCGCGTGCAGCCGCGTCACTCATCGCCTTGTGTAGGAACATGTTGAACTCGGCTGGGGAGTTCGAATACCCAAAAGGACAGCGGTTCCAAGTATACTGGCGGTTCCCAAAGGAGAAGGCAAGCTTATATTGGTCTGTTGGATCAACTTTCATTGTCCAGAAACCATTAGCGATGTCTACCGTTGAGAAGAAGCGGGCTCCCTTGACCTTAGCTAGCTCCTGATCCAGGTGAATCATGGGCCAGCGGGAGAGAGGAACCTGTTTGTTCAGTGGCCGGTAGTCGATGGTCAGGCGCCATTTCCCAGTGGGTTTCAAGACCGGCAAGATTGGAGGATTATATGTTGAGTTGTATTCCCGGATGATTTGCTTCTCCAGCAATTTATCCAGGATGTCTCGGATAGACTCGTATGCAGCTAACGGGATCCTGTACTGGCGTACGAAGGTCGGTGGCGCATTCGGATCAGTGGGGATGCGGACCATGTGAAGTCTGGTCTCCCCACAGTCCTGCGAGTCTCGGGAGAAGATCGGCTGGAAGTCGTGGAACAACTTCCGTAGCGCGTCTCTCTGGTCCTCGGTAGTGAGGGCATCTGCTTTGGCAAGCTGTTGGGTTATCTCAGACTCAAAGCCCGAATAGGTTCCTCAGGTGGTTGGTGTGTCTCACCTGAGGTTGCTTCGGTCGATTGAGTCGTTAATGCGTAGACAACCAGATCACCCCCTTTTCCAAGTGCTGTGCCACAAATGGCTTCACCGTGAAGGGTTTCACGACGGGCCATGGTGATCATTGCGGTTGGGAATGTGAAAAGGACATTGTCTAAGTTTTTACCCCTGGCTAGGGAGGGAGGTCACTCCCCTATGACTGGTATGGTCAGTTCAAAGTCATGGAAAGAGTTGTCGACCATCATCCCTATCGGTTTCCGTGCTCCCACCTGAATTGGGGCATGTGTCAAGTTTTGGACCAGGATGTAGGTTGAACGATTGTTCAACTCAAGCAGGGGCATGCCACAGACTCTAAGGTTAAGTTCCCAGAAATGGGGTAAGGGCTGGAAGAATGCTTGGGAGCCAGGCATCTTCTGTCCCTTAAGGATGGCGAGCCGGATGGGGAGACCTGCAGTTCTGGCAGGGACCATCATGTCGACTTCGCTGGCAACCTGACATGCCTCTGGGATGGTTTGGCCTGAGGTGTTCAGGTGTTCAAGTTCAATGGGCAGGGGCTCGCTCTTAGCATTAGCCTGGGACCACAGAATCTGATTGACCATGTCCAGTTTCAAGTCTGACCAGAATATCAGCACCTAAAAGGAATGGTGGATGTAGTTCGGGCACTACTTTTATGAAATGGTCAACCTGTTTCTTCCCAATACGGATCGAGAGAGTGCACACTCCTACCGCCTTAAGGGAGGTCTGCGGTGATTCTGCAGAAAGGAGGTGGTGGTTGAGAGGCGCGAAAACTGGGAGAGGTTGATGCTGGCACAGATGGTGGTACAGATCTTGACTGACGGCTGTCTTCTCTGACCAAAGCCCCAGGATCGCTTCTGGGCAGGGCTCCAGACTAACTTTTTGCATTGGTTGCACTGGTGCGCCTAACTTTTTTTTTTAGCTGCACCAGCACAAAATTTAGGTGCACCCACATTTTTCATCGCGTCGCCTTAACGCCAAAAAGTCACCTTTTTATCGCTCTCCTTTTACATAATGACACCCCCCTTATGGCCTAGGTTAACTGCAGCACCATCAGCACCCAGAGGAACCGTTTTCTGCAGCCAATCTGCACACTGATGCTGTTTGTGGCACAATAAAAAGAGCATACAGGTCACTAGCCTATAGATTGCAAATGGAAACTGTTTATGTGATCTTAGCCTAGCCTACTTATATTTTTACTTAGGCTATTAATTTTTATTAATTATATTAGGAATAGGCTACTATACAATTTCCTATTCATGATCTCTCATGCTGTAATGTGGGCCTTCAAACACTGTGCGTGTCCATGCTCCACCTCGCCATGTCCGATTAACATGTTGACCGGCCTCCCTTTACGCAAAATGCGGCAGTAGACAATAACGCACTCCTTCATAGAGACGTCTGTGTCGCCGTCAGTCATGAATGACGTGTACGTGGCGTTTCCAACCTCCGCAGCTGTCTTGTTCTTGTTCTTTAGTGTGTCGCATTTTTTTCATCAGAATAATTTCGGACTTAAATTTAGTGAACGACAACTCCTCCGTTGCAATATTGTATGCAACGTTTAATTTTATAATCATTTCAGATTCCTCAGCGGACCTGATCGATGCAGCCTGACGCTGAAATGCAGCTGGATGAGGGGCCACATTATTTACACACTTATCACGCATGTAGTATGCTTTTTGGACATATTGCGCCTTTTCAACGTCTCGATGCGAAATGTTGACTCTTCCACAAACGCACTATTACCGGACAAATTCTGGCCGCACTCCCGACAATAAATGCAGTGCATTGAGTCCCTTTCTTCATCGTACATCAGCCAGGGAAATTGCTTCAACCAGTCCTGTCTGAAGGCACATTTTGGGGCCTTTTAATTAGTCTCGGGACGAGGCTTTCTGCCTCTCTTCGTTTTCAAAGACAATCGAAGCGCTCAGAGTACCTGCTCCGCTCGCTCGCATTTTCGAACTGACACAATTTACAGCAGTGAAAACGACCACAGCCAATCAGAGGCAAGGACCCGCCCGAGCTCCGTCTCTTATTGGTTTAGACCACGATACCGTCAGGAGACCGCAAAGAGATGCTGCGCTTATGATTTTTTTATTTCACCCGAGCAGCGTTGGTTGCACCAGTGCGACCTACAATTTTTTTCAGTCGCATATGCGACCAAAATGGTCGCACTCTGGAGCCCTGCTTCTGGGACATGGGTATTATTGAAATGCACACCGCCAACCAGATGAGGGCTGTACAGTGCTGGGTTTCGGTTCTCCAGCGGACACAGGAAGGATTTGTGGTGTCGGAAAGCACTCACGTCGTCGGCTTGAAGTCGTAGGCTCGCAAGCGGTGTGGTTCGAGCAGAGCCAGGATTAGGCTCTGGAAAAGGCATCCGCATTGGTAGAGGGTCTCTGGACTCTTGGATGACGGCGACTCATTCGTCGGAGGCCATCAGGCCACCTGAGGGGTGGAGCGGTTTTGGCGTCTCGACCTGAGCCCAGATGCATCCCTGATGGCAGTCGATAAGCGGTGCCAGCCGGTCCAGGAGATCCTGACCAATGAGAAGTGGTTCGGTGTCAATGGCACAAATGTGGAAAGGTGTGCAAGAGTGACTCCCTGAAACGTGAGGTCCACCCACGCACGTTCTGTGATGGGTGACCTGTCCTGCGTGTAGCTGGTGATGCTAACGTGGCAGGGCTCAATTTGAAGTTGTTTACCTAGGGAGAGCATGGTGCGGGTCACCTCCGCAAAGGTGCGTTGGCACATTAGACTGATCTCAGAGCCTGAGTCGAGTAGGGCAAGGATGTTGACGCACCCCCCTACCAACACCGAGGTGTAAATGCGTCTAGCGTGGCCTTTGCAAACAAGATCTCCTAGGAAAGTCAAGAAAGGGGGTTGCGACGGGTCGATGGCCTTGGTTGCCGAGTCTGATTTTGGTTCCCCTGCCCATCCTACCAAGCAAACCTTGGCGGTGGAAGTGGGAACGGCCCGGCCTAGTCATGTAGGCGGAGGCTTCATGTCCGGGTTTTTGCCGGGCTTTTGTGGGGAGCTTGGTGCCGGCTGTGACCATTGGGCCGCGTCGAGCCGCAACCCTATCGCTTTTGTCAGCTTGTCGACCAGGTCGTCCATATCCTTTTCTTTCATTCGGGAGTTTGTCGTCCAGGAATTATACTTACCCTCTTGTTTGCGTTCAAACTGGACCTTATTCCTGGGGTTATTTTCGTTTCTGGGCTTTGTGTGATTCCAGGGGCGTGCGTTCCGCTCACCCCCTTGGTTCTGTCGCCCTCGTTGCTGGTTAGGTTCCCGGTGTGGCTGTTGTACTGGTCTGGTACTTACCCTTGGCTGAGGCACTTCATCTCCTTCCAGACCTAGGTCTGTGTGTTCCGCGGTTTGGATCCCTAGGACTCTGGCGTCCTCCCCGGGTGACCTTGCGGGTCGCATCCGGGTCTCCCAAGACATCTGTGCAAAGTTACGAACCTCTTGCATGGAGAGTCGGTATGTCCTGCAGTGCATGGTGACATCGTAGCGCACACTTTCGTGTAGGTTATGCAGGAAGAGGGCCTTGAAGGCAGGCTCTTCCTCCACTCCTGGGGAGTTACGGCCCTGAGCATAGGCGGCCCTGAAGCGCCTATAGTACTCCCTGGGTGGTTCCTGCTTCCTGTGTAGAACAGCGAGGGCACCGAGCGTGGCGGAGGTGGGGTCCCTCTAACGGCTATACTCCTCCTTGAGTGCTTCACAGAGTCTGGAGTATCGGTCCCGGTTTCTGGGTGCGAGTGTTTCTATGAAACTGTGGACATGTCTGGTAGTGGTCTTCCATGTGACCTACCCCATTCCATGCATGGGGTAGGTCACGCAGACAGTGGTCTATCTCTTTGAGATAGCCATCAATATCCAACTCTTTGTGAGTCGGATCAAACCGTTCGATGTCTCTGGCGAGGGACTCTAACTGTCGGGTGCGCAGGCCATGGTTTGGGGCTGGATATGGGCCATCTGATTCACTTGAGTACCCGTTGTCACCACGGTAATTGTGTCGGACAGAGTGACCCCTCCCCCTTGGCGGTGGGGATGGAGTCCGAGGCATGCGTGACTCTCCTAACGAGTGTCGGTGGTGCATACGTGGGAATCTGGAATCCCCCATCGAGCTCCGAGCCACTGGGAAATAGCTTGGTGCATACGTGGGAATCTGGAATCCCCCGTCGAGCTCCGAGCCACTGGGAAATAGCTCACGCTTCGGTGTGGGGACTCGTCCCGCTGGGGGTAGCTCCACTTGTGAGGTGGGACTTCTCGTTCCAGTGGGTGGGAGGACGGTGGCGCCTGGTAGCACCGACGTTCAGGCTCTTCCGACTGTAAAAGTCTCTCCCTGCGCATGGGACGGTGTGCGTCCGTGGGGGGCGTGGTTTCAAGATCCGACAGGTCAGGCATATCCGTGTCTGGGGGTGTACCTACCTGGGCAGCCTGAGTTTCCTCACGCTGGAGTTCTCTCTCCTCCTCCCTGCACGGCCTGCGGAGGGCTTCCTCCTTCAGTTCGGCCACCTCCTGTCGCAGGGAGGTGGCTGCATGACCCAGTCGATGGATTAGTTCCCCGTCCTCAGCTCTCTGCAGTTGTGCTCTTCACTGAGACAGGAGGAAGATTCGACCCACTACGTCAGCGATTGTGTGTTGTGGTTTTCCTGACGGTTGATTAACATAATCAACAAGCTCCTGCAGTTGATCATTGCATGCCACTACATCGTAGTGTTCAAGGTTTTCCCTGTCCTCAAGGGACAGGTGGAGGAGACCAGCGATCGCATCCTGCAGGTCTGCTTCGACTGATACCTGGGGAGCCTCAGCTCCTTGTTCTTTCCGGCCGTAGTTGCTCATTTTACCTCTAGTAAAAGGCAGAACCCGGTGGCTTCACTTGTTTGGTTTTAACAGCGAAAAAGGATGTATGTTGTTATGCTGATGTGGGTGCACAGGTGAACGGCGTCTACCTGTGACTTATAATGGAAAGGTTAATACACTTCTACAGTCTGTGGACTGGTAGTGAGGTGTCTCTAGCACCTCTGGTGAATGATAACAGTGTTGTAACGCGTCTTAGTATCTCTAACCTTGTGTTTGTTAGTATTGTTGTTAAACAATAAACGGCTAATCACAACATGCATATGCAACCCTCAACTGTACTTGCTTGGCAAATAGTAATGGGGAACAAACAAATCGATCTTTGAAAATCGATTTCTAAACAATCATATAAATAATAATAATATTTACTATTATTATTATTACTATACCTCTCAGGTTATTGTGCATAAATCTCTGGATAAAACTGGTTTAAGAAGCCCTCACACGGGACACCAATTATGTTGGGGTTGTAGCAGGAGCAGATTTGGTTATCAACAGCTAATTATTAATGTCAATATGATTATCGATATTAATAATTATATTTAATATATTATCATGATATAATCATGAATAAACGGGGCACCACCCTGGGATCAGGGAAAAGATAACCTAAAACTGTATTCAGTCTCAATATAATGGTTTAATACTCAAATGCCAAGGATCGTGATCATTGGCATAGAAGCATAAAACAATCTAACAATTAAAAAGGCGTGAAATTCAAGCACTAGCCTTCACAACCTGCTGTTATCCAGTGACATACACAACAAGCACAAGAGACCGCTAGTTATAATATAAGATTTATTAAAATCAGTAATAATGATCACAATCAATAACACTGCAATTAACAAAGCCTTATTACCTAACTACCTAACACACAAAGCTAAGCTGAACAAAGGGAGAGACACACGTGGAGTGTGTGTGTGTGTGTGTGTGTGCGTATGTGTGTGCATGGGCGTGTGTGTGTTGTGTGCGTGTCGAGAGAGAGGGAGCGAGAGAGAGAGGGAGAGATGGCTATGTGTGGCCACCAGATGGAGCTATTCCTCGCAGCGTTCAGGGGCGGAGCCACTGATGTCCGATGGGGTAGCGAGAGAGAGAGAGGTGGAGCTATCCCTCGCAGCGTTCAGGGGCGGAGCCACTGACGTCCGATGGAGTAGCGAGAGAGAGAGAGCCGCATGTAGCCACCAGATGTAGCTATGTCCCTAGCGTCGGCCGGGAACAGCTGGCTTAGGGCACGTGTGTGCGGCGTGGATGTGTGTGTGTGGGTTAGCGGGACACAAACAAAGAGAGAGAGAATGCGCGAGCGATATTCTGAGCCAGAAGCCGTGCCGCTATCACACGGGCGTAAATGAACTGACATTTATTCCGCGAGACCGGTCTTTTAACTGATAGTAGAGGTTTTCTGAGCTCGCGAATATGGAGGAGGTTAGTCGAAAACACTGTTACAGAAATCAACCCAGCTGCGTGGGTACACGGTCAGCATTCACATACAGCAGCACATGAACAAACGGACTCGGCGGTCCGCGATCAGAACTTAAAACACATTAACAAGAATTACAAGCATGTCCTACACTATCGATCCAATTGGTTGAAGAAAACCGTTATTCTTCCTTCTGCAGGGAAATGATGCGGGGCTCGACGATTTAGTCAGCTGATTTCAGACAAAGACAGGTCGAGTTATCCGTTCTGCTGGCAGCTGGGACGAAGAAGTTGTCTTCTTACCGCGGGGAACGGGAGAGTCGCGCTGTCGCGGTGGTCTCCTCGGGATCCAAAATGATAAACAAAAGAAAAATAAAACGAGTAGAGAAAAGAGGGGTAAAACAGTCTGTTGCTCGTCCAGCGAGTTTGGGGAAAAGACTGCGGCCTAGGACAAAGGAAACGCCTCCTGGCGTAACGCGAGTTACTTTGGAGAGAGGGAGTTTTCTGGTGGCCGCGGGATTTGTAGCTCACGGCTGGTCCGGGGGACCCCCTGGAGTCCCATTCAGTTATCAGCCAATCGGGCCCAGGGATGTGGCGTCAGATCTCGTGACCAGATGGAGGTGACACTAAAATGGTGGTTGTAGTTTTTATCTCCTTTGTCTCTTTGTCTGGCCACATTGTGTAGGCTTTGTAGGCCGCATTGTGTAGTCCTAACGGTAAGGTCCCAACACCTCCAACTAATAGAGGATTATTTATGTTTTCACACCAATTCAGATTCCGCACCGCCACCGACGCATTATCTTCCACACTCGTCTCACTTTTCTTTCTTTTTGAGTTCCCCGCTGCGTATGTTGTGTCTCAGTTAGGGCTGGGCGATATGGGAAAAAATCCCGATACAATATTTTTTTTCATATCAGTCGATATCGATATATATCACGATATATAAATCAAATTACTATTACGTGTGCTGTGTGCGTCAACCTAACTTGACGTGGCTCTATTCCATTATGATTGGTTCGCTGCAGCGCTACTTAATTATGATTGGCTATTCTTGCCAGGTTCACACTGGACACGGAAGCGCCGCGAATAGACGCGTAGCGGAGCCCGCTTCCATTCGGCACCCCTGTTAAGCTATGGTGTCGTTCACACTGGACGCGGAGCGCCGCGAATACGCACGGCCCTCCCGCGCCGTGAAGCGATCGTTTCGGCGTCTGCTCTATTTTTTGCGCTTGCCGCGAGTGAACGCGTCAATTCTGGCAGGAAATCACACGGAGAAACACGAAACAATCCGGTCAATTTTCAAAATAAAATACCGCGTTTGACAAACGCAATCATATTTGATTATCTCAACTCGCACTGGGACACAGGAAGAGACAATACATTTAATAAATGTGAAGAGTAGATAAAGAAAATGTGTATTTCAACGGTATATCTGCACTACTACTGTCTTCTACCATACACACTCTCTGTCTGTGTGTGTGTCCCTCTCTCTCTTGCTCTCTTTCTCTCGCTCAGAGAGAGAGAACGGATAAATACAAGAAGTTTACAAACTTCTTGGTTACAGAAACATGGCGTATTAATTTTATGGGGTTTAATGGGAAAAAATAGCTCTGAATGAACAACAGCTGAGCAGAAGCGCTTGTCGACCGCCGCGGAGAAATACGCGTCTGGTCTGAACGGGGGTGCGCGGATTGTTTGCGATTTTCGGCGGCGCACCGCGCCACGGCGCTTCCGCGTCCAGTGTGGACCAGGCGTTATGTCCATTATTTCGCGATATGTATCTTTATCGTTTTATCGCCCAGCCCTAGTCTCAGTCTCCGTCTCCCTCACTCCCGCGGCGGGAGTCCCGCCCTCGTATGTTCGTCATTGGTTGGCTTCAGCTGTCGATCCACAGCAAGCATGAAATAAGGTTTGTGGTTGGCTGGCCAAGGGCAATCGTAAAAATGGACAATCGTAAAAATGAAGTTTATTGTGACTGCCAGAGCTGTACATGCAGGGCGAGCGCAGGGGAAATCTATATCGTTTATATCGTTGCTTTTTCGATATGAATATCTTGAATGTTCATATCTAGATACGATAACGATATATCGTTCAGCCCTATTTGAAACGTCTCTATATTCTGTATGTGTGTTTATTGTTTTCCTGCAGACGTCCAGCAGTTATTGGTGACTAAAGAAGAGGTTCCCTTTGAGCAGCAGGACTGGAGCCCCAGTCTGGACGAGGAGGACCCAGACCCCCCACACATTAAAGAAGAACAGGAAGAACTCTGGACCAGTCAGCAAGGAGAGAAGCATCGAGGCCTGGAGGAGGTTGGTATCAAGTTCCCGTTGACTCTTGTCCCTGTTAAGAGTGAAGAAGACAACGATGAAGAGAAACCTCAGTCCTCAGGGCTGGCTTCAGCTGCAGCCAGGGGCTCAACAGAACAGATGGAAACAGAAGCTGATGAAGAGGACTGTGGGGAACCAGAACCAGCCATGAACTCAGATTCACATTTACAAACAGATACTGATGACAAGACTGGAGACTCTTCTGAACCTGAGACTGATGACAGTGCTGATTGGCAGGAGACCAGAGAACCTCGGTCAGTTTTAAAGGCTTTGAAAAATGATCCCGACAGTGATTTTAGATGTAGAACTGG
Organism: Chelidonichthys spinosus; assembly: GCA_029853015.1. NCBI lineage: Eukaryota > Metazoa > Chordata > Actinopteri > Perciformes > Triglidae > Chelidonichthys > Chelidonichthys spinosus. The sequence continues at coordinate 2,186,473 of CM056836.1, read as the reverse complement.
TAAGAAACCATTTAACTGCTCTCAGTGTTGGAAACAATTCAGCATCCGTGGAACTCTAAAGAGACACGTGAGAACGCATACAGGAGAAAAACCTTTCAGCTGCTCAGTGTGTGGTAAATGTTTCACTATAAATGGAAATCTGAAGACACACATGAGAACTCATACAGGAGAAAAACCTTTCAGCTGCTCAGTGTGTGGTAAAGGTTTCACTGAAAATCGTACTCTGAAGAGACACATGATGACTCATACGGAGGAAAAACCTTTCAGCTGCTCAGTGTGTGGTAAAGGTTTCACTGAAAATAGAGATCTGAAGAAACACATGATGACTCATACAGGAGAAAAACCTTTCAGCTGCTCAGTGTGTGGTAAACGTTTCACTGGTAATGGTACTCTGAAGAGACACATGAGAACGCATACAGGAGAAAAACCTTTCAGCTGCTCCGTGTGTGGTAAAGGCCTCAATAGCACGTACGGTTTAAAGATACACATGATGAATCATACAGGAGAAAAACCTTTCAGCTGCTCAGTGTGTGGTAAAGGTTTCACTGAAAATCGTACTCTGAAGACACACGTGAGAACTCATACAGGAGAAAAACCTTTCAGCTGCTCAGTGTGTGGTAAAAGTTTCACTGAAAATCGTACTCTGAAGACACACATGAGAACTCATACAGGAGAAAAACCTTTCAGCTGCTCAGTGTGTGGTAAAGGTTTCACTTTAAATCGACATCTGAAGACACACATGAGAACTCATACAGGAGAAAAACCTTTCAGCTGCTCAGTGTGTGGTAAACGTTTCACTTTAAATGGAGATCTGAAGAAACACATGAGAACTCATACAGGAGAAAAACCTTTCAGCTGCTCAGTGTGTGGTAAAGCTTTTAGTGAAAGTGGCAATTTGAAGAAACACATGAGAACTCATACAGGAGAAAAACCTTTCAGCTGCTCAGTGTGTGGTAAAGGTTTCACTGAAAATCAAGATCTGAAGAGACACATGAGAACTCATACAGGAGAAAAACCTTTCAGTTACAAAACAGTCCGGCCGCTGACTGTTTAACAAATGGAGCAATGAAGTGAAGTTTGCACTGTGCTATCTAGATTTGCAGGAGAAGAAGATGGAAGTGACAGGTTTCACTCAACAACAATTTATTCATTGTGTCATATCACAATAGAAGTTATCTCTGGACACTTAACACAGAGCAGGACTAGAACACGCTCATGATTGTGGTTAATATACACATAAACCAGCCTGGATTCCTAATTATAGGAATTATAGAATATTAAAAATATTCACACCCCGGGGCAATTTCGAGTCATCAATGAACCTATCCACCGTGCAGCAACACACTCATGTTGGTGGTTAATATACAGGTAAACCAGGCTGGATTCCTAAAATGTTAGGCCAGTATTTTTGACTGATTCCTACTTTTTATATGTATTTTTATTATTACTTTTCATGACGTATTTTGGATGATTTATTTGATTTCTTAAATATTTTTGACTTCTGATGTTCGTATTTGTGCTATAATATGATCACATAATCGGTGTCTAGTAGAAATGCATACTTATGCTCTTTGGACCTCTGTGAACACGGTCCTGTTAATATATTGTAAGTGTACATCTGCATTGATGCAAATAAAGTGGATGAATGTCAGGTCTGTGTCTGCCCCATCATTACAGCACAACTTATTCTTTAATGCTTTTATTTAAGTTTCTTATGGAAATGATCTTGCTGTGCATCACCTCTTCTGATACACAGAAATAAAACCAGAGAAATAATCCTTTGAGTTGTCTCTTTCCACGCCCTGCCGTTAAATACAGGAAATATATTTGATCTCATTGATGAGATATCTATATCTTAACTATAAGCTTAAAGGCTTTTGATAAATACTATAGACACTGAGTCTCAGGGAAGGTTAGTTGAGAAATAATCCATGAGATATGGTGTTATTAATTTCTGTCTCAGTGACGTATAGGACGAATTGGAATGATAGCTTGTATATTTTTTTCTTTATTATTAGAATTAGGGAATAGTAATCAGAATCATCAGCTGCATGGTGGTTCAGGTTCTTCTGTGTGGAGGTTTTCCTCCGGTTGGTGGCGGTGATGCACCACAACATTGTTTGCCAACCGCCATAAAAAAGACCAAACGAAGAAGAAATCGTGGCTTTATCAAAAGCAGAGGGGAAAAGTTTAAAATGGAAGGAAATAATCAATGAATGGAATCAGTATTGGAAGAGTCAGGAAAAAGGGAGACATTTACATAAATTACAAGGAGTAGAGGTAGGATGTTATGGAGACAATAGAACAAAACAAGTAATCATAAGCAGAATAAGAATAGGGCACAGTAAACTGAATAACACACTTCATATAATAGGAAAACATCCAACGGGTCAGTGTAGCTGTGGAGAGAGGGAGACAGTGGAGCATGTAATTGTAGCTTGTCCTAGATATGAAAGAGAGAGGGAAATGATGAAGACAGGGTTGCGTAAGGTTGGAAAAGTGGGAAATAACTTCAAGAGTCTAGTAGAATGTGGAAAATCTAAGGAAGGGAGAAGAATCATTATGAGATTTCTTATCTCATCTGGTCTAATTAAAAGAATATAACAAAAGAGGAAAGAAGAAAGAAGTAAAGTCCAGCAGATGGCGGTATATGCAACATTAAGGATGCCGACTGCCATTAAACGCCGAAGAAGAGTAAAAGAGCGGGCCGTCCGCACGAGGAGGAAGCAGGAAACGAGTTGCGGGTTGCAAACTGTATCGTGAGTGTAACATGGCAGATATGTCAGATGGTGAAGGGTGGACAGATATGGAGACTACTCAGACAAAAACGGCAAGGAAAAAATCATGGTCAGAAGGTAGTGAAGGAGAGAGCAGTCCGAGGCAATCTGTTAAAAAGAAGAAAACGATTACGAATGGGAGTAGTAGTGAGGAGACAAAGGAGGAATGGAAAGTAATAATCACACTTGGTGATGATAAGGGACATTTCCATCCAGTTCAGATGACAAAAGCAATTGAAAAAGAAATCGGGAAAATTAAATTTGCAAAACTACTGACTAAGAGAAGAATTCTAATCTCAGCAGGAAGTAAGAAACAGCAAGAAATTATCCTTAGAATGACTCATCTCGATGGTATAAGGATTAAGGCCCATGTGCCAGGAATGGCAGCAAAATTACGTGGGGTTATTACAAATGTGCAATTAGAAATGTCAATGGAAGAGGTAAAGGAAGAGATCAAGGGTGGGAAAGTGGTTTAAGCCAAAAGACTGCAGACCAATAAAAGTGGAGTTAAACAAAATAGCCTATCAGTGCTGCTTGTTTTTGACAAGTTAATGCCAGCTGAGATCCACATTGGCTGGATAAATTATAAAGTAAGGGAGTATATTCCACAACCTTTGAGGTGTTTTAAATGCCAGAGAATGGGACACACAGCTCAACAATGCAAATGGAGACTGAGGTGTGCCAAATGTGGAGGGGAGCATGAGTATGGCAAGTGTGATAAAGATGCTAAGATCAAATGCTGTAATTGTGGAGGGGAGCATAGTGCGGCTTTTGCTGGATGTGTGGTACAGAGGCAAGCCAAAGAAGTGCAGAGAATTAAAATCATTAACAAGGTATCATATGCTGAGGCCCTTAAAGCTGTTAATATAAATGGTAGCAAACGGACAAGGATAAATCAGTTAAATCAAAACATCAGTAGTAATCTCACTGAGTGGGATACTGTTCCCCAGAGGTCAGGCCTAAGGCAATTCCAGCCAGGAAAATCAGTCCCCCAGGAGAAGACGTGTAGACATAAATGTAATGTTCAGGAAGACATCATGCTAGTCAACAAAAAGAGCTTTGTAGCCTACATATGCAAAGTGGTTAATGTGGCAGTGCAACAAGAAAAGAAAAGTGACAGAATCAAGATAGTGGTACAAGCTGCAGAAGAGTTTCTGGGCATTAAAGAACTGAAAGCAGAAGAAATTCATTCTATGTTAAGGGCAAGTAATGATGGAGGATCTTTAAATGATAGTTGATTGGATAATGGTTTTCCTTCTCTTGCAATGGAATGCTAGAAGCTTGATTGCAAACGGTCAAGAATTTAAGAGATTTATAGAAGAAGCAGAAGTAAGACCTGATATTGTTTGCATTCAGGAAACCTGGCTTCGACCTCATCTTGATTTCATTTTACCTGGGTATGAGTCAGTAAGATATGATAGGATATCAAGGTGGAGGCTGTGCAACTTTTGTAAGGGAAGGGATAGCATTTAGACGAATATCGACTATAACAGAAATAGAATGTGTAGTAATTGAAATATGTAAAGCAGATGGCAACATGGTAATAGTTAACTTATATAACCCTTGCAGAGCACTACATTCAGAAATATTAGATAGTATAATAAAGAAACAAAGAAATAGAAAAGAGATATGGTGTGGTGACTTTAATGCTCATAATAATCTTTGGGGAAGTAAGCATACTGATAGCAATGGAGAAGCAGTGGAAGAATTAATGGATATAAGACAGCTAGTGTGCCTAAATAATGGAAATGGTACACGGATTGATATTCACACTAACATAATGTCTTGTTTGGACCTAACGCTGATATCTAATAGTGTTGCAACATCGGCTGAATGGAGCATTAAAAGTAGCTCAAGTATTGGAAGTGATCATTTCCCAATAGGGTGTGCATTTGATGTGGAGGTGGATATACAAAGAAGACCAAGTCATAAAAAATGGTGGTTTGAAAAAGCAGATTGGGAAAAATTTAAAGAAACATGTTGTAAAGCAGCAGAATCAGTCTCAATGGAGGGAAATATTGAGGAAAACACATCTGCAATCACAAACTTAATAATAAATGCAGCATTAAATAGCATACCATTCAGGTTGGTGGGGGGTAAAACGAAAAGGCTCCCATGGTGGAATGTTGAATGCACAGAAGCAATTAAAGAACTAAATACGGCACTAAGGACACTACGTAATAATCTAAATCAGGTAAATATAAACAATTATCAGAAGAAAAAGGCTATAGCACGTAAAGTAATCAAAAAGAGTAAAAAGAGCGTATGGAGAGATTATTGCTCTACTATAGGGAGAGAAATTAAAATAGGAGATGTTTGGAAAATGCTGAAAAAATGAGTGGTAAAAAAGTATTTACTAAAATATCTGTATTAGAGGATGGTGAAGTAATGGCAATAACAGACAAAGAAAAAGCAGACTTGCTAGGAAAGGCATTTGCTAGTGTACATAGTGGTGATCACTTAGATGGAAAACATAAACAAAGGAAAAAGGAAATCTTAAAAGAAAATAGGGATGTGTATAGAAAGAAAGACAGTGAGGGAAGTACAATGGATGCTGAGATTACCATGAACGAACTGATTATAGTGTTAGATGGAGCTGGGAATACTGCTACTGGAGAGGACCAATTAAGTTATGTGATGTTCAAAGAACTGCCAAAAAGAGTACTCAAATTAATTTTACATCTGTATAATCAAATATGGGAAGAAGGGCAAATGCCAAAAAGTTGGAAAAGCGCACTAATATTACCATTTAATAAACCTGGGGGGGATACAAAGAATGCAGGTAATTATAGACCTATTGCCCTAACATCCCATCTATGTAAATGGATGGAGAAAGTTCTAGTTAGGAGAATTAATGATTTTCTTGAATGTAGAGGACTGATTGCTCCGTATCAAAATGGTTTTAGGAAGGGGCGGTCAACCATGGATGCAATAGTTAAAGTTAGTAATGAGATGGAGAACACTTTTAAAATGAAGGAGCTGATGAATATAGTCTTTTTTGATATTGAATAGGCTTACGATTCCATGTGGAAGGAGGGGTTATTAATAAAAATGAACAAGATGGGGATTAGAGGAAGATTTTATAATTGGGTCCTAGATTTCATATCTGAGCGAAGATTTAAAGTTAAAGTGGGATCAGAAGTATCTGATGAATCGGAAATTGCACATGGAATTCTACAAGGGAGTGCTATTAGTCCAGTTTTATTTAACATTATGATTAATGATATAGATAGAAGAATTGGGTCGGCACTGTACGCAGATGATGGGGCAATATGGGCAAGAGGAAGAGATACTAAAACAGTGACAAATATAATCAAGGAAGCAGTTAGAAATGTAGAAAGGTGGTCATTCAACTGGGGCTTTAAACTCTCTATAAGTAAATCATGTTTTATGACACTAACTAATAAGAAAAAAATTAGATGCACCTAATATTCAACTATATGGGGAAAGCATGGAAAAAGTAGAAAAATTCAAATATCTTGGGATCTGGATAGACCAAAAGGGCACATGGAGAACACAGGTGGAAAATGTAGAAACCAAATGCAAGAAAGTTATTAATCTAATGAGGGCAATAGCTGGGAAAGACTGGGGAGCAGACAAACAGTCATTAATATATATATACAGGGCTTTAATGAGGTCAGCAATAGATTATGGATGTATGGCGTATGGAGCAGCAGCTAAAACATACCTCAATAAAATAGACAGAGCAATTAATAAAGCATTGAGGATTTGTGCATGTGTAATGAGGTCATCACCCATTAATACAATACATATAGAAATAGGAGAAGTACCAATAGAGCTAAGAAGAGACGGGATGTTGGTTCAATACTGGAGCCGACTACAGGGAGGTGGACATGAAAACCCTGCCAAAGCTGTGACCCAGGACTGTTGGGAATATGCAACTTATCAGAGTGGAGGATTTGGATGGATAGCAAAAGCTAAAGCAGAAGAGTATAGGGTCAGTAATATAACAGTCATTTCCATAAGTAACATTCCAATCTGGTTATATCCTGAAATAGAGGTAGATTTTAATTTAATAGAGATGAGGAGAGAATGGGAAGAGAGTGAGATAGCATACAAGGCAAGTAATTATATAAGAGATAAACACTATGGCTATAGATGGTTCTAAGGACGAGAATGATAAGGTAGGAACAGGTTTATATATTCCATCAATGCACATTAATATTGGGAAAAGGTTGCCAGACCAAATTTCAGTGTATTCAGCAGAGATGATGGCAATCATTATTGGATTACAGTGGGTGGAGGAAGTTAGACCAGATAGAGTAGTACTGTGTGTGGATTCACTAGCAGCCCTTCAAAGTATCCAGAATTGGAACTCAAACTGACAGGATCTTCTTTTAAGAAGCACAACACAGCTTATACAGATTACACAGAACAGGGATATTTGTTAGATTTTGCTGGGTTCCTGCCCATGTAGGAATCAAAGGGAACGAGGGAGCAGACAAAAATGCCAAAATAGCAACAAAAATGGATAATATAATAGATATACCTTTTGGGAAAGCAGAAGTTAAAGCAATATTAAAGAAAGAAGTAATGAAAAAGTGGCAAGATAGATGGGACAGAGAAATCACTGGAAGAAATTATTATAATATTCAAAAAAATGTAAGTGCGCATGGTGTTAAAAGAAAAAACAGAAGGGAGGAAACAGTACTTACAAGAATGAGAATAGGACATACAGGACTAAATAAAACCTTATTTTTAATAGGGAAAAGTGGAACGGATGGGTGTGAATGTGGAAAAACAGAAAGTGTGGAACATGTATTGATGGAGTGTGAGAGATACACGGAGGAGAGAACGAGGTTGGCTGATCAACTGCAGAGAGCAGGAAGAGTGTGTAGCCTGGGTGGCATACTGGGAACCGCAGGAGAGGGGGTACCTCTCGCACAAAAGGCAGTGATTGAATATTTAAAAGAAGACAGGATTATTTAAAAGATTTTAGTATTTATATAGCTTAACCCCCCCCCCCCCCCTTTTAGTCATCCACTCATATATTTATCTGTTTATTTATTTATTTATTTATTTTTCCTTTTTAAAAGACCATAGAAAGACATGAATACTGTCATGTTACATACTCCGATACAGTTGGTGGCGGTATGTACCAAGAAAACGGTTGCAACCCGCCAATAAACAAAAAGAAGAAGAAGAAGTTGCGGCGTATCCGGATGTTCCATCTTCAACAATGGCGCCTGGTTTCAGTAGAAGAGTTCCTGCGTGGTGTTGAGAATAGTGTCTGTTAGCTTCACCAGTACTGATCCATCAGAGTCTCTGTGTGTCTGGATAACCTGTCTGGATGGACTTTGTACTCTTCACCTTTTATTCTGAATGTTTTAACTCTGAATCATCTCCCGGCAGCCTACGAAGCTAAGCTAGTTAGCTTAGCATGCTAGCTGGAAATAGATTTTGACGGAGTTTGTGTGGAGTAAAAACGTCTCTCTCGTCGCGGGAAAATGAGTAAAGTCCAAGTGATGAGAGCTTTGGTGGAGCAGCGACTAAGTGCGGCTGTTGAAGAGATATTTGGGCTGTTTGAAAGAACGGTAGCAGAATACGAGGAGGAACTTTCTCGTTCTAAAGAGGAGAACGAGCGACAGCGGAAGCTACTGGACGCTGTTTTCCTGCCTGAAGTCCGGTTACACAGAGCAGGTTGGTGCTTACTTTTTATACGTTAGGTATGGCAGTGTTCTTATATGAGCTGCGTTAACGTGTGACAGGAGGTAACATGCAACACGCATAGGACCAAAACGTTTACTTTTGATGCATTATGCTGACCACAGGCTGCAGAAGTTAAACACAATCACAGTCAGTATGTGATGGTTTGATTTGTCCAGAAGAATCAGAGGTTTTGTGAATGTAGTTTAAAAACTGGGTTTTGTGTTTACAGTTTAGATGAAAGGTTGGAAGGTTTCAAGTTATTAACAATTATGAAAAACTGTAACAAATGTATTCATCTCAAGCTACTGATGACTGCATTACTGCTGGTGCATTTTATTTTTGCAGGTTGTCTGTCTGCCCGTTTTGTTTCAGGAAAAAAACAGTGTACTGGTGACTGATTATTCAGCTGTTTGAAACTAGGGCTGAACGATATGGACAAAATTTCATATCTCGATATTCATGCCAGATATCTCGATATCGATACGATATGGCTACGGGTTCGGTGAAAAGCAAATATTTTTCAGAAAAATAAAAACATCATAATACAAAAGGATGTGGAAACTGCAGTTTTATTGATGATAACTCACTGCCAGTCATCAACATTAACATAAAGTCACCAATCAATAAATAAAAAATCCAGCATTTAAGACCGTCTACACGGGTACCATGTCTTTTGCAATGTTGTATGTTATAGCGTCTGTAATGTGTTTATGTCTGGTGGACGCCGACTCTACTGAACGCATTGCAATACACTCAATTTTCTCCAAACACGACCTACACAACACCTCGCTCTGGTTGACATCATCGTTATTAAATCCAAATCAGATTCGATGCATTCAAGGGCAATCGTAAAAATGAAGTTTATTGTGACTGCCAGAGCTGTACATGCAGGGCGAGCGCAGGGAAATCTATATCGTTTATATCGTTGCTTTTTCGATATGAATATCTTGAATGTTCATATCTAGATATAGATACGACAACGATATATTCGTTCAGCCCTATTTGAAACGTCTCTATATTCTGTATGTGTGTTTATTTATTTTTTCCTGCAGATGTCCAGCAGCTGTTGGTGACCAAAGAAGAGGTTCCCTTTGAGCAGCAGGACTGGAGCCCCAGTCTGGACGAGAAGGACCCAGACCCCACATACATTAAAGAAGAACAGGAAGAACTCTGGACCAGTCAGCAAGGAGAGAAGCATCGAGGCCTGGAGGAGGTTGGTATCAAGTTCCCGTTGACTGTTGTCCCTGTTAAGAGTGAAGAAGATGAAGACAACGATGAAGAGAAACCTCAGTCCTCAGGGCTGGTTTCAGCTGCAGCCAGAGGCTCAACTGAACAGATGAAAACAGAAGCTGATGAAGAGGACTGTGGGGGACCAGAACCAGCCAGGAACTCAGATTCACATTTACAAACAGATACTGATGACAAGACTGGAGACTCTTCTGAACCTGAGACTGATGACGGTGCTGATTGGCAGGAGACCAGAGAACCTCTGTCAGTTTTAAAGGCTTTGAAAAATGATCCTGACAGTGATTTTAGATGTAGAACTGGTAAGAAACCATTTAACTGCTCTCAGGGTTGGAAACAATTCAGCATCCGTGGAAATCTAAAGAGACACATGAGAACTCATACAGGAGAAAAACCTTTCAGCTGCTCAGTGTGTGGTAAACGTTTCACTGAAAATGGAGATCTGAAGAAACACATGAGAACTCATACAGGAGAAAAACCTTTCAGCTGCTCAGTGTGTGGTAAAGCTTTCAGTGAAAGTGGCAATTTGAAGAAACACATGAGAACTCATACAGGAGAAAAACCTTTCAGCTGCTCAGTGTGTGGTAAAGGTTTCACTGAAAATGGTACTCTGAAGAGACACATGAGAACTCATACAGGAGAAAAACCTTTCAGCTGCTCATGTGTGTAGTAAAGGTTTCATTGAAAATGGAGATCTGAAGAAACACATGAGAACTCATACAGGAGAAAAACCTTTCAGCTGCTCAGTGTGTGGTAAACGTTTCACTGTAAATGGACATCTGAAGACACACATGAGAACTCATACAGGAGAAAAACCTTTCGTTACAAAAGAGTCCGGCCACTGACTGTTTAACAAATGGAGCAATGAAGCGAAGTGTGCACTGTGCTATCAAGATTTGCAGGAGAACAATATGAAAGTGACAGGTTTCACTCAATAACATTTTATTCATTGTGTCATATTACAACAGAAGTTATCTGTGGACACTTAACACAGAGCAGGACTAGAACACGCTCTGTCATTTTCTACCTTCTCGCGGGGGGGCTGGAGCCAATCCCAGCTGTCATTGGGCGAAGGTTGCCAGTCTATCGCAGGGCCAACATGTAGAGACAAACAACCATTCATGCTCACATTCACACCTCGGGGCAATTTAGAGTCATCAATGAACCTATCCACCGTGCAGCAACACGCTCATGATTGTGGTTAATATACAGATAAACCAGGCTGGATTCCTAAGATGTTAGGCCAGTATTTTTGACTGATTCCTACTTTTTATATGTATTTTTATAATTATTAGTTTTCATGACGTATTTTGGATGATTTATTTGATTTCTTAAATATTTTTGACTTCTGATGTTCGTATTTGTGCTATAATATGATCACATAATCGGTGTCTAGTAGAAATGCATACTTATGCTTTTTGGACCTCTGTGAACACGGTCCTGTCAATATATTGTAAGTGTACATCTACATTGATACAAATAAAGTGGATGAATGTCAGGTCTGTGTCTGCCCCATCATTACAGCACAACTTATTCTTTAATGTTTTTATTTACGTTTCTTATGGAAATGATCTTGCTGTGCATCACCTCTTCTGATACACAGAAATAAATCCAGGGAAATAATCCTTTGAGTCGTCTCTTTCCACGCCCATAGCTTTTTTATCATTTTCTTTATTATTAGAATTAGGGAATAGTAATCAGAATCATCAGCTGCATGGTGGTTCAGGTTCTTCTGTGTGGAGTTTTTCCTACGGTTGGTGGCGGTGATGCACCACAACATTGTTTGCCAACCGCCATAAAAAAGACCAAACGAAGAAGAAATCGTGGCTTTATCAAAAGCAGAGGGGAAAAGTTTAAAATGGAAGGAAATAATCAATGAATGGAATCAGTATTGGAAGAGCCAGGAAAAAGGGAGACATTTACATAAATTACAAGGAGTAGAGGTAGGATGTTATGGAGACAATAGAACAAAACAAGTAATCATAAGCAGAATAAGAATAGGGCACAGTAAACTGAATAACACACTTCATATAATAGGAAAACATACAACGGGTCAGTGTAGCTGTGGGGAGAGGGAGACAGTGGAGCATGTAATTGTAGCTTGTCCTAGATATGAAAGAGAGAGGGAAATGATGAAGACAGGGTTGCGAAAGGTTGGAAAAGGGAAATAACTTCAAGGTCTAGTAGAATGTGGAAAATCTAAGGAAGGGAGAAGAATCATTATGAGATTTCTTATCTCATCTGGTCTAATTAAAAGAATATAACAAAAGAGGAAAGAAGAAAGAAGTAAAGTCCAGCAGATGGCGGTATATGCAACATTAAGGATGCCGACTGCCATTAAACGCCAAAGAAGAAGTCGCGGCGTACCCGGATGTTCCATCTTCAACAATGGTGCCTGGTTTCAGTAGAATGCGGCGTTCACACCGAACGCGATAGACGCGAATACAATCGCGTGAGACGCGTGTATCGCGCCGCTTGATCATTTTGGACTATTCGCTTCATTCGCTTCATTCGCTTCATTCGCGTCATTCGCTTCATTCGCGTCATTCGCTTCATTCGCGCATGACGCTCATTTTTGAGGGGAGCCGGCGGGTCACGTCGGCGGACCCTCCTCCTCCGCCTCGGGGTACCCGATGCCAGAGTCCGTGAGCCTCCTCCGGGAGCCACGTCCCTCGCACCTCTCCCCAGAGTCGGGGCCACATTCGACCTCAGATCAGATGAGACAACCCGCTGAATTTAAGCACATTACTAAGCGGAGGAAAATAAATTATCTAGGATTCCCTCAGTAGCGAAGAGGGAAGAGCCCAGCGCCGAATCCCCGTCCGACGGGCGGGCGGGCGGACGTGGGAAATGTGGCGTACGGAAGACCGATTTCCCGGTGTCGCGCGGGGGCCTGAGTCCTTCTGATCGAGGCTCAGCCCTGACGGTGTGAGGCCGGTACGGCCCCCGTCGCGCCGGGGTCCGGTCTTCCCGAGTCGGGTTTGGTAATGCAGTCCGTCCATCTCAGCTCCTCTGTCTGTCGGCTTGAACTCGTCGCTGATTGGATGTCGCGGCGCGATGCCGCCTGAAAAGTTCGATATTTTCAACTTTATTCGCGCCGCGTCAGACGCGCCATTCGCGTCAGACGCGCCATTCGCGCCGCGTCAAGGTGCGTGTCCACAGGCAGCGGTGTTTCCCCGCGTCCCATTCATTGTCTATGTGAAAAGCCGTGCAATGCATTCTGGTAGCGTCGCGGCGAATGTCGAGAGACGGCGCGCGAGTTGGCCGCTCCTCATTTGCCTAAAGGTACGTGTCCACAGGCGCGATTTAAACGTGTGTTAATCCTCTAGTGGCAGCCCACCAAGCGTGCAATACTGGGAAGCGGCGCGTCCACACGCGTTTAAAATCGCCCCTGTGGACACGTACCTTCAGACGCGCCATTCGCGCCGCGTCTCATCGCGCCAGACGCTCCATTCGCGCCGCCTCCGCCTGAAGCGCGTGTCATCGCGCCATTTACATTGGTTTTCAATGTAGAGTCGCCGCTCAATTCGCGTCTATCGCGTTCGGTGTGAACGCCGCAGAAGAGTTCCCTCGTGGTGTTGAGAAAGTGTCTGACAGGGGCTGGAGGAAGTGGAAGCTAATCGGTAGAGCTGTGTGAGATCGGTTCTCTCGTTGTGCTGGGCTTTCTTTTTACGCGCCTTGTGTCTTCTTTTTTCCTTTCATAGTATTTGATGTAGATTTGGATCGGTGTTGGAGTTGGTGGGGGTTTTTGGGGCCCATGGCTTCTGGGAGCGTGGGGAGCGGGGGGGATCGAGGTGGTGGTTGGCGGACAGTGTGTCGGGAAAGGGGGGAGAATAAGAGAACGGCATCGAGTGAGAGACCTGAAATGTCAGGAGATGAAGGAAATAAAGTGAGGAGAATTGGAGCAAATGAAGAGTTTGTGGTGTTGTTTAAAGTGAAGGGGGCTAGTCAGGGAGATCCGGGGTTTAAAGCAATGAATCCACTAAAAATAACAAACACTTTAGAGAACCAGATAGGCAGGGATTTTTAAGCCAAGATATTATACAATGGAATGCTGAGAGTTTGTTGCAAAAACAAGAAACAATATAATGATGCTCGGGCAGTGGGGAAGCTGGTAGTTAAGGTGGAGAGTTTGGTTCCTAAAGGAAACCAGCAGGGGCTCAGGGGAGTTGTGTATGGAGTGTTTGCTGGCCTGACGGAGAAGGAAATCCTAGAAAATGTTAAGGGCGGCCAGGTAACTGAGGTACTGAGATTTAGGCGCAGGGAGGGAGCCGATGGGGATCCACCGGTCCTATTAACATTCACGGACAGTGTGCTGCCGCAGAGAGTGTTTCTAGGAAGCATGCAGGGGTGGATTGACCATCGGGAGTACCGGGACTTTTCCCAGTGGGCCGGTCACTAATGGGCCGATGGACGGCCGTTTTTTTAATTTATTTTTATTATTATTATTATTATTATTATTTATTATTATTATTATTTTAATTTTATTTTAATTTTTTTCGCCATGCCTCGCCTTGCTTTGATAACTAGTGTAACTCTCCCGGGCGGCCCGGGGAGAGAGACGTGCACCAGCTCGGCCCACAGTGATCAGCTGCAGACAGAGAGGTGAGAGAGGTGAGAGGTGATGATTGGCCCGGGGGCTTGTCTGTCTACAGAATGGCCCTATGAGAGGCTTTAGAGGCCCAGGAGTCCCACCCACGCATGTTCTAGACCCCGCCTCGTCCAATCACTTTTAATGATGAGGAGTCGATGATGAGAGACGGCGCGAGAGAAAAAAACAACAACAACATAACACCACACGAACAACAAAAATGGAGAAGGAAAGTAAAAAAACGCAAAGGCGGTGCAGAAAAATTGAGGGAAAAGAAAAGAAAAGCTCTAGCAGCACAGGCTGCTAAAAGTTGAACTATCACGCAGATGTTTGCAGCAGAGGCCGGCCTGGCCGGAGCTAGCAGCACCGAAGCAGGTCCGTGTCCTTCACGTGAGTCTGACAGCGACAGAGAGGCTGAAGAGAGTGAGGCTCCCATCACTGCCCTTATGGTGCAGGAGGAGGCTGAAAGAAATGTTGAGGAAGAAGAGACTCCATGTGAAGGAGGTAGCAGGTATGTGCCTTCCAGAATAGTGTGGATAAACATTCATTAAAAAAAAATGGTTCAGAACGGTTGCTTAACTGTCTATGAACTTTACTTGACATAATAAATAGCAAACTCTGGATGGTGTGGTGTGTTACAACTAAATCTAGTTATCTAAAGTACTGGAAAACAATAACCATATTCACCTATAATGACATCCCCCAAATCAGGTCACCAGAGTTAAAGTGTTTACAACTTAACAAATATGTATGCTTTACATATTTATTTCAGTCAGTGTTTATGGTTTATTGTCCTTCAACAGTTTAACATACAGTTCAATTAATAAAACACTGATTAACTATATTACAGTAAAACATCTGCATACATATTACTCATGATGCAGTACACAAATTACAAGTATTTCCTCTTATGTCATGCTTCATTGTCTATACATTATGTTGAGCTGTACTATCTTTCTAAAATAAAATTAGTGTTTGTCCATTTTTCAGATCAATATACTATTGTTTTCCATACTTTAGCCAACCAACCAAAGTTCTGATTGTGTGCAGACTCATTATTTGCATGTAATCTTGTTCAGACTTAACTTATTCCACACTATTCCTCTACTTTTACTTTTGTCCAGGTTTGTGATAGGCGACAGGCCCAGTACATCATCTCCTGTGGAGATGATCTCACCAGAGACCCCAGGCAGCCCAGTGAGCCCACCCATAGATTATTTCACCCGTCCCAACCCAGACACCCTTCAGCTGTTTTTAAATCATCCCCCTCAACAACCACTGGTTTCTGAGTGACCTGCAGTACCTGGCTGCCAGCCTGCCAATGTCATGATTCACTGCTTGTACCTGTATGAGTGAGTGATAATAAACACTCTTGAATCTTAAATCCTTTCTCCAGTATCCTTCTTAAGAGCAAGTGAGCAACACAATGCCTAGTTATCATTTATTTTATTCAAGGCTTCAGAATATAAAGGGATATTGTTTAGTATAGTGGTGTTATTAAGAACTTATGTGTTTGTACATTAACGGGGCGATATCTGCGCGCGGATTGTAGTGGGCAGGTCTGGACCAAAAAAGTCCAGGGCCCAATTTTTGTCCCAGTCCACCCCTGGAAGCATGGCATATCAGGTTAGGGAGTACATCAGACCACCGCTACGCTGTTATCATTGCCAGCGATTTGGACATGTGGCTGGGTCTTGTCGGGGCAAAAGAAAGTGTGCAAAGTGCGGTTGCGATCATGTAATCCAGAACTGTCAGGCAGAGGATCCGAAGTGCCCTAATTGTGGTGGGGATCATGCAGCAGCGTTTTGTGGCTGTATGCACTCAGTCCAGGCTAGGCGAGTGCAGGCTGTGAGGGAGAATGACAAGGTGTCGTATGCAGAGGCAGTCCAAAGAGTGGCCAGAGAACGCACAGCTTTCACTGCCAGGGAAGGAGCAGTGATGGGGAACCAGCGAAATGCCTCAAAAATGTTGCCGGCGCTTCCCGCTGACATGTTGATTTTCAATAAGGAATCATTTTGGTCTTTTGTTACTGATGTGTTGGTGGGAGCTCAAAAAGCAACTAACAGATCAGTGTGGAAGAAAACTCTTCAGGTCCAATTCTGTGGCTGGTTCAAATGAGGTTTAATCTCTGACAGTGGAGAAAAGAAATTCACAGTGTGTCTATGAAGATCCAGTCTGTGGAATGGCCTGGCTGAGTTGAATTTATACAGAACAGTTTGATAGAACAAAAGGGAAGGCGTCATGAGTGGATTTGCATTGAATCAGCACATGTCTCTCTGCAGAGGAAGAGACATCTGTTAAGGTGTGACCGTTCTTGGGAGAGCTAGACGATGTCACTACAGGGGTCACTCATCGGGCCTTGATCAATGTATTTGAGACAGAGACCATTCAGGAAGATGGAAAGATCAAAGAGTCTTTTCATCAAGACGGCAAGGGTTAACACAATGGAAAACAGCTCAGCAGGACATTTGATGTTTAGAGAGAAAGGAACATTATACCAAAACCAAATAAGAATTGTAAGGTAACACAATTTCTTCTACATCAGACATCATCAGGCTAGTGGTGGGGGCAGCCGAAAGGTTCCTCGGAACAAAGCAGCCACCAGAAAAGTTGCATCAATACATGACAGAGAATCAGGGCATGGACATGTCACAGTTGATGAGGACCAGCAGTTTGGAGGATGTAGGCGACAATGATGAGATTCCTTAACATTTGAATGTGGTATATTCTTCAATGGAACGCCCGGAGTCTGATTGCGAATGGCCAGGAGTTAAAGAGATTTGTTAAAAATTTTAAAGAGGCACCAGATTTGATATGCATCCAAGAAACATGGCTAAAGCCCTGCCTGGATTTTATAATCCCAGGATATGAGTGTCTGAGGTTAGATAGGTCTGATAGATCAGGTGGGGATTGCGCAACTTTTATTAAGAACGGACTGCAATATAGGAAAGTTGATGTTTATTCTTGTAGTGAGTGTTTGGCTGTGGAGGTTTGGAGCAGTCATAATTCTATAACTGTGTTAAATTATTAAAATCCATGTAAACCTTTAGTATTGTCAGATTTTGATATTAGTGTATTTTTTAGAGACCAAAGGACGCTTTGTCGGTTTTCCGAATGGCTTCCGATATGGGAGATCCACAATGGAGTCAGTTGCGATCTTAGATCAGGATATAAAAAGGGCATTTAGCAATAAGGAAAGTGTAGTGTATTTTTAGATATTGAGAAGGCATATGACTCTTTGTGGAAGGAGGGTCAAATGATTAAAATGTTTGACTTAGGAGTGAGGGGGCGTATGTTTAACTGGAATAAGAATTTTCTCATGAATAGAACTATACAAGTTATGGTGGGTGGTGTCAGTTCAGAGAGTGTAGAAATAGAGGATGGAACCCCACAGGGAAGTGTTATTAGTCCAGTTTTATTTAATATAATGATTAATGACATTTTCTGCAAAGTAGAGGGAGCATTTGGGTTGTCTTTGTTTGCTGCTGATGGGGCTATTTGGAAAAGAGGGCGAAATGTTGAGTTTATTTAAAAAGCAGATTCAAAGAGCATTAGTGTCAGTAGAGGAATGGGGGAACACATGGGGTTTCAAAATATCTGCCTCTTAGTCTAAATATATAGTATTTGGCTTTAAAAGGCAGCTGCCTAATATTGGATTGCATATGTATGGATCCCCACTGGAGAAGGTCAAAGCTTTCAAATTTCTGGGTGTTTGGTTTGAAGAGCGGATGACTTGGGCTGTGCATGTCAGAAAAATTTCGCTGAAATGTGAAAAAAGTTTTGAATATTATCAGAAGTCTGGCTGGCTGTGAGTGGGGGGCTGACAGGGAGACAATGCTATTAATTTACCAGGCCATGATCAGATCCTCTCTTGATTATGGGTGTTTTGTGTATGGGTCTGCATCTAAATCTGTTCTGGCAAAGCTAGATGTGTTGCAGGCCAGGGCTTTGAGGCTTTGCTGTGGGGCCTTCAGAACATCCCCAGTCCCTGCCCTGCTTATTGAAATGGGAGAAATGCCCTTATGGTTAAGGCGCATTAAGTTAGGGTTACAGTACTGGGTAAAACTAAGTGGGTGTCATCAAACTTTTCCAGCAAGGTGCCTGTTACAAGAGTCTGACAGAGGCAACAAGTATAAAACATTCTTTGCAAATATAAATCAGTGGGCTGGGAGGCTGGGTTTGGAACAGGTTAGCGTAGCGGAACATACAAGCTGGCTACCTATGCCATATTGGGTGCTGCCTGAGCTGAACATTGCAGTGGTCTTTTTACAAGAAAAAGATCAAAAGCGGGTAAATCCAAAAGTAGTAGAACATCTAAATTCAATCAGAGACAACACTTTGATTATTTTCACAGATGGATCTAGAGATCCAGTTAGTGGGAGAGCTGGGTTTGGGATGTTTGTGGAGTAGATTGGGGTGAAGATTGGCCGGCACATCTCTAATGGGAGCTCTGTTTTTACATCTGACTTGATGGCAATCTTATGGGCATTAAACTGGATTGAGGAAACCAGATATAGAGACGTTATCATCTGTTCAGACTCTGCAGCTGCTCTGGAAGCCTTAAGAAGGGGAAAATCTAATGCACGACCTGATATTATTATTGACATCTTAACTGTGTTTTTTAGAATTGGGTTTAGATCTAACATCACCTTTTGCTGGGTTCCGGGACACGCAGGGGTTGAGGGGAATGAGCAGGTGGATCAGATTGCAAAACAGAGTTTGAAAGAAGTAGATGTCCATATATCCTGGGGGAGAGCGGAGCTGAGAGAAATAATTAAAGAGGGCGTAATGAAGGAATGGCAGAAAGGGTGGGAAAAGAAAGTAGGGGTAGACACTATTTCTCTTTACAACCTCTTGTTAAAAAAAGATGTACCTGCACGTTTCAGTCCTGTAGGGATTCAGTTAAACTGTGTAGACTAAGACTGGGTCACTGTGGGTTAAATCACTCCTTGTTTATTGTAGGGAAACATGTGTCTGGTCTATGTGAGTGTGGGAGTCCTGAGACAACAAAACATGTTCTTCTGGAGTGTCGAAAATATAGATCAGAAAGACATACATTATTTGATAGACTGTTAGGACCTGGAGTTCAGGCTTTTTCTGTTTTTTCTTTGCTTGGACATCGTGAGAACCATGAGTTGATCTCAAAGGCAATTTTGCAATTCCTGCGCAATAAAGGGTTATATGTGAAAATATAGTTCATCATCGGACACGTGGAGGGCAGTAATACGCTAAATAGCGTTTAAACTGCCGGAATTGCACAAGAAGAAGAAGAAGACCAAACGAAGAAGACATCGCGACGCACCCGAATGTTCTCTTTTCAACAATGGCGCCTGGTTTCAGTAGAAGAGTTCCTTCGTGGTGTTGAGAAAGTGTCTGTTAGCTTCACCAGTACTGATCCATCAGAGTCTCTGTGTGTCTGGATAAACCTGTCTGGATGGACTTTGTACTCTTCACCTTTTATTCTGAATGTTTTAACTCTCAATCATCTCCCGAGAGCCTACGAAGCTAAGCTAGCTAGCTTAGCATGCTAGTTGGAAACAGATTTTGACGGAGTTTGTGTGGAGTAAAACGTCTCTCGTCGCGGGAAAATGAGTAAAGTCCAAGTGACGAGAGCTTTGGTGGAGCAGCGACTAAGTGCGGCTGTTGAAGAGATATTTGGGCTGTTTGAAAGAACGGTAGCAGAATACGAGGAGGAACTTTCTCGTTCTAAAGAGGAGAACGAGCGACAGCGGAAGCTACTGGACGCTGTTTTCCTGCCTGAAGTCCGGTTACACAGAGCAGGTTGGTGCTTACTTTTTATACGTTAGGTATGGCAGTGTTCTAATATGAGTTGCGTTAACGTGTGACAGGAGGTAACATGCAACACGCATAGGACCAAAACGTTTACTTCTGATGCATTATGCTGATCACAGGCTGCAGAAGTTAAACACAATCACAGTCAGTATGTGATGGTTTGATTTATCCAGAAGAATCAGAGGTTTTGTGAATGTAGCTTGAAAACTGGGTTTTGTGTTTACAGTTTAGATGTAAGGTAGGAAGGTTTCAAGTTATTAACAATTATGAAAAACTGTAACAAATGTATTCATATCAAGCTGCTGATGACTGCATTACTGCTGGTGCATTTTATTTTTGCAGTTTGTCTGTCTGCCTGTTTTGTTTCAGAAAAAAAACAGTGTACTGGTGACTGATTGTTCAGCTGTTTGAAACGTCTCTATATTCTGTATGTGTGTTTATTGTTTTCCTGCAGACGTCCAGCAGCTGTTGGTGACTAAAGAAGAGGTTCCATTTGAGCAGCAGGACTGGAGCTCCAGTCTGGACCAGGAGGACCCAGACCCCCCACACATTAAAGAAGAACAAGAAGAACTCTGGACCAGTCAGCAAGGAGAGAAGCATCGAGGCCTGGAGGAGGTTGGTATCAAGTTCCCATTGACTCTTGTCCCTGTTAAGAGTGAAGAAGACAACGATGAAGAGAAACCTCAGTCCTCAGGGCTGGTTTCAGCTGCAGCCAGAGACTCAACTGAACAGATGGAAACAGAAGCTGATGAAGAGGACTGTGGGGGACCAGAACCAGCCAGGAACTCAGATTCACATTTACAAGCAGATACTGATGACAAGACTGGAGACTCTTCTGAACCTGAGACTGATGACAAGACTGGAGACTCTTCTGAACCTGAGACTGATGACAGTGCTGATTGGCAGGAGACCAGAGAACCTCAGTCAGTTTTAAAGGCTTTGAAAAATGATCCCGACAGTGATTTTAGATGTAGAACTGATAAGAAACCATTTAACTGCTCTCAGTGTTGGAAACAATTCAACATCCGTGGAAATCTAAATAATCACATGAGAACTCATACAGGAGAAAAACCTTTCAGCTGCTCCGTGTGTGGTAAATGTTTCACTGTAAATGATACTCTGAAGACACACATGAGAACTCATACAGGAGAAAAACCTTTCAGTTGTTCCGTATGTGGTAAAGGTTTCATTAAAATGTGTGATTTAAGGGGACACATTAGAACTCACACAAGAGAGAAACCTTTCAGCTGCTCAGTGTGTGCTAAGCATTTCACTGTAAATGCACATCTGAAGAGACACATGAGAACTCATACAGGAGAAAAACCTTTCAGCTGCTCAGTGTGTGGTAAACGTTTTCACTGTAAATGGAAATCTGAAGACACACATGAGAACTCATACAGGAGAAAAACCTTTCAGCTGCTCAGTGTGTGGTAAATGTTTCACTGTAAATGAAACTCTGAAGGGACACATGAGAATTCATACAGGAGAAAAACCTTTCAGCTGCTCAGTGTGTGGTAAAGGTTTCACTGTAAATGATACTCTGAAGACACACATGAGAACTCATACAGGAGAAAAACCTTTCAGCTGCTCAGTGTGTGGTAAATGTTTCACTGTAAATGGACATCTGAAGGGACACATGATGACTCATACAGGAGAAAAACCTTTCAGCTGCTCAGTGTGTGGTAAAGGTTTCACTGTAAATGAAACTCTGAAGGGACACATGAGAACTCATACAGGAGAAAACCCTTTCAGCTGCTCAGTGTGTGGTAAAGGTTTCACTGTAAATGCTACTCTGAAGACACACATGAGAACTCATACAGGAGAAAACCCTTTCAGCTGCTCAGTGTGTGGTAAAGGTTTCACTGTAAATGCTACTCTGAAGACACACATGAGAACTCATACAGGAGAAAAACCTTTCAGCTGCTCAGTGTGTGGTAAATGTTTCACTGTAAATGGACATCTGAAGAGACACATGATGACTCATACAGGAGAAAAACCTTTCAGCTGCTCAGTGTGTGGTAAAGGTTTCACTGTAAATGGACATCTGAAGGGACACATGAGAACTCATACAGGAGAAAAACTTTCAGTTACATAAGAGTCCAGCCGTTGACGGTTAATCAACTATACCAATGAAGTGAAGTTTGCACTGTGCTATCTAGATTTGCAGGAGAAGAAGATGGAAGTGACAGCTTTCACTGAATAACATTTTATTAATTGTGTCATATCACAATAGGAGTTATCTCTGGACACTTAACAAACAGCAGGACTAGAACACGCCCATGATTGTGGTTAATATACACATATACCAGCCTGGATTCCTAAAATGTAACGCCAGTATTTTTGACTGATTTCTACATTTTCTATGCATTTTAATAATTATTAGTTTTCATGACGTATTTTGGATGATTTATTTGATTTCTTAAATATGTTGGACTTCTGATGTTCGTATTTGTGCTATTATATGATCACATAATTGTTGTCTGGTAGAAATGCATACTTATGCTCTTTGGACCTCTGTGAACACGGTCCTGTCAATATATTGTAAGTGTACATCTGCATTGATACAAATAAAGTGGATGAATTCCAGGTCTGTGTCTGCCCCATCATTACAGCACAACTTATTCTTTAATGTTTTTATTTACGTTTCTTATGAAAATGATATTGCTGTGCATCACCTCATCTGATACACAGAAATAAATTCAGAGAAATAATCCTTTGAGTCGTCTCTTTCCACGCCCTATCGTTAAATAAAGGAAATATATTTGAGCTCATTGATAAGATATCTATATCTTAACTATAAGCTTAAAGACTTTTGATAAATACTATAGACACTGAGTCTCAGGGAAGTTAAGTTGAGAAATAATCTATGAGATATGGTGTTATAAATTTCTGTCTCAGTGACGTATAGGACGAATTTGATGGATAGCTTTTTTATCATTTTCTTTATTATTAGAATTAAGGAATAGGCATCAGAATCATCAGCTGCATGGTGGTTCAGGTTCTTCTGTGTGGAGTTTTTCCTCCGGTTGGTGGCGGTGATGCACCACAACATTGTTTGCCAAACGCCATAAAAAAGACCAAACGAAGAAGAAATCGTGGCTTTATCAAAAGCAGACGGGAAAAGTTTAATATGGGAGGAAATAATCAATGAATGGAATCAGTATTGGAAGAGTCAGGAAAAAGGGAGACATTTACATAAATTACAAGGAGTAGTAGGAGAGGTAGGATGTTATGGAGACAATAGAACAAAACAAGTAATCATAAGCAGAATAAGAATAGGGCACAGTAAACTGAATAACACACTTAATATAATAGGAAAACATTCAACGGGTCAGTGTAGCTGTGGGGAGAGGGAGACAGTGGAGCATGTAATTGTAGCTTGTCCTAGATATGAAAGAGAGAGGGAAATGATGAAGACAGGGTTGGGAAAGGTTGGAAAAGGTGAAATAACTTCAAGAGTCTAGTAGAATGTGGAAAATCTAAGGAAGGGAGAAGAATCATTATGAGATTTCTTATCTCATCTGGTCTAATTAAAAGAATATAACAAAAGAGGAAAGAAGAAAGAAGTAAAGTCCAGCAGATGGCGGTATATGCAAAATTAAGGATGCCGACTGCCATTAAACGCCACAGAAGAAGAAGTCGCGGCGTAACCGGATGTTCCATCTTCAACAATGGCGCCTGGTTTCAGTAGAAGAGTTCCCTCGTGGTGTTGAGAAAGTGTCTGTTAGCTTCACCAGTACTGATCCATCAGAGTCTCTGTGTGTCTGGTTAAACCTGTCTGGATGGACTTTGTACTCTTCACCTTTTATTCTGAATGTTTTAACTCTGAATCATCTCCCGGGAACCTACGAAGCTAAGCTAGTTAGCTTGGCATGCTAGCTGGAAACAGATTTTGACGGAGTTTGTGTGGAGTAAAAACGTCTCTCTCTCGGAAAATGAGTAAAGTCCAAGTGATGAGAGCTTTGGTGGAGCAGCGACTAAGTGCGGCTGCTGAAGAGATATTTGGGCTGTTTGAAAGAACGGTAGCAGAATACGAGGAGGAACTTTCTCGTTCTAAAGAGGAGAACGAGCGACAGCGGAAGCTACTGGACGCTGTTTTCCTGCCTGAAGTCCGGTTACACAGAGCAGGTTGGTGCTTACTTTTTATACGTTAGGTATGGCAATGTTCTAATATGAGTTGTGTAGCGGCGGTAACCAGTTATAGATTACACCGAACTAAATGAGGATTGTATACTCGACAAACTCGGGAAAATACGGCGCTGTGTATAGCCACCGGCGTACCACGATGTACAAACGATTAAAAGGGGTGGAGACTCAATTAAATAACCAGAGGGAGACCTATTAACATGGAGCACTCATTTATAGAGAGAGAATCAACAGAACAAACTTACACACACACTCACACTCACTCATTCACCCTCAGTCCCTTGGTGGCGAGGCAGTACCGTTGCGGCCGGGTGGAGGGGGTGCCGCTTCTGCTGTACCGCTGGGCGGAGGTGGAGAGGCGGAGGCGCCGATGTCGCTGTCGAAGGTCAGTCACGGAGGCCGACTCTCTCAAAGACGCCGATTTTCGGTCCGGTGTGGACTCGCCTTTAGCCGAAATTAGCCGCCGACCGGCTAAGGCGAGTCCACACCGGACCGAAAATCGGCGTCTTTGACAGAGTCGGCGTCCGTGACATGAGTCTGCTTGGTGTGGTCGCTCGAATCGGCCCTTTCAAATGTGTAATCCGCCATGCGAGTCGGTGACTCTTTTACCATTCTGATTGGTGGAGGCTAGCAGCTTGACTAGCGAATCAGTGAAGCCCGGAAGTGACGATGGTAAACATACCAGATAACCAGTAGAATCGAAGAAGGTGGTCTAGAGAGGACCGCCTACTTCCGGTTTTCGTGTTTTCTGGCGCTCAATACAGATTAGCGCCGCCTGTTGTTTTGGAGACATTACATGGAACGTATGGCGTCGGCTGTAGTTCTGTAGGTGTGAACCGCCCAAGTCGTTGTTCGAGTCTGCCATGTTAAGTAGCCCGACTTCACGAGTCGGGCAGTCGGTGCAGTGTGGACCCGCCTTAACATGGCAGACTCCAACAACGACTTGGGCGGTTCACACCTACCCCTACCCACCTTCTTCGATTCCACTGGTTATCTGGTATGTTTACCATCATCACTTCCGGGCTTCACTGATTCACTAGTCAAGCTGCTAGCCTCCACCAATCAGAATGCTAAAAGAGTGACCGACTCGCATGGCAGATTACACATTTGAATCGGCTGAAATGAACGCCGACGTGGGCCGATTCGAGCGACCACACCAAGCAGACTCGTGTCACGGAGGCCGACTCTCTCAAAGACGCCGATTTTCGGTCCGGTGTGGACTCGCCTTTAAGTAGCCCGACTTCACGAGTCGGTGCGGTGTGGACCCGCGAATGCGCGCCGCGTGCGCTGGTCCTGCCGCTCCTCACGGCGAGTCCACTCACAGATGCTCCGCGGTGTCCGACCGCGCTGGATAAACTCTGATGACCGACGAAAACCACTTGTCCACGATCTCCTCCCGACTCCCGATACACACACGTTGCTGCTATCTGCGTCTCCGTCCCTCCCGTCCCGCACACACCCATACACACACGTCTGCACACATCCGTAACAGCGCCCCCAACCGGAACCACGAATGACATTAATAAATTCCAAATTGAAACACCAGAATCATAATGGATCATGACAAATTACACATTCATGAAAAATAACAAAGATTGAACAGAATTGTCGGCTTATAGGCTACTGAATGAACTGGATTTTAACCGTAATATGAGCCTTCACTACAAGTTGCATTAACATGTGACAGGAGGTAACATGCAACACGCATAGGACCAAAACGTTTACTTCTGCATCCGTATAACAGTTGTTCACATTTGCTGAAAGACTAAATCCTAATCTCTGAACCTAAAGGTCGGTGGCCTAAACGCATGTTTTTAATTGAAGCTAAACACATTCTCACTTACAAAAACACATGTTTCTCTGTGATGTACTTTTGATGCATTCTGCTGACCACAGGCTGCAGAAGTTAAACACAATCACAGTCAGTATGTGATGGTTTGATTTATCCAGAAGAATCAGAGGTTTTGTGAATGTAGTTTGAAAACTGGGTTTTATGTTTACAGTTAAGATGAAAGGTTGGAAGGTTTCAAGTTATTAACAATTATGAAAAACTGTAACATATGTATTCATCTCAAGATACTGATGACTGCATTATTGCTGGTGCATTATATTTTTGCAGTTTGTGTCCGTCTGCCTGTTTGGTTTCAGAAAAAAACAGTGTACTGGTGACTGATTGTTCAGCTGTTTGAAACGTCTCTATATTCTGTATGTGTGTTAATTGTTTTCCTGCAGATGTCCAGCAGCTGTTGGTGACTAAAGAAGAGGTTCCCTTTGAGCAGCAGGACTGGAGCTTCAGTCTGGACCAGGAGGACCCAGACCCCCCACACATTAAAGAAGAACAGGAAGAACTCTGGACCAGTCAGCAAGGAGAGAAGCATCGAGGCCTGGAGGAGGTTGATATTAAGTTCCCGTTGACTCTTGTCCCTGTTAAGAGTGAAGAAGACAACGATGAAGAGAAACCTCAGTCCTCAGGGCTGGTTTCAGCTGCAGCCAGAGGCTCAACTGAACAGATGGAAACAGAAGCTGATGAAGAGGACTGTGGGGGACCAGAACCAGCCAGGAACTCAGATACACATTTACAAACAGATACTGATCACACGACTGGAGACTCTTCTGAACCTGAGACTGATGACAGTGCTGATTGGCAGGAGACCAGAGAACCTTGGTCAGGTTTAAAGGCCTTGAAAAATGATCCAAACAGTGATTTTAGATGTAGAACTGGTAAGAAACCATTTAACTGCTCTCAGGGTTGGAAACAATTCAGCATCCGTGGAACTCTAAAGAGACACATGAGAACTCATACAGGAGAAAAACCTTTCAGCTGCTCAGTGTGTGGTAAACGTTTCACTGTAACTGGACATCTGAAGAGACACATGAGAACTCATACAGGAGAAAAACCTTTCGGCTGCTCAGTGTGTGGTAAAGGTTTCACTGTAAATGAACATCTGAAGACGCACATGATAACTCATACAGGAGAAAAACCTTTCGGCTGCTCAGTGTGTGGTAAAGGTTTCACTGTAAATGGACATCTGAAGACGCACATGATAACTCATACAGGAGAAAAACCTTTCAGCTGCTCAGTGTGTGGTAAAGGTTTCAATGTGAATGGAAATCTGAAGAGACACATGATAACTCATACAGGAGAAAAACCTTTCAGCTGCTCAGTGTGTGGTAAATGTTTCACTGAAAATGGACATCTGAAGACACACATGAGAGCTCATACAGGAGAAAAACCTTTCAGCTGCTCAGTGTGTGGTAAAGGTTTCACAGTAAATGGACAGCTGAAGACACACATGAGAGCTCATACAGGAGAAAAACCTTTCAGCTGCTCAGTGTGTGGTAAAGGTTTCACAGTAAATGGACATCTGAAGACACACATGAGAGCTCATACAGGAGAAAAACCTTTCAGCTGCTCAGTGTGTGGTAAAGGTTTCACTGAAAGTGGATATCTGAAGTCGCACATGATAACTCATACAGGAGAAAAACCTTTCAGCTGCTCAGTATGTGGTAAAGGTTTCACAGTAAATGGACATCTGAAGACACACATGAGAACTCATACAGGAGAAAAACCTTTCAGCTGCTCAGTGTGTGGTAAAGGTTTTACTGAAAATGGTACTCTGAAGAAACACATGAGAACTCATACAGGAGAAAAACCTTTCAGCTGCTCAGTGTGTGGTAAAGCTTTCAGTGAAAGTGGCAATTTGAAGAAACACATGAGAACTCATACAGGAGAAAAACCTTTCAGTTACAGAAGAGTCCAGCCGCTGACTGTTTAACAAATGGAGCACTGAAGTGAAGTTTGCACTGTGCTATCTAGATTTGCAGGAGAACAATATGAAAGTGACAGGTTTCACTCAATAACATTTTATTCATTGTGTCATATTACAACAGTAGTTATCTGTGGACACTTAACACAGAGCAGGACTAGAACACGCTCTGTCATTTTCTACCTTCTCGAAATCGGGGCTGGAGCCGATCTCAGCTGTCATTGGGCGAAGGACGCCAGTCTATCGCAGGGCCAACATGTAGAGACAAACAACCATTCATGCTCACATTCACACCTACGGGCAATTTAGAGTCATCAATTAACCTATCCCCAGGGAGAACCCGGAGAGAACCCACGCATGCACGGGGAGAACATGCAAACTCCACACAGAAGACCTGGGAGTCAAACCAGCGATGCTCTCGCTGTGAGGCGAGAGTACTACCCACTACACCACCGTGCAGCAACACGCTCATGATTGTGGTTAATATACAGATAAACCAGGCTGGATTCCTAAAATGTTAGGCCAGTATTTTCGACTGATTCCTACTTTTTATATGTATTTTTATAATTATTAGTTTTCATGACATATTTTGGATGATTTATTTGATTTCTTAAATATTTTTGACTTCTGATGTTCGTATTTGTGCTATAATATGATCACATAATTGTTGTCTGGTAGAAATGCATACATGCTTTTTGGACCTCTGTGAACACGGTCCTGTCAATATATTGTAAGTGTACATCTGTATTGATACAAATAAAGTGGATGAATGTCAGGTCTGTGTCTGCCCCATCATTACAGCAGAACTGTTACGTTCCTTCGTTCTCGTCCAGGGGGGGATAGGAACAGTAACACGACAGACCCAGGATTTAGACCAGACAAGTTGAATGGGTAAAGGAAATGTTTAATGAAGGACTTAAACTCACAGCTTGGTGTACACAATGCAGGGGAGGAAAGGAGGGAGGTGGAGTGCCAAAGGAATTAAAGTAATAAAACAAAACCAGGCCTAAACTAATCCCTGATCACCAAACAAAACTCTGTCTTCTCTAAATAAAAAGGAGTTCAAAACAACTGTCACAATTGATACATGGGTGGCAAATGCTCCACTACTAACCTGGTGTATCTAGACAATTTTGACTACATAATGATGTGTATATGGTACCCCAAACTTACCTTACTCCCTTCCCCCACCACACACAGTTTAACATCCAAACAAAACCAAGTCTGTCAGAGCTGAGAGAGAGAGGGAGAGCTCCTCAGCACGGCTCCCTTTTATCGAGCCTCCAGTCAGGTGATTGGCCATGGCAAAAATTAAGGTCAAAGTAGGCGGTGGCTTCATGTCCTCCCAGAGGGGTATTCCATCAAACTCGCTTAGCGCAAAGCTGGGCTAATTTCGATAAGCCTCGCTATCTTTAGCGAGAGTTGCGTTCCATCAACGTGACTTGAGGGACTCTCCGCTAAGTAACCATGGGAATTTATCCGACCAAACTAGCCTGCTCCGGGGCAGGCTAAACATCAGGCTTACTTTAGCGGGGGTTTCAGAGAAGTCCGTCTGTCGGAAACAACTGTACCAGCAGAAGGTTCCGCCAAGCCTAGTCCTCGTGATTTCATCACGTGAAAGACCAAAAATTACCAAAATTACATATATGAAGTACAAACTATATTTGCATCAAGTGTCTAAGAATACATGCTTGCAATTACAAAAATATGAATAAATCGTTTATTTCCTGAACACCGACTATCTAAATACATATCTATTTCTTGTGTAGTCATCCAGTTGGGTGAGTGGTGATGCACCTGCCCCTACTGCAGGCAGTCCGTGTTCAACTCCTGGTCAAGACGTCTTCCAAATACATTTTTTTTTATTTCATAATAATCTGTAGATCAGAGAATTCGACCAACATTTTTACTTTAACTATGATAAATATGTCATACAATTTCCCCAGAGCCCAAATGTAACTTGCAGAAACATGATAGGTGTAAAGATGTTATTATTAATAGCATGTTATAGATCCCAATGACAAAGGCATTGCTGCGTGCAATTTTCAGCCACATAAATTCCTTTCAGGTGAGTTCATTAATAAGTTCATTGAATGTGTTCATTAAATTGTTGAGATAAATTAGTTGGTCAATGTATTACATTTACTAGGCCTATCTAAAAAAAAGAGAGAAAGAGAGAGAGAGAGTTCCGGCCAAAGAGAGAAAAAGAAACGAGAGTAACCGGGAATTGAACCCTGGCCGGCCGCATGTAAAGCCAGCGCATTACCTCTCAATATCCTCACGTTGGAAAAATTGTAGTCAGTGTTATATTAGAACATGTTACTCTTAACGGTACTTCCGTATTAAATCGCTCGGCAATTCTTGCCCAAGCAGCCTCGTGATTTTTATTTATCACTACAGTATTCCCTTTTTCGGTTATGATGGGTTTGTACTCCTCATACAGTTCCATCAATTATTTTTGCTCTGGTCTTTTCTGCCATTTTCTCGATGATTCGACATTCCTGGTTCTGGTCTGGCTTCATATCCCGTGAACGTGCGTAACACACGACAACGTTAGCCTCGCTTGAATAAGCCTCGACATAGCGCGGCTGAAATGCGTTAATGGAACGGGTTTAGCCGCAAGTGGAAGTTGGCGCTAGTTCTAACCAGGCTTAACCGGGTAAGCGCCGCTTTAATAAGCGAGTTTGGTGGAATACCCCTCAGGTGCAGCTCCTCCTGATCAGCACCTGGTGGAAAACTAGGGGAGAGAGCAGCAGAGGAAAACAACAAACCTAATGCCCCTGCTGGGCATGTAACAACAACTTATTCTTTAATGTTTTTATTTACGTTTCTTATGGAAATGATCTTGCTGTGCATCACCTCTTCTGATACACAGAAATAAATCCAGAGAAATAATCCTTTGAGTCGTCTCTTTCCACGCCCTATCGTTAAATACAGGAAATATATTTGATCTCATTGATGAGATATCTATATCTTGACTATAAGCTTAAAGGCTTTTCATAAATACTATAGACACCGAGTCTCAGGGAAGTTAAGTTGAGAAATAATCCATGAGATATGGTGTTATAAATTTCTGTCTCAGTGATGAATAGGATGAATTTGATAGATAGCTTGTATATTTTTTTCTTTATTATTAGAATTAGGGAATAGTAATCAGAATCATCAGCTGCATGGTGGTTCAGGTTCTTCTGTGTGGAGGTTTTCCTACGGTTGGTGGCGGTGATGCACATTGTTTGCCAAACGCCATAAAAAAGACCAAACAAAGAAGAAATCGTGGCTTTATCAAAAGCAGAGGGGGAAAGTTTAATATGGAAGGAAATAATCAATGAATGGAATCAGTATTGGAAGAGTCAGGAAAAAGGGAGACATTTACATAAATTACAAGGAGTAGTAGGAGAGGTAGGATGTTATGGAGACAATAGAACAAAACAAGTAATCATAAGCAGAATAAGAATAGGGCACAGTAAACTGAATAACACACTTCATATAATAGGAAAACATCCAACGGGTCAGTGTAGCTGTGGGGAGAGGGAGACAGTGGAGCATGTAATTGTAGCTTGTCCTAGATATGAAAGAGAGAGGGAAATGATGAAGACAGGGTTGCGAAAGGTTGGAAAAGTGGGAAATAACTTCAAGGGTCTAGTAGAATGTGGAAAATCTAAGGAAGGGAGAAGAATCATTATGAGATTTCTTATCTCATCTGGTCTAATTAAAAGAATATAACAAAAGAGGAAAGAAGAAAGAAGTAAAGTCCAGCAGATGGCGGTATATGCAACATTAAGGATGCCGACTGCCATTAAACGCCACAGAAGAAGAAGAAGTCACGACGTGCCGGGCCACTCGGGGGTGGAGGGTAATGAGAGGGCTGATGCGTTGGCCAAGGAGGCTCTCCTCCATGAGACGGTGGATCTCTGTGTCCCACTTGGAAGCCGTGAGCGCCGCAGCATCTGCAGGGAGGAGCTGGACCGTCAGTGGCAGGCTGAGTGGGTGGCTGAGAGGAGGGGTCGTCACTTCTTTCCCGTGCAGCCGTCTGTCAGGACTGAGAGGTGGAGGTCCAAGTCTGAGCGTAGGGACGATGTTGTCCTGCTGCGTCTGAGACTTGAGCACTGTGGGCTGGCAAGTTCATTGAGGGTGGTGGGTAAACACAGAGATGGGTTGTGTGAGTGTGGCAACTTGGAGACGGTTCAGCATGTTTTGTTGTCTTGTCATAAATACTCTGTAGAACGGCGGCAGATGTTCATGGACCTGTCAGTCATGGGTGTCGCAGTGTTTTCTTTACAAAGTGTACTGGGGCCGGACCGAGAAAAAGCAGAAGGAACCAGGGGAGCCTTGTTAAAATATCTCCGTTCTACGGGCCTGTATGTGAGGATTTAATGTGACCCCGGCGACCGGTGGAGGGCAGCATTGCGCTCTGTCGCACAGCCTGCCGGAAACCACAGAAGAAGAAGAAGAAGAAGAAGTCACGACGTACCCGGATGTTCTCTTTTCAACAATGGCGCCTGGTTTCAGTAGAAGAGTTCCTTCGTGGTGTTGAGAAAATGTCTGTTAGCTTCACCAGTACTGATCCATCAGAGTCTCTGTGTGTCTGGATAAACCTATCTGGATGGACTTTGTACACTTCACCTTTTATTCTGAATGTTTTAACTCTGAATCATCTCCCGACAGCCTACGAAGCTATGCTAGCTAGCTTAGCATGCTAGCTGGTAATATATGTTGACGGAGTTTGTGTGGAGTAAAAACGTCTCTCTCGCCGCGGGAAAATGAGTAAAGTCCAAGTGATGAGAGCTTTGGTGGAGCAGCGACTAAGTGCGGCTGTTGAAGAGATATTTGGGCTGTTTGAAAGAACGGTAGCAGAATACGAGGAGGAACTTTCTCGTTCTAAAGAGGAGAACGAGCGACAGCGGAAGCTACTGGACGCTGTTTTCCTGCCTGAAGTCCGGTTACACAGCGCAGGTTGGTGCTTACTTTTTATACGTTAGGTATGGCAGTGTTCTAATATGAGTTGCGTTAACGTGTGACAGGAGGTAACATGCAACACGCATAGGACCAAAACGTCTACTTCTGATGCATTATGCTGACCACAGGCTGCAGAAGTTAAACACAATTACAGTCAGTATGTGATGGTTTGATTTATCCAGAAGAATCAGAGGTTTTGTGGATGTAGTTTGAAAACTGGGTTTTGTGTTCAGAGTTTAGATCAGGGGTGTCAAACTGATCCAGTAAAGGGCCGTGTGGCTGCAGGTTTTCATTCCAACCAAGCAAGAACACACCTGATCCAACCAATCAAGGTGTGAAGGCAAATCAGGTAGGTGAATAAGTCGAGTCAGGTGTGTTCTTGCTTGGTTGGAATGAAAACCTGCAGCCACACGGCCCTTTACTGGATCAGTTTGAGACCCCTGGTTTAGATGAAAGGTTGGAAGGTTTCAAGTTATTAACAATTATGAAAAACTGTAACAAATGTATTCATCTCAAGCTACTGATGACTGCATTACTGCTGGTGCATTGTATTTTTGCAGTTTGTGTCTGTCTGCCTGTTTGGTTTCGGAAAAAAAACAGTGTACTGGTGACTGATTGTTCAGCTGTTTGAAACGTCTCTATATTCTGTATGTGTGTTTATTGTTTTCCTGCAGACGTCCAGCAGCTGTTGGTGACTAAAGAAGAGGTTCCCTTTGAGCAGCAGGACTGGAGCTCCAGTTTGGACCAGGAGGACCCAGACCCCCTACACATTAAAGAAGAACAGGAAGAACTCTGGACCAGTCAGAAAGGAGAGAAGCATCGAGGCCTGGAGGAGGTTGGTATCGAGTTCCCATTGACTGTTGTCCCTGTTAAGAGTGGAGAAGATGACGATGAAGAGAAACCTCAGTCCTCAGGGCTGGTTTCAGCTGCAGCCAGAGGCTCAACTAAACAGATGGAAACAGAAGCTGATGAAGAGGACTGTGGGGGACCAGAACCAGCCAGGAACTCAGATTCACATTTACAAACAGATACTGATGACAAGACTGGAGACTCTTCTGAACCTGAGACTGATGACAAGACTGGAGACTCTTCTGAACCTGAGACTGATGACAGTCCTGATTGGCAGGAGACCAGAGAACCTCGGTCAGTTTTAAAGGCTTTGAAAAATTATCCTGACAGTGATTTTAGATGTAGAACTGGTATGAAACCATTTAACTGCTCTCAGTGTTGGAAAACATTTAGAATCAGTGGAAATCTAAAGAAACACATGAGAACTCATACAGGAGAAAAACCTTTCAGCTGCTCAGTGTGTGGTAAAGGTTTCACTGAAAATGGTACTCTGAAGAGACACATGAGAATGCATACAGGAGAAAAACCTTTCAGCTGCTCAGTGTGTGGGAGAGGTTTCACTGTAAGTGGACATCTGAAGAGACACATGAGAACTCATACAGGAGAAAAACCTTTCAGCTGCTCAGTGTGTGGTAAACGTTTCACTGAAAATGGACATCTGAAGACACACATGAGAACTCATACAGGAGAAAAACCTTTCAGCTGCTCAGTGTGTGGTAAATGTTTCAGTGAAAATGGACATCTGAAGAGACACGTGATGACTCATACAGAGGAAAAACCTTTCAGCTGCTCAGTGTGTGGTAAAGCTTTCATTGAAAATGGAGATCTGAAGAAACACATGAGAACTCATACAGGAGAAAAACCTTTCGGCTGCTCAGTATGTGGTAAAGGTTTCACTGTAAATGCACATCTGAAGAGACACATGATGACTCATACAGGGGAAAAACCTTTCAGCTGCTCAGTGTGTGGTAAAGGTTTCATTGAAAAAGGAGATCTGAAGAAACACATGAGAACTCATACAGGAGAAAAACCTTTCGGCTGCTCAGTGTGTGGTAAAGGTTTCACTGTAAATCGACGTCTGAAGACACACGTGAGAACTCATACAGGAGAAAAACCTTTCAGTTACAAAAGAGTCCGGCCGCTGACTGTTTAACAAATGGAGCAATGATGTGAAGTGTGCATTGTGCTATCTAGATTTGCATGAGAACAATATGAAAGTGACACGTTTCAATTCAATTCAATTTCAATTCAATTTTATTTATAGTGTCAAATCCCAACAGAAGTCATCTCAGGACACTTAACACATTGAGCAGGACTAGAATACGCTCAAAATTTCAAGAGTCAACACAATTTTAAAGTTCCAACAACACCCAGGGGCAAGCGTTACAGCGACAGTGGTGAGAAAAAACGGCCTTAACAGGCTCTTAGGCAGAAATCTCTTGCAGCCCAGGCCCTGGGGTTCCAACTGCATTTGATGTTGGTAGTATGGTAGTAGTAGCATTAACAGCAGTGTTGGTATTAACAGAAGCAATATTATCAACAGTAGTAGTCCATGGCAGCAGGCACAGCCGGGCCGAGATGGATCCATCCCAACCATTTCGCCGTAGACCAAAAAGCAGGAGTAGTTTAGCAGTCACACAGTGGGCAGGTGGAGCTAAAATGTGGTGTTTCCAGCATCAGGCCAGTTAGCAGTCTGTATCAGTCAGGACCTCAGTGGACTCTGCTGGAGCAGAAAGCATAGCCAGACTCCCGGGAGTAGTCAAGTTAGTGTCAGTAGAGATGCCGATTTTAGTCAATTACTTTAATTAAAAATACTGGCGGTAAGAGGCAAACAAGACCACAG
Organism: Chelidonichthys spinosus; assembly: GCA_029853015.1. NCBI lineage: Eukaryota > Metazoa > Chordata > Actinopteri > Perciformes > Triglidae > Chelidonichthys > Chelidonichthys spinosus. The sequence goes on along the minus strand of CM056836.1, from coordinate 2,150,836 downwards.
CATCGGTGCAGTCCGGATCAGGTTCCACCACGATCCAGGGAGACCTCCTCGGCAAGAGAGCACAGGGACTCCGGGGGAACATACACAGAGAGAGAGAGCGCGCGAGAGAGAGAGGCTCGGTGTGTCACTATAATCAGGGCTGTACAGTGCGACATATATGTCGCACGTGCTACACCAAAACATGCCTGTGCTAAGAATTAATCTGCCCGGTAGCACGGGGTGCTATGGGCAGATTTAGCCCCCCCCAAAAAAAATATTCCTGTGTAGAACGATGATACGACCATAGACGTCGGAACTAGGGCTGCGGGGGTTGCAGCCGCACCCCCTCCCATAAGCCCCCATCAGCCTCCCCGCGGCATCCGAGTGCTCTTTCCCAGCCTTGCGCAGGTTGAAAACCTGGCTGCGCAACACTAGGAAGCAGGAGAGACTTACGCATTACTCTAATCATAACTCTACGCTATGTTAATTACGGAGCGGCTCCCGGTCGGTCAGAGCGCAGACCCCGGCAGTCACACCGAGGATCAACAGCTGAGTGGCGGCGGCGCTGAGGCGGAGGCTCCGCTTTTATGTCCACATCATAACGCTTTTGGTGCGTGTTTAAAACAGTGGGTTTACTTCAAAATGCGAGCGTCAGACGCTGTCAGAGCGTTTATAAACAGTGTTTCAGAGCTCCCCCTGAATGTCTCAAAGTAGGCTTTCAGGTAATTTCGAAGCATAACACAGCGCCTTCTGGGTCATTAAAAAAGACGTACGGACAATCTGGAATGAAAAATGGCCCTGTTATTTCATCCCCGAATCCCATTCTTGAACACAATATCTAATATCAGTTAACGAGTCGTTTACTGATATTAGATATGAGCCGTTTTTTAAACGAATAACGGGATACGAGTCATTTTCCGTTTTTCGTTCTTTTATTTTGAAGCGAAAAACATCACATCCTGCTGTGTAATGAGCTGCATTGGACACAAGAAGATCTATTGAGAACAAATAATCCATATTTCCTTTTATTTTGGCGAAAAGTAATGCAAAAGTAATGTAAAAGTACTGTAATGCCTTACAATTCAAAGACAGTAATATTGTAATGTAACTAATTACTTTGAAATGACAGTAACAAGTAATAAATAATGCATTACGCTTTTGAAGTAACTTGCCCAACACTGCTGGTTGGTATCGGGTCTAGGAGACAGGTTGAAGGTTTAGAAGAAGAGATCATTGATGGTAGTTGGTTTAGGTTGATTGGAGAAAAGCAGTCTAAATATATATCAGGTCTTAATGCTAGTTCTTAAACTCCTGAGTTTGAGGGCAACGTGGTTCCAGTTGAAGGCAAGATGCAACTAATTTTGTCAGGGATTGCTAGAATTTTATTATTAAAAAAGTTCATAAAGTCGTTAATACTAAGATCACTAGGAATGCATGGCTCAGTAGAGCTGTGACTCTTTGTCAGCCTGGCTACAGTACTGAAAAGAAATCTAGGGGTGTTTTTATTTTCCTCTATTAAAGCTGAGTAGTAGGCTGCTTTGGCATTACGGAGAGCCTGCTAATACATTTTAAGACAGTCCTGTATCTATAATAATATATACTAATACTAATAATATAATAGAATCTAATAAGGAAGTAAATGCTACACTAAGGCTGTCATTTACAACGTCCACATGGACATTAAAATCCCCCACAATAATAACTTTATCTGATTTAAGGACTAAACTTGATAGCAACTCAGAGAATTCAGATAGGAATCCAGAGTATGGACCAGGAGCACAATACACAAGAACAAACAGAATTGGCTGCATTGTTTTCCAGTTTGGGTGCGACCAAATTAATTTGGTTGGTCAGGGGACGGACACCGTTTAACTCAATAACATTTTATTCATTGTGTCACAGTTATCTGTTATTTGTGGACACACAGAGCAGGACTAGAACACGCTCATCCATCCATTTTCTACCTTCTCGCGAGGGGGCTGGAGCCGATCCCAGCTGTCATTGGGCAAAGGTCGCCAGTCTATCGCAGGGCCAACATGTAGAGACAAACAACCATTCATGCTCACATTCACACCTACGGGCAATTTAGAGTCATCAATTAACCTATCCCCAGGAGAACCAGAGAACCTGGAGAGAACCCACGCGTGCACGGGGAGAACATGCAAACTCCACACAGAAGACCTGGGAGTCAAACCCGCGATGCTCTCGCTGTGAGGCGTGAGTGCTACCCACTACACCACCGTGCAGCAACACGCTCATGATTGTGGTTAATATACAGATAAACCAGGCTGGATTCCTAAAATGTTAGGCCAGTATTTTTGACTGATTCCTACTTTTTATATGTATTTTTATAATTATTAGTTTTCATGACGTATTTTGGATGATTTGTTTGATTTCTTAAATATTTTTGACTTCTGATGTTCGTATTTGTGCTATAATATGATCACATAATCGGTGTCTAGTAGAAATGCATACTAATGCTTTTTGGATCTCTGTGAGCACGGTCCTTTCAAGATCTTGTAAGTGTACATCTGCATTGATACAAATAAAGTGGATGAATGTCAGGTCTGTGTCTGCCCCATCATTACAGCACAACTTATTCTTTAATGTTTTTATTTATGTTTCTTATGGAAATGATCTTGCTGTGCATCACCTCTACTGATACACAGAAATAAATCCAGAGAAATAATCCTTTGAGTCGTCTCTTTCCACGCCCTATCGTTAAATACAGTAAATATATTTGATCTCATTGATGAAATATCTATATCTTAACTATAAGCTTAAAGGCTTTTGATAAATACTATAGACACTGAGTCTCAGGGAAGGTAAGTTGGGAAATAATCCATGAGATATGGTGTTATTAATTTTGGTCTCAGTGACGTGTTGGACGAATTGGAATGATAGCTTGTATATTTTTTTCTTTATTATTAGAATTAGGGAATAGTAATCAGAATCATCAGCTGCATGGTGGTTCAGGTTCTTCTGTGTGGAGTTTTTCCTCCGGTTGGTGGCGGTGATGCACCACAACATTGTTTGCCAACCGCCATAAAAAAGACCAAACGAAGAAGAAATCGTGGCTTTATCAAAAGCAGACGGGAAAAGTTTAATATGGGAGGAAATAATCAATGAATGGAATCAGTATTGGAAGAGCCAGGAAAAAGGGAGACATTTACATAAATTACAAGGAGTAGTAGGAGAGGTAGGATGTTATGGAGACAATAGAACAAAACAAGTAATCATAAGCAGAATAAGAATAGGGCACAGTAAACTGAATAACACACTTAATATAATAGGAAAACATTCAACGGGTCAGTGTAGCTGTGGGGAGAGGGAGACAGTGGAGCATGTAATTGTAGCTTGTCCTAGATATGAAAGAGAGAGGGAAATGATGAAGACAGGGTTGGGAAAGGTTGGAAAAGGTGAAATAACTTCAAGAGTCTAGTAGAATGTGGAAAATCTAAGGAAGGGAGAAGAATCATTATGAGATTTCTTATCTCATCTGGTCTTATTAAAAGAATATAACAAAAGAGGAAAGAAGAAAGAAGTAAAGTCCAGCAGATGGCGGTATATGCAACATTAAGGATGCCGACTGCCATTAAACGCCAAAGAAGAAGAAGTCGCGGCGTACCCGGATGTTACATCTTCAACAATGGCGCCTGGTTTTAGGAGAAGAGTTCCTTCGTGGTGTTGAGAAAGTGTGTGTTAGCTTCACCAGTATTGATCCATCAGAGTCTCTGTGTGTCTGGATAACCCTGTCTGGATGGACTTTGTACTCTTCACCTTTTATTCTGAATGTTTTAACTCTCAATCATCTCCCGAGAGCCTACGAATCTAAGCTAGCTAGCTTAGCATGGTAGCTGGAAACAGAGTTTGACGGAGTTTGTGTGGAGTCAAAACGTCTCTCTCGTCGCGGGAAAATGATTAAAGTCCAAGTGATGAGAGCTTTGGTGGAGCAGCGACTAAGTGCGGCTGCTGAAGAGATTTTTGGGCTGTTTGAAAGAACGGTAGCAGAATACGAGGAGGAACTTTCTCGTTCTAAAGAGGAGAACGAGCGACAGCGGAAGCTACTGGACGCTGTTTTCCTGCCTGAAGTCCGGTTACACAGAGCAGGTTGGTGCTTACTTTTTATACGCTAGGTATGGCACGACGCTGAAGTTGACTTCCGATTCTCAGCCTCCGATTCGGCACTTAAGGGGACTGTTTGTCCACTGATTGACTGTTTTTTGTGGGACTTCTTGATGTGAAAACTTTTTAGATATTTTAGGGTAGACATCAGCTTTGCCTGACACCTACTATTGTATCTGTGAAACTTTTATTTTATTTGTGAAAATGCTAAAGGGGAGATTTTGCCGTTTTTGTTTCATACCAAGACCTCATTAGACCAGGTCCAGATCAAAAACCACTGTACCTAGACCTCTCAAATCTGGACTGGATTAATCTACAGACCTTGAAGATTCATAAAAACACAGTTTCTGATTTGTGAAACCTTTATTCTATTTGTGAAAATGCAATAAAGGCACATTATACTGTTTTTCCAGCATGTAGACCACTGAAAAGACTCCCTGGATCATCATTCTCATTCTCAGTTAATTCTCTTTCCCAATAAATATGGTAAATCTGCTAAAGTGAACCCAAAGTATACCTGCTACCTTACCACGCCTAACTTACCTGCTGGGTAAGGGGGCGGAGGCTATAAATTGTTTGTTCACCCCTCAGTTCGCCCTTTTCGTGAGCGGTCAATTCATTTCATTTCTATTGTCAGGGCTCCAGACTAACTTTTTGCATTGGTTGCACTGGTGCGCCTAACTTTTTTTTTTAGGTGCACCAGCACAAAATTTAGGTGCACCCACATTTTTCATCGTGTCGCCTTTAATGCCAAAAGGTCACCTTTTTATCGCTCTCCTTTTACATAATGACACGCCCCTTATGGCCTAGCTTAACTGCAGCACCATCAGCACCCAGAGGAACCGTTTTCTCCAGCCAATCTGCACACTGATGCCCAAGCGCAGTAAATGCTTGCTTTGTGGCACAATAAAAAGATCATACAGGTCACTAGCCTATAGATTGCAAATGGAAAACTGTTTATGTGATCTTAGCCTAGCCTACTTATATTTTTACTGAGGCTATTCATTTTTAATAATAATATTAGGAATAGGCTACTATACAATTTCCTATTCATGATCTCTCACGCTGTAATGTGGGCCTTCAAACACTGTGCGTGTCCATGCTCCACCTCGACATGTCCAATTAACATGTTGACCGGCCTCCCTTTACGCAAAATGCAGCAGTAGACAATAACGCACTCCTTCGTAGAGACGTGTGTGTCGCCGTCAATCATGAATGACGTGTACGTGGCGTTTCCAACCTCCGCTGCTGTCTTGTTCTTTAGCGTGTCGGCATTTTTTTTCATCAGAATCATTTCGGACTTAAATTTAGTGAACGGCAACTCCTCCTTTGCAATATTGTATGCGACGTTGAATTTTATAATCATTTCAGATTCCTCAGCGGACCTGATCGATACAGCCTGACGCTGAAATGCAGCTGGATGAGGGGCCACTTTATTAACACACTTATCACGGCATGTAGTATGCTTTTTGGACATATTGCGCTTTTTCAATGTCTCGATGCGAAATGTTGTTGACTCCTCCACAAACGCACTATTACCGGACAAATTCTGACCGCACTCCCGACAATAAATGCAGTGCATTGAGTCCCTTTCTTTATCGTACATCAGCCAGGGAAATTGCTTCAACCAGTCCTGTCTGAAGGCATATTTTTGGGCTTTTTAATTAGTCTCGGGGCGAGGCTTTCTGCCTCTCTTCACTTTCAAATAGAATCGAAGCGCTCAGAGTACCTGCTCAGCTCGCTTGCGTTTTCGAACTGACACAATTTACAGCAGTGAAAAGGACCACAGCCAATCAGAGGCAAGGACCCGCCCGAGCTCTGTCTCTTATTGGTTTAGACCACAATGCCATCAGGAGAACACAAAGAGATGCTGCGCTTATGATTTTTTTTTTCACTCGAGCAGCGTTAGGTGCACCAGTGCGACCTACTATTTTTTTCAGTCGCACTCATAAAAATTTTGGTCGCATATGCGACCAAAATGGTCGCACTCTGGAGCCCTGATTGTTTGTATTTCTATTTGTATGCCTTTTGAGCTTTGCTGACATCTGCTCCACTGCCCTAATTCCTTTGTTCCCACACATGTGCCAAGAGCCATGTGAGATGATTGTTTGTTGTTTGACTGTTTAGTTATGGGTTGTATAGTCATACATGTTTGTTGTGCATTATTTGATTGGCCACTCCGTTGAATTGTAATTGTATTGTTCTTCTCTTTATCTTCTTTTGATGCAGCACATACATGAATGCAAATGAATAGTGGAAATAAAGAACCACAGACAAAGACCTCAAAGGAAAAGCAAAGACAAATAAAGCTGCTGGTGTTGCATCAAACCTTGCCTTCTCCTTGCCTACTTCTAAAACCCACTCCTTACTATTGACGTCTTCTGACCGAGACTCTGCTTGCTCACCACACACTCGCGCTCCTGAACCCCATCACCCTACAGTTCCTTCAACCACATTAGACCAGGTCCAGATCCAAAACCACTGTACCTAGACTTCTCAAATCTTTTTACACGGAGAAGTTGTTGAAAAGGCTGTCAAAAAGTCAGCAAGTTTTTATGGTCTAACCTCTGTTTTTGTAAGGTTGTGTCTAGGTGCCTCTTTGTTTCCATACTGCAGAGCTCTCTCTTGCTCCTGCCGCTGTATCCACTGCTTTAGTTCTGTTTGATTTTTTTTGTTTGACACACACACACACGCATGCTTACATCACTGATAACAGACTTTTATATATATTTTTCTCTGTTAACACTCCTGGGTTGTGAATAAATGCTTACAATAATTTCACTGTCTGGTATCCCATCTTTGCCACAGTCTCAGAACGGGGTTGTGATAAATCTCATAATGAACACAGTGAGATGTCAGCATAATGTGCCTTTATTTCATTTTCACAAATAGAATAAAGTTTTCACAAATCAGAAACTGTGTTTTTATGAATCTTCAAGGTCTCTACATTAATCCAGTCCAGATTTGAGAAGTCTAGGCACAGTGTTTTTTGATCTGGACCTGGTCTAATGAGGTCTTGGTATAAAACAAAAACGGCAAAATCTCCCCTTTAGCATTTTCACAAATAAAATAAAAGTTTCACAGATACAATAGTAGGTGTAAGGCAAAGCTGATGTCTTTCCTAAAATGTCTAAAAAGTTTTCACATCAAGAAGTGTCACAAAAAACAGTCAATCAGTGGACAAACAGTCGCCCTGCACAATGGGTTAATTTGCCCTTAACTTTCCCCTTAAGTGCCGAATCGGAGGCTGGCGAATCGGAAGCCAACTTCAGCGTCGTAGGTATGGCAGTGTTGTAATATGAGTTGCGTTAACGTGTGAAGGGAGGTAACATGCAACACGCATAGGACCAAAACGTTTCCTTCTGCATCCGTATTACAGTTGTTCACATTTGCTGGAAGACTAAATCCTAATCTCTGAACCTAAAGGTTGGTGGCCTAAACGCATGTTTTTAATTGAAGCTTAACACATGCTCACTTACAAAAACACATGTTTCTCTGTGATGTACTTTTGATGCATTATGCTGACCACAGGCTGCAGAAGTTAAACACAATTACAGTCAGTATGTGATGGTTTGATTTATCCAGAAGAATCAGGTTTTGTGAATGTAGTTTGAAAACTGGGTTTTGTGTTTACAGTTTAGATGAAACAAATGTATTCATCTCAAGCTACTGATGACTGCATTACTGCTGGTGCATTTTATTTTTGCAGGTTGTCTGTCTGCCTGTTTTGTTTCAGAAAAAAAACTGGTGACTGATTGTTCAGCTGTCTGAAGCTAAGGCTGAACGATATGGACAAAATTTCATATCTCGATATTCATGCCAGATATCTACTACGGGTTCGGTGAAAAGCAAATATTTTTCAGAAAAATAAAAACATCATAATACAAAAGGATGTGGAAACTGCAGTTTTATTGATGATAACTCACTGCCAGTCATCAGCATGAACATAAAGTCACCAATCAATAAATAAAAAATCCAACATTTAAGACCGTCTACACGGGTACCATGTCTTTTGCAGTGTGGTATGTTATAGCGTCTGTAATGTCTTTATGTCTGGTGGGCGCCGACTCATACGGTGTAACGCTATTGAACGTATTGCGATACACTCAATTTTCTCCAAACACGACCTGCACAACACCTCGCTCTGGTTGACATCATCGTTATTAAATCCAAAATACCTCCAAATAATGGAGAATGATTTATGTTTTCACACCAAATCAGATTTGGCACCGCCACCGGCCGCATTATCTTCCACGCTCGTCGTCTCACTTTTCTTTCTTTTTGATTTCCCCGCTGCGGCGGCGGGAGTCCCGCCCTCCTATGTTCGTCATTGGATGGCTTCAGCTGTCGATCCACAGCAAGCATGAGATAAGGTTTGTGGTTGGCTGGCCATAGCGATGCATTCAAGGGCAATCGTAAAAATGAAGTTGATTGTGACTGCCAGAACTGTACATGCAGGGCGAGCGCGGGGGAAATCTTTATCATTTATATCATTGCTTTTTCGATATGAATATCTTGAATGTTCATATCTAGATATAGATACGATAACGATATATCGTTCAGCCCTATTTGAAACGTCTCTATTTTCTGTATGTGTGTTTATTGTTTTCCTGCAGACATCCAGCAGCTGTTAGTGACTAAAGAAGAGGTTCCCTTTGAGCAGCAGGACTGGAGCTCCAGTCTGGACCAGGAAGACACAGACCCCCCACACATTAAAGAAGAACAGGAAGAACTCTGGACCAGTCAGCAAGGAGAGAAGCATCGAGGCCTGGAGGAGGTTGGTATCAAGTTCCCATTGACTGTTGTCCCTGTTAAGAGTGAAGAAGACAACGATGAAGAGAAACCTCAGTCCTCAGGGCTGGTTTCAGCTGCAGCCAGAGGCTCAACCGAACAGATAGAAACAGAAGCTGATGAAGAGGACTGTGGGGGACCAGAACCAGCCAGGAAATCCGATTCAGATTTACAAACAGATATTGATGACAAGACTGGAGACTCTTCTGAACCTGAGACTGATGACAGTGCTGATTGGCAGGAGACCAGAGAACCTCGGCCCGTTTTAAAGGCTTTGAAAAATAATCCCGACAGTGATTTTAGATGTAGAACTGGTAAGAAACCATTTAACTGCTCTCAATGTTGGAAACAATTCAGCATCCGTGGAAATCTAAAGACACACGTGAGAACTCATACAGGAGAAAAACCTTTCAGCTGCTCAGTGTGTGGTAAACGTTTCACTGTAAATGCACATCTGAAAAGACACATGATGACTCATACAGAGGAAAAACCTTTCAGCTGCTCAGTGTGTGGTAAAGGTTTCATTGAAAATGGAGATCTGAAGAAACACATGAGAACTCATACAGGAGAAAAACCTTTCAGCTGCTCAGTGTGTGGTAAAGGTTTCACTGTAAATGATACTCTGAAGAGACACATGAGAACTCATACAGGAGAAAAACCTTTCAGCTGCTCAGTGTGTGGTAAATGTTTCACTGAAAATGGAGATCTGAAGAAACACATGAGAACTCATACAGGAGAAAAACCTTTCGGCTGCTCAGTGTGTGGTAAAGGTTTCAATAGCACGTACGATTTAAAGATACACATGATGAATCATACAGGAGAAAAACCTTTCAGCTGCTTAGTGTGTGGTAAAGGTTTCAATAGCACGTACGATTTAAAGATACACATGATGAATCATACAGGAGAAAAACCTTTCAGCTGCTCAGTGTGTGGTAAAGGTTTCGCTGTAAATCGACGTCTGACGACACACATGAGAACTCATACAGGAGAAAAACCTTTCAGCTGCTCAGTGTGTGGTAAATGTTTCACTGAAAATGGAGATCTGAAGAAACACATGAGAACTCATACAGGAGAAAAACCTTTCAGCTGCTCAGTGTGTGGTCAAGCTTTCAGTGAAAGTGGCAATGTGAAGAAACACATGAGAATTCATACAGGAGAAAAACCTTTCAGCTGCTCAGTGTGTGGTAAAGGTTTTATTGAAAATGGAGATCTGAAGAAACACATGAGAACTCATACAGGAGAAAACCTTTCAGTTACAAAAGAGTCCGGCCGCTGACTGTTTAACAAATGGAGCAATGATGTGAAGTGTGCACTGTGCTATCTGGATTTGCATGAGAACAATATGAAAGTGACATGTTTCAATTCAATTCAATTTCAATTCAATTTTATTTATAGTGTCAAATCCCAACAGAAGTCATCTCAGGACACTTAACACATTGAGCAGGACGAGAATACGCTCAAAATTTCAAAAGTCCACACAATTTCAAATTCCCAACATCACCCAGGGGCAAGTGTTACAGCGACAGTGGTGAGAAAAAACTGCCTCAATAGGCTTTTCGGCAGAAATCTCGTGCAGCCCAGGCCCTTGGGTTCCAACTGCATTTGGTGTTGGTAGTATGGTAGTAGTAGCATTAACAGTAGTGGTGGTATTAACAGAAGCAATATTATCAACAGTAGTAGTCCATGGCAGCAGCCACAGCCACGCCGAGATGGATCCATCCAACCACGTCGCCGTAGACCAAAAAGCAGGAGTAGTTGAGCAGTCACACAGCGGGCAGGTGGAGCTACAATGTGGTGTTTCCAGCATCAGGCCAGTTTGCAGTCTGCATCAGTCAGGACCTCAGTGGACTCTGCTGGACCAGAAAGCATAGCCAGAAAAGTAGTCAAGTTAGTGACAGTAGAGATGCCGATTTTAGTCAATTACTTTAATTAAAAATACTGGTGGTAAGAGGCAAACAAGACCACAACATCGGTGCAGTCTGGACCAAGTTATAAGCGGTGTCAAAGAGAGAGGTTTTAAGCCTACTCTTAAATGAGGGAACAGTGTCTGCCTCACGAACCAGTACCGGATGACGGTTCCACAGAAGAGGAGCTTGATGGCTGAAAGCTCTGGCCCCTGTTCTAATTTTGGAGACTTTAGGAACTACAATTAACCCTTTATTCTGAGAGCGTAGTGCTCTAGCAGGACAGTAGGGTTTAATGAGCTCTTTAAGATAAGATGGTGCCTGTCCATTAAGAGCCTTGTAAGTGAGGAGAAGGATTTTAAATTCTATTCTGGATTTTATTGGCAGCCAGTGCAGAGAAACTAATACAGGAGGAATGTGATCCCTTCTTCTGGTTTTAGTCAGAACACGAGCTGCAGCATTCTGGACCAGCTGGAGACATTTAAGAGATTTATTAGAGCAGCCTGATAATAAAGAATTACAATAGCCCAGCCTTGAGGTAACAAATGCATGGACAAGTTTTTCTGCATCTTTTTGAGACATCATTGGCCTAATTTTAGTAATGTTACGCAGGTGAAAGTAGGCTGTCCTCGTAGTTTGTTTAGTATACGAGTTTTAGGACAGATCCTGATCAAAGATAACTCCAAGTTTTCTTACAGTAGCATTTGAGGCGATGGCAATCCCATCAATAGTCGCTATATCTTTAGACAGCGAACTTCGGAGGAGTTTAGGCCCAAGTTCAATAACTTCCGTTTTATCGGAGTTTAACATCAGGAAACATGCAGGTCATCCAGGATTTTATGTCATCAACACAAGCCTGGAGTTTAACTAGCTGATAGTTTCTTCAGGCTTGATCGATAGATATAACTGAATATCATCAGCATAACAATGGAAGTTTATAGAGTGTCCTCTAATAATGTTGCCTAAAGGAAGCAGGTTGAAAAGAATTGGTCCGAGCACAGAACCTTGAGGAACACCGTATTTAACTTCAGTGTGCCTGGAGGATTTTTCATTGACATGCCCAAACTGAGATTGATTGGATAAATAGGACTTAAACCAGCTTAATGCGGTTCCTTTGATGCCAATTCATTTTTCCAGTTTACATATTGGAATCTCATGGTTAATGGTGTCAAATGCAGCACTAAGATCTAGCAGGACAAGTACAGAAACCAGTCCTTTGTCAGAAGCAATAAGAAGGTCATTTGTAATTTTCTCTGTACTATGATGTACTCTAAATCCCGACTGGAAGTCCTCAAGTAGACTGTTGAGAAAATCACACAGCTGATTTGCGACTACTTTCTCAAGGATCTTAGAGAGAAAAGGAAGATTTGATATTGGTCTGTAGTTTGCTAAAACCCCTGGATCTAGAATAGGCTTCTTAAGAAGAGGTTTAATTACAGCTACTTTAAATGACTGTGGCACATAGCCTGTTAATAAAGACACATTTATCATAACTCATAGTGACGCGCTAACTAAGGGAAAGACTTCTTTCAGTAGCCTGGTTGGTATCGGGTCTAGGAGACAGGTTGAAGGTTTAGAAGAAGAGATCATTGACGTTAGTTGGTTTAGGTTGATTGGAGAAAAGCAGTCTAAATATATATCAGGTCTTAATGCTAGTTCTTAAACTCCTGAGTTTGAGGGCAAAGCGGTTCCAATTGAAGGCAAGATGCAAGTAATTTTGTCACGGATTGCTAGAATTTTATCATTAAAAAGTTCATAAAGTCGTTAATACTAAGATCACTAGGAATGCATGGCTCAGTAGAGCTGTGACTCTTTGTCAGCCTGGCTACAGTACTGAAAAGAAATCTAGGGTTGTTTTTATTTTCCTCTATTAAAGATGAGTAGTCGGCTGCTTTGGCATTACGGAGAGTCTTCTTATATATTTTAAGACAGTCCTGACAAACTAGGCGGGATTCTTCCAGTTTGGTGGAGCGCCAGATGGTTTCAAGTTTACACAATTTTTGTTTTAATTCACAAGTGTGGGAGTTATAGCAGGGAGCTAACTTCCAATGCTTTTTCTTTTTCTGTTTTGGCAGAGCAACAGAGTCAAGACTCGTTCGCAGTAGGCTTCCAGATTCATCTATAAGAGAATCGATCTGGGAGGGACTAAGATTAACATAGAAGTCCTCCGTTTCATTAAGACATGGAAGTGAACTCAAGACTGGTGGAATTACTTCCTTAAACTTAGCTACTGCTCTATCTAGACACCGAGAGTAGTAGCTTTTTCCTAGAGGAGCGAAGTCCAGCAGCAATAAGTCAAAGGTTATCAAGTAATGGTCAGATAAAGAAGAATTTTGAGGAAAGATTATTAAGTTTTCGATTTCTACGCCATAAGATAAGACGAGGTCAAGAGAGCGGCTATGACAGTGAGTTGGTTTCTGTACACTCTGACTGACGCCAATAGAATCTATTAAGGAAGTAAATGCTACACTAAGGCTGTTATTTACAACGTCCACATGGACATTAAAATCCCCCACAATAATAACTTTATCTGATTTAAGGACTAAACTTTATAGCAACGCAGAGAATTCAGATAGGAATTCAGAGTATGTGTAATTCAATTAACCTATCCCCAGGAAGAACCAGATACCCCGGAGAGAACCCACGCATGCACGGGGAGAACATGCAAACTCCACACAGAAGACCTGGGAGTCAAACCCGCGATGCTCTCGCTGTGAGGCCAGAGTGCTACCCACTACAGCACCGTGCAGCAACACGCTCATGATTGTGGTTAATATACAGATAAACCAGGCTGGATTCCTAAAATGTTAGGCCAGTATTTTTGACTGATTCCTACTTTTATGTATTTTTATAATTATTAGTTTTCATGATATATTTTGGATGATTTGTTTGATTTCTTAAATATTGTCTACTTCTGATGTTTGTATTTGTACTATTATATGATCACATAATTGTTTTCTGGTAGAAATGCATACTAATGCTTTTTGGACGTCTGTGAACACGGTCCTGTCAATATATTGTAAGTGTATATCTGCATTGATACAAATAAATTGGATGAATATCAGGTGTGTGTCTGCCCCATCATTACAGCACAACTTGTCATTTAATGTTATTTTTTTCTTCTTTCATTCCTCTCTAAAACCTTGGAACGTGCCGCCTACAACCAACTGTCATCCTATCTCTCGCAGAACAACCTCCTTGACCCTAATCAATCAGGATTCAGGACTGCTCACTCCACTGAGCCGGCCCTCCTCACAGTGACCGAGTCCCTGCGAGACGCCAGAGCCTCATCCAACTCCTCCGTTCTCATTCTCCTCGACCTATCTGCTGCATTCGACACAGTCAACCACCAAAGCCTCCCCTCCAGTCTGGCAGAACTGGGCATAGCTGACTGTGCTCTCACCTGGTTTACATCATACCTGACAAATCGCACCTTTCAGGTCACATGGAATGGCTCTATGTCCAAACCCTGTTCTCTGGACACGGGTGTCCCTCAAGGCTCAGTATTAGGACCGCTTCTGTTCTCACTACACACCAGATCACTAGGTTCTGTTATCAAATCGCATGGATTCTCCTACCATTGCTACGCAGATGACACCCAGCTGTTCCTCTCTTTTCCCCCGTCCTCTGACGCTCACATTGCAACTCGCATCTCGGACTGTCTGGCTGACATCTCTGTCTGGACAACTGCACATCACCTCAAGCTTAACTTGAATAAAACCGAACTCCTCTTCATCCCAGGGAAAGAGTGCCCTCGCATGGACCTGTCGGTCACTGTCGAGGGCATCACAGTATTGCCGTCGTCAACTGCGAGGAACCTGTGTGTAATCCTCGATGACCAACGATCCTGCACCCCCAACATGACTGCTGTGGCCCGATCCTACAGATTTGCCCTCTTCAATATCCGCAGGATTCGGACCCTCCTCACAAAGGATGCAACGCAGCTCTTGGTCCAAGCACTGGTCATCTCCCGCCTTGACTACTGCAACTCTCTCCTGGCTGGACTCCCGGCCTCTGCGATTAAACCATTGCAGCGTATCCAGAACGCTGCAGCACGCCTTATCTTCCATCTACCCAAATTCTCCCAATGTGACCCCCCTCCTCCGTGACCTCCACTGGCTCCCTGTTGCATCCAATTCAAGACGATGACACTGGCCTTCAGGGCCATCAATGGAACGGCACCCTTCTACCTTCAAACACTGGTCAAACCACATGCCCCGAAGCGAGCACTGAGCTCCTCTACTTCAGCTGGCCGGCTGGTACTACCATCGCTGAAATCAAGCAAATGTCGCTCAGCAAAGTCCAGAAATAAATACACAGAAATAAATCCAGAAAATAATCCTTTGAATCGTCTCTTTTCACGCCCTACCGTTAAATACAGGAAATATATTTGATCTCATTGATGAGATATCTATATCTTAACTATAAGCTTAAAGGCTTTTGATAAATACTATAGACACTGAGTCTCAGGGAAGTTAAGTTGGGAAATAATCCATGAGATATGGTGTTATTAATGTCTGTCTCAGTGACGTATAGGATGAATTGGAATGATAGCTTGTATATTTTTTTCTTTATTATTAGAATTGGGGAATAGTAATCAGAATCATCAGCTGCATGGTGGTTCAGGTTCTTCTGTGTGTTGTTTTTCCTCCAGTTGATGGCGGTGATGCACCACAACATTGTTTGGCAACCACCATAGAAAAGAACAAACGAAGAAGAAATCGTGGCTTTATCAAAAGCAGAGGGGAAAAGTTTAAAATGGAAGGAAATAATCAATCAATGGAATCAGTATTGGAAGAGCCAGGAAAAAGGGAGACATTTACATAAATTACAAGGAGTAATAGGAGAGGTAGGATGTTATGGAGACAAAAGAACAAAACAAGTACTCATGAGCAGAATAAGAATAGGGCACAGTAAACTGAATAACACACTTAATATAATAGGAAAACATCCAGCAGGTGTCTCAAACTGATCCAGTAAAGGGCCACTGTGGCTGCATGCTTTCATTCCAACCAAGCAATCTTTCATTTCAATCACATTAGATATTATCTAAACAATATTCTCCGACATTTTCAACACATAGCGGACATAATCCGCAACCAGATTCTTTGCGAAGGTAGTGTTTTTGCGAACGGGAGATTTATGAAATGTACATTCCTGTGTTGAATACCTGCTTATATTTACTGTTTAATATGTGAAATTTGATTAAAATCATATGCCTTAGTCAATGTATTTGTGCAATATTCTTCTGCTTAATTTTCAAATGAAGCCACTTTCTTTCTGTGCCTGGGGGATTACACCCAATAAAAATAATGATCTATTTGTTGCGCTACTTTGTGAACTACGGGAATCGAACCTCTGTCGCCTGCACTATAGGCAGCGTTGCTAAGCATTACACCATAGTGTTGCTATGTTATGGACCCCGGAGTGGCCATTCGAGAAAAATAAAATAACCATGACTATCTCGCACGAGATCTCGCACGAGATAGTCATGGTTATTTTATTTTTCTCGAATGGCCACTCCGGGGCTCCGTACTATGCAAATTCGAAAGTAAGGATTTATTAACTTTAGATCAATAGACTGTTTCAGTCAGTTATATACATTAGATCGTTCAGTAATTGTCTGCCACGCCAACTATCGCTACTTTTGCTGCAGTTACGTTGCTCCGCGTTCTCAGGATGAGCTCGTTTTCTACATCAACACTTGGTAATATCTAATGACGCTCTCCCGGTTGCCATGGTGAATCGTAGTATCGGAGATCCATTGATGATGGCTTTGTAGAGTTGGGAGGCACGCGCGTAACTCAGAGTTTACATACTCAGAGTTTACATACTCAGAGTTGACTGAACTAATTCAAACCCACTGTTCTGAAACCGAAAACTCAGAGTTTCCCATCTCAGAGTTGTTCAACTCAGAGTTCAGGGTTAGGTTCAGAGTTTGTTGAACCTGCTTTGTGAAACGGGCCCCTGGTCTAATTAAAAGAATAGAACAAAAGAGGAAAGAAGAAGTAGTAAGTCCAGCAGATGGCGGTATATTCAACATTAAGGATGCCGACTGCCATTAAACGCCAAAGAAGAAATCCCGGCGTACCCGGATGTTCTCTTTTCAACAATGGCGCCTGGTTTCAGTAGAAGAGTTCCTTCGTGGTGTTGAGAAAGTCTCTGTTAGCTTCACCAGTACTGATCCATCAGAGTCTCTGTGTGTCTGGATAAACCTGTCTGGATGGACTTTGTACTCTTCACCTTTTATTCTGAATGTTTTAACTCTCAATCATCTCCCGAGAGCCTACGAAGCTAAGCTAGTTAGCTTAGCATGCTAGCTGGAAATAGATGTTGACGGAGTTTGTGTGGAGTAAGACCGTCTCTCTCGTCGCGGGAAAATGAGTAAAGTCCAAGTGATGAGAGCTTTGGTGGAGCAGCGACTAAGTGCGGCCGCTGAAGAGATATTTGGGCTGTTTGAAAGAACGGTAGCAGAATACGAGGAGGAACTTTCTCGTTCTAAAGAGGAGAAGGAGCGACAGCGGAAGCTACTGGACGCTGTTTTCCTGCCTGAAGTCCGGTTACACAGAGCAGGTTGGTGCTTACATTTTATACGTTAGGTATGGCAGTGTTCTAATATGAGTTACGATAACGTGTGACAGGAGGTAACATGTAACACGCATAGGACCAACACGTTTACTTCTGCATCCGTATTACAGTTGTTCACATTTGCTGAAAGACTAAATCCTAATCTCTGAACCTAAAGGTCGGTGGCCTAAACGCATGTTTTTAAATGAAGCTAAACACATTCTCACTTACAAAAACACATGTTTCTCTGTGATGTACTTTTGATGCATTATGCTGACCACAGGCTGCACAAGTTAAACACAATTACAGTCAGTATGTGATGGTTTGATTTATCCAGAAGAATCAGAGGTTTTGTGAATGTAGTTTGAAAACTGGGTTTTGTGTTTACTGTTTAGATGAAAGGTTGGAAGGTTTCAAGTTATTAAGAATTATGAAAAACTGTAACAAATGTATTCATCTCAAGCTACTGATGACTGCATTACTGCTGGTGCATTTTATTTTTGCAGTTTGTCTGTCTGCCTGTTTTGTTTCAGAAAAAAAACAGTGTACTGGTGACTGATTGTTCAGCTGTTTGAAACGTCTCTATATTCTGTATGTGTGTTTACTGTTTTCCTGCAGACGTCCAGCAGTTGTTGGTGACTAAAGAAGAGGTTCCCTTTGAGCAGCAGGACTGGAGCTCCAGTCTGGACCAGGAGGACCCAGACCCCCCACACATTAAAGAAGAACAGGAAGAGCTCTGGACCAGTCAGCAAGGAGAGAAGCATCGAGGCCTGGAGGAGGTTGGTATCAAGTTCCCGTTGACTGTTGTCCCTGTAAAGAGTGAAGAAGATGAAGATAACGATGAAGAGAAACCTCAGTCCTCAGGACTGGTTTCAGCTGCAGCCAGAGGCTCAATTGAACAGATGGAAACAGAAGCTGATGAAGAGGACTGTGGGGGACCAGAACCAGCCACGAACTCAGCTTCACATTTACAAACTGATGACAAGACTGGAGACTCTTCTGAACCTGAGACTGATGACAGTGCTGATTGGCAGGAGACCAGAGAACCTCGGTCAGTTTTAAAGGCTTTGAAAAATGATCCCGACAGTGAATTTAGATGTAGAACTGGTAAGAAACCATTTAACTGCTCTCAGTGTTGGAAACAATTCAGCATCCGTGGAAATCTAAAGAATCACATGAGAACTCATACAGGAGAAAAACCTTTCAGCTGCTCAGTGTGTGGTAAACGTTTCACTGAAAATGGACATCTGAAGAGACACATGAGAACTCATACAGGAGAAAAACCTTTCAGCTGCTCAGTGTGTGGTAAACGTTTCACTGTAAATGGACATCTGAAGAGACACATGATGACTCATACAGGAGAAAAACCTTTCCGCTGCTCAGTGTGTGGTAAACGTTTCACTGATAATGGAGATCTGAAGAAACACATGACAACTCATACAGGAGAAAAACCTTTCAGCTGCTCAGTGTGTGGTAAAGGCTTCAATAGCACGTACGATTTAAAGATACACATGATGAATCATACGGGAGAAAAACCTTTCAGCTGCTCCATGTGTGGTAAAGGTTTCACTGAAAATAGTACTCTGAAGAGACACATGAGAACTCACACAGGAGAAAAACCTTTCAGCTGCTCAGTGTGTGGTAAAGGTTTCACTCTAAGTGGACATCTGAAGAGACACATGATGACTCATGCAGGAGAAAAACCTTTCAGCTGCTCAGTGTGAGGTAAAGGTTTCAATGTGAATGGAAATCTGAAGAGACACATGGTGACTCATACAGGAGAAAAAACCTTTCAGTTACAAAAGAGTCCGGGCACTCGCTTTTTGACAAATGGAGCAATGATGTGAAGTTTGCACTGTGCTATCTAGATTTGCAGGAGAACAATATGGAAGTGACAGGTTTCACTCAATAACATTTTATTGATTGTGTCATAACACAACAGAAGTTATCTGTGGACACTTAACACAGAGCACGACTATAACACCCTCTGTCATTTTCTACCTTGTCGCGGGGGGGCTGGGGCCAATCCCAGCTGTCATTGGGCGAAGGACGCCAGTCCATTGCAGGGCCAACATGTAGAGACAAACAACCATTCATGCTCACATTCACACCTACGGGCAATTTAGAGTCATCAATTAACCTTTCCACCGTGCAGCAACACACTCATGATGGTGGTTAATATACAGGTAAACCAGGCTGGATTCCTAAAATGTGAGGCCAGTATTTTTGACTGATTCCTACTTTTTCTATGTATTTTTATCATTAGTTTTCATGATATATTTAATTTTTTGATTTCTTAAATATTCTGATGTTTGTATTTGTGCTATTATATGATCACATAATCGGTGTCTGGTAGAAATGCATACTTATGCTTTTTGGATCTCTGTGAACACGGTCCTGTCAATGTATTGTAAGTGTACATCTGCATTGATGCAAATATAGTGGATGTATGTCAGGTCTGTGTCTGCATCATTACAGCGCAACTTAAATATTTAATGTTGTTTTGTTTACGTTTCTTATG
Source organism: Chelidonichthys spinosus (assembly GCA_029853015.1). NCBI lineage: Eukaryota > Metazoa > Chordata > Actinopteri > Perciformes > Triglidae > Chelidonichthys > Chelidonichthys spinosus. Next base: position 2,130,949 of record CM056836.1, on the reverse strand, counting down.
GAAATGATCTTGCTGTCCATCACCTCTTCTGATACACAGAAATAAATCCAGAGAAATAATCCTTTGAGTCGTCTCTTTCCACGCCCTATCGTTAAATACAGGAAATATATTTGATCTCATCTATAAGATATCTGCAGTAAATCTTAACTATAACCTTGAAGGCTTCTGATAAATACTATAGACACTGAGTCTCAGGGAAGTTAAATTGAGAAATAATCCATGAGATATGGTGTTATTAATTTCTGTCTCAGTGACGTATACGACGAATCGGATTGATAGCTTGTTTATTATTTTCTTTATTATTAGAATGAGGGAATAGTAATCAGAATCATCAGCTGCATGGTGGTTCAGGTTCTTCTGTGTGGAGGTTTTCCTCCAGTTGGTGGCGGTGATGCACCACAACGTTGTTTGCCATCCGCCATAGAAATGACCAAACAAAGAAGAAGAAATCGCGGCGTACCCGGATGTTCTCTTTTCAACAATGGCGCCTGGTTTCAGTAGAAGAGTTCCTTCGTGGTGTTGAGATAGTCTCTGTTAGCTTCACCAGTACTGATCCATCAGAGTCTCTGTGTGTCTGGATAAACCTGTCTGGATGGACTTTGTACTCTTCACCTTTTATTCTGAATGTTTTAACTCTCAATCATCTCCCGAGAGCCTACGAAGCTAAGCTAGTTAGCTTAGCATGCTAGCTGGAAATAGATGTTGACGGAGTTTGTGTGGAGTAAGACCGTCTCTCTCGTCGCGGGAAAATGAGTAAAGTCCAAGTGATGAGAGCTTTGGTGGAGCAGCGACTAAGTGCGGCCGCTGAAGAGATATTTGGGCTGTTTGAAAGAACGGTAGCAGAATACGAGGAGGAACTTTCTCGTTCTAAAGAGGAGAAGGAGCGACAGCGGAAGCTACTGGACGCTGTTTTCCTGCCTGAAGTCCGGTTACACAGAGCAGGTTGGTGCTTACATTTTATACGTTAGGTATGGCAGTGTTCTAATATGAGTTACGATAACGTGTGACGGGAGGTAACATGTAACACGCATAGGACCAACACGTTTACTTCTGCATCCGTATTACAGTTGTTCACATTTGCTGAAAGACTAAATCCTAATCTCTGAACCTAAAGGTCGGTGGCCTAAACGCATGTTTTTAAATGAAGCTAAACACATTCTCACTTACAAAAACACATGTTTCTCTGTGATGTACTTTTGATGCATTATGCTGACCACAGGCTGCACAAGTTAAACACAATTACAGTCAGTATGTGATGGTTTGATTTATCCAGAAGAATCAGAGGTTTTGTGAATGTAGTTTGAAAACTGGGTTTTGTGTTTACAGTTTAGATGAAAGGTTGGAAGGTTTCAAGTTATTAAGAATTATGAAAAACTGTAACAAATGTATTCATCTCAAGCTACTGATGACTGCATTACTGCTGGTGCATTTTATTTTTGCAGTTTGTGTCTGTCTGCCTGTTTTGTTTCAGAAAAAAAAACAGTGTACTGGTGACTGATTGTTCAGCTGTTTGAAACGTCTCTATATTCTGTATTTGTGTTTACTGTTTTCCTGCAGACGTCCAGCAGTTGTTGGTGACTAAAGAAGAGGTTCCCTTTGAGCAGCAGGACTGGAGCTCCAGTCTAGACCAGGAGGACCCAGACCCCCCACACATTAAAGAAGAACAGGAAGAGCTCTGGACCAGTCAGCAAGGAGAGAAGCATCGAGGCCTGGAGGAGGTTGGTATCAAGTTCCCGTTGACTGTTGTCCCTGTAAAGAGTGAAGAAGATGAAGATAACGATGAAGAGAAACCTCAGTCCTCAGGACTGGTTTCAGCTGCAGCCAGAGGCTCAATTGAACAGATGGAAACAGAAGCTGATGAAGAGGACTGTGGGGGACCAGAACCAGCCACGAACTCAGCTTCACATTTACAAACTGATGACAAGACTGGAGACTCTTCTGAACCTGAGACTGATGACAGTGCTGATTGGCAGGAGACCAGAGAACCTCGGTCAGTTTTAAAGGCTTTGAAAAATGATCCCGACAGTGAATTTAGATGTAGAACTGGTAAGAAACCATTTAACTGCTCTCAGTGTTGGAAACAATTCAGCATCCGTGGAAATCTAAAGAATCACATGAGAACTCATACAGGAGAAAAACCTTTCAGCTGCTCAGTGTGTGGTAAACGTTTCACTGAAAATGGACATCTGAAGAGACACATGAGAACTCATACAGGAGAAAAACCTTTCAGCTGCTCAGTGTGTGGTAAAGGCTTCAATAGCACGTACGATTTAAAGATACACATGATGAATCATACAGGAGAAAAACCTTTCAGCTGCTCCATGTGTGGTAAAGGTTTCACTGAAAATAGTACTCTGAAGAGACACATGAGAACTCACACAGGAGAAAAACCTTTCAGCTGCTCAGTGTGTGGTAAAGGTTTCACTCTAAGTGGACATCTGAAGAGACACATGATAACTCATGCAGGAGAAAAACCTTTCAGCTGCTCAGTGTGAGGTAAAGGTTTCAATGTGAATGGAAATCTGAAGAGACACATGGTGACTCATACAGGAGAAAAAACCTTTCAGTTACAAAAGAGTCCGGGCACTCGCTTTTTGACAAATGGAGCAATGATGTGAAGTTTGCACTGTGCTATCTAGATTTGCAGGAGAACAATATGGAAGTGACAGGTTTCACTCAATAACATTTTATTGATTGTGTCATAACACAACAGAAGTTATCTGTGGACACTTAACACAGAGCACGACTATAACACCCTCTGTCATTTTCTACCTTGTCGCGGGGGGGCTGGGGCCAATCCCAGCTGTCATTGGGCGAAGGACGCCAGTCCATTGCAGGGCCAACATGTAGAGACAAACAACCATTCATGCTCACATTCACACCTACGGGCAATTTAGAGTCATCAATTAACCTTTCCACCGTGCAGCAACACACTCATGATGGTGGTTAATATACAGGTAAACCAGGCTGGATTCCTAAAATGTGAGGCCAGTATTTTTGACTGATTCCTACTTTTTCTATGTATTTTTATCATTAGTTTTCATGATATATTTAATTTTTTGATTTCTTAAATATTCTGATGTTTGTATTTGTGCTATTATATGATCACATAATCGGTGTCTGGTAGAAATGCATACTTATGCTTTTTGGATCTCTGTGAACACGGTCCTGTCAATGTATTGTAAGTGTGCATCTGCATTGATGCAAATATAGTGGATGTATGTCAGGTCTGTGTCTGCATCATTACAGCGCAACTTAAATATTTAATGTTGTTTTGTTTACGTTTCTTATGGAAATGATCTTGCTGTGCATCACCTCTTCTGATACACAGAAATAAATCCAGAGAAATAATCCTTTGAGTCGTCTCTTTCCACGCCCTATCGTTAAATACAGGAAATATATTTGATCTCATCTATAAGATATCTGCAGTAAATCTTAACTATAACCTTGAAGGCTTCTGATAAATACTATAGACACTGAGTCTCAGGGAAGTTAAATTGAGAAATAATCCATGAGATATGGTGTTATTAATTTCTGTCTCAGTGACGTATACGACGAATCGGATTGATAGCTTGTTTATTATTTTCTTTATTATTAGAATGAGGGAATAGTAATCAGAATCATCAGCTGCATGGTGGTTCAGGTTCTTCTGTGTGGAGGTTTTCCTCCAGTTGGTGGCGGTGATGCACCACAACGTTGTTTGCCATCCGCCATAGAAATGACCAAACAAAGAAGAAGAAATCGCCGCGCACCCGGATGTTCTCTTTTCAACAATGGCGCCTGGTTTCAGTAGAAGAGTTCCTTTGTGGTGTTGAGAAAGTGTCTGTTAGCTTCACCAGTACTGATCCATCAGAGTCTCTGTGTGTCTGGATAAACATGTCTGGATGGACTTTGTACTCTTCACCTTTTATTCTGAAAGTTTTAACTCTGAATCATCTCCCGAGAGCCTACGAAGCTAAGCTAGTTAGCTTAGCATGCTAGTTGGAAACAGATTTTGACGGAGTTTGTGTGGAGTAAAAACGTCTCTCTCGTCGCGGGAAAATGAGTAAATTCCAAGTGATGAGAGCTTTGGTGGAGCAGCGACTAAGTGCGGCTGTTGAAGAGATATTTGGGCTGTTTGAAAGAACGGTAGCAGAATACGAGGAGGAACTTTCTCGTTCTAAAGAGGAGAACGAGCGACAGCGGAAGCTACTGGACGCTGTTTTCCTGCCTGAAGTCCGGTTACACAGAGCAGGTTGGTGCTTACTTTTTATACGTTAGGTATGGCAGTGTTCTAATATGGGTTGCGTTAACGTGTGACGGGAGGCAAGGGCGTAAGTTTGAACATTGGGGGGGTTGAGATTTCCGCCTGTGAAGCAGGTGTGTATATGTGTATATATATATACATATACATACATACATACACACACAGCACACACAGGGCCTGAAGTTAAATTGCTTTGGGCCACCAGCCACTGTGGCAGGTTGGGTTTAACAGCCCAAATAGTTTGTGCCTAAAATAAAGGTGACCGACTCAGAAAATGCATAAGAATGGTTCTTGAATTTGTACAGAATACACATTTAAGCGTGTGCAAGTGTTCTTTTTAGGACTTTTGGTCCTTAATTGCCTCTAACTTTAAGTATTTTGTCCCAATTACAAATGGGTTTGTAGTGTTTCCCACACGAGAACATTTTGAATAATGTCATTTTATCCAATTGGTGAATTCTGAGGAACAAAACTTATGACATGATCAAATTAACTGACCAATTTCTTACAAACATTTGCCTTGTAACTGCATACAAATGTTCAGTAACATGATTTGAGCGGGAGGGGGCACAGACATATGGGGTCAGTTCATGTCTCATTAAGTCAGTGAATACTTCAGAGAATGTTTCACAAATAAACGTATAATGATAAAATAATAAAACAAGCATTTACTTTAACAGCATAAATTGAAACAATACAACAATATAAAAGCAAAATGTGCAAATTAGAAACCCAAAAAATAACCTTCTGTCAAATTGATCATGTCCTTAAAAATGGACACGTCTGCACTTCTTTACTGCAAATGCGTCAATGGTCTCATCAAATGGTATCTGTCTTGATACCTCCCGATTAATGCTCATTAACGCGAGTCCATTGAGACGCTCTTGACCCATTGTAGACCTCAGGTAGGTTTTAATCAGCTTCAATCTGGAGAAGCTCCTCTCTGCAGCAGCAACTGTCACTGGAATAGTGACAGCGATTCTGAGGGCCACCCACATATTTGGATACATTTCCTCCAATTTCTTCTTCTGTAAGAAAGCCAGAAGTTCCAGGGTGGTCATGTTGGCTTTTGGCAAATGTGGGAAACTCTGCATCTCCAGTGCAAGTTCCTTCCCATCCAGGTCTGACTGTCCACCATAGCTCAGAGTGTTGCTGAGTGTTTCACACTGCTTTGTCAGCTCTTCATTGGTCAGGTCAGGGAAGTTGATGAGGACTCCAAAGTTTCCCTGTACTTCATCTAAGGTCTGGAACCTTTCCTGCAGTGATGCAATCGAAACATCCACAACCACATTGAAAAATGAAATTTCCAGTTTCCTTAGTGCATCGCTCACTTGGTCATCAGGAGACTCATAGGAGAACTGTCTCTTGGTTGTTCTCAGCCTCTTCTGCTTAAGAACAACTTCCACATTCATTGCCTCACAGATATCTTTGGCAGATGTTTGGGCAGAAGCAAATCCAGTTCCTCTGTAGCTGACCAGAGCGGCTTCTGTTTTCTTCAGGAGATCAACTGCAACATCCAACTGCATTGATTGTGATTGCAACACTTTGCTGACATGTTTGATTTTGGTCAGGATATCATACCATACCACAGTGCAGATTGAGAAGCGGTACGATCCAATCTCTTCAGCCAAAGATTGTGCCTCAATCTTCACGGCTGCATCTGTGGCTTTGTCCCTCACCTCTAAAAGTGCAGCTCTGACCTCTGCAGCCTGGTACCTTACAGCCTCTACACTGTTGACTCGACTCTCCCATCTGGTTTCTGACCAGGATTTCAGTGTTTTGTTGACATGTCTTTCTAAGATGGTCCATCTCTGAGTGGAGGCGGAGAACAGTGTGAAAAGCTTCTGCAGGTAGCCAAAGTAGCAAGTGGCATCTGCAGAGCTTTTTGCTGAATCAGCTACCACCAGGTTCAATGTATGTGCTCCGCATGGCACAAATAAAGCTCTTGGATTTAGTTGCAGAAGTCTCGCTTGGACTCCCTTTCTCTTTCCTCTCATATTTGCCCCATTATCATAAGACTGCCCTCTACAGTCTTCAAAAGGGATGTTCAGCTCTTCTAGTCTGTCGAGAATGAGTTTTGCCAGGCTTTCTCCAGTTGCCTCCTCCACCTCAAGGAACCCCATAAAATGTTCTTTTATTTCAAGTGTGTCCTCCATTGCAACATGTCGAATTATGACTGATAGCTGCTCTTTATGGCTTAAATCAGGGGTGCAATCCAAAATAATCGAAAAGTATTTTGATTTTTTTATTTGATTGACTATGTACTCCACAATCTTGCCACCGATACAATCTATTAGTTCATTTTGAATATGTTTTCCTAAATAGGATGTATGGATGGCTCCGCGTTCCACCAATGCAACATGCTGCTTAAGGACAGGGTCAAAGTTGGCCATGAGCTCTACCTCCTTTAGAAAATTGCCATTGTCTGGCTGGTAAAGTGCATCTTTGCTCCCTCTAAGGCCAATATTTCGCTCTGCCAATGACTGAATAATGGCCACGAACCTGGTCAGGACGTCACGCCACCTCCTCCTTTCAGCCTCTACGAGTGCCATTTCTATTTTATCTATTGTTTGGCCTTTCTCAAGTCGAGTCTCGAGTTCTTTCCATGATGCCATGTGCTTTAAGTGTTCTGGACTGTTCTCATGGGTTTTGAGTTGGTCACTGCAATTTTTCCAGTCATTAAATCCAGCACTGATTAGTTTGTATGATTTTTGAGAGAATAGCTTGCAGCAGAAGCAGTAAAGACTATTTTTTTCTTGGAATATACCAACCAGCTTCTCTTGATTTTCTCTCCATTCACTAATTGCCGGTAAAAATGGTGGTGATGACAACTTCTCCCATCATCCCTTTTTGGAAAGGTAAAATCTGGCTTCACCTGATATGGCCCTGAGATTACGAGCTCCGTCCTCACCTCATCAGACAGGGCTGGCCAGTCAGCAGGATCTGTAGGTGCTGCTCGTACCTCAGTGGGGGGGGGAGATGCGTCTTCTGTTGGGGCTTGTGGAGCTGCATGTTCTGTGTAAATTGAGGAGGTAGATGTGCCTGCTCGTGGGGTTGGAGAAGCTGCACGCTGTCTTTCATTTGTGGAGGTAGATGTGCCTGCTCTTGAGGTTGGAGAAGCTTCACGCTGTCTTTCATTTGGGGAGGTAGATGTGCCTGCTGTTGGGGCTGGAGTTGCTGCAGCTGTAAGCATAGTATAGTCATACTGTTACACCACTGCATTCAGTCCTTTGTCATTTCTTTTTGCATAACTTGAATTGACCTAACTTAATTAGCAACAAGGTGTAACTAACATTCAACAACAGCAATAATAATAATAATAATAACATAGCAGTGTATTTTGAATCACACAGAGTTGAGAAATCATTGGCTCAAGGTACTTACATGTTTCAGTGAGTGGTGTGGATGAGCCATCATCAGATGTTTCAGCTGGAGGAGCTTCACACTGTGTTTCAGCGGATGAGGTGCTGGATGTTGGGGATGTTGGAGCTGGAGGTGAAGCTGTAAACAAAGAAGATTCATACTAGTAATGCTAGTGCACATAAACACAACAAATACAATTTATAAAATTTGACTAAATGGCATATGTAATAGCAAGGTGTAGCTGTAAACCATAACAACTTATCAATCACACTAAGACCACAAATAATTGGCTTAAGTTACTTACATGCTCCAGACAGTGGTGTGGAGGTCCCTTCTCCAGGAGTTGGCGGCCTTAAAAATTTGCTGAGTGTATCTGTACAAAAACACAGGTAGTTATTGGCCTAGCAAAAGGATGTATAGCACAGTACAAACAATTTCAATCGTTTTTTATTTTTTTTTATTGATAGCTGTGTAGCCATGTCATCTCTGATATAATGGTGCAGCCTGCTACTAACTACTAAGCCCAAACGTGAGGGTTGAGCATTCATCTCATTCTGTATGGTCCTACCAATAGCTCACCATAGCATCATGGTGTTATTAATTTCTGTCTCAGTGACGTATACGACGAATCGGATTGATAGCTTGTTTATTATTTTCTTTATTATTAGAATGAGGGAATAGTAATCAGAATCATCAGCTGCATGGTGGTTCAGGTTCTTCTGTGTGGAGGTTTTCCTCCAGTTGGTGGCGGTGATGCACCACAACGTTGTTTGCCATCCGCCATAGAAATGACCAAACAAAGAAGAAGAAATCGCCGCGCACCCGGATGTTCTCTTTTCAACAATGGCGCCTGGTTTCAGTAGAAGAGTTCCTTTGTGGTGTTGAGAAAGTGTCTGTTAGCTTCACCAGTACTGATCCATCAGAGTCTCTGTGTGTCTGGATAAACATGTCTGGATGGACTTTGTACTCTTCACCTTTTATTCTGAAAGTTTTAACTCTGAATCATCTCCCGAGAGCCTACGAAGCTAAGCTAGTTAGCTTAGCATGCTAGTTGGAAACAGATTTTGACGGAGTTTGTGTGGAGTAAAAACGTCTCTCTCGTCGCGGGAAAATGAGTAAATTCCAAGTGATGAGAGCTTTGGTGGAGCAGCGACTAAGTGCGGCTGTTGAAGAGATATTTGGGCTGTTTGAAAGAACGGTAGCAGAATACGAGGAGGAACTTTCTCGTTCTAAAGAGGAGAACGAGCGACAGCGGAAGCTACTGGACGCTGTTTTCCTGCCTGAAGTCCGGTTACACAGAGCAGGTTGGTGCTTACTTTTTATACGTTAGGTATGGCAGTGTTCTAATATGGGTTGCGTTAACGTGTGACGGGAGGCAAGGGCGTAAGTTTGAACATTGGGGGGGTTGAGATTTCCGCCTGTGAAGCAGGTGTGTATATGTGTATATATATATACATATACATACATACATACACACACACACACACAGGGCCTGAAGTTAAATTCTTTGGCCACCAGCCACTGTGGCAGGTTGGGTTTAACAGCCCAAATAGTTTGTGCCTAAAATAAAGGTGACCGACTCAGAAAATGCATAAGAATGGTTCTTGAATTTGTACAGAATACACATTTAAGCGTGTGCAAGTGTTCTTTTTAGGACTTTTGGTCCTTAATTGCCTCTAACTTTAAGTATTTTGTCCCAATTACAAATGGGTTTGTAGTGTTTCCCACACGAGAACATTTTGAATAATGTCATTTTAATGCATCAATTTGGTGAATTCTGAGGAACAAAATATGACATATCAATTACTGACCAATTTCTTACAAACTGCTTGTACTGATACAAATGTTCAGTAACATGATTTGAGCGGGAGGGGGCACAGACATATGGGGTCAGTTCATTCTCATTAATAATGAATACACAGAGAAGGTTTCACAAATATATTTTGTGATTTATATATAAATGACTCTTCTCACAAATACATTTCGTTTTAAATAAATGTAACATAAATTTATAAATATATGAATTAAAAAAATATTTGCAATTTTCTTTAAAAATGTATTTGTATGTTGTTACATTTATATACAAACTGTTTAACCGTAATTTACAAGATGCTTTTCATTTGTGAACTTGTTTGCATTTATTCGTGGATTTTTGAGACTCTCCTGATGTGGCTGGATTCACATATGCTTTTTTTTCAACAAGGAACTCTCTGTAGCCAATCAGATGCCTCCCTCGTTTTCAGCCAATCATATGACTGCATTCCCACGAGGGGTACCTGACCATGACCAGAGCACAGCTTTTTCTCTGCGCATTTTGCTTTGCTTTTTGGTAAAAGAAAAAAGAACAGCCTCAACATAGCGTCTGGTCATGGCAATCCCGATTCAAGTGTAAGTGAAACTTTACTAATTAAGCTAGTTACCCTCTTGTCTTCAGTCGTGAAATGTTTTTGGACCATCAATTCATCGTCTTGCTAAGTTAGTTCGTTCGAGAATTATTTGGAAAATTCTTATTGTAGCCTGTTGTACCTCCATAAGCTAGCACTAGCTAGCATTGCTTATGTCTTAGTTTCCTCATGCTTATTGTGTTCTTCCGCAACTACCTCTTAATATGAAATAAACATGAGTGAAAATAACTTGGCTGTGTGACAGGATCTATCGCCTCAAGCCGAGGTAGCAGCACAGGCTTTTATGCAATTGTTAGCAAGGGAGCTGTCCGCGCCTGCTGCTTCTACCTCCTCGTACATAGAAAACCAACCACCAGTCAGGGCAGTGAGCACACCAGTCAGGGCTGGAGACAGTGCCCATTCTGTGACCAATAATGATAGGGTGAGGCAGGCCATGAGAAGGTGAAGACATTAATCTATTATCTCTATATTTCACAGTTCAGTAGTTCATGTTTTGTGTCCTGTTGATGTTTGTGCTTCTGATATTTGAAAATCTGGCAAAAAACACCATCAACTGGAGCCATACATTTTTATTATGGACCAGTAATGTTAGATTCATACTGGTTTTCATCACAAATGTTTTTGTTATTTTCCACATCAGGCAATTTCCAAGTATGTTTGGTGAGCAGCCAAGAGGGGAAAATGATTCACTTCTCCTGCTCCTGCCCCCTGCATGATTAAAAGGACAGATTTTAATATATACGTCCTTTCGGGGCCCAGCCAGTTCACTCCAAAGGGCTCTGAAGAGCTAGAACATGCTCAGGCTGGCCTGGGAAACAGGATGCTCAGTTTACCGGACAACAGTGAGGTAATTGTATATACAACATTGTAGATTGCTCAATGATTAAACATGTAATAACTTTCTATATTGTGAATCTTATTTCACTTTGTTTTAAAGATTGTTGCTCTTCTTGAGGGGGAATTTCCCAGACTTAAAACCCTAAAAGGAGGCTGGATGTTCTATAAGGCTACAGGTAAAAATGTTCTCAATATCCAATGATGGGGAAAATATGGCATTAAATGTTTTTCACATTCAAAGCCCCAGGGATGTGTTAGGTGCCATCCTACTTTGAAATACCATTAATATCACTCCAAGTGGTAAACAACATATTCAAGTTTTCCTGAAATGAATTTATGCATATTAACAAGGTTTTAAAGGACACTTGTGTTGTTCATCTTTACATTTCAAAATAGGTGGTAGCGGACTTCGTAAATTGAGTACCATTCCAACCGAGTCCGAGGGGTACTCCACCAGGTTGCTTCAATCCAGTTCCAACAATGGGAAGAATATGGTGTTCATAGTTCCCCTACAGGAGCAGCTCTCAATTGAACCCCTCCCCTATGACTCGCCTGAGTTTGCGAAGATGCAGCTGAAGAGATGCCAGTTCTGATGAAAATAATCAGTACACAATTTGGGGAAGTGGAGTTGTAAATCTATGTACGATGTAATATTTTGGCAAGTTGCATATGGTCAAATTTCATGTACATTAAATGTTCTCTTCCATAGCGTCACCAGAGGTGCTGCGTGACCTCATGAGGTTCTGGGTTGGCTGGGAGCTGCCAGCAAAAAAACTATTTGTTGACGTTGCAACCTGGACCTACCCGAAGGCTTTCACCTGCTTCTACAAATTGGAACCTTCCCGGCCACTACCAGACCTACCCGATCTTTCACCATGAAATGATGATGGCCATCAGTTCCGGATTTGGGGCCCTAGTTTCGTGGCGCAGCGCAGGGCGGCGCAGGGTGGCGGAGCCGGCGCAATGCAAGTTTCGACCCGCACAGCCTTGTGCACGGTCAGTTTGGCAGTTTGGTGGATCGCCTGCGCCAAGATGGGTGTGTTGGCGCAGCAGATTCAGCTTGGCGTAGCGGAAGTTTCGTGGCAAAAAGCCTCGCCGAGACTGCGCTGAAAGCTCGCCAGCTTCAACCTGGTCTACTTTCAGCGCAAGGCGTAAATAAAGTCCATTCATTCAATGCGAATCACAGCTGGCGCAGTGGAAGTTTGGCTGATGGCGCGCAGTGCGCACACGTCACCGGGACCTCACAGGCAGGTTTCCACAGTTCCAGGCACATTTAAATGCAATACATAATCACAACAAACACTATTTAATGCAACTAGTGCATACACGTCACCGAGACCTCACAGGCAGGTTTCCACAGTTCCAGGCACATTTAAATGCAATACATAATCACAACAAACACTATTTAATGCAACTAATTGAATCAACACGTGAATTTATATCTATATAGATTGTCCCGTCACATCTGACGTCAGATCAAAGGCGGATGGCACGCGTAATGGAAACTCAGCCTCTCGGACCAAAACATCTCCCTCTCTCTCTCCTGTTTTTTAAAATATGGGCATTGTTATTATTATGATACGCGCGCACAGCGCGTGATGCGCATGGTTGGAGCGGCGGCGGTGCTTGTGTCATCGGGTTGTCAAGTGACGGATCTTGCACTGAACCTCCCCTAACGCATTAAAGGAGAGGAGAGGAGCTCATTTGATTGGTGAAGATCTGAATCGGCTGTACTAATCCCAGTCCACGCCTCGTCTCCTCCTCGTCTCCCACTCACGCCTTCTTCTCCTCCCTCTTTCCCACTTGCGCCGGTGGGCGAGACGGGAGGTGTGCCTGCGCGAGCCTGCGCGGTGCACGAAACTTGCAAAGTCCAGGCGGACACACCCCGTCGGCGCGGCGCAGATGCGCTGAAAGCTGACTGCGCCTGGTCTACGAAACTAGGGCCCTTGGTCTTGTGTAGTTTCAAATAAGGTCCCTTTTCATTTTGCAACATTAAATGTTTCATGTTTGTCGAGCTAAAGAGTTCTTGATGTTCTCAAGACTGAAGCAAATGTGGCAAAGAATGCCATTTTGTGCTCACAGAAGTAAAATTCTGGCTTCCTCTTAAACATTTTGAAATGAGGACTAATAGCATTTTGATGTGTACATTGTATTTAATTGTGCCTTTTTTGCATACAATTTGTAATTAAAAGAAAATCAATGTCTTGCTTTACTGTCGTCATTGTAAGGTTAAACAGTGACATTGGACAGTTAAACTTTTTATAAAACTTAGCCCTATAGCAGTGACAGACAGTAGAAATTACACACCAGAGGACACTGCAATAACTGAAAGTTAAGTAAGGTATTCAATCTGAATATATTTAAATAGGACAATTTGAAACTGAGTGTCAAGTTTGGAACGGAATTCCATTAAATTTATCATACTGATTCAGTTACTCCGATACAGTTTTCGTATTCATATATCTATTTAGAGTCAAATTAAAGGGCTGTTTGACCAAGGCAGCATAATACACACAAATGCAACATTATTTTCAATAACAAACTGGACATAAGACAGAGCTCAAGCTGTGGCAGAGAAATCGTAGGACGCCCAGCATGTAATAATTACCTAGCCGCTAACAAGTTCTCAACATATCGTACAGTGTTGAGATATAGGTCCACTCCGAAACATTCAGACTCTTGCAATGGATCAATGCATTATTTCTGGGTCCAAGAGAGGAATGTCCAGTGTAGGGACATTGACACCTGGATGAGGCTAATTTGTGAATCCACTCTCCTCCCATTCAATCTCTGGTATGAGTATACTCTGCAAAGAAAGATTGTGTATAAACATTCAATATCCATTTATCATAGACCCTGTAAACAAGCAGTGTTTATTTTTTAAATGGGTTATAGTTTTCGATGCAATATAGAAAAGGGGATGCAAGAATCTACACATAAAAGGAATGATCTATATATATTTATCTCAGGTTCAGGATCAACAACAGGATTCAGAGACTGGCCCACATGCCACAACTGATTTGGTGTCAGGTTTTGCTCCGTCCTGATGGAATGGTATCCCACGTCTCACTGAAGACATCCAGACTAGCCTGGATGCGTGGCAGAAAAACTTAGTGGCAGCAGAAAATGTGCAGGATGCTGTTGATATCAAGCATGTGTTGATCCTCAAGAGAGTGCAGGATGTAATAAAACACACCTGTAACACTCATGAACACATCACGCCAGAGGCGTTCAATTCTGCGTTTAAAAAAAAAGAAGGAAAAAAAAAACATTTTCAAGTATACTTACGTTGCTTTCAAGAACTGTTCACTTTGCCCCAGCCCAACCAATTGAATCAGTTGCAATGTTTCTTACTATTATTAAATGACGGTTGTTTTTTTGCTTTGAAATGTTGATGAGCATGGCCAGTGGATCTGTGAAAATTCAAATTTTCGTCAAGGAATGGTCTACTTAATAACTGTTAATCGAGTTTCTCAATAGGAGTCATAAAATCAACTTTATCTTGAAGCTTCCAAAATTAGGGTTTACTCACCGTTGATTGTGTACGCTTTTCCCGGCAATGAAGCTGTTACTGTCAGTTCCACGAACTGAGAACAATAATTACGCAGTTCGTGGCGGCGGCAGCTAGCTGTGGCACTTCAGGTGGCACCATGGGGTGCTGCGGCAGCTGTCGCTGTTTGCTGTGGCACCCTCGCTATTTGCTGTGGCACTTCCGGTGGCACCTTGGGGTGCCGCAGCAGCTGTCGCTGTTTACATCCGGTGGCATCTTCAGGTGCCACGGCACCTGAGGCTGTTTGAGGCACTTGCCACTGACCTGCAACGGCAACCACAGTTTTTTGAAGCAACTGCCACAGGATGAAGTGACTGTGGGGCTGTTAATTTAATAAAAAAAAATAATGATAATAAAAAGTGATTTAAACATAAAGACTTGGCACATAAGAATGTAGCACAATCAGAGCAGTAAATATTGTTAGAATTTGTGAATGCCAAAATCAGCAGGTACATGGCCCTAATAATCAAAAAACCTAGGGTTGAGATTTGTGTGTGTGTGTGTGTGGATAACTTTTTTCCCTGTTTGTTCTGTCAGTCTCAACAGCACAGTAAAGAAGACACTATTTAGCTTTTTTTGTTCACTCTTTTTATTAATGTTGTTTTAAGCCTCTTCCTCTGTTTCCTCAAATCATAAATTTTGCACAGAATTTCTTGAAGTCCTCTCTTTTTTCGAAGCAAAAGTGAAGAATTCAGAGAATCCTCGTCCCCATTCTTGCAGTGAACTGAGGATCTCCGCTCTTTCCACTTTGTCCATCGAAAGGACAGCAGGAAGTTTGAGTCGGCCTTGGAAATTTTCTTTGCTGCACCAGTCAGCTTCATTCACGCAATCCCTCAAAAGAATATTTTCCTGCAGAAAACAAAAAAAATCAGTGTGGTCAAAGTATATAGTAGGCTACATATTTGTGTTGTTCTCAAATACCTCAAATTATCGAGCATTTGCAGTGCATAATTTTAAACTGAATACCGGTTTAATCAGCATTTGTGTAATTCAAGACTTTACAGGTGTGAAATTCTGTATTTCAAACATCTACTTCAGTCACCTCCCAGATTTAGCTTGCATATGAAATACCTAATCTGCCAACATGTACAGGTGTCTATCTAAAGGCGGGCCCACACCGCACCATAATCGGCGTCTGTGACAGAGTCAGCGTCCGTGACATGAGTCTGCTTGGTGTGGTCGCTCGAATCGGCCCACGTCGGCGTTCATTTCAGCCGATTAAAATGTGTAATCCGCCATTCGAGTCTGTCACTCTTTTACCATTCTGATTGGTGGAGGCTAGCAGCTTGACTAGCGAATCAGTGAAGCCCGGAAGTGACAATGGTAAACATACCAGATAACCAGTGGAATCGAAGAAGGTGGTCTAGAGATAACCGCCTACTTCCGGTTTTCGTGTTTTTTGGCCCGCAATACAGATTAGCGCCGCCTGTTGTTTTGGAGACATTACATCTCGCGCAAGCGCAGAACGCATGGCGTCGGCTGTAGTTCCATAGGTGTGAACCGCCCATGTCGTTGTTCGAGTCGGCCATGTTAAGTAGCCCGACGTCATTTACCGACGCGAATCGGGCAGTCAGTCCAGTGTGGACCCGCCTTAAGCTTCAAGGTTGATAATGTCAAACTAATGTTGTTGTGAATGTTATGTACAACTTCCGCAATCAGTTGTCGCTGTTGAGCAAGTGAAGTGGGCTCTGCCCACTGAACAGTTGTGATGGCAAAGCCGTAAAACCAGAACAACTTTGTTGTTGCTGTGTATTGCATTTAATAGTAAGAAGCAATTTAGTTCTTTCAGCAATCCAGTTTTCTGGTGGATCAGAGCAACTTCACATATACACTCAACAAAAATATAAAGGCAACACTTGTGTTTTTGCTCCCATTTTTCATGAGATGGACTTAAAGATCTAGAATTCATTCCAGATAACCAATATTACCATTTCTCTCAAACTTTGTTCACAAATCTGTCTAAATGTGTGATAGTGAGCACTTCTGCTTTGCTGAGATAATCCATCCCACCTCACAGGTGTGCCACATCAAGATGCTGATCTGACATCATGATTAGTGCACAGGTGTACCTTATACTGCCCACAATAAAAGGCCACTCTGAAATGTGCAGTTTTGTCTCACAGCAAAATGCCACAAGCATTGAGGGGGCGTGCAATTGGCATGCTGACAGCAGGAATGTCAACCAGATCTGTTGCTCGTGCATTGAATGTTCATTTCTCCACTATAAGTCGTCTCCAAAGGCGTTTCAGAGAATATGGCAGTACATCCAACCGGCCTCACAACCGCAGACCATGTGTAACCACACCAGCCCAGGACCTCCACATCCAGCAGGTTCACCTCCAAGATCGTCTGAGACCAGCCACTCAGACAGCTGCTGAAACAATTGGTTTGCATAACCAAACAATTTCTGCACAAACTGTCAGAAACCGTCTCAGGGAAGCTCGACTGCATGCTCGTCATCCTCATCGGGGTCTTGACCTGACTCCAGCTCGTCGCTGTAACAGACTTGAGTGGGCAAATGCTCACATTCAATGGCGTCTGGCACGTTGGAGAGGTGTTCTCTTCACGGATGAATCTCGGTTTACATTGTTCAGTGCAGATGGCAGACAGCGTGTGTGGCGTCGTGTGGGTGAGCGCTTTGCTGATGTCAATGTTGTGGATCGAGTGGCCCATGGTGGTGGTGGGGTTATGGTATGGGCAGGCATCTGTTATGGACGAAGAACACAGGTGCATTTTATTGATGGCATTTTGAATGCACAGAGATACCGTGATGAGATCCTGAGGCCCATTGTTGTGCCATACATCCATGAACATCACCTCATGTTTCAGCAAGATAATGCACGGCCCCATGTTGCAAGGTTCTGTACACAATTCTTGGAAGCTGAAAATGTCACAGTTCTTGCATGGCCAGCATACCCGCCGGACATGTCACCCATTGAGCATGTTTGGGATGTGCTTGACCGTCGTATACGACAGCGTGTACCAGTTCCCACTAATATCCAGCAACTTCGTGTGGAGTTGACCAACATTCCACAGGCCACAATTGACAATCTGATAAACTCTATGCGAAGAAGATATGTTGCACTGCATGAGGTAAATGGTGGTCACACCAGATACTGACTGGTTCTGAGTCCCCAGACCCCCAATAAGAAAATGCACATTTCAGGGTGGCCTTCTATTGTGGGCAGTATAAGGTACACCTGTGCACTAATCATGATGTCAGATCAGCATCTTGATGTGGCACACCTGTGAGGTGGGATGGATTATCTCAGCAAAGCAGAAGTGCTCACTATCACACATTTAGACAGATTTGTGAACAATCTTTGAGAGAAATGGTAATATTGTGTATCTGGAATGAATTTTAGATCTTTAAGTCCATCTCATGAAAAATGGGAGCAAAAACAAAAGTGTTGCGTTTATATTTTTGAGTGTAGTTAGTTTTTGTTGCTGAGTGCAGAAATTAAGTTACTGTCAGTCAAACTATGTCAAAAATGCCTGTATTTGTCTTCAAGACACTGACACTGCTTTCATATATGAAATATATGTTTCACATGATTAATCTCCAGAGTGTGTGTGTGTGTGTGTGTTAGTGAGTTAGTGAGTGATTGATTGTGTTTAGAAATGTCTTACCTTTTCTGATCTTTCTGTGTCTCCTCCTTTCCTGTGATCTCTGCAGCTCTGGAAAAACAGTAAAAGATCTGAAAATGAATCCATACTACATTCTGCAACTATGTTAACTTGATCTGCAAAACTAATTTATGCCAAGACAGACAGAAAAGATAAAGTAATGCTGTGCATGCACAGCCACAACACAAACCATTACCTTGTCTTGTCCTGGGAAGATGTGCTCTTTAGAAGCAAAGAATCTGCTTGGTATCGGCACATGTTGCTGTTGTTTTGCAACCACTTAATCAAGTTGCCAGGTTTGGAAGATAATTTAAATATTTAAGCTACAAATCAAACAAAAACGTCCAAGCAGAAAGCAGTTATGCTGAAAAAGCATCGTAATTGGATTTTTTTTGTTTCCTTCTACTACTTCCTTCATTATTAAGTACATTTCTGAAAAATAATTAAAACTGCGAGCAGTGATGAACGGGCCCTCGCATGGCACGTAACTCTGTTAGTTCTACGGCCGCCATCCGTGTCGGACCGCCTGGTCTGGCCACCACCACTGCCCGCGTCGTCCCCGGCCATCGCCACGCAGCCGGTCGTCCCTTGCCTGAATCTTCGTGTCGATCACTGTATCAGATGATTAAAGTTGTCGTGCTCGACTGGGGTGCAAAGTTCCACGACACTGTGACCGTATACGAGTGTAAAAACATGACATTTAATGTCGCCAATAGGTGGCGCTCCAATTGTGAGTCAATATTGCAGTGCAGACATTTTCAGGGTGGGCCTCTCATCAAACGTGAGAAGTTTGAAAAAGATTGGACAATGGACACTGAAGTTATAACAGTTTCGAGTGTTGTGAAGCATGAAATTCGTCCGCGTTCGTGGCGTCGTCCCGGTCACACCCTTTGACTTATGTAAGACCTTTTGATGATTTTTAATCATTGAGGCCTCTAGAACAGGCTCATAAAGTTTGGTAGGAATCGGATCAACGGTTTAGGAGGAGTTTGTTAAAATATACTGCATGAAAGAGGTGAAAAATCGCTTAAAATTTCACATTAAATGCAAAATGACTGACTTCCTGTTGGGTTAAGGGCATGGGTCCAAGAGGCTTTTCTGTACATCTCTACATGTTCTATGTACCTACAAATTTTCATGCAGGTACATCAAAGTTAAAGGTGTTCAATATCCTAAAAGGAGCCGTAAAAGTAGAAAAACATAATATTTCCAGGTACCATCAGGTGGCGCTCTGACCTAAGGTCAATATTACAGTGCATACGTACAATGTCAGATTAGACATTGTATCCTGAAGTCACAACAACTTCCTGTACACTGGCCAAAACGCAAGCCCTGGCCACACCCTTTGACTTTAGCAAGACCTATAGATGATTTTGCATCGTTGATGTCTCTAGAACTGTCTCAGAGAGTTTGGCAGGAATCGGATCAACGGTGTATGAGGAGTTCATTAAAATACAAAGTCTACAATGGGAAAAATAGCCTAAAATGGCTGATTAACTGTAGCGCCCCCGAGTGGTCAATTTTAATAAAACTTTCAGAAATGTTCTGGGGGGAGATGTCAACATACCCTGCAAGTTTCAAGAAGATTGGACATTGTATCTTGAAGTTACAACAATTTTCTGTACACTGGCAAAAACGCCACGCACTGGCCACGCCCTTTGACCTATGTAAGACCTTTTGATGACTCTTCATCATTGAAGACTTGAGTACATGATGACCAAGTTTGAGGTGAATCTGATAAAGCTGCAAGGAAGAGTTCACTGAAGTATAAAACTTAAAGGGGCCCTATCATGCTATTTTTCAACTAGTTAATATAAGTTATTGGTGTCTCCAAACCTAGTTTTTGGACTACTCAACTGGAAAAAACAATGTAGGCAAGGCAAGGCAACTTTATTTGTATAGCACATTTCATATACAAGGCAGACTCAAAGTGCTTCACATCATACAACAAAGTGAAGAGAAAAAAATAGAAGAATTAAAAGAAAATTAAAACTGCGAGCAGTGATAACGGGCCCTCGCAAGCCACGTAAGTCGGTTAGTGCTACGACCGCCTGACGTGTCGGACCGCCTGGCCTGGCCACCGCCACGGGGTGGGTCGTCCCCGGGCCACCGCTACGTTGCCAGTTGTCCCCGGCCACCGCCACGGCTGGCGCGGGTCGTCCCTGGCCGCTGCCACGGCTGGCGCCTGTCGTCTCCGGCCACCGCCACGCCACGGGTCGTCCCCGGCCCCCGCCACGGCGCGCGAAGTCGGGCTACTTAACATGGCAGACTCGAACAACGACTTGGGCGGTTCACACCTACGGAACTACAGCCGACGCCATACGTCCCGCGCTTGCGCGAGATGTAATGTCTCCAAAACGACAGGCGGCGCTAATCTGTATTGTGCGCCAAAAAACACGAAAACCGGAAGTAGGCGGTCCTCTCTAGACCACCTTCTTCAATTCTACTGGTTATCTGGTATGTTTACATCGTCACTTCCGGGCTTCACTGATTCGCTAGTCAAGCTGCTAGCCTCCACCAATCAGAATGGTAAAAGAGTCACCGACTTGCATGGCGGATTACACATTTGAATCGGCTGAAATGAATGCCGACGTGGGCCGATTCGAGCGACCACACCAAGCAGACTCATGTCACGGACGCCGACTCTCTCAAAGACGCCGATTTTCAGTCCGGTGTTGACTCGCCTTTACACGTATCAGACGATTTAAGTTGTCTTGCTAGACTGTGGTGCAAAGTTCCACGACACTGGGACCTTATCCCACTGCCTCGTAGGACACAGCAGCGGACAGCTGGGGAGAGGAGAGCTACCAAGAAACCTCCCCAGCAAACAACTGTTCAACTAAAGAACAGGTTTGCTCCACTGCTGCAGGACCATGGATCCCCCTCTGATTGCCTGGATAACCCCCCACCACCACGCAGTAGGGTAAGACCTGCTAACTTAAAGCCACAGAGAAAGCTAACGACAGGGCCTGAAAATCTGATTGTGGGTGACTTTTCTGTAAAAGATATGAAAAGCAGTAATAACATCAAAGTACTCTGCTTTCCGAAGGATACGGTGTCTGATTTGGAAAAAAGAATCCTGGAAATTGTGGCTGCACACCCAACTGTGAAAAATATCATTCTGCACATTGGATTTAATGACATTGAAAAACAACGATCAACAGAGTTGAGAGAGGATTTCAACAAACTCTTTGAAACAGTCAGCTCTGTGAATGCTGAGGTTTTCATCAGTGGCCCTCTGCCCCCGACCGGGAGAGGAGCGGAGACATTCAGTAGACTGTTTTGGCTCAACAAATGGCTCTCAACTGCATCTCTTGCCCGCCCAACGCATTTTATTGACAATTTCCGCCTTTTCTGGGACCGCAGGCATCTTTTTAAGACAAACGGACTTTGCCTAAATAAGCTGGGGGCAAAGCTATTCATCACCAACATGTCTTACTGCCTGCGTCATCCATCTGTCGCCAAGGACAAGAGACGAGAGGAACCAACAAAGAGGGAAGACGAAACACAGATTATCAGAAACGTCGAAGGAGGACTGAATGTGGATCCCTCCCCCACCCCCCCCAAATCTCCATCCAGGTCTTCATCATTCTCCCTCCCTCCAATAAACCTTTCTCTCCCCTCCTCCCCCTTGGAGTTCCAAGAGCTACCCCCACCTACCCCCCGCCCTTCTCAGATTATCAACAACGTCGAAGGAGGACTGAATGTGGATCCCTCCCCCACCCCTCCCAAATCCCAATCCAGGTCTTCGTCATTCTCCCTCCCTCCAATAAACCTTTCTCTCCCCTCCTCCCCCTTGGAATTCCAGGAGCTACCCCCACCTACCCCCTGCCCTACTCAGACCCCCCCTCCCAAGGCTGCAACTAAGTCACCAAAACTCAAGACCCCCTCTTCCAAAGCTGCAACGAAGTCACCAAAATCCAAGATCCCCTCTTCCAAAGCTGCAACTAAGTCACCAAAACTCAAGACCCCCTCTTCCAAAGCTGCAACGAAGTCACCAAAATCCAAGACCCCCTCTCTCAAAGCTGCAACTAAGTCACTAAAATCCAAGACCTCCAAGACTCTTCCCTTTTGGCCACCCCCTCCCCACCCTGACAGCAGCCCTGAATATTACTGAGACAGAAAAGGGTTCAGCAGTAGACCGCATTATCAGCTGGACCCAAGGTCGCCTACATCAAAACATGGCACCTTCTGCATTCCTGTTGTGACTACTAAGAGAGTAAACATTGGGAAACTTGAACACACAGCTAACCTAAACAATCTCATTCCTGTTCTCTCAAAATCAAAGTCAACCTCAAAGCCTGTCAATAACACCATCAGGATGGGTCTGCTAAATGTAAGGTCTCTTAATAACAAATCATTTTTAGTCAATGATTTTATTACTACTTCTAAACTTGATTTTATGTTTTTAACTGAAACATGGCTAGAACAAAATAATAGTGCAAGCATTCTGATCGAGACAGCACCCCCCAACTATAATTTTATAGATGTTTGTAGATCTGGGAAAAGAGGGGGAGGGGTTGCTGCTATATTTAAAAATACATTTCAGGGGAAACAGATGTCCCTTGGTGTTTTTCCATCATTCGAATATCTTTGTGCTGTGTTGAAATGCTCTCCCAGAGTTCTCCTGTTAATTATTTACAGGCCACCTAAATATTCGTCAAATTTTTTCGATGATTTTACTGAATTATTGTCTAGCATCTCCACTGATTTTGACTGCCTAGTTATAACTGGTGACTTTAATTTTCATATTGATGATTTGAATGACAAGGGTGCAAAAGAACTTTTTAATATTCTAGACACATTTGACCTTTCTCAACATGTGAAAGAGGCTACTCATTGTAAGGGACACACCCTGGACCTGATTATCACAAAAGGTCTCAATGTTTCTGATGTTTTTGTGACTGATCCTTCATTGTCTGATCACTTCTGTGTTTTCTTTAATATTTCTTTCATTCCTGACACACAAACAGAATCAAATAAGGTCAAAAAACGATACATCAATGAACATGCCAATGTACTCTTTAAAAATGCCATTTCCTCGTTACCACCTCTAAACCCATGTCATGCTGATGATCTTGTAAACATCTTTAATACCAAAATTCTGAATGTCATAGATGTCATTGCACCTGCTACGGTTAAAACAATTTCTGGTAAGCAAAAGGCACCCTGGAGAAAAGCTGCTGTTGTGACAGCCCAGAGAAGAGAGTGCAGGAAGGCTGAACGAATCTGGCGGAGTACTAAACTTCATATTCACCATGACATCTACAAAGAGAGCCTCCGGGCCTACAATTTAGTCTTAAAAAGTGCGAGAGAAACATACTTCTCCAATATCATAAACAACAACACTAATAAGGCGAAAACCCTATTTGCAACTGTTGACAGACTGACCAACCCCCCAACACAAATACCAGCTAAACTACATTCCACGCAGAAATGCAATGAGTTTGCATTCTTTTATACTAATAAAATTGAAGGCATCAGACGCGCCATCAATATCTCAAACAAAAAAGTTGGATCACCAACCTGTTCAGGCAAAAGTAACACAGCAATGATGGCAAGCTTTAATGCCATAGACTCTAAAACTCTAGTGGAAACGGTGACAAATCTAAAATCATCCACCTGCTGCCTTGATGCTTTACCTACCAACTTTTTTAAGAATGTTTTTGACTGCCTATCAATAGACGTATTGCAAATAGTTAATAACTCCATTCAATCAGGCAATTTCCCAAAGGCCTTCAAAACTGCAGTCATTAAACCTCTTCTAAAAAAGCGGAGCCTAGATGCCTCTATTATCAACAACTACAGACCAATTTCAAATCTACCCTTCATAAGTAAAATAATTGAGAAAGTTGTCCTCCAACAACTAAATCACTTCCTGGCTTCAACTGGCTGCCACAACAACTTCCAGTCAGGATTTCGACCTTTTCATAGCACCGAGACGGCCCTTATTAAAGTTGTAAATGACATCCGTCTTAACACAGACTCTGGCAAAACTTCAATATTAATGCTACTAGACCTCAGTGCTGCATTTGACACTGTCGACCACTCAATACTTTTGGACAGGTTGGAAAACTGGGTGGGGCTCTCAGGCACAGTCTTAAGCTGGTTCAAGTCATATCTACAAGATAGGAACTATTTTGTTTCCATTGGCGACTTTGTATCAGAACCTACCAATGTAACGTGTGGAGTCCCCCAAGGTTCAATCTTGGGGCCGACTTTATTCAACATCTACATGCTCCCACTAGGACAAATCATGCAAAATAATAACATTGACCACCATTGCTATGCCGATGACACACAAATCTATGTAGCACTATCACCAAACGACTATCGCCCCATAGATCTTCTGTGCCAGTGCATTGAGCAAGTCAAAGACTGGATGTGCCAAAATTTCCTACAACTAAATGAGGACAAAACTGAGATAATTGTTTTTGGTGCTAAAAAAGAAAGGTTTAAAGTAATTCAACACCTTCACTCTCTGTCCCTGAAAACCTCAACCAAAGCCAGAAATCTTGGGGTTATTATGGATTCTGATTTACATTTCGACAGTCACGTTAAATCAGTAACAAAATCAGCCTACTATCACCTAAAAAATGTAGCAAGACTTAGAGGGCTCATGTCAGCTCAAGACTTAGAAAAACTTGTACATGCCTTTATTACTAGTAGGCTAGACTACTGTAATGGTCTCCTTGCAGGTCTTCCGAAAAAAACTGTCAGGCAGCTACAGCTTGTTCAGAACGCTGCTGCTAGAGTTCTTACAAAGACCAAAAAATGTGAGCACATTACACCAATTCTTAAATCCTTACATTGGCTCCCTGTATGTCAGAGGATTGATTTCAAAATCCTCCTGCTCACATATAAATCACTACATGGTCTAGGACCGAAGTATATCACTGATATGCTCCCACTACATAAGCCCTCTAGACCACTAAGATCTTCTGAGACCAATCTGTTAGTGATTCCCAGAGTAAACAACAATCACGGGAGAGCATCATTTAGTCACTATGCAACAAATGGCTGGAATAAACTTCCTGAAGATGTAAGACTTGCCCCAACTCTGACCACTTTTAAAACTAGACTGAAAACTTTTATGTTCACCATAGCTTTCTGCTAAATCTTTTAATGTCTGCACTGTTTTTAATTATTGCAAATATGTTTTTATTCTATTTTCTTTCTGTAATGCATTTTTAAAATTTTTATTATTTTCTTTTAATTCTTCTATTTTTCTTTTCTTTTTTTCTTCTCACTTTGTTTTATGATGTGAAGCACTTTGAGTCTGCCTTGTGTATGAAATGTGCTATACAAATAAAGTTGCCTTGCCTTGCCTTGCCTTATACGGGTGTAAAAACATGACATTTTATGTCTCCACTAGGTGGCGCTCTGATTGTGAGTCAATATTGCAGTGCAGACATGTTCAGGGTGGGATTCTCATCAAATGTGAGAAGTTTGAACATGATTGGACAATGTACATCAAAGTTATAACAGTTTACATTTTTGTGGTCGAAGCATGAAATTCGTCCATGTTCAGGACGCCCTCCTGGCCACGCCCTTAGACTTATGTAAGACCTTTCAAAGATTTTGCATCGTTGAGGCCTCTAGAACAGTCCCAGCGAGTTTGGCATGAATCGGATCTACGGTGTACAGGAGTTTGTTACATACAAAGCCTACAATTGGCTATAATGGCCCAAAATGGCTGATTTACCGTAGCGCCCCCGAGTTGTCAATTTTAATAAAACTTTCAGCATATGTTCCAGGGAGATATGTGAACATATCCTGAAAATTTCGTGATGATTGGGTTAAATATTGTGGAGTTATGTGTATTGATTTCTAGAGCCCCGCCCCTCTGATGTTCATTGGCTAATAACTTCTGAACGCAACAACCTTTTTTTAAAGCTTTTCATGGCACTTGCCATTTTTCTAATGATGAGACACAGCAAATTTGGTGAGAAATGAGCAAAAATGTGTTTTTCACAAAATTCAAAATGGTGGAAAATTTCGGTAGGCGGACTTTGGTGCCATAATGTAATTTATATTAGAGCACACAGATCTGCATGTCTGTGCAACATTTCAAGTCAATTGGAGTTACAGTGTGTGCTGGCCATCCTTCTTTTTTGTGGCGAACTATGAAACCTTTAAAATCATTGAATTTTCGCCGTTTTCTATTAGCCTGGACATTTTTTTCAACTTCTGGATATGTTAAGGCTCACAAAATGGCAGTTATTTGGGATAAATAATAATAATAAGAAACGATACAGTTTCAATAGGGCTTCGATGCCCGACGTTGTCGGCGCTCGGGCCCTAATAAAGGCAAATTTAAATAAAAGCACCGTGGATGCAGCAGGACATTTCTGAATGGTTAGTTAACCTGTCTGTGTAACGTTTTGGACGGTAAATCGATGTGTGTTAGCATAGCTAGGGCTAGCCACAATGACGCTAATGCTGCATTCTTCGCTCTATAAGTAACGTATCTGTGAGCTATTTTGGCCACAATCAATATCGTTAGTAGTGCCGTGTTGTTGACAGTTCACAGTTGCATGTTTTCCAAATGGGGAACATTATATTTAAACTGATGAAAACCCGATGAAAACAGCGTCCTGTATGCGGGCAGTTTGTTAACATCACATTAACGGGATTAAAAACTTGATCCTCTACACATAAAGATATACAAGGAACGGGATTTGGTCAGTATCATGTCGTCCTCCAGAATTATGTGTTGGATTTTGAATTATAGGCTGTGTGCTGTGTTTTATAAACGTGATTGTGCTCCATCTCAACATTACATGCTAAGCTTACTGTTACAAAATTCAAACATGAGGTTTACACCTCAGCTTGTCAGCAAAGTACGTCAGGTTAGCATATTAACAAGATTTGTTGTTGAAATGCTCAAATTCTGTGCTATATTCATCTAGGTGACTAAGTGGGCCTTCAGACACCGAACATGTGTGCTGCATGGAGACACCACAGGTAATGTTACTGTCTGTTACACCAAGTTGTCTGTTGAGATTATTATTCACATAACATGACGATTATCATGATTCACGCTAGGTAAGAAGACGGATGCAGCAGCTGGAGGAGGAAGAGGCTTGCATGGTGGGACATCCTGGTTGGAACTGTCTGTCTGAATGTTCTCTCTCCAAACGCATGAAATATACAGTTGGTTATGGTGCTTTACATGTAAGAGGAATACAGCAGTCTATTGTTTGTTTATCAATTGTGTTTTATAAAAATAAATCCCTCTGTGCAACATATTATGTAGTCTTCCTGACCGTTACTTCACTAATATTAACCATGACACATTTTACAATAACTGTAAAGACTTGATGGTCAAATTAATCAGCAGTTGAAGTTCCCAGTTATCTCAGGACACTTGACACATTGCGCAGGATGAGAACATGCTCATGATTTTCAGAGGCAATACATTTTCAGAATCCCAACATCACCCAGGAGGTAGCAATGCAGTGTGACAGTGGGGAGAAAAAACTGTTAGGCAGAAATCTTAGTTAGTTAACATCATAAATCTGCAGCAGTTTATTGAAGCATTCCTAAAATGTTTGTCCTCCAGGTTAATTATACAATACAAAACAGAAAAAATTAAATTATATTTTCGTAGCTTGTAAACTGTCTGTTGAGGCTGCACATTTGTGGCCGACTCTGCAGGGTCATATCAAGTTCTTCTGAAGTCAAGGAAGAGCTACCCTCAAAAGTATCCTCCTCCTCTACCGGGTCCAGGCTAGCTCTCTTTGATGGTCTCCTTATTGGAGTGGATGTCAAACAGGTCTGGAACCATGGCTGTGCCAACACCAAAGCCCTTGCAGGACACAGTAGCCTGGGTAGCTGTAACACAGTTATATGGAGGAATGAAACCCATCGTATAACAAAGTAGAAATACACATCTGCACGACTACTAGTAGTTGCTGTTAAACCTGATCTAAAGTAGGCTACATATCGAGCTACATACCTTTACTTGGGTAATGAGCCTGTAGTCCTCCTAGACAGAAGCTGTGGTCGGTCGCTGTGGGACGCTGATGTGAGCTGCTGCTCTGTAAGCGGACAGTCAGCCAGACAGACAGTCAGAGTTTACAACTACATCTTAAATGTGGAACACATAACTATTTCACTATAACTGATGTTGCGATGCTCCAATAGCTCGTAAAATACCTTCGTTAGTGGTGCAAAAAGAAACGTTTGTTGATGTTGTCTACGCATCGCTTTGTAAACAAACAGATCAGCTGCTCTTTCTGCCGCATTCCAGCTACAAAACGTTCCCAAGCAAACTGATGTCCAGGCGTTATTTAACAGGTTTGAGGTGATTCACATTGGAAAAGCCCCCGCAGTACTACGTATCGTTAACGGTCCTCAATATCAATACAATGGAAGTTTTTAACGCAACACGCCAATGCTAACTTTAGCGCAGCACGCCAATGCTAACCCACCAATGCTAAGAAAGCAACAGTAACTGTAACATGGCATATTAAACAATATTTTGAAACTTACCGCTTCTGTGTCTGTGGTTGGCTCTTGGACTGTCGGTATGGATCCAAACTTTGGCCTCAGGTTAGAGGCATATCCTGAGCTGTAGCGACCCATGTTGTCAAAGCTTCTGTCGGTGAAGTGCGTTGCACACGCAAACACACATCTACGGACACGTGTGCGCACATTTCCGTCGTAGATGCTCTGATGATGCCTGTAAATATCAGCAGTTGGACTGCCAACTCGCTTTCCGTTGATTTTGGCATCTTGGTTCACTGGTTTGTATGTACATCACACTGACGGCCAACAGGTATGGGGATTATGTGGGCGGGACCACACAGGTGGAGCGATTCTAATGAGCCGAGATGACCCATATAAGGCACAGCAAAATTCGCTGCTGACGTCATTTAGTGGACATTCTGCAAACCGTTCTTTTATAGGGAGAATTTCTTTCAAACTGAGAAAGTGAAACGGGGAGATGGTGGTCTTTTCTGATACTGTGGGGTAGGGTTGGGCGGTATGAGCAAAATCTTATATCACGGTATGAATAATTTCATATCACGGTAACGGTTTATATCACGGTATGGTTTTCCCCCCTGTAAATTCAATTAATGGCTTAAAAATAACCATACTGTCGCATTTGATCATTTTCCTCCTTTTATTTTAAATTTCTCACAGCAGCATAACATCATTTTAAAGAAAATATAATAATATAATAAGGCCCTGCGATAGACTGGCGTCCTGTCCAGAGTGTACCCTGCCTTCGCCCAATGACAGCTGGGATTGGCTCCAGCCCCCCCTGCGACCCTAAATACAGGATAAGCGGTAGAAAATGGATGGATGGATGGATAATAATATAATAAACAATAAGCAACAAAGAATGTGGAGATGTCTGGTTAACATTTGAACTCCAGCTTTAACTTAAGCTATAGTGTGTGTGCAAATGTAAACACAGAGCTCCATCTTAATAAGAAATAAAAATAACAAATGAGAAAAAGTATGCATCGTGATGGCCTCCGTTATCTCCCTCCATCGATGTGATTTATTGCCATACGGGGTGCCATCGGCGAAAGACTCATAATACTGCTTCACGTGTTTTATCTTTAAGTGGTGGAAGAGGTTACCGGTGTTTCCACCTGCAGCAGCAACAGTCGCGCGACACTCTGTTCGTTGTCGGATTTTCTAAATCCGAAAAAGTTCTAACAGACGTAGCGCTCTTTTTCGGAAAGAGTTGGGTGGTTCGCGCTGCCTCCGTTTACTCGTGACGTTCACTCTCCGCCTCCGCCATGATTGTTATTACTCAGGTAAAGCTGTTTCTTCTTCGTCGTGCTCATGCAACCACGCAAGCAGTCTGCTGCAATGCCTGCAGTGCCCCGTGTGTCGAGGCGGTGTAATTACAGTGACTCAGAGCGATGCATCCGCGCTTTCTCCGGTATAAACGGTATTGCAAAATCTCTACCGGTGGACACTTTTATACCGTCACACGGTATAATACCGTCATACCGCCCAACCCTACTGTGGGGAGTTATTGACACCCCAGGGACCCATTTTAGGTTTGAAAAACATGGAAATGTTGATTTTTCATAATAGGGCCCCTTTACCACTTTCTATCGCCAGTAGGTGGCGCTCTGAATATGGGTCAATATTGCAGTAGATGTATAGATGTGTTCAGGGTTGGACTCTTCACAAACATGAAGTTTTGATCATATCAGACAATGTACATTGAAGTAATAACAGTTTAGATTTTTGTGGTTGAAGCATGAAATTCGTCCATGTTCAGGGCGCCGTCTTGGCCATGCCCTTGAGGCCTCTAGAACAGTCTCACCGAGTTTGGCAGGAATCGGATCAACGCTGTAGGAGGAGTAACTTCTGAACGCAGTGCCCTTTATAGCAATTGATCAGCTCGGTGTAGTGATGACACACAGCAATTTTGGTGAGAATCGGTGTGTTTTCACACAATTCAAAATGGCGGAAGTTTTTTTCAGGCGGACTTTGGTGCTCCAAGAGGCTTTTTTGTAGAGCACACTTGCCTGTACATGTGTGGCAATTTTTATGTCAATTAGAGTTAATAATAATAATAAAAAAAAAACATTAGAATAACAATAGGGCTTTGCAGCCCGACGTCGTCGGCGCTCGGGCCCTAATAATAATAAGAAGAAGAAGAAAAGAAATCTGTTCAGTTTCAATAGGGCTTCGCAGCCCGACGTTGTCGGCGCTCGGGCCATAATTATTTTAGTAGGCCATCCTAACCTTTCCTTTGATGCTCCGTATCTCCTGCCGTCTCTTTCTCAAAAATGTTATATACAGTAAACACAAATCTGGAAACCATAAAAAAAACATTATTTTGTCAATGAACTGAAAAATGTAGGCCTATTACAATTATTTATAGCCTACTAAGGCAATAAAATATTTTTCAAAAATAACTATTTATTGAGATTAAATATTGCGGATGAGACATAGACTGAGAAATGCCGTTGCTCATTAGTAACTTGCTATTATCTTGGTATATGCATCAGCAAATATCAGGTAATGGGTGTTGGTTGGCATTACACAAAAACAGAAAGATAAAGACAAACTAACAGTGACGGTATAAAAAGATTAAACGAAAACAGTCAAAAATTAAACAATAGAGAATTTTTTTTTTATATACTTAATACAGTGAAAAACATGTAAACATGTTTTCCTAGGGTCAACCCTAGGAAATCATTTATAATTCATTATAACTGTAAAAATAATTATTTATTTTAAAAAATGTGTTTGAAATCTTCACATCAAGGCCATGTGCTTACATGGGTTTCCATCATAATGCCTGTTACACCATTTGACTGTTATTACATTCCTTTTGGTTAGAGGCTGATTTTGTCAAATATCAGAAGTTTTTGATGCTGATTAAAGATGTAATGTGAACTAACTTATTATGTGGAACTATTTTTAAGTGTTAGTGTTATATTTCTTAGAAAAAAGTGGCAATTTATCCACAACTTTATTATCAAAGCTGAGCTTTCCAAATCAAAGCAGGAGATGTTGAGGCAAAAGGTGAGAAAGTATCAGCGAGACCACAGAGAATAGAAAAGAGTGCTTGCTGATGTTTCGTGGGACAGGTCTTCTAGGTGGTGGGTGAAGAAGTGGAAGTGAGCTGCATGCCAACAACTGGGTGAGAAGAATGTCTTCACCTGGCCTCATCCACCTGACATCCTATTCTATTATGAGTCTGATGTGCTGCACCAAATCTCCGAGCCAGAACCTATGAACTCTCATCATTCAAAACTAATAACAGACGACTGGAAACAATTCCAAGCACACAGCCTTTACGTGCAGGTGTTCTGTCACACTAAACAGACTGGACAGGAATAGGAAATAGGAAAGAACATGAGTTCCCATGATTTTTAGATGTTTGTTTCTTAAATTAACTCATCAGAAAATGATTTCACATGATTTTGGGATTTTTGTTTCTTAAATTAATTCATAAGAACATGAGTTCACATGATTTTTGGATGTTTGTTTCTTAAATATATTCATAATAGAACATGAGTTCACATGAATTTTGGAAGTTTCTTTGGGAAATTTCCTAAAGAAAACCCCCAATTCTTATTGCTGTTATTTCTTCATTGAAAACAATAAAAAGCACAAGTTCAATTGACCTTGTTGACTGTCATGCTTGATTTGTAGTGCCAGTTTCTTCTGTAAAACATGGTCAGGTGGTGTAACTGGTTTTGTCAATTGGAGTTACCAGTATTTTTCATAAAAAGATTATATTTTACAGGAAAATTCATGGGGAATAAGATGTAATCCTCTATTGGAATGTACTACCATATTCTTTCAACAGTTTATACATAATTTGTCAAATGTTATTTAGAAAACGCCAAGGGTTTTCAGCATTTGTCCTGGTCTATATTGCAAAGAGGCATTAAAATGTTATTTTAAAATAATCCTAATCAAATGAATTTTTAAGTAATATACTGTATTAAAATTAGGTAACTGTTTCTGTAATTACACTTACATACATTCTAGGTGGAAATAGATATTTAATATTCCTCCTTTTGTTGTGGTTATCATATTATGTATGATAATAAAAAATGAATAAATAGCACAAGCAGTGTTTCCCCTGGAATCTTTTTCAGGCCCGGTGATACCCACTGAAAAAACCCTAAACAGATGAGATGCTTGGGATGGTGTATTGCTGCAGTTGGATCAAGTCAGGTGGCACAGCAAGCAGTCTGAAATTCTGCAATTATTATATTTGCATTCAACATTTTTGTTCAAGTGTATTCAAGATCAAAAGGAGAGAGTGACTTATTAAGGTGCCGGTTGATGGAAATGGTTTTGTGTTTACAGTTTAGAGGAAAGGTTGGAACGTTTCAAGTTCTTAACAATTATGAAAAACTGTAACAAATGTATTCATCTCAAGCTAGTGATGACTGCATGACTGCTGGTGCATTTTATACATATTTTATGTTTGTGTCCGTCTGCCTGTTTTGTTTCAGAAAAAAAAAAAAACAGTGTACTGGTGACTGATTGTTCAGCTGTTTGAAACATCTCTATATTCTGTATGTGTGTTTATTGTTTTCCTGCAGATGTCCAGCAGCTGTTGGTGACTAAAGAAGAGGTTCCCTTTGAGCAGCAGGACTGGAGCTCCAGTCTGGACCAGGAGGACCCAGACCCCCCACACATTAAAGAAGAACAGGAAGAACTCTGGACCAGTCAGCAAGGAGAGAAGCATCGAGGCCTGGAGGAGGTTGGTATCAAGTTCCCGTTGACTCTTGTCCCTGTAAAGAGTGAAGAAGACAACGATGAAGAGAAACCTCAGTCCTCAGGGCTGGTTTCAGCTGCAGCCAGAGACTCGACTGAACCGATGGAAACAGAAGCTGATGAAGAGGACTGTGGGGGACCAGAACCAGCCAGGAACTCAGATTCACATTTACAAACAGATACTGATGACAAGACTGGAGACTCTTCTGAATATCAGACTGATGACAAGACTGGAGACTCTTCGGAACCTCAGACTGATGATAAGACTGGAGACACTTCGGAACCTCAGACTGATGACAAGACTGGAGACTCTTCTGAACCTCAGACTGATGACAGTGCTGATTGGCAGGAGACCAGAGAACCTCGGTCAGGTTTAAAGGCTTTGAAAAATGATTCCGACAGTCATTTTAGATGTAGAACTGGTAAGAAACCATTTCGCTGCTCTCAGTGTTGGAAACAATTCAGCTTCCGTGGTACTCTAAAAAGACACATGAGAACTCATGCAGGAAAAAAACCTTTCAGCTGCTCACTGTGTGGTAAATGTTTCACAGTAAATGGTAGTCTGAAGACACACATGAGAACTCATACAGGAGAAAAACCTTTCAGCTGCTCAGTGTGTGGTAAATGTTTCACAGTAAACGGTAGTCTGAAGACACACATGAGAACTCATACAGGAGAAAAACCTTTCAGCTGCTCATTGTGTGGTAAAGGTTTCACTCTAAATAGACATCTGAAGGGACACATGAGAACTCATATAGAAGAAAAACCTTTCAGCTGCTCAGTGTGTGGTAAACGTTACACTGAAAGTGGACAGCTGAAGAGACACATGAAAACTCATACCGGAGAAAAACGTTTCAGCTGCTCAGTGTGTGGTAAAAGTTCCACTTCAAGTGGATATATAAAGATACACATGAGGAATCATACAGGAGAAAGACCTTTCAGCTGCTCAGTGTGTGGTAAAGGTTTCACTGCAAATGGATATCTGAAGAAACACATGAGAACTCATACAGGAGAAAAACCTTTCAGCTGCTCAGTGTGTGGTAAAGGTTTCACTCTTAATAGAGAGCTGAAGAGACACATGATAACTCATACAGGAGGAAAACCTTTCAGCTGCTCAGTGTGTGGTAAAGGTTTCACTTCAGATGCATATCTGAAGAACCACATGAGAACTCATACAGGAGGAAAACATTTCAGCTGCTCAGTGTGTGGTAAATGTTTCACTCTAAATCGTACTTTGAAGACACACATGAGAACACACAGGAGGAAAACTCTCAGCTGTTCCGTGTGTAGTAAAGGTTTTATTAAAATGTATGACTTAAAGACACACATGAGAACTCATACAGGAGAAAAACCTTTCAGCTGTTCCGTGTGTAGTAAAGGTTTTATTAAAATATATGCCTTAAAGACACACATGAGAACTCATACAGGAGAAAAACCTTTCAGCTGTTTAGTGTGTGGTAAAGGTTTCACTGTAAATGGTACTCTGAAGACACACATGAGAACTCATACAGAAGAAAAACCTTTCAGCTGTTCTGTGTGTAGTAAAGGTTTTATTAAAATGTATGACTTAAAGACACACATGAGAACTCATACAGGAGAAAAACCTTTCAGCTGTTCCGTGTGTAGTAAAGGTTTTATTAAAATGTATGACTTAAAGACACACATGAGAACTCATACAGGAGAAAGAACTTTCAGCTGTTCCGTGTGTAGTAAAGGTTTTATTAAAATGTATGCCTTAAAGACGCACATGAGAACTCATACAGGAGAAAAACCTTTCAGCTGTTCAGTGTGTGGTAAAGGTTTCACTGTAAATGGTACTCTGAAGACACACATGAGAACTCATACAGAAGAAAAACCTTTCAGCTGTTCCGTGTGCAGTAAAGGTTTTATTAAAATGTATGACTTAAAGACACACATGAGAACTCATACAGGAGAAAAACCTTTCAGCTGTTCCTTGTGTAATAAAGGTTTTATTAAAATGTATGACTTAAAGACACACATGAGAACTCATACAGGAGAAAAAACTTTCAGCTGTTCCGTGTGTAGTAAAGGTTTTATTAAAAGGTATGCCTTAAAGACACACATGAGAACTCATACAGGAGAAAAACCTTTCAGCTGTTCAGTGTGTGGTAAACGTTTCACTGAAAATGCTACTCTGAAGGGACACATGAGGAGTCATACAGGAGAAAGACCTTTCAGCTGTTCAGTGTGTGGTAAATGTTTCACTCTAAATGGTACTCTGAAGACACATATGAGAACTCATACAGTAAAAAACCTTTTAGCTACATAAGAGTCCGGCCGCTGATGGTTAATCAACTATAGCAATGAAGTGACGTTCACACTGTGCTATCTAGACTTGCAGGAGAACAAAATTGAAGTGACAAATGTAGTTATTGTAAGTGTACTGCTTTGGACAAAAGCGTCTGTTAAATGACCTAAATGTAAATGTATTTTTGAGTGATTCCTACTTCTATGTATTTGTATAATTATTAGTTTTCATTTTGGATGATTTATTTGATTTCTTAAATATTTTCTACTTCTGATGTTTGTATTTGTGCTAAAATATGATCACATTATTGTTGTTTGGTAGAAATGCATACTTATTAGGGGTGTGAATCTTTGGCTTCACTTCGATTCGATTAACAATACGGTAGTTGGCGATTCGATATAAGGACTTTTTTTTTGTAACGATTCGATTTGAGTCTGTAAATCACTATTCAATTCAGTAACTTGTAACCAAAATTCTATATCCATGAAATAAACATGCAAAAATGCGAGTCAGACTATTTGTATTCTTCTGAACGGTGAAAAAATAACATATTTATTCTATAAAAAAGTAAACCTGCATAATATTTTATGCTGAATACAAAAATGTAATTAAAATATGCTTGTTTATTTTAAAATTTTCAATAGACTACATGCTGGCAGGGGAGAGAGTGTCTTAAACGTATTAAAACATTAATCATAAGTGTTGGGGATGTAGCAGCAGCAGATTTGGTTATCAACAGCTAATTATTAATGTCAATATGAATATCCATATTAACAATTATATTTAATAGATTATTATGATATAATCATGAATATATGGGGCACCACCCTGGGATCAGGGTAAAGATAACCTAAAACTGTATTCAGTCTCAATATAAAGGTTTTACACTCACATGCCAATCATCGTGATCATTGGCATAGAAGCATAAAAACAATCTAACAATTAAGAAGGCGTGAAATTCAAGCACTAGCCTTCACAACCCGCTGTTATCCAGTGACATATACACAACAAGCACAAGAGACCGCTAGTTATAATATAATAAGATTTATTAAAATCAGTAATAGTGATCACAATCAATAACACTGCAATTAACAAAGCCTTATTACCTAACTACCTAACACACAAAGCTAAGCTTAACAAGGGACGAGACACACGTGGAGTGTGTGCGTGCGTGTGTGTGTGGAGAGAGAGTGAGAGATGGCCGGGTACAGCCACCAGATGGAGCTATTTCCCACAGCGTGCAGGGGCGGAGCGACTGACGTGGGATAGAATAGAGAGAGAGAGAGAGATGGCCAATACAGCCACCAGATGGAGCTATGTCCTCAGTGTCCGGATACGGAAACAGCTGGCGTAGAATATGTGTGGGGGCGGTGTATGTGTGCGTGTGTGTGTGTTAGCTGGACACAAACAAAGAGAGGGGGAGAATGCACGCGCAATATTCGAAGGCTCAGGAGGCGTGTTACTATCACACAGGAGCTTGTGAATTAAATGGCATACTTTTACCTAGAAACTCCATTTAAACATTAAAATGTCTGTCTATCTCTCTCTGTCTCACTCAGAAGTGATTGCAAGTGCACTCTGATTGGCCGACAAGAGCAGCCAGCTTGAGTGACAGCTGAGCTCGGTGACATGTATCAAACTTATCAAACTCATAAAATACACAATCCAACAACTCCAAAACGCTTTTGTAGA
The DNA here is from genome assembly GCA_029853015.1 of Chelidonichthys spinosus. Lineage (NCBI taxonomy): Eukaryota > Metazoa > Chordata > Actinopteri > Perciformes > Triglidae > Chelidonichthys > Chelidonichthys spinosus. The sequence continues at coordinate 2,093,738 of CM056836.1, read as the reverse complement.
CAAGTTGTGACCTGCACATTAACCAAGCTATGTGATAATAATGTAATGTTATGAGACGGAGCCATTTTAGAGGTAAATTCATGCAAAACTGCTGATGCGCGTTCCTTTCAGGGACAGTTTTTCAGCAAGCAGTCTCTGTATTGGCCTGTAAAACAACTCTGTCTCGTTTAAAATCTCGAAAGAATCTCATCGTAATGTATATACACTCCCGCAGTAGCCCCCGTGGCCCTTTCAAAATTTCCAGCGGGGGAATTTTCTAGTTAATTACTATAATCCATGTAACAAACTGAGTATAGATATACTGAATATGGTGTTGGGGGAAGTGCAGGGAAAAGTAGTGTAGTGCGGAGATTTCAGTGCACACAGCATTGAAATCTCACATATCACAACAAAGGATTAGTAAGTATGGATGACGGGAGGGGAACAAGGTATGACTGTGTTCAAAACAAAGAAAGTGTGATTGATTTAACGCTGATGTCAAATGAAATGGCTGGTGTCACTGCGTGGGAGGTGTTAAGTGAAACATTAATGGGTAGTGATCACTATCCGATCACTATTAAGATTGGAATAGAGCTGCAACGGGAGGAAGACATGAGATTGCCAAGATGGAGAATTGATAAAGCTAATTGGGAGCTTTTCCGGGCAGTGTGTAGAAACAGATTTGAACAATTACATAAAGAGGAATGGACAGATGTGGAGGAGTTGAATAAAAAAGTCGTCACAGCTGTAATACAATCAGCAAATGAGTCAAATACCAAAAACATCAGGGTGCAGATGTAAAAAGAATGTGCCGTGGTGGGATGAAAATTGCAGACAGGCAATTAGAGAACGGAATAGGGCATTTAGGCTACTAAAGAAACATCATTCAATGGGGTTGTTAGTGCAGTATAAAAGGTCGCAAGCAGTGGTTAGGAAAACTGTTAGAGCAGCTAGGCGTGCATGCTGGCGGCAATATTGTAGTAAGATAGGTTTGGAGGTACAGCTGTCGGAGGTTTGGGGAATGATCAGGAAAATGAGTGGAATAAGAAGGAATATAACAATCCCAGTATTAACAAGTAACAGTAGAACAGCGGTTAGTGGTTTAGAAAAAGTGACGCTATTGCAGCAGTCAGCTATATATATATATATATATATATATATATATATATATAATATATATATATATATATATATATAATATCATACAATATATATATATATATATATAATACATATATATATATATATATATATATATATATATATATATATATATATATATATACATATACATACATATATATATATATATATATATACATAATTTTTTTATTTTTTTTTTGTCATCTATCCTAACTGCACATCGATGTACCACTCTCCAGTCCTGGAGGTGGCCTCGATGCACCTGTAAACTGGATGCCAGCCGCCAATCATATCCAACAGAAGAAGAAGAAGAGATCGCGGCGCACCCGGATGTTCTATTTTCAACAATGGCGTCTGTTTTCAGCAGAAGAGTTCCTTCGTGGTGTTGAGAAAGTGTCTGTTAGCTTCACCAGTACTGATCCATCAGAGTCTCTGTGTGTCTGGATAAACCTGTCTGGATGGACTTTGTACTCTTCACCTTTTATTCTGAATGTTTTAACTCTGAATCATCGCCCGGTAGCCTACGAAGCTAAGCTAGTTAGCTTAGCATGCTAGCTGGAAACAGCTCCGAAACATTTTGACGGAGTTTGTGTGGAGTAAAAACGTCTCTCTCGTCGCGGGAAAATGAGTAAAGTCCAAGGGATGAGAGCTTTGGTGGAGCAGCGACTAAGTGCGGCTGTTGAAGAGATATTTGGGCTGTTTGAAAGAACGGTAGCAGAATACGAGGAGGAACTTTCTCGTTCTAAAGAGGAGAACGAGCGACAGCGGAAGCTACTGGACGCTGTTTTCCTGCCTGAAGTCCGGTTACACAGAGCAGGTTGGTGCTTACTTTTTATACGTTAGGTATGGCAGTGTTCTAATATGAGTTGCGTTAACGTGTGACGGGAGGTAACATGCAACACGCATAGGACCAAAACGTCTACTTCTGATGCATTATGCTGACCACAGGCTGCAGAAGTTAAACACAATTACAGTCAGTATGTGATGGTTTGCAACACGCATAGGACCAAAAACGTTTACTTCTGCATCCGTATTGCAGTTGTTCGCATTTGCTGAAAGACTAAATCCTAATCTCTGAACCTAAAGGTCGGTGGCCTAAACGCATGCTTTTAATTGAAGCTAAACACTATCTCACTTACAAAACACATGTTTCTCTGTGATGTACTTTTGATGCATTATGTTGACCACAGGTTGCATAAGTTAAACACAATTACTGCCAGTATGAGATGGTTTGATTTATCCAGAAGAATGTTTTGTGAATGCAGTTTGAAAACTGGGTTTTTTGTTTACAGTTTAGATGAACGTTTGTAAGGTTTCAAGTGTGAAGTCCCTGTTCAGTCTGGTTCTTGGTGCCTTCCAGGAGAACCAGGAAGCAGTGGGCCGTCCTAAGAAGACCACACCTTAGGGCGTGGTGTTATTGTTAAAAGGCCACCTCAGTCAGTCTGCTCTCTCTCTCTCTGGTGGTTCAGCAGCTGACTGCTGCTATGGCCTACAACCTGCTATAGTTTGTTTCCTTATATACATACACACATGCCCACGCACACACCCCCACACACACTACATTTGATGCAACACACAGCCACGTTATGTTCCTTTTGGGTTGTTTAGTTTAATAAACACTGAGAAATTCTCAGAGCTCTGTGTGTGCCTTCTCCTTTGTTTCAACCTGAGAGCCAGGGTTGTAAACACAAGTTATTTACAATTATGAAAAACGGTGACAAATGTATTCATCTCAAGCTACTGATGACTGCATTACTTCTGGTGCATTTTATTTTTGCAGTTTGTGTCTGTCTGCCTGTTTTGTTTCAGAAAAAAACAGTGTACTGGTGACTGATTGTTCAGCTGTTTGAAACGTCTCTATATTCTGTATGTGTGTTTATTGTTTTCCTGCAGACGTCCAGCAGCTGTTGGTGACTAAAGAAGAGGTTCCCTTTGAGCAGCAGGACTGGAGCTCCAGTCTGGACCAGGAAGACCCAGACCCCCCACACATTAAGGAAGAACAGGAAGAACTCTGGACCAGTCAGCAAGGAGAGAAGCATCGAGGCCTGGAGGAGGTTGGTATCAAGTTCCCATTGACTCTTGTCCCGGTTAAGAGTGAAGAAGGTGACGATGAAGAGAAACCTCAGTCCTCAGGGCTGGTTTCAGCTGCAGCCAGAGACTCAACTGAACAGATGGAAACAGAAGCTGATGAAGAGGACTTTGGGGGACCAGAACCAGCCAGGAACTCAGGTTCACATTTACAAACAGATACTGATGACAAGACTGGAGACTCTTCCAAACCTCAGACTGATGACAGTGCTGATTGGCAGGAGACCAGAGAACCTCAGTCAGTTTTAAACACTTTGAAAATTGATCCTGAAGGTGATTTTAAATGTAGAATTGGTAAGAAACCATTTCGCTGCTCTCCGTGTTGGAAACAATTCAGCATCCGTGGAAATCTGATGAGACACGTGAGAACTCATACAGGAGAAAAACCTTTCAGCTGCTCAGTTTGTAAGACCTCTTTTACACAAAGTCAGCATTTACATACACACATGAGAACGCATACAGGAGAAAAACCTTTCAGCTGCTCAGTGTGTGGTAAAGGTTTCATTAAAATGTATGATTTTAAGAGACACATGAGAACTCATACAGGAGAAAAACCTTTCAGCTGCTCAGTGTGTAGTAAAGGTTTCACTCTAAATAGTACTCTGAAGGCACACATGAGAACTCATACAGGAGAAAAACCTTTCAGCTGCTCAGTGTGTGGTAGGGGTTTCACTGAAAATGGTACTCTGAAGAGACACATGAGAATACATACAAGAGAAAAACCTTTCAGCTGCTCAGTGTGTGGTAGAGGTTTCACTCTAAATAGACATCTGAAGACGCACATGATAACTCATGCAGGAGAAAAACCTTTCAGCTGCTCAGTGTGTTGTAAAGGTTTCACTCTAAATAGACATCTGAAGACGCACATGAGAACTCATACAGGAGAAAAACCTTTCAGCTGCTCAGTGTGTGGTAAAAGTTTCACTCTAAATGGTACTCTGAAGACACACATGATAACTCATACAGGAGAAAAACCTTTTAGCTGCTCAGTGTGTGGTAAAGGTTTCATTAAAATGTATGATTTTAAGAGACACATGAGAACTCATACAGGAGAAAGACCTTTCAGCTGTTCAGTGTGTGGTAAAGGTTTCACTGTAAATGAACAGCTGAAGAGTCACATGAGAACTCATACAGGAGAGAACCCTTTCAGCTGCTCAGTTTGTAAGACTTCTTTTACACAAAGTCATCATTTACATGCACACATGAGAACGCATACAGGAGAAAAACCTTTCAGCTGCTCTGTGTGTGGTAAAGGTTTCATTAAAATGTATGATTTTAAGAGACACATGAGAACTCATACAGGAGAAAGACCTTTCAGCTGTTCAGTGTGTGGTAAAGGTTTCACTGTAAATGAACAGCTGAAGAGTCACATGAGAACTCATACAGGAGAGAACCCGTTCAACTGCTCAGTTTGTAAGACATCTTTTACACAAAGTCAACATTTACATAAACACTTTAGAACTCATTCAGGAGAGAAACATTTCTGTTGCTAAGGTTGTAAGGAATATTTTCCACAGATGCAACAATTACAGAAACAGATGAGAACTCACACAGGAGAAAAACCTTTCAGTTACATAAGAGTCCGGCTGCTGAAGGTTATGGTTAAAGGTTGTATCAGCGATTCTGCTTGCCCTCACTTTCTTTGCGAGATCCAAAACAAACAGAGCCAGCTATATGGCGTCATTTCAGTGCCAAAATCCGCGAGCATAAAAACCATATTCAGCGCGCATAAAGACCACTCTCTGCGCGCTCGCCGTCACTCTCTGCGCACTCGCGGTCTCTGTGCACACGCTCGCTGTCACTCTCTGTGCCTTCTACGCGCTCGACTTTGCTGAGTTTTGGCACTCTGGGGGCGGGTATTGAATAGACGCCCCGCAACCCCCCCTCCTTTCTGATTGGTCACTTTAAACGCCTACTGTCTCCAGGTCAGAGCACTATAACGGAAGGTTATGAGAATGTTATGTATTGGGTCAGCAATTTTTCGCATCAACTGTAAACGTAGCCACTGCTGTTATAGGCTAACATTGTATATCTGTTTGTTCCTCAACTTACCTCTTGTTTTTCTGACATCTCATCCGCAATCTCTCATCTCAATTCCGCCATCAAATGCTGCCGCCAACCGCAATGATGACCCGCCTTACTCTGCCTCGGATTGGCTCTGACCTGGAGACATTAGGCGTTTAAAGTGACCAATCAGAAAGGAGGGGGGTTGCGGGGCCGTCTATTCAATGCCCGCCCCCAGAGTGCCAAAACTCAGCAAAGTCGAGCGCGTAGAAGGCACAGAGAGTGACGGCGAGCGCGCAGAGAGTGACGGCGAGCGCGCAGAGAGTGACGGCGAGCGCATTCACATTCATTGACAGTTGTTGCTCAGAGATGGGCGAGTGGCGACGTATGTGAATGGGGCTTTAGTCAAAACCAAAACACCAAGGAAGGCTGAAGAATATTCACCTACTTATATTATTAATAATAATAATAATTATAGTCATAATATACTAATACTATAAAGGCTCAGCACTGTGTTTTAGTCATTTTTGTTTTCATCTTTTCTTGAATGCTTAAACTCCTCAACCCCATTTAGTATGTCAACATTTGTATCAGTACCAGCAGTTTGTAAGAAATTGGTCCGTAATTGATGCATCATATTTTGGTTCTCAGAATTCACCAAATTGATGCATTACAATGAAATTAATCATTTGACCCCCGTAGAGGATCGCAAGCCCCCCCACCATAGTCTCCAAAAATCCTGTGGGATTGCAAACCCATTTGTAATCAGCACAAAAAACTTAGTTAGATGCAAAAAAACCACTTGCACACACTTTAATGTGTATTCTGTACAAGTTCAGTGGCCAGTGGCCAAAAAAGTTAAAGGAGAAATCCGGTCATTTTTTACCATATTTTCGTTGTCCCCAGGGTCATCCCGACTTATTAGAAGCAAAAAACCCGACAAAAATTGATGTTGCCTTGCCCGAGGTCTGTCTGGCAGGCAGGTCTGTACCTGCCTACTCATTCCAATTCTAACCCCTTGGGGCAACTGTTATCTGCTTTCCTGGGCCTCAGAAAACAATTCCAAGACCTATGCAACACAGGTTGGGTCCGTACGAGACACAACGGCGCTCGTTTTTTATCTCGAATAGTGTGGCAAAACGACATAAATATGTGTGTTTTTGCATGGAGTCAAATCACCCTGTAGACATTAGCAGTAGATAGCCGAGCGCCTGTCGTCCCTCCCAGTCACTGCAGAAACGAAAACGTTTTCCTCATAGTTTTGATTTTGTATCCATAAAGAAACGACCGAGCTGTGCAGTCGTCATGTCCGTAATAAATCCATGAAGCTGTTATGTCCATATGTATGACTGTTACAACATAGCAATGACTGCTTACAGCTGAACAGTAGCCGGGAGCCAAAACAATGCAAGTCTCGCGCAAGTTCCCGTCTGCCGTCCTCACTCTGGAGCTTCAAGCCAGTACAGTGACAAATCTTGGACAGTCGCGCAAGGGTCACTTTGATCTCACTCTGTTGATGAGAGACTGCAGTCTGCACACGCGACACGCGACACCGACAGTCGTGCTGTCAACACAACTAGCCTACTGAGACTGCTTGAGCTTTGTTGTCGCTGTAGCAGGTTCAACTGTCACAAAGGCTAAGCAATCTTACTATGTAGGCTAGCGCTAGTTACACTGTCATATGGACATGACGGCACTGCTCGATGGAAAGACGTTTCACTCTATTGGCTTGAAAACAGCACCAGAGTGAGGACGTCGGGAGACGGGAACTTGCGCGAGACTTTTGGCTCCCGGCTACTGTTTAGCTGTAAGCAGTGCTATGTTGTAACATAGTCATACATATGGACATAACGGCTTCATGGATTTATTACGGACATGACGACTGCACTGCGAGACCGTTTCTTTATGGATACAAAATCTACGAGGAAAACGTTTTTGTTTCTGCGGTGACTGGGATGAACAAGTGCCCGGCACGTTACTAGCTGAAGCTATCGTTGCTATGTTGCAACATAGTCATACATATGGACATAACAGCTTCATGGATTTATTACGGACATGACGACTGCACAGCTCGATCGTTTCATTATGGATACAAAATCAAAACTACGAGTTTCTGCGGTGACAGGGCTCCAGACTAACCTTTTGCATTGGTTGCACTGGTGCGCCTAACTTTTTTTTTTTAGGTGCACCAGCACAAAATTTAGGTGCACCCACATTTTTTATCGCGTCGCCTTTGACGCCCAAAAGTCACCTTTTTATGGCTCTCCTTTTACATAATGACACCCCCTTATGGCCTAGGTTAACTGCAGCACCATCAGCACCCAGAACCGTTTTCTCCAGCCAATCTGCACACTGATGCCCAAATGCAGCAAATGCTTGCTTTGTGGCAGCATAAATTCCTCAAGAATAAAAAGATCATACAGGTCACTAGCCTATAGATTGCAAATGGAAAACTGTTTACGTGATCTTAGCCTAGCCTACTTATATTTTTACTTACTCATTTTTCATAATATTAGGAATAGGCTACTATATTTCGGCTTGGCAAAGCCTAGTCACAGTCCATGGAGCTCCCCGTGTTTGGTGGCTCCCAAGTCTGATGGAACCTCCCGTTTCTGCACTGACTTCCGCATGGTTAATGCGGTAACAATTCCAGACTCATTTCCTTTGCCACACATGGAGGACTGCATAGACAGTATTGGTCCAGCCACCTTCATCACCAAGCTCGACTTGCTCAAAGGGTACTGGCGAGTGCCTTTGACCCCTAGAGCATCGGAAATCTCAGCATTCGTAACACCTGATCATTTCTTGCAATATACAGTGATGGCGTTTGGCATGAGAAACGCTCCGGCCACCTTCCAGCACCTGATGCACCTGGTGTTGGGGGATGTGCCTTGACGTAATGTTTATCTTGATGATGTTGTTGTGTACTCTGACACGTGGGTAGAGCACCTTGCTAGTCTAGCGGTGGTGTTAGGACGACTGGCTGAGGCATCCTTGACCCTTAACCTTGCAAAGTGTAAGTTTGGTAAGGCTGTCGTTACGTACATAGGGAAGCAAGTGGGTCATGGTCAAGTTCGTCCTGTCGATGCTAAAGTTGCGGCTATAGCATCTTTTCCCACCCCCACTACCCGCCGTGAGCTGCTGCGTTTCCTGGGTAAGGTGGGCTATTATCGGTGTTTTTGTAAGAACTTCTCTGTTGTGGTTGCCCCTCTTACTCGGTTGTGTAGTACCTTGGTTCCATTTGTGTGGAACGAGGAGTGTAACCGTGCATTTGAAGCTACAAAGTCTCTTCTCTGCAGTGCTCCCGTTCTTGCTGCCCCTAACTTCTCCCTTCCTAATCCATTCTAATTTGTTTCATCAATCATGTGCATTATTAAAATGGTTACACATCCTGTAGACAAAGTGAGAACCCAGGATATGAAGAAAGGGAGATCAAGGGATAACACTGGTTTACTTGGAGTTTAGGGATTCAGATGAGGAAGTTAAAACAGAGAGCAGATGAGCAGGGACAGGCAGACGGTCAATCGTTTTTTCTACAGGGTATCAATTCCAGGAAGCAAGGTTGTGTTGCCATGGAGCTGGGACCAGCTCTTGCACCAAGAAAGGGAGGGCTAAAGTCTAAACCACAGGTCCTCCCACCTTTAATTGATAAACAAGAAATGTATATAACACTTTTCTGCAAGAAATTGTGCATCTTTTTCTGGGCGATCTGAGTTCCTTATCAGCTTTGATACCTTGATTTTCAAACAGAAAAAGTCCTTGATATCTTGATGTTACTTAATAATACAATTCTGAATAAATAGTTAACAGTACGTCGTAGTCTGTCTTTTCTTTAGTCTGTCTTAACAAATCTCAAATAAACCAACACGCTTAAAAACAGCACCTTAATTTTTTAATGAAATGGAGTTCCTCTTGTTCCTTCTGCGTGTTTTTTGTTTTCTGGTTGGTGGCGGTGATGCACCACAACGTTGTTTGCCAACCGCCATAAAAAAGACCAAACAAAGAAGAAGTCGCTGCACAAACACATCAGGAATTATTATATGAAATACTGTTAAAAACATCCAGATTAACACAGCAGGGGAGGGAAATAACGTTCATGTGGGTGCCAGCTCACTTAGGGACACAAGGAAACGAGAAAGCAGACAAAACTGCTAAGGAGGCAGTAAAGAAAGAGAAAATTATTAAAAGCAGAGGGGAAAAATTTTATATGGAAGGAAATAATCAATCAATGGAATCAGTTTTGGAAGAGCCAGGAAAAGGGAGACATTAAAAGGAGTAGTAGGAGAGGTAGGATGTTATGGAGACAATAGAACAGAACAAGTAATCATAAGTAGGTTCATAGATTACTCTAAATTGCCCGTAGGTGTGAATGTGAGCGTGAATGGTTGTCTGTCTCTACATGTCGGCCCTGCGATAGACTGGCGTCCTGTCCAGGGTGTACCCTGCCTTCGTCCAATGACGGCTGGGATCGGCTCTAGCCCCTCGCGACCCTGAATACAGGAAAAGCCGTAGACAATGGATGGATGGATGGAAGTAATCATAAGCAGAATAAGAATAGGGCACAGTAAATTGAACAGCACACTTAATATTATAGGGAGTCATGCAAATGGTCTGTGTAATTGTGGGGAAAGGGAGTCAGTAGAACACGTGGCGATAGCATGTCCTGGATATGAAAGGGAGAGGGAGAGGATGATTAGAGGGTTGCAGAAGGTAGGAGTGAGGGAAATTAAGTATTATAGAATGTGTAAAATCGAGGGAAGGGAGGAGAATCATAATTAAAACTGCGAGCAGTGTCATGACGGGCCCTCGCTCGTATGCGGACGTGGAGTGCCTGCGGTCACAGGGCAGTGTCGTGGACGCTGCCCTTGGCGCGGCCGCCTCTCCTGGCGCAAGTCGAGACGCAAGCGATGGACACCGAAAGGCATCCGTCTCTCACGTGCGGTTGTGGAGTGCCTGCATTCAAACGGCAGCGTGGCAGCCGCCTACCCGTGCAGCGGCCACCTCCTCATGGCAGCAGCTTAGACACAAGCGATTGACATTCAAAGCCATCTGTCTATCACATACACACATCTTCATGCCTTCCTGACATCTCTCCTCCTCCCCCCGTGTCCTCCTTGCAAGCTGAAATGAGAGGAATAAGGAATAAGTTATAAAAAAAATCAGGTGTGGCTTCAACTTGGAAAAAGTCTCAAAATCAATGACATTTCCTGTTGCCAGTAGGTGGTGCTCTGACAGAGTGAATGTCAAAGTGCAGATGTGTTCAGGAAGGAACTCTAATCAAGTGTGCAAAGTTTGGAGCAGATCAGAGAACAAACACTGAAGTTATAATAGTTTTGATGTTTATGGCAGAGTTCAAATGACAGCTGTGTGAGGTGCATGTGAAGTGTGCCATCTCTCCTCCTCCCTCTGTGTCCAGGCTAAAATGAGAGGAATTTACAAAAAGGAATTAAAAGTGGCATGACTGTTGATCTGGTGTGAAGCAGACTGCAGCTGCATGTGAGATTCACAATTCTCCATGTGTCACTGATAGATCTCTGACTCCCCCTGGTGGTCGCTGGCCCCATGTGTCTCTCCCCCCTATGCTCCCTGAGTGAAGATTGAGTGAAAAACTGGCTGAATTACACACTACTATTACTAAAAACATTTTTTTTACCTACTTTATGACGACTTTAGGCGGTGGGTCCAAGAGGCTTTTTTTGTACACCTCTAGATGGGCTATCCAGGAAAAAATATTTCATGCCTGTATGCTCAACCTAGAGGGGGGGCTGTTGCTCAGAAAAAGGGCATAAAATCGGTCACATTTCATGTCGCCATTAGGTGGGAGTTAAAATTCGAAGTGCAGTTGTGTTTAGGACGTGACTCTTAACAAGCATAAATATTTTGGAGCAGACCGGAGAAGAAACGGTGAAGTTATAACAGTTTTAATGCCAATGGCGAAGGTTGAAAATAGTAGCGCAGTCATGGCGCCGCCGTGGCCACGCCCCAAGACTTTTGTAGCATCTTTTAGGAACTTTTTGACCTTAAGGCCTTTCTAACCACTTATCAAATTTTGGTATCGATCGGATCAACGGTATAGGACAAGTTCGATTTTGTACGACCCCTGTGAATGGCCAAAAACAGCCAAAAACGGCCAAAAACTGCACTTTTTGGAAATTTGTGGCAGCAACAAACATTACCCAATTTTAATGAAACTTGACATGCATGTTCTTTGAAGCTATTGCAACACAGGTTTCGAGTTTCGTAATTTTTGGGGCAAAGGTTATAGAGTTATGCTAATTGCATTTTGGTAGCCCCACCCTCTAATGTTCATTGGCCGATATCTTCTGATAACATGCATACTATAAACCTTTTTGGAGCCCCCTCTCAGCTAGGTCTAAAGAGTATGTGTACCAAATTTCGTCCAAATCGTACAGTTTCCGAGAAATGCACAACTTCCTGTTTTTCATAAAATCCAAGATGGCGGAAAATTTTGCCAGGCGGACTTTTGTACTCCAAAAGGCTTTTTTGTAGAGGAGACATGTCTGCACATGTGTGCAAAGTTTCATGTCAATCGGACTTACGGTGCGGCAGGGCTGGCAAAACTCCACGCTAGGTGGCGCTAGCGAGTAACTTTTTCGTGACTGATTGCAAAGACGCCAAATTCTCAAATTTTTTCGCCAGGCCCTATAGACACTCTAATTTTCGTTAGTTTTTTTTCATGCTCAGACCCCCAAAACGCAGGTCGAACATGTGTAAGAATAATAAGAAACATTACAGAAACAATAGGGCTTCGCAGCCCGACGTTGTCGGCGCTCGGGCCCTAATTACAGAAACAATAGGACTTCGCAGCCCGACGTTGTCGGCGCTCGGGCCCTAATTACAGAAACAATAGGACTTCGCAGCCCGACGTTGTCGGCGCTCGGACCCTAATAATAAATCTTTATTATGGACTCAGATGGTCCACTCACTAAAATAGGTGCAAGCTATCATGCCAATGCTTTCGAAGCCTGGATGTGAACCGGTTAAGGCTATAATGATGCTATTTTCTGATAAATCCAATCGACACATGAAATTGAACATTAGCTTTTGTAACAGTGCCTGACATGTAGGTACATTAGAGGACACAAATAGCTGGCTAGCACTGTGCCACCTAGGAACACGGAGCAACAACCTCATGGCATCATTATATGCCACTCTAAGCCTCTGCATAGTTCTCACTCTGTAAGAGGACCAGAGATGAGCTGTATACAGCGGCGTGACATAAGCCCTAAACAAAGCACACTTAACATCTGTGGAACACATGGAAAATTTCCTCAACATCATGTTGGCCTGTGCATATATTTTACACCATTGACGACGAATGTCACCGTCATCCATGAGATCATCTGAGAAGACATGTCCTAGATATTTTAATTCCCTGCATATTTCCAAGAGGCCATCTGCGAGGTGGAAAGCAGGAAAAGAGGATTTTTTGTCCTCTCTAGATCTCACAACAACAACCTTACTCTTTTTGGAATTATAGTTGATGTCAAATTCTCTTCCATATTGTGTGCATATCCTCAACAGCTCTTGTAACCCAGCAGAATATGGACAAAGTAAAACCAGGTCATCAGCATACATGAGATGATTCACAACTTGATCTCCCACAATACATCCTGTTGTACATTCATTAAGCTGTCTTGAAATGTCATCAATATATACATTAAAAAGAATAGGGGATAATATTCCTCCTTGACGGACCCTATTCGCCACATGAAAAGGATCAGAAACAGTATTATCCCATTTGACCTGGAATGTTTGCTGAGCATACCAATACATTAGAATTCTGACAATATATTTAGGAACATCTCTCATGAGTAGTTTTTCAAATAGTTTTGCATGGTTGATTCTATCGAATGCCTTAGAGGCATCAATAAAACAGAGAAACATAGAGGTGTTTTGGCGTTGATATTTAGCGACAATCTCCTTTAAAGCATAAATGCATAAGTCAGTACTATGTTTTGTCTTGAACCCAAATTGATTGTCTGTAGTTAATACATACATTTCGATCCTATTTAAAATAATTTTTTCCAGCACCTTAAACAGGGTACTGGCAAGGGCAATTGGCCTATAATTGTCCATGCTGTTTAATTTGCCAGCCTTCTCCTTAAGCACAGGAACCAGTAAAACAGACAAGATGGAATCAGGGAGAACCCCATGCACCATGATACCAGAGAAATGCATGGCTAACAGTGGAGAGAGCCTATAGCTGGCATGCTTAAGATGCTCTGCAGCAATACCATCTGTACCACATGTTTTGTTGTTATCAAGCATCTCAATAGCATGTGCCACCTCCACTGGCCTTACTGTAACATTAGTGTCCAAATCAACATTATTAACAGCAACAACATTACTCTTGACACAGTTGAACAGCTTGATATAATGCTCACGCCATAATTTTGCAATATTATCTGAACCAGAGATACCTTCAATGTTGTATGGTAAAGACATTTTATTGTTATTCATCACTTTGATTGCTTTCCAAAAGTCAAGTTGTTCTTTTGTAGATTCCTAGCAAGCAAGTCCGCTCTAATAGTATTCTCTTTTGTCTTAATATGACGAAGTGCATATTTATATCTGGCATTAGTTTGTTTTTTACACTCAAACACATCACCCTGTCTCGGCCTTCCTGCATCAATCCAAAGTTTAAAGGCTTCCCTTGCAGCAGCATGGTGTTCAGACACATACTCGGTTTGATGTTAACCACCTTCTTATGACTGCAGAAAGACCTAGCAGAGGCATTTAAAACTTTTGTAATGTTATCATATAAATCACAAATGTCAGCAGCATGCTGTGTGTAAGCACAGTTCATGTTAAGACACATAATGGCATCCCTCGGCAATACAACATGATTTAGTAGGCTGTCAGTTAAGCCAGTATATCTATCAATGTCCTCTTTAGATAGATTAGCCCAGTTTAATTTCACTGAGTTGCCTGAATTCCCAGTATCCACCAGGAGGGGCACAGTGTCAACATTTAACAACATATAGGTATGTGGTCAGAGGTAGCCAGACCATAGCAAATCTCCATATTTTCTAGAGAGGCACGAGCATCTGCTGTGCACAGACAGTGGTCAAGCCAGGAGGTTGTGTGCCATGCCTCACTTACATAGGTAAAACTATTATCCGGTAAGAATACTTTACTGGATAAGATAAGTTTATTGTCATTACAAAAATGTACCAGATGTTTTGCAAAAAGAGAATTGCTATCTGATAAATCAGCATTAAAATCCCCATAGACATACACACAAGTAGAATCATTTTCCTCAATGAAGGAGTGGATAAAAGCTATCTGTTCAAAAATTCATCCTCAGCCTCATATGATTCACATGGTGTATATTTAATATGGTAATCCTCTTGCCATTAAAGAATACTTCTAACCCTATGGCCCAATCAACATTTAATCTACTCACTTTCACCATTGGGTCATATCTACAGTTCCAAAGGATGGCCACTCCACCTGCTATTCTACCTTTAACTATTTTCATGCTTAGATCAGTAGTGGATTCCCCAGCACCATGAAAATCCTTGTGTATTGTATTTAACTTGTCTAGATCCTGTTTGGCAGGCCAGGTCTCTTGGAGACACAGAATATCACACTCATTCAACAATTTATCAACAACAAAGTGTCTTGATTTATCTGTAGCAGTGTGTCCCACACGTAGACCGCGTAGGCTACATTGTACGATACAATCCGCATATTGTTCTTGATTACGGGATATAGCTCGGGCGCACGAGTCACATCAGCATTCGCTTGTTAGCTGGCTGACAGCAGAAAGGGACTCCCCATCACAAACCACAGGCTGTGGCGCAGGTAACTGGTAGCGTGGATTAGTTTCCAATCGAGACAAAGACACTCACCATCTTTGTTGTGAATAAGATACCTCGGCCGTTTCTCAATACCCAGTACGCCAAGTTCGAACTCGTGAACTCCGGGAGTCTAGACTTGCGGAGTTCAGTTGGAAGAGCGAACTCCCGGGGTACGGGAGGACGGGAGAACGGGAGGACGGTGTTTTTTCTGCATTTGGAACAGGAACGTACTTGATGACGTCATTGTTTTTGCCGGTTGACGGCGTTCAACTTCCGGTTATTTTCACTGGTTAAAATAAAATAAACACGATAAAAAACAACTCCGTTTCATTTGTATATTTTATTATATATTATATGAGGATATAATATGATGTTTTCTGCCTTGTCACGCCGGGACGAGGCAGTCATCAGCGGGGTAGCAGTAATGCTAAGTGCCCGGGCCAACTTGCTAGCGGCTAGCGAGGTAGCTAGCCGTGATAGCCGTTAGCGGCGAAAACGTCGGAATAAAAACTACGTGCTACAGTAATAAATCACCCACAGCACCGATTTGAAGTTGTAAAAATTACATTCCCGCAAAAATACATAAAAACATTTATTCACCCCAAAACAGTAGAATTTCAAAACTTCTAACGTTAGTCTTCTCCTCCGCCATTGCTTTATTGAAATGCATTCTGGGATACGTAACTGCCCAAAGTCCACACAAGTCTCCTCCGATGCATCCCCGGTGAAATGGGCGGGGCAAGAACACATCCGGGGTATTTGACCGTACTTGGCCAGATGCGAACTTTGAATTGGAACAGTACTCGGTCCGACGCTGATGACGTTTCTCAAGTCCACAAGAACAGAAGTACAGAGAAGAACGCATATTGAGAAACGGCCCTAGGGTGCAGTCGAATAATCTTTTTTGCTTAGGAAGGTTCCTAACTGAAGAAGTGACCCGGAAGTAAACAAGTGGCCGCCATGATAAGAGCTGTTCGAATTCTCTAAATGCAAAGGAAAGGAGCTCCAATGCTTCCTTTCAGAGCTCCTTTAGCATAGGATGCAACGGACCTTCCTATGCGATAGGAAAGGAGATTACGCTGACCCACAATTCTTTGCGAGAGCAACATTTAAAGTGCCACACACCTCGGCCGTTCATGAAAACAAACGATATATGCATTTACATATTTAACATTAACTTTCATGCAGACATATAGTAATTGGAATAGTGTTGATAAATTTGTGTGGACAGTGATAATAATCGAATGTTTTTTTTATTTTATTTATTTCAATCACGTTACAAACTTGACAAAAACGAAACTAAAACCACAAATGAAACATAAATAAAGCAACCGGTCAAACAGGAGCTGCTGGACCTGTAGCCGGTCAGTGAACCAGCTGTTTATAAAACCAACATGTGGAGAAGTGGACGATACGCTTTTTGTAGTCCATTATTGTAGTTTCTCCAGCACAGACGCACGTGCCGATCATCAGCTGTCAATCATCAGCGGCCGCGTTATAATGACGTAGCTTAGAGAAAGTACGGTCGGATTCTCTGAGCACCGCGGTCGACTATTCCTAAGTCCTTTTGAGTTCTCCTATCGCCTTTCCTTAACCCCGTGACGTTTTCCCCAGAGGTCAAGGAATAGGAGATAGGAATAGCAGTTAGGACCTTATTTTTTGACAATTCGACTGCACCCCTAGTATCAACTGGATTAATTAAAAGGATGTAGAAGAGGAGGAACGGGAGAAGTAAAGTCCAGCAGATGGCGGTAAATGCAACACTAAGGATGCCGACTTCCATTAAACACCAAAGAAGAAGAAGAAGAAGAAGACGAAGAAGAAGTAGTCACTGCGCACCCGGATGTTCTATTTTCAACAATGGCGCCTGGTTTCAGTAGAAGAGTTCCTTCGTGGTGTTGAGAAAGTGTCTGTTTGCTTCACCAGTACTGATCCATCAGAGTCTCCGTATGTCTGGATAAACCTGTCTGGATGGACTTTGTACTCTACACCTTTTATTCTGAATGTTTTAGCTCTGAATCATCGCCCGGGAGCCTACGAAGCTAAGCTAGTTAGCTTAGCATGCTAGCTGGAAACAGATTTTGACGGAGTTGGTGTGGAGTCAAACCGTCTCTCTCGTCGTGGGAAAATGAGTAAAGTCAAAGTGACGAGAGCTTTGGTGGAGCAGCGAATACGTGCGGCTGCTGAAGAGATATCTGGACTGTTTGAAAGAACGGTAGCAGAAAACGAGGAGGAACTTTCTCGTTCTAAAGAGGAGAACGAGCGACAGCGGAAGCTACTGGACGCTGTTTTCCTGCCTGAAGTCCGGTTACACAGAGCAGGTTGGTGCTTAATTTTTATACGTTAAATGGTAAATGGCTTCATTCATATAGTGCTTTTGTCCAAAGCGCTTTACACCAATGACTGACAATCACCCATCCACGCACACATTCACACACCGACTTGCTCAGGGACACCAGGCACTCAGCGAGGAGGAGCCGGGGATCGAACCGGCAATCTTGCGGTTGCCAGCCAACGCACTCTACCTCCCGAGCTTTTTCTGAAAATCCTCCCACCTGACCATCTCAGAATGACCTGAAAAAAATCAAGTACAAAGACACACTTGTTAATAGGACAAATCCAAAATATATGGTCTCTACTGTCAATAGTTTTCTCATGAAACGTCATATCGGTATCGGCCGATACTAAAAGCTACAATATCGGTATCGGATCGGAAGTGCAAAAAGCTGGATCGGGACATCCCTAAGATGTGCTCTTCATAAGCAAAGAATCAGCTTGGTATCGGCACATGTTGCTGTTATTTTGCAACCATTTAATCAAAATCTACAAAACTAACATGATTATCAACAATAACAATTTTTATAATATGTTTTAGCTCACCTCTGGCAAAATGACCTGTGAAAAGATAGATAGAAAGCGCACTTAATACTCTGCCAAACTTTTACAGTGATTTGTAATCACACATCTCTTTCTACAAGTGTCCTCAGGGTCAATCTGATTAGACAAACTGACAAGTTGACCAGTTTTGCTCTTCAGGTTGTTAATTCTACTTAGGCCATTACTGAGTGACAACTCAATTCAAATAATCATATTATCATCATCAGTTTATCCCAAAGCATAAATGCACACATGATTAAATGACATTACTTACCACGTTTTGTACAGTAGGCCTACTTATGTCGGGCTTGAAATGCCAGAGACGGGTAACACTCGGTCCACGTCTTGAAGTCTTCTCTGACAAAAACAGGGGTCACCCCTATGATATAATCCCGTTGACGCCCGGCGGGGTTGCCAGGTTTGAAAGCTTATTTAAATATTTAAGCTACAAATCAAACAAAAACGTCCAAGCAGAAAGGCTTTTTCACGCCTGGTGAAGTTGTGTGAATTGCGAGCTCATTAGCAAGGCTATCATTGGTCATCTGGGCTCCTATAGGTGCCATTAGCGTCCTGGTTTGCACCAATTTTGCAGAACAACATCGACAACTGCCCCCGAGGAGCCCGCACTCGCGCTCCATCCCGAGAACCGTAAACTCTAACGGCGAGTCCACACCGGACCGAAAATTGGCGTATTTGAGAGAGTCGGCGTCCGTGACATGAGTCTACTTGGTGTGGTCGCTCGAAACGGCCCACGTCAGCATTCATTTCAGCCGACTCAAATGTATAATCCACCATTCGAGTCGGTCATTCTTTTACCATTTTGATTGGTGGAGGCTAGCAGCTTGACTAGCGAATCAGTGAAGCCCGAAAGTGACGATGGTAAACATACCAGATAAACAGTGGAATCAAAGATAGTGGCCTAGAGAGGACCGGCTACTTCCAGTTTTCGTGTTTTTTGGCCCACAATACAGATTAGCACCGCCTGTTGTTTTGTAGACATTACATCTCGCGCAAGCGCGGAACGTATGGTGTCGGCTGTAATTCCGTAGGTGTGAACCGCCCATGTCTTTGTTCGAGTCGGCCATATTAAGTAGCCCGACTTCATTTACCGACGCGAGTCGGGCAGTTCTTCCGGTGTGGACTCGCCTTAAGATGCGGCGCCCGTAATTCTGCCCGTAAATAGGCAAACAAACCCGCCAAACAGTCGGCACTGACGGCCCCGATAATGTTTGAACATGTGAATCACCAGGGCCCTCATTTATAAAGCTTGCGTTCGCACAAAACGGGGCTGGAAACGTGCGTACGCCACTTTCCACGTAAATGTTGTGATTTATAAAAACCAAACTTGACGGGAAAGTGTGTGTACCCGTAAGCAAACTCTGAGGCATGCGTACCGGTACGCACATTCTGGAGACTGGAAGGGAATCAGCAGTAAACGTGAGAAGAACTATATATTTTTGATGACTCGCAGACATTTAATTGCACTCCATATCATACGTTAGATCTGCGTTATCATGATGAACTCCAGCAGTGTTTTTGACGCTTTTAATGAGTGATAGTTTTTTTCATATTAACACCTTCTTTTAAATTCTGACTTGTATCTTAAATCAAAATAATTTTGAAATATTGAATCAGCGCTGGAGGAGAGATGGCCCAAATGCATGTAATACAGTATACAATAAATACCTTCCATTAGATCACTGCAGAACACAGCGGGAATAACTAAATATTCTCCTTATTTATGTGCATATATCATCAACGCACATACATACAGCCATTAAGCCATCGTATACTTGTTACACTTTATCCTCGTTTTTAAACCACCAGAGCGCAGAAGAAATGCACTATAATGAGTGGCACGCTTGTGCGCGCTCAGTCGTGGAGCGTGGAGAGCGCAACTTTACCGAACTTCAGGAGGCAGACTTTACCGCCCGGTAAAGGTGGTAGAGTCCCCAGCATGATGAGCCTCGGCCCCCTGCCCGACTGGAGGGGTATCAACAGGGCGCAAGAATCCGTGAGGATGTTATGCGTTTGTAATATAAGGAAGACAACAATCAATGTTCATTGTAAACGTATTATTTCATTAATCACAGTGCGCGTTTGCCGTAGCTTATCTGCAACGTTGTTGATGGCGGTGATTGTGTCTCACTGAAGTTGCAGGACGGCATCAGTGTGCACCCGACCGCTTGATGTGCCATGCGTCCGGGGTGCGCTGCTGCTTTGTGCCGGACCCGGACGCTGTGCCGAGGGCCCGTCACCCTCCTCACATCACCCTCCTCACCGTCACCCTCCTCTACGCCACACGCTGCAGACTCTGGAAGGACAGAAACAATTTAACATTTTGTTTTATAAACAATAAAAGTTTAAAATCTGTTCACCCTTATCCCTCTGCTCTCAGTTGCGTCTGTGTCTCCCTCCTTTACGGACACAATCCCCGTCAAAGTCACATCAAAATCAAACCTCAAAATACTCTATACTCTATATAATATAGCAATACATTGAATACATGTTGGTAAAAGAGCGGAAAGATGTAATTTACCTTCAGATCACCGTCCGCTCCGTTCCACTGACGCCGTTGACCGCAGCAGCGATGTGTTGCCCTTCGCACTGCGTCTTTTTCTTCGTGATCCCGCTGCTGTGACCACTAAATAAAATGATTGACCGGGCCTCCACCTCCCCAACAAGTGTGTCTTTCTCCGTTTCTGAAAAGTTACGTTTCTTCGCTATTTTTCTGACATGTCGCCGTGATTCACAACACGGAAACGATCGCATGCCGGCTCATTAACATAGTAAAATGTGGGCGTGTACAGGGCGGGATTCAGGTACGCACACTTGTAGGTGATCCTGTGATTTATAAAGGGAACATTGCGTACAGCTTGCGTGCGCACAGTTTTATAAATCGGATTTTTTTTTGGCGCACGCAAACTTTGGCTTTTTGCCGTACGTACACTTTTAGTAAGGATCCTACGCACAGTTTTATAAATGAGGGCCCTGGTATTTTTGGCGAATAACTTAACCCCTCTACTCGCAGCGGCCCTACCTCGGGTCGTTTTTCACTCGTTTGGCATTCTTTCCGTTTAATCGCATATTATTTTGAATGCATCTGCGTCATATTATACATCATTTGAAAGCTGCGAGTCTCGTGAATCGAACAAAGCCAGCCGTTTTAGGCTCACGGAGACACATCAAAAGCAAACACAGCGTGTGTGTAAGGAGTGCACAGAAAAAAAACAATAACAAGACCGGCGTTTCCTACCTTTGGAGCTGTCTCGAAGTCTAAAAAAAACATGTAGCTTCATAATCCTCATATCCACAGAAAGGTAAGAGTCCAACGAACATAAGTATCCACTTCATTTAGTCCCACAAGCACGCGATCTCCGGTAATCATCCATAACACGCCATGTGTTGACGTTGTGAGTCTCTGAACAAGATGTCGTTTTTATTTGTTTATCGCTTTTTACCGCTGTTCAACGAAGGGCTAACAATGGATGTTTGCTATTGCCGTGTTCGTCTTCGTCTTCTGGACAAAACAAGCCCCCTTCCATCAAGCTAGGATCCGAATTGGCTGTCCAAAGTGTCCATCAAGCGAGCCGGTGCTTCACTGGCTCGCGTCAAATTACGCTGACCAACCACGCATAATCTCCAGATACAGAGAGCCAATAGCAGAGGAGTAATTTTTTGACTGACAGGTCTTATAGCTAATGAGCTTACGATTCCAACGGTATATTACATGGGGGTAGAGGGCTTGAGTGTGAGAGGCACAGCGAACGCATAAACTACACTTGTCATCTGAGACTTTGAAAAGTTACACACAGAGTCTCGTGCGCGCATGACAGAAGGCTGCCGTGTACTATTCCTTTTGATTGTTTTGAGCATTTTACAATGCTTAAAGCCAAAGGAAGGACTCGGTATTCCCTTGAAGACGCCTTAGACGGAGAAATACAAAAAAACAATAAAAAAAATAAAAAAATAACCCATAAAAAAATTAAAAAAACATAAAAATAAAAAAAATAAAAAAATAATGATTTTATTAGTAGTAGTTGTAGAACTGGTGGAATAAACAAAAAAAAGTAGAAGTATGAACCTAAAGATACCCATAATCTCATTTGGCACAATTTGGAACACTTTGTGCCAGATGCAACTCCGTCTGACATTGCTCGACAAAAACGACTGCCAAACGCTCATTTTTAATTTTATTTTTATCCACTTTCTACCAGTTGTTGGTAAAGGCTTGTGGCTGTGGCTTCATTCAGTTTTTAGGCCTATATATAACAGCCACAGCTATCTTTTTTTCACTCAAAAATTTTAAAAAAATTAGGCGAGGCAAAAAATTTAATTTTCACAATTTTTGAGCTGTAGTAACTCAGTGTCAGTAACACGCAGAGTAAATCTGACACTTGGAGAAGAAACTTCAAAGGGTTAGCTTTCAGGAATGCTCAGCGTTGTGTCTGTAGTCATAGGGGTTCAAGAACAGTAACCATTTTACTTTGGGTATGTCGTTTTCAGCCTTTTCTTCAAAAACAGGACCGCCATGGAACCGGTTAAAAAAGTCTGTAGCCAAATAAACTGCAGCCAGCCAGATCTTTATGTGAGCGAAACAATTGGTTAATGGATCGTTAATGGCTGGTAGGATGGGGTTTTGTTTTTAGGCCTACCTTAATTTTGTCTTTTCAGTTTAGCCTGACTGGCACGGTGGTACCCATCGAAAAAACCCTATACAGACGAGACGCGTGGGATGGTGTATTGGTGCAGTAGGATTAAGTCTGCAATTCTGCAGTTATTATATTTGCATTCAACATTTTTGTTCAACCAGAGTGTATTCAAGGTTTTCAAGGATTCAAGGAGAGAGTGACTTATCAAGGTGCCGGTAAATGGAAATTATCCAAATTTAGGGGCCGGAAAAATATGGCTGGAAAATTAGGAGATACTGTAAAACACTATAACGTCATATGAGTGCATATATTGTCTTATTTTATCAAGTAAAATATAACTTAAAGGTTTACTCAACAGCCTTATAGTTCATAGAAATTCAGGTAGAAATAGGTTAACTCAGAGTTCCACAGCTTATCAAAAAACAATCCTTATTTTATTAACATAGGCTGCCTAAGGGCGCGATCAGTAGCGTGCCTCAGCACAATTGCCCCAGGAGGGTCCCCCGCGGCATTGCATTCACACTGCTCCAGCCCAAACGGTCTTTGGCCCCGGTTGTA
Organism: Chelidonichthys spinosus; assembly: GCA_029853015.1. Lineage (NCBI taxonomy): Eukaryota > Metazoa > Chordata > Actinopteri > Perciformes > Triglidae > Chelidonichthys > Chelidonichthys spinosus. Next base: position 2,070,610 of record CM056836.1, on the reverse strand, counting down.
CATACGTCATCACGTCCTAATACTACACATGCATGGCTTGATGTTGTTTTTAAGGAGCGCCGTCTCTGCATATATTTCTCGACAACACTCGACCTGCATCAGTGAATGTGCACACAAGCGAATCTGTGCAAGCAGGCAGCGCGAGGAAAGCGGATTTTGGCCGGAGAAACACAGCGGCATTTTTCCAGTACCGGTCCGGTTCCGCTCACACCACGAGTCTGAAGAGTGCAACAGCGTGTCAAAATACAGTGTCAACTTTATTTAGTTTTTTATTTATTTTTATTTATTATTTTACTTTATTTATTAACTTTTCAAAGTAGAAAGCGACATCGTGGTGGTTTAACCAGGCAGAGCGGCCTCAGAACAACATCAAGCGCATAAAGTACACGAAGAAGAACGTAGCGGGAGCGCGCGGCGAGGATTGTTGCGGCCGCACGTCCTGCGGAGCAAGTCTACTGTACTGTACTGTGCTGCGCGGAGGCGCTCCTAATATAAATGATTATTGATTTATGAATGAATTTATGGCATTACACAAAAAGAAAGAAAAGATAAAGACAAACTAACAGTAACGGTATAAAAAGATTAAAAGAAAACAGTTTATTTGTCTCCTACACAAAAAGGGCAAAGATCCTTTGTGTTGTCAGTCTTACAGACCAATTTCCCTTTTAAATTTAGATTATAAAATCCTGGCCAAGACTCTCGCTAGGCGGCTCGAAAACGTTCTCCCAGATTTGGTGCTGTCTGACCAAACCGGATTTATTCGTAACAGACACTCATTTTCTAATATTCGGAGGCTTTTTGATATTATTTACTCTCCCACCGGGTCTGATGTCGCCGAATGTGTAATAAGCTTAGATGCAGAGAAAGCTTTCGATCGGGTGGAGTGGGAATATTTATTCATGGCAATGAGGAAATTTGGCTTTGGCAAGGATTTAATTTCTTGGGTTGAACTGTTATATGCCTCTCCCTTAGCTTCTGTTAATACAAATAATTTACAATCAAAATATTTCTCACTATATAGAGGCACGAGACAGGGTTGCCCACTGAGCCCTCTTCTATTTGCCTTGGCAATAGAACCCCTTGCTGCTTCCCTACGTCAGTGCCAGGCAATTGAGGGGATAACCCGAGGGAATACTACACACAAACTTGCTCTTTACGCTGATGATCTTCTTTTGTATATTGCTGACCCAATCTCATCATTGCCACATGTTCTGTCAAGATTAGAACAATTTGGAAGGTTTTCAGGTTACAAATTGAATTTACAAAAAAGCGAATTCTATCCCATTAATTCATCAGCTCTAAATATACCTTCTGCTGTTTTTCCATTCAAGAGAGCGCCCTATCATTTTACATACCTTGGGGTAGTGGTACCACGATCCTTCCGTAAGCTATATAAACTAAATTTTACACCATTACTCGATCGGTGCAAGCAGGATATAAGTCGGTGGCGTGCATTGCCTCTTTCGTTGGCTGGCCGGATTAATCTAATAAAGATGAACATCCTCCCCAGGTTTCTTTACTTATTCCAAAGTATTCCAATTTTGATTCCGAAGAAACATTTTTTGACATTGGATCAAGTCTTAAGTGCTTTCATATGGGATGGTAAGAACCCTCGTATTCGTAAATCTTTTTTACAAAGACCGAAAAAATTGGGAGGCAATGCCTAATTTCCTTTATTATTACTGGGCTAGTAATATACAAAAGATTATGATATGGGCTAAGTGTGGTCCCGGTGTGGAAGCTCCTGCTTGGGTTAAATTGGAATCTTTTAAATTGCAACTCCACTCGCTGATAACGGCTCCTTTACCTCTTAATTCTGGCTCCTTTGAGAACCCCGTAGTTGCCCATACCATAAAGATCTGGGTTCAAGTTCGGAAACATTTTGGATTGCAAAGCGCTTCACTGCAGGCTCCTATCCTTTCAAACCATCTTTTCACCCCCTCCATGTCAGACCTGGCGTTCCGGGCCTGGCATGGCAATGGAATTAAGCTTGTTCAAGATTTATATGTAAACAAGATATTTGCTTCCTTTAGGCAACTTTCAGAGAAGTACTTACTGCCCCGTTCCCATATGTTTCGGTATCTGCAGATTAGACACTTTGTTCAAAGTGGTTATCATCCCTTCCCTGCTCAACCGCCAAACACACCTATTGATATCCTTTTAGCAGCGGACACTGATCTCAATGGCGCCATCTCCTGGATTTATGGGATAATTGACGCTATCAATCCTCAAACTCTGATAAATTTAAAATTGATTTGGGAACAGGATTTAGGTTTGTCATTTGAAGATGATCAGTGGGATTTAATCCTTGGGCGAGTGCACTCCTCATCTCCCTGTGCCAGGCACGGTCTAATTCAGTTTAAGGTACTTCATCGTCTTCACCTCACTAAAGAGAAACTAGCAAAGATATATCCAAACACCGATCCCACATGTGAGCGATGTAAATCTTCTACCGCCACCTGGTTACATATGTTTTGGTCATGCCAGCGGCTTCAGACGTTTTGGGAAAAGATCTTTGGCTCTCTTAGCGACATTTACAGTATTAAAATGAGTCCTCAACCCATCATTGCTCTTTTTGGGGTGATGCCCAGAGATACAATATGGCCGGCTGGGTTGCATGAAGTGATCGCATTTACAACTTTGCTAGCTCGCCGCCTTATACTTCTCAACTGGAAGAGACCAGTCCCACCATCTCATACTAGATGGCTAAAAGAGATCATGTTCTATTTAAAGCTTGAAAAGATCAAATTCACATTGAGGGGAGCTGCAAATAAATTTGAAAAAGTGTGGATGCCTTTTCTCTCATATTTTGACAACATTACCCAAATTACAGATTGGGCGGATTCGTAATGTATGGAGTAGTGCCATAAGTGTGTATCCCTTGTCAGAAAGAGTGGTTTCAATTTGATTTCATTTATTATTATTTATTTTTATTATTTTTATTTTTATTTATTTTATTTTTTTTACTGTATTTTATTTTAGTATTTACTTATTGTATTATTACTGTTATACTTATTCATTCCTGTGCTATTATAATTATTACTATTAATTTATTTACTTTACTTACTACTTTTATTTATTTTTATTTTTATTTTTTGATGTTATTTATATGCATTTAATTGTACATCAAGAGGGTGGGGTGGGGTGGGGAGATATTTATATATTTCAAGGTTGATTTTGTAACTGTTTTTATAATGTAAAAACTCAATAAAAAGAAGTTAAAAAAAAAAAAAAAGAAAACAGTCAAAAATTAAACTAGAGAAATTATTTTTATTGTATTCTTTTTTTATACTTAATACAGTGAAAAACATGTATATTATATTATGTATGATTATAAAAAATAGCACGAGCAGTGTTTCCCCTAGAATTTTTTTCAGGCCCTGTGGTACCCACCGAAAAAACCCTAAACAGATGGGATGCGTGGGATGGTGTATTGGTGCAGTTGGATCAAGTCAGGTGGCAGAGCAAGCAGTCTGCAATTCTGCAATTATTATATTTGCATTCAACATTTTTGTTTAACCAGAGTGTATTCAAAATCACAAGGAGAGATTGACTTAAGGTGCCGGTTGATGGAAATGGTTTTGTGTTTACAGTTTAGAGGAAAGGTTGGAAGGTTTCAAGTTCTTAACAATTATGAAAAAATGTAACAAATGTATTCATCTCAAGTAACTAATGACTGCATTACTGCTGGTGCATTTTATTTTTGCAGTTTGTGTCCGTTAGCCTGTTTTGTTTCAGAAAAAAACAGTGTACTGGTGACTGATTGTTCAGCTGTTTGAAACATCTCTATATTCTGTATGTGTGTTTACTGTTTTCCTGCAGACGTCCAGCAGCTGTTGGTGACTAAAGAAGAGGTTCCCTTTGAGCAGCAGGACTGGAGCTCCAGTCTGGACCAGGAGGACCCAGACCCCCCACACATTAAAAAAGAACAGGAAGAACTCTGGACCAGTCAGCAAGCAGAGAAGCATCGAGGCCTGGAGGAGGTTGATATCAAGTTCCCGTTGACTGTTGTCCCTGTTAAGAGTGAAGAAGATGAAGACAACAATGAAGAGAAAACTCAGTCCTCAGGGCTGGTTTCAGCTGCAGCCAGAGGCTCAACTGAACAGATGAAAACAGAAGCTGATGAAGAGGACTGTGGGGGACCAGAACCAGCCAGGAACTCAGATTCACTTTTACAAACAGATACTGATGACAAGATTGGAGACTTTTCTAAAGCTGATACTGATGACAGTGCTGAATGGAAGGAGACCAGAGAACCTCGGTCAGGTTTAAAGGCTTTGAAAAATTATCCTGACAGTGATTTTAGATGTAGAACTGGTAAGAAACCATTTCACTGCTCTCAGTGTTGGAAACAATTCACCACCCGTGGAAATCTAAAGAGACACGTGAGAACTCATACAGGAGAAAAACCTTTCAGCTGCTCAGTGTGTGGTAAAGGTTTCACTCGAAATAGACAGCTGAAGAGACACATGATAATTCATACAGGAGAAAAACCTTTCAGCTGCTCAGTGTGTGGTAAAGGTTTCACTCTAAATAGACAGCTGAAGAGACACATGATAATTCATACAGGAGAAAAACCTTTCAGCTGCTCAGTGTGTGGTAAATGTTTCATGGTAAATGGTACACTGAAGACACACATTAGAACTCATTCAGGAGAAAAACCTTTCAGCTGCTCAGTGTGTGGTAAATGTTTCACGGTAAATGGTACACTGAAGACACACATGAGAACTCATTCTGGAGAAAAACCTTTCAGCTGCTCAGTGTGTGGTAAACGTTTCACAGTAAATGGTAATCTGAAGACACACATGAGAACTCATACAGGAGAAAAACCTTTCAGCTGCTCAGTTTGTGGTAGAGGTTTCACTCTAAATAGACATCTGAAGGGACACATGAGAACTCATATGGAAGAAAAACCTTTCAGCTGCTCAGTGTGTGGTAAACGTTACACTGAAAGTGGACAGCTGAAGAGACACATGAAAACTCATACAGGAGAAAAATCTTTTAGCTGCTCAGTGTGTGGTAAAAGTTCCACTTCAAGTGGATATATAAAGGTACACATGAGGAATCATACAGGAGAAAGACCTTTCAGCTGCTCAGTGTGTGGTAATGATTTCACTTCAAATGCATATCTGAAGAAACACATGAGAACTCATACAGGAGAAAAACCTTTCAGCTGCTCAGTGTGTGGTAAAGGTTTCAATCTAAATAGACAGCTGAAGAGACACATCATAACTCATACAGGAGAAAAACCTTTCAGCTGCTCAGTGTGTGGTAGAGGTTTCACTTCAAATGAATATCTGAAGAACCACATGAGAACTCATACAGAAGAAAAAACTTTCATCTGCTCAGTGTGTGGTAAATGTTTCCCTCTAAAGCGTACTCTGAAGAAACACCTGAGAACACACAGGAGAAAAAATTTCAGCTGTTCCGTGTGTAATAAAGGTTTTATTAAAATGTATGACTTAAAGACACACATGAGAACTCATACAGGAGAAAAACCTTTCAGCTGCTCAGTGTGTGGTAAAGGTTTTACTGTAAATGGTACTCTGAAGACACACATGATAACTCATACAGGAGAAAAACCTTTCAGCTGTTCCGTGTGTAGTAAAGGTTTTATTAAAATGTATGACTTAAAGAAACACATGAGAACTCATACAGGAGAAAAACCTTTCAGCTGTTCAGTGTGTGGTAAAAGTTTCACTGAAAATGGTCCTCTGAAGGGACACATGAGAACCCATACAGGCGAAAAACCTTTCAGCTGCTCAGTGTGTGGTAAATGTTACACTGTAAATGGTACACTGAAGACACACATGAGAACTCATACAGGAGAAAAACCTTTCAGCTGCTCAGTGTGTGGTAAAGGTTTCACTGTAAATTCACATCTGAAGACACACATGAGAACTCATTCAGGAGAAAAACCTTTCAGCTGTTCAGTGTGTGGTAAACGTTTCACTGAAAATGGACGTTTGAAGAAACACATGAGAACTCATACAGGAGAAAAACCTTTCAGCTGCTCAGTGTGTGGTAAAGGTTTCACTGTAAATGCAGCTCTGAAAAGACACATGAAAACTCATACAGGAGAAAAACCTTTCAGCTGTTCAGTGTGTGGTAAACGTTTCACTGAAAATGGACGTTTGAAGAAACACATGACAACTCATACAGGAGAAAAACCTTTCAGCTGCTCAGTGTGTGGTAAAGGTTTCACTGAAAATGGACGTTTGAAGAAACACATGAGAACTCATACAGGAGAAAAACCTTTCAGCTGTTCAGTGTGTGGTAAACGTTTCACTGAAAATGGACGTTTGAAGAAACACATGAGAACTCATACAGGAGAAAAACCTTTCAGCTGCTCAGTGTGTGGTAAAGGTTTCACTGTAAATGCAGCTCTGAAAAGACACATGAAAACTCATACAGGAGAAAAACCTTTCAGCTGTTCAGTGTGTGGTAAACGTTTCACTGAAAATGGACGTTTGAAGAGACACATGAGAACTCATACAGGAGAAAAACCTTTCAGCTGCTCAGTGTGTGGTAAACGTTTCACTGAAAGTGGACATCTGAAGGGACACATGAGAACTCATACAGGAGAAAAACCTTTCAGCTGCTCAGTGTGTGGTAAAGGTTTCACTGTAAATGCAGCTCTGAAAAGACACATGAAAACTCATACAGGAGAAAAACCTTTCAGCTGTTCAGTGTGTGGTAAACGTTTCACTGAAAATGGACGTTTGAAGAAACACATGAGAACTCATACAGGAGAAAAACCTTTCAGTTACATAAGAGTCCAGCCATTGATGGATAATCGACTATAGCAATGAATTGAAGTTTGCACTGTGCTATCTAGATTTGCAGGAGAAGAAGATGGAAGTGACAGGTTTCACTCAATAACATTTTATTCATTGTGTCATATTACAACAGAAGTTATCTCTGGACACTTAACACAGAGCAGGACTAGAACACGCTCATGATTGTGTTTAATATACACGTAAAGCAGCCTGGATTCCTAAAATGTTACGCCAGTATTTTTGACTGAATCCTACATTTTCTATGTGTTTTTATAATTATTAGTTTTCATGTCTTATTTTGGATGATTTATGTGATTTCTTAAATATTTTCTATTTCTGATGTACGTATTTGTGCTATTATATGATCGCATAATTGTTGTTTGGTAGAAATGTATACTTATGCTTTTTGGACCTCTGTGAACACTTACAAGATCCTGTCAAGATCTTGTAAGTGTACATCTGCATTGATACAAATAAAGTGGATGAATGCCAGGTCTGTGTCTGCCCCATCATTACAGCACAACTTATTCTTTAATGTTTTTATTTACGTTTCTTATGGAAATGATCTTGCTGTGCATCACCCCTACTGATACACAGAAATAAATCCAGAGAAATAATCCTTTGAGTCGTCTCTTTCCACGCCCTATCGTTAAATACAGGAAATATATTTGATCTCATTGATGAGATATCTATATCTTAACTATAAGCTTAAAGGCTTTTGATAAATGCTATAGACACTGAGTCTCAGGGAAGTTAAGTTGGGAAATAATCCATGGGATATGGTGTTATTAATTTCTATCTCAGTGACGAATAGGATGACTTGGATTGATAGCTTGTTTATCATTTTCTTTATTATTAGAATTAGGGAATAGTAATCAGAATCATCAGCTGCATGGTGGTTCAGGTTCTTCTGTGTGGAGTAAAGTTTAGACATGGACATAAAGAAAGCCATCGCAAATAAGGAAGCAGTTGTAGCAGTCTTTCTGGATATTGAAAAAGCATATGACATGCTTTGGAGGGAAGGGTTATTAATTGTACTTTATGATGGTGGAATCAGAGGGAGAATGTTTAACTGGATCATAAACTTTTTATGTAACCGGTCAATTCAAGTGAAAATTGGAAATGAACTATCAGATGAGTTTGAGGTGGAGAATGGAACCCCTCAAGGAAGCATGATAAGTCCACTTCTTTTTAATATTCTGGTTAACGGCATGTTTAGTAGAGTCGGGAAAGGATATGGTTTTTCATTATTTGCAGATGATGGGGCTATCTGGAAGCGAGGGAGGAACCTCCCCTACCTGTTCAACCAAATTCAAGGTGCTTTAGAGAAAGTGACTGAGTGGGCTAATGATTGGGGTTTTTAAATTTCTATTGATAAAACTAGATATATGGTGTTAGGAGATAAGAAAAGTATGCTGACACAGCAAATACAATTGTATAATAATAATTTTGAAAAAGTCAAGTATTTCAAGTTTTTAGGAATGTGGCTGGACGAAAGGATGACAGGGAAAAAACAAGTTGAAATGGTTTTGTTGAAGTGTGGGAAAATAATGAATGTCCTTAGGTGTGTGGCTGGTTCAGACTGGGGGGCTGATAGAGAATCAATGATGATGATTTACAGAGCAATAATAAGATCAGCTATTGACTATGGAAGTATAGTTTATAGATCAGCAGCTCCTTCATGATCAGTAAACTTGACATCGTCCAAGCAAAAGCCCTAAGAGTGTGCTGTGGAGCATTCAGTACAACTCCAATATCAGCATTATTGATAGAAATGGGGGAGATGCCGTTAGAAATCAGGAGACAGAAACTTGGTTTGAGATATTTAATAAAGCTCAAAGGACAAAATGCAATGTTACCAACAAAGAACCTTCTGAGTGAACATTGGGAGTTCATGGGAACATCAAAAAGGACTAAAACTAATTTTGCAGAAAAATTCAAATCTGTGGCGCAGGAAATTGGAATTGTGGACATAAGTGTGTGTCCTCCAGTGTGTCGTCCAGCTGTGGCTTCATGGTTGGTTCCAGATCCCATTGTTGACCTAAAGCTTTTGAATAAAAGCAAATCAAGGATGTCAGAGGTCATAGTAAAGGAGGTAAAAGTCTGGCAGCAACTAAAATGGGGAAACCACCTACAAATGTATACAGATGGGTCAAAAGATCATGAGTGGGAAAGTGGCAGTTGGTATTAGCATACCTGAAATCGGATATAAAAAAGGATACAGAATATCAAATCATATGTCAGTCTTCACAGTAGAAATGGTGGCAGTTCTGTTGGCATTAAGATGGGTTGAGGACAATAAACAGGGAAATTCAATCATATGCAGTGATTCAACAGCAACCTTAACTATGATAAAAGAAGCTAAATCCAAGTCCAGACCTGATAAAAAGTGTGCAAATTCATTTGCAATATGGGGCACCAGAGTATAGTGAAAGAATAAACACGTCTCTAAAAGAAAAGTGGCAAAAGTCTTAGGAGAAGGAAAGGAAAGGAAGGGCATATTTTTCAGTGCAGGAAAGCATAAGTAAAGACGAGTGCACTTACAGGTGCAGTAGGAAAGACTCTGTAGTAATCTCAAGACTGAGACTTGGACACTGTAGGCTGAGGAGTGGGTTGGCTCTGATTGGTAAACATCCTGATGGCAAATGTGAGTGTGGAGATAGTGAGACAGTGAAACATGTACTACTCTATGGCAAAATATACTCCAGTCAGAGAAGGACTCTCTACAAGAAACTTGGAACAGATGGGGAAACTGTTTTTAATATGCGCACACATCTAAATCTCGATTCTTGGGTTAAAACAAAGACATTGGTGGATTATCTTCACAAAACAGGATTGTACAAAAGGATTTGATGTAGTTGTTGATAACAAACTGTAGGGGCAGCATTACGCCAAAGCTGCGTCTAGTCTGGAAACTAAAGAAGTAGCAGAAGAAGTCGCTGCGCACCCGGATGTTCTCTTTTCAACAATGGCGCCTGGTTTCAGTAGAAGACTTCCTTCGTGTTGTTGAGAAAGTGTCTGTTAGCTTCACCAGTACTGATCCATCAGAGTCTCTGTGTGTCTGGATAAACATGTCTGGATGGACTTTGTACTCTTCACCCTTTATTCTGAATATTTTAACTCTGAATCATCTCCCGGGAGCCTACGAAGCTAAGCTAGTTAGCTTAGCATGCTAGCTGGAAACAGATTTTGACGGAGTTTGTGTGGAGTAAAAACGTCTCTCTCGTCGCGGGAAAATGAGTAAAGTCCAAGTGATGAGAGCTTTGGTGGAGCAGCGACTAAGTGCGGCTGTTGAAGAGATATTTGGGCTGTTTGAAAGAACGGTAGCAGAATACGAGGAGGAACTTTCTCGTTCTAAAAGGGAGAACGAGCGACAGCGGAAGCTACTGGACGCTGTTTTCCTGCCTGAAGTCCGGTTACACAGAGCAGGTTGGTGCTTACTTTTTATACGTTAGGTATGGCAGTGTTCTAATATGAGTTGCGTTAACGTGTGACGGGAGGTAACATGCAACACGCATAGGACCAAAACGTTTACTTCTGATGCATTATGCTGACCACAGGCTGCAGAAGTTAAACACAATTACAGTCAGTATGTGATGGTTTGATTTATCCAGAAGAATCAGAGGTTTTGTGAATGTAGTTTGAAAACCTGGTTTTATGTTTACAGTTTAGATGAAAGGTTGGAAGGTTTCAAGTTATTAACAATTATGAAAAACTGTAACAAATGTATTCATCTCCAGCTACTGATGACTGCATTACTGCTGGTGCATTGTATTTTTGCAGTTTGTGTCCGTCTGCCTGTTTGGTTTCAGAAAAAAAACAGTGTACTGGTGACTGATTGTTCAGCTGTTTGAAACGTCTCTATATTCTGTATGTGTGTTTGTTGTTTTCCTGCAGGCGTCCAGCAGCTGTTGGTGACTAAAGAAGAGGTTCCCTTTGAGCAGCAGTACTGGAGCTCCAGTCTGGACCAGGAGGACCCAGACCCCCCATACATTAAAGAAGAACAGGAAGAACTCTGGACCAGTCAGCAAGGAGAGAAGCATCAAGGCCTGGAGGAGGTTGGTATCAAGTTCCCATTGACTCTTGTCCCTGTTAAGAGTGAAGAAGACAACAATGAAGAGAAACCTCAGTCCTCAGGGCTGGTTTCAGCTGCAGCCAGAGACTCACCTAAACAGATGGAAACAGAAGCTGATGAAGAGGACTGTGGGGGACCAGAACCAGCCAGGAACTCAGATTCACATTTACAAGCAGATACTGATGACAAGACTGGAGACTCTTCTGAACCTGAGACTGATGACGGTGCTGATTGGCAGGAGATCAGAGAACCTCTGTCAGTTTTAAAGGCTTTGAAAAATTATCCTGACAGTGATTTTAGATGTAGAACTGGTAAGAAACCATTTAACTGCTCTCAGTGTTGGAAACAATTCAATTTCCGTGGAAATCTAAAGAAACACATGAGAACTCATACAGGAGAAAAACCTTTCAGCTGCTCAGTGTGTGGTAAATGTTTCACTGAAAATAGTACTCTGAAGACACACATGAGAACTCATACAGGAGAAAAACCTTTCAGCTGCTCAGTGTGTGGTAAAGGTTTCACTGTAAATGCAGCTCTGAAAAGACACATGAAAACTCATACAGGAGAAAAACCTTTCAGCTGCTCAGTGTGTGGTAAATGTTTCACTGTAAATAGTACTCTGAAGACACACATGAGAACTCATACAGGAGAAAAACCCTTCAGCTGCTCAGTGTGTGGTAAAGGTTTCACTGTAAATGATAGTCTTAAGGGACACATGAGAACTCATACAGGAGAAAAACCTTTCAGCTGCTCAGTGTGTGGTAAACGTTTCACTGAAAATGGTACTCTGAAGACACACATGAGAACTCATACAGGAGAAAAACCTTTCAGCTGCTCAGTGTGTGGTAAAGGTTTCACTGTAAATTCACGTCTGAAGACACACATGAGAACTCATACAGGAGAAAAACCTTTCAGCTGTTCAGTGTGTGGTAAAGGTTTCACTGTAAATGGACGTTTGAAGAAACACATGAGAACTCATACAGGAGAAAAACCTTTCAGTTACATAAGAGTCCAGCCGTTGATGGATAATCGACTATAGCAATGAATTGAAGTTTGCACTGTGCTATCTAGATTTGCAGGAGAAGAAGATGGAAGTGACAGGTTTCACTCAATAACATTTTATTCATTGTGTCATATTACAACAGAAGTTATCTCTGGACACTGAACACAGCAGGACTAGAACACGCTCATGATTGTGGTTAATATACACGTAAAGCAGCCTGGATTCCTAAAATGTTACGCCAGTATTTTTGACTGAATCCTACATTTTCTATGTGTTTTTATAATTATTAGTTTTCATGTCTTATTTTGGATGATTTATGTGATTTCTTAAATATTTTCTATTTCTGATGTACGTATTTGTGCTATTATATGATCGCATAATTGGTGTTTGGTAGAAATGTATACTTATGCTTTTTGGACCTCTGTGAACACTTACAAGATCCTGTCAAGATCTTGTAAGTGTACATCTGCATTGATACAAATAAAGTGGATGAATGCCAGGTCTGTGTCTGCCCCATCATTACAGCACAACTTATTCTTTAATGTTTTTATTTACGTTTCTTATGGAAATGATCTTGCTGTGCATCACCTCTTCTGATACACAGAAATTAATCCACAGAAATAATCCTTTGAGTCGTCTCTTTCCACGCCCTATCGTTAAATACAGGAAATATATTTGATCTCATTGATGAGATATCTATATCTTAACTATAAGCTTAAAGGCTTTTGATAAATGCTATAGACACTGAGTCTCAGGGAAGTTAAGTTGGGAAATAATCCATGGGATATGGTGTTATTAATTTCTATCTCAGTGACAAATAGGATGACTTGGATTGATAGCTTGTTTATCATTTTCTTTATTATTAGAATTAGGGAATAGTAATCAGAATCATCAGCTGCATGGTGGTTCAGGTTCTTCTGTGTGGAGTAAAGTTTAGACATGGACATAAAGAAAGCCATCGCAAATAAGGAAGCAGTTGTAGCAGTCTTTCTGGATACTGAAAAAGCATATGACATGCTTTGGAGGGAAGGGTTATTAATTGTACTTTATGACGGTGGAATCAGAGGGAGACTGTTTAACTGGATCATAAACTTTTTATGTAACCGGTCAATTCAAGTGAGAATTGGAAATGAACTATCAGATGAGTTTGAGGTGGAGAATGGAACCCCTCAGGGAAGCAAGATAAGTCCACTTCTTTTTAATATTATGGTTAACGGCATGTTTAGTAGAGTGGGGAAAGGATTTGGTTTTTCATTATTTGCAGATGATGGGGCTATCTGGAAGCGAGGGAGGAACCTCCCCTACCTGTTTGACCAAATTCAAGGTGCTTTAGAGAAAGTGACTGAGTGGGCTAATGATTGGGTTTTTAAATTTCTATTGATAAAACTAGATATATGGTGTTAGGAAATAAGAAAAGTATGCTGACACAGCAAATACAATTGTATAATAATAATTTTGAAAAAGTCAAGTATTTCAAATTTTTAGGAATGTGGCTGGACGAAAGGATGACAGGGAAAAAACAAGTTGAAATGGTTTTGTTGAAGTGTGGGAAAATAATGAATGTCCTTAGGTGTGTGGCTGGTTCAGACTGGGGGGCTGATAGAGAATCAATAATGATGATTTACAGAGCAATGATAAGATCAGCTATTGACTATGGAAGTATAGTTTATAAATCAGCAGCTCCTTCATGATCAGTAAACTTGACATCGTCCAAGCAAAAGCCCTAAGAGTGTGCTGTGGAGCATTCAGTACAACTCCAATATCAGCATTATTGATAGAAATGGGGGAGATGCCGTTAGAAATCAGGAGACAGAAAATTGGTTTGAGATATTTAATAAAGCTCAAAGGACAAAATTAAATGTTACCAACAAAAAACCTTCTGAGTGAACATTGGGAGTTTATGGGAACATCAAAAAGGACTAAAACTAATTTTGCAGAAAAATTAAAATCTGTGGCGCAGGAAATTGGAATTGTGGACATAAGTGTGTGTCCTCCAGTGTGTCGTCCAGCTGTGGCTTCATGGTTGGTTCCAGATCCCATTGTTGACCTAAAGCTTTTGAATAAAAGCAAATCAAGGATGTCAGAGGTCATAGTAAAGGAGGTAAAAGTCTGGCAGCAACTAAAATGGGGAAACCACCTACAAATGTATACAGATGGGTCAAAAGATCATGAGTGGGAAAGTGGCAGTTGGTATTAGCATACCTGAAATCGGATATAAAAAAGGATACAGAATATCAAATCATATGTCAGTCTTCACAGTAGAAATGGTGGCAGTTCTGTTGGCATTAAGATGGGTTGAGGACAATAAACAGGGAAATTCAATCATATGCAGTGATTCAACAGCAAACTTAACTACGATAAAAGAAGCTAAATCCAAGTCCAGACCTGATAAAAAGTGTGCAAATTAATTTGCAATATGGGGCACCAGAGTATAGTGAAAGAATAAACACGTCTCTAAAAGAAAAGTGGCAAAAGTCTTAGGAGAAGGAAAGGAAAGGAAGGGCATATTTTTCAGTGCAGGAAAGCATAAGTAAAGACGAGTGCACTTACAGGTGCAGTAGGAAAGACTCTGTAGTAATCTCAAGACTGAGACTTGGACACTGTAGGCTGGGGAGTGGGTTGGCTCTGATTGGTAAACATCCTGATGGCAAATGTGAGTGTGGATGTGAGACAGTGAAACATGTACTACTCTATGGCAAAATATACTCCAGTCAGAGAAGGACTCTCTTCAAGAAACTTGGAACAGATGGGGAAACTGTATAACATGCGCACACATCTAAATCTCGATTCTTGGGTTAAAACAAAGACATTGGTGGATTATCTTCACAAAACAGGATTGTACAAAAGGATTTGATGTAGTTGTTGATAACAAACTGTAGGGGCAGCATTACGCCAAAGCTGCGTCTAGTCTGGAAACTAAAGAAGTAGCAGAAGAAGTCGCTGCGCACCCGGATGTTCTCTTTTCAACAATGGCGCCTGGTTTCAGTAGAAGACTTCCTTCGTGGTGTTGAGAAAGTGTCTGTTAGCTTCACCAGTACTGATCCATCAGAGTCTCCGTGTGTCTGGATAAACCTGTCTGGATGGACTTTGTACTCTTCACCTTTTATACTGAATGTTTTAACTCTGAATCATCTCCCGGGAGCCTACGAAGCTAAGCTAGTTAGCTTAGCATGCTAGCTGGAAACAGATGTTGACGGAGTTTGTGTGGAGTAAAAACGTCTCTCTCGTCGCGTGAAGATGAGTAAATTCCAAGTGATGAGAGCGTTGGTGGAGCAGCGACTAAGTGCGGCTGTTGAAGAGATATTTGGGCTGTTTGAAAGAACGGTAGCAGAATACGAGGAGGAACTTTCTCGTTCTAAAGAGGAGAACGAGCGACAGCGGAAGCTACTGGACGCTGTTTTCCTGCCTGAAGTCCGGTTACACAGAGCAGGTTGGTGCTTACTTTTTATACGTTAGGTATGGCAGTGTTCTAATATGAGTTGCGTTAACGTGTGACGGGAGGTAACATGCAACACGCATAGGACCAAAACGTTTACTTCTGATGCATTATGCTGATCACAGGCTGCAGAAGTTAAACACAATTACAGTCAGTATGTGATGGTTTGATTTATCCAGAAGAATCAGAGGTTTTGTGAATGTAGTTTGAAAACCTGGTTTTGTGTTTACAGTTTAGATGAAAGGTTGGAAGGTTTCAAGTTATTAACAATTATGAAAAACTGTAACAAATGTATTCATCTCAAGCTACTGATGACTGCATTACTGCTGGTGCATTATATTTTTGCAGTTTGTGTCTGTCTGCCTGTTTGGTTTCAGAAAAAAACAGTGAACTGGTGACTGATTGTTCAGCTGTTTGAAACGTCTCTATATTCTGTATGTGTGTTTATTTTTTTCCTGCAGACGTCCAGCAGTTGTTGGTGACTAAAGAAGAGGTTCCCTTTGAGCAGCAGGACTGGAGCTCCAGTCTGGACCAGGAGGACCCAGACCCCCCACACATTAAAGAAGAACAGGAAGAACTCTGGACCAGTCAGCAAGGAGAGAAGCATCGAGGCCTGGAGGAGGTTGGTATCAAGTTCCCATTGACTCTTGTCCCTGTTAAGAGTGAAGAAGATGACGATGAAGAGAAACCTCAGTCCTCAGGGCTGGTTTCAGCTGCAGCCAGAGGCTCAACAGAACAGATGGAAACAGAAGCTGATGAAGAGGACTGGGGGGGACCAGAACCAGCCACGAACTCAGCTTCACATTTACAAACTGATGACAAGACTGGAGACTCTTCTGAACCTGAGACTAAAGACAAGACTGGAGACTCTTCTGAACCTGAGACTGATGACAGTGCTGATTGGCAGGAGACCAGAGAACCTCGGTCAGTTTTAAAGGCTTTGAAAAATGATCCCGACAGTGATTTTAGATGTAGAACTGGTAAGAAACCATTTCGCTGCTCTCAGTGTTGGAAACAATTCAGCGTCCGTGGAAATCTAAAGACACACATGAGAACTCATACAGGAGAAAAACCTTTCAGCTGCTCAGTGTGTGGTAAATGTTTCACTTCAAATGGACATATAAAGACACACATGATGACTCATACAGGAGAAAGACCTTACTGCTGCTCAGTGTGTGGTAAAGGTTTCACTTCAAGTGGACATTTAAAGACACACATGATGACTCATACAGGAGAAAGACCTTACTGCTGCTCAGTGTGTGGTAAAGGTTTCACTTCAAGTGGACATAAAAAGATACACATGAGGACTCATACAGGAGAAAAACCTTTCAGCTGCTCAGTGTGTGGTAAAGGTTTCAGTGAAAGTGGCACTGTGAAGAAACACATGAGAATTCATACAGGAGAACAACCTTTCAGCTGCTCAGTGTGTGGTAAAGGTTTCAGTGAAAGTGGCACTGTGAAGAAACACATGAGAATTCATACAGGAGAAAAACCTTTCAGCTGCTCAGTGTGTGGTAAAGGTTTCAGTGAAAGTGGCACTGTGAAGAAACACATGAGAATTCATACAGGAGAAAAACCTTTCAGCTGCTCAGTGTGTGGTAAAGGTTTCACTGAAAATGGCTCTCTGAAGACACACATGAGAACTCATACAGGAGACAAACCTTTCAGCTGCTTATTATGTGATAAAGATTTCGCTCACAATTGCGCTCTAAAGAAACACATGAGAACACATACAGGAGAGAAACCTTTCAGCTGCTAAGTGTATAACAACTTTCAGAAGGAGTCAACATTTACAGAAACACATTAGACCTCACACAGGATAAAAACCTTTCAGTTACACAACAGTCTGGCAGCTGACTGTTTTCACTCAATTACATTTAATTTACAGTACCATTGTAGGGACCTCACCAGAGAGAACCAAGATCGGCCTGCATGGATGCCAAAAGCCTTCACATGCGGTCAGAATAAAGGAACAAAGGAGATAAAAGAACTACAACCACCAGTCCTCCATCTTGTTTTACTTCTCACTAAGGTGTGAAGTGTGACGTCACACATCCCTGGTGCCCTATCGGCTGACAACCACAGGAACCCCAGGGGATCCCTCAGAGGCAGCCGTGAGGTATAAAAGCTGGCTTTCTCTTGCACTCTCCTCTTCACCGTAGCACACCGCTACAACAGGAGATCGCCGCCTACTGCAGGCCCTGTTTGCCTGCAGAAGGAAGAACACAACTTTTTCTTCATCCAAGCTACCAGCGAGAAGGATAACGGCTACGACCCGCTCTCAGCTGGAGCCAGCTCACCAAATCGCCATTTTATTGTTTGCCTGCAGAAGGAAGGAACACAAACTGTTTTCTTCAGCCAAGTTGATCAGCGAGAAGGATAAGCCCCGCTCTCATCCTGATTCAACCGACTCGTCGCACCCTTCTGCCATACGAGGATTCGCCAACCACAGCCCGTCGCCGCGGCTGCGTCAAGAAACGACGCCACCGCATAGGACGGACTCAAGCACATCGACAAAAGTAAGAGGCTATTTGTCTGGGCAGAGGCAGAGATTCAATAGTGTAGGATATGTTTGTAATTCTTGTTAACGTGTTTTAAGTTTAGATTTCTGTATTGTTGTATTTGAATGCTGATTGTGTACCCACATCGCTGGGTTTATTTCTGTAACAGTGTGTGGCCTAACCTCGGCCACATTCACGAGATCAGTAAGCGGTCTACTATTGGTTTAAGGACCAGGGTCCCGCCACAGGTACACACACATACACCGCCTCCACACTGGGGGTGGGTAAAAATATCGATTCAGCAATGCATTGCGATTCTTTTCCCCGCAATTCAATATCGATTAAGCAATCTTCTGAATCGATTCAAGCCCCTGGCCAGTGGAGGCGCTGTGACCGACACCCTCGTGTGATTCGCGCTGGACGGACGGGGGCCGCACCAGACCAAACCATTACAATATGGCGACCGGAGTGAGTACACACCGGCCGTGAAAGCGCCGGCAATAGCCCGCTTCCTTTCGGCGCCCCTGTTAAGCGATAGTGTCGTTCACACCAGACACGGAGCGCCGCGAATAGGCGCGGCCGTCCCGTGCCGTGAAGCGATCGTTTCGGCGTCTGCTCTATTTTTTGCGCGTCCCGCGAGCGAACGCGTCAGTTCTGGCAGTAAATCACACAGTAGCTGTGTCCCAATTCAGGGTCTGCAGCCACAGCTAAAGAAACACGAGACAATCTGGCCAATTTTCAAAATAAAAGCAATTTTCAAAATAAAATACCGTGATTGACAAATGCGATCATAGTTGTGTATCTCAACTTGCACTGGGAAACAGGGAGAGAAAATACATTTAATAAATGTGAAGAGTAGATAAACAAATATGTGCATATCAACGGTATATCTGCACTACTGTCTACTACCATAGCTTCCGCGGCCGGTGTGAACCTGTTACATGCACTGTAGTTCAGTGTTTAAGCAGTGTCCTGTTTTATCATGCCATGAGTTATATCACGGCTGTTCATAAGGCATGAAACTAAATAAATTATTTGAAAAAATGATTTGGTACTCTTACCTGTGTATTTCTACTTGATACTGAATCGATATCGAAGCATTTCAATCAATATCGAATCGAAATTGAATCGAATCGTGACCCAACGAATCGAAATCGAATCGAATCATGAGATTCTAAACAATACCCAGCCCTACTCCACACGTATCCTCCGTCGGATGTTTCCGTCTCTGGATGCTAGGGAAATAGCTCCACCTGGTGGCTGCGCCCGGCCATCTCTCTTGCTCTCTTTCTTTTCTCCCAACACACACACATACACACACACACACACAGACAGACAGACAGCCAGACAGCCTGCTGTATCCGAAACCGCATACTACCGTACTGCCTACTACATACTGCGTTAGTATATACTGTATACTGCGTACTGAATGTGGGATTCAGTACGCTACTTCAGCAGGCCGACGCCGTTCACACCGCAGTATGCAGTATGCAGTATGCAGTATGCAAGTTTCCCACAATGCATTTCGTGGCGACCGGCAGCAACAGTTGTAAAACAGGTCTCAGGAGCTCTGCATGTACAGAAATCACCAAATATTCATAAAAAAAAGTTTGAATTAACAGTGTACTTTTTTTAATTGTATGTATGACAGCCTGGATTTCTATTGTACCTATATAGTGTTCGTCACAATTATGAAGTAGCCTATGCACTGTACTTATGTAAACAAATATAACAAATATAAACGCCGTACTGCTCCGGCTTTTTTTTTTTTTGTCCCAGCTCCTGCGTTTGTATTCCCCTGGAAACGCTCTCTTGCTCCGTCATTACTCGATTTATCCAGGCTCCAGCGCATTGCATTGTGGGAAACAGTAGGCAGAGTAGACTGGTCGGATGCATACTGGAAATATTCTCAGAATCAGTACGACATCCGGGAACTTTATGCATACTGCAGATTTTGCTTTTGTTTGCATACTGCATACTGCATACTACATTTTGGCCAAATCAGTACGTACTAGCAGTATAGTATGCGGTTTCGGATACGACACACTGTGTGCAGCCTGGACGGCTGTCTCCTCCAGACTGAGCGGCTTTCAATAATAGCTGATACTGAGCACACACACACACACACACACAGTTGGGTTAGAACCTTCACACTATTGTGACTTGTATTGTTTTATGAAACAGTTGTTGTTATATGTTCTATATATTGGAGTTATCTCACATACGTTCTTTGATGTGATTTAATTTAAGTTTTTGACTTGCCTTGTCTTTTTCATGTTGTGATGTTGGGGATCTGAACAAATAAAACCAAAACTACAACGTGTTTATAAAGTTGTTATATTTAATATTATTGTTATTGTCTGTTTTTGGCCTGCATTCTCTTTGTGTACCTCGCCATACAACTAATTAAAAAAAAGAAGAAATTATTTAAATCTTCGTATTTGTTTTTCAAATACAGCAGTAAATAATTATGAAATGGGGAGGGGTGGGGGGTGTCGGGTTTATTTAGCTTTGGCTCCTTTTTTGCTGGGTTGTGGGGATTTGGAGCTCTTCTGGGACAATTATGGCTGTATTTTGGAAGTCCACAATTATTTTTGGGTGAGTTTTGGCCTCCTTTTGGTTTGATTTTGGCTTGCCTATTTTGGGCCATTTAGGGCCCGGAAGCCTGGCCATAATCTTGCCAAAATGACCAGACAGATTTGGGCCAAAATGATGCCAAAAGGTTTTTGCTATCTGGGCTGTTGATTTGGACATGGCGGACCATGGAGGATCCAACCAGTAGAGCGGGAGAACTGCTGGCACAGTTTGCGTTGCCAGCGTGCACTGGATTGACAGCTGCGGACCGGTGAGAGGTCAGAGCCGGGATAGAAGGTGTATCGGCAGCGGCTGTGGGCTGAGGGCGGCGAGGGCCACCTGAGTGAATCGCCCTGCGAGCTGCCTCCTTCACGATCCTGCGCCGGGAGGAGGTGGAGGCGGACGAGGACCTGGAGAGGGAGGAGGACTTTCACTGCCCCCCGGGGGACAGGACAGGTGCCCGGTCAGTGCTTGCCAAGGGTGGAGGGACAGCAGGCGCCGCTGCCGGGTGAGCAGAAGCGGTGGACCGGACAGCTGACCGATCAGCCGCCGCCTCAGGGGGAGTGACAGCAGAGGACTGGGCGGCTGACTGACCGACACTCGCCTCGGGAGGAATAACAGCAGCAGGTGCCACTGGGGCAACAGACAGAGGCCCGAAGCGATTTGATAGCTCCAGGCATGACTTTGACCCAGGAGCCGAGGATATTGTTTTGGCTCCTCGGATCACCTCTGTCCAGCGAGGCAGAGGTGCAGGTCGGCTTGGAGTGGAAGTAAATGTACTTATTGTAAGTCGCTTTGGACAAAAGCGTCTGCTAAATGACCTAAATGTAAATGTAAAATGGGGAAACCACCTACACATTTATACAGATGGGTCAAAAGATCATGAGAGTGGGAAAGTGGCAGTTGGTATTAGCATACCTGAAATCGGATATAAAAAAGGATCATATGCAGTGATTCAACAGCAACCTTAACTACGATAAAAGAAGCTAAATCCAAGTCCAGACCAGATAAAAAGTGTGCAATTCATTTGCAATATGGGGCATCAAAGTATAGTGAAAGAATAAACAGGTCTCTCAAAGAAAAGTGGCAAAAGTCTTAGGAGAAGGAAAGGAAAGGAAGGGCATATTTTTCAGTGCAGGAAAGTGTCGTATCTGTTGTATTCTTGCTGATAAACCGATGAGGCGTGTTCAATAAACGTGTTCTTTATTAACGTAGTTGCTGCGGCATGTCCAAACTCATACTAAACACTGACTGCTTCTACAGGTCTAGTGCGCATGCGCATCCTACTAAGGATTATGGAGTTCTTATGTTATTAACACATAACACCACATCTTTCCCCCTAAGAAAGAAAACATCCTTCACAATGAACTCCTATCCATAACAGAAAAACATTATCTAATGTTCCCACCTGTATTGTTCTTACATAACAACCAAATAAACAATTGGCCTATAAACAGCATCACACAATCTCTTCAATGAGTGAAAACAATATTACCTGTACCTATACTATCAGATATCACTTTTTACATTTTTTTGTACAACATAACTTTTTTTTTCAATAAACGAAGGTAAGTATACCAGTATAAACAGTCCATGTTGCTTTTCCTTAAGAACTTTGGGTAAATATAACTAAACAGTCCATGCTCCCTTCAGCAACTCTCAATCAACCTCTGCGGCGGCTTAATATGTCTCTGAGGTCTCAAAGGTCTCACAGCAGTAGGTGACTTGGACACTGCTTTCTGACCATTGTCAGTGTGATCTGGTTCGCTGTTGGACAGTTCAGGAGGTTCAGGTGTGTCTTGTTCATGCTCGACCTCCTGAGCTGTTGTGTCTTCATCAGTAGGTTGCAGTTGAAGATCTGTGCGGTTCCTTCTCAAAGACAGTCCACACTTTGTTTGGATCCTATAGGAACGTGGAGAAAGTTCTTCCTCAACATGTCCCTGTCATTCCCATGTACCTGTGTTAATGTCTCTGAGATGCACTCGATCTCCACACTTCAAGGTAGGTAGACGTTTTGCTGTTCTCTCATGTAGCTGTTTCTGTTTCTGTTTTTGTCTCTCCTTTTCCTTCCTCACCCTAAATGCGCCTGTGGGTGTCAGCAAGTCCTTGCTGACTGGCAGGTTAGAACAAATGCAGCGACCCATCAGCATTTGGGTGGGAGATAGGCCGTTCTGGAGAGGTGAAAATCATCTCTGTCCCAAGCTTTCTTCATCAGACCTTTTACTATCTTTACAGAGCTCTCTGCCAAGCCGTTGGATTTTGGGTAAGTAGGACTCGAGGTTGTATGTAGGAATCCCCACTCCTTGGCAAATGAGGCAAACTCACAGCTAGAAAACTGCGGGCCATTGTCTGTAAACAGTTCACACGGAATGCCGTGTCTTGCGATCACTGTCTTTAGGTAGCTGATGACTGTTTTGCTTGATGTAGACTGCAGTTGTCTGACTTCAGGATAGTTGGAAAAGTAGTCTGTGACCACGATGAAACTCTTTCCATTACAATCAAACAAATCAGCTCCTACTTTGTAGTAAGGTCGGTAAGGCACAGGATGAGGCATCAGCGGCTCTGCTTGTTGTTTTGGTCTGTATATTTGGCAAAGTCCACAAGACGCTGTGGTCTGGTGTATGTCAAGGTTGATTCTCGGCCAGTACATTACTTCCCTAGCCCTGCGTTTGCACTTGACTTCTCCGAGGTGGCCTTCATGTATCTTTTGGAGCATTACTTTTCGTAGTGAGAATGGTATCACAAACTTGCTTCCCTTGAATGTGATGTCGTTCACCACCGTAAGCTCTGCTCTATGATTCCAGTAGTCCTGTATTCAGTTATTCAGTTATTTTTGCTTTTAGGCCATCCTTTCTGTATTGTCTCCTTAAATTCTTTCAATGTTTCGTCTTCGTTTGTTTCTTTTCTGATTTGCTCGGTTCTGTCTGCAGAAACCGGCAATGATGACACAACCATGTCCACGTAAGCCTGTATGTCTGCGCACTTTTCACTGTCGGCGCTCTCCTTCTTGTCCACTGCTCGGGATGGAGTGTCGGCGGTGAACATGTACTTCCCTGGTATGTAAATCATCTGCACGTCATATTTCTGTAGTCTAATTAACATGCGTTGTATTCTCACAGGGCAATCATTTAATGGCTTTGACATGATCGACATGAGTTGTTTATGGTCCGTTTCTACTTCAAAAGCTTGTCCATAAACATATTGGTGAAATCGTTCACACGCGTACGTACTCGCCAGAAGTTCTTTTTCTATTTGGGCGTACCGGGACTCGGCGCTCGTCAAGGCCCTGGATGCATAGGCGACCGGTAGCCACTGCTCCTGGTGTTGCTGTAGTAACACAGCCCCAAGGCCGTACTGCGAAGCGTCTGCAGAGATCCTGGTGCTCCTCTCAAGATCGTAGAACTTCAGCACAGGCTCTTGTGTTAGAGTCTCTTTAAATGCTTAAAGCATTGTTCCTGTTCATGTGACCAGAACCATTCGTTTTTCTGATCAAGTAGGCTTCTGAGTGGTGCAGAACGTGTGGACAGATCAGGTATGAACTTGGCAAGGTATGTTACCATGCCGAGGAACCTCCTGACCTCGTCTCTGTTTTGGGGTCGCTCCATGTTGTAGATCGCTGATATCTTTCTTGGATCTGGTTTCACCCCCTCTACACTGACCACATCACCGACAAAGGTAAGTGTTTTCACTCCAAATTCACATTTGTCCTTGTTCAGTTTGAGGTTGACCTCTCTTGTCTTGTTGAGTACTTGTCTCAGTCTTGTGTCATGTTCTTCCCGAGTAGAGCCCCATACGATGATATCATCCATCATAGTATCAACTCCTGGTATATGCTCAAATATCATGTGTATGGTTTTGTGGTATACCTCAGGTGCTGACAAGATGCCATACGGGAGACGGAGAAAGCGGTACCTGCCCTCAGGTGAGTTAACAGGTACAAAGCTTCGAGCTCTCCTCTTCAAGCTTTAGCTGCCAGAAACCTGACAAGGCATCTAATTTGCTGAACCATTTCGCACTAGCAAACTGTTCTCTCTTAATTGCCCTATTAAGGTCCCTTGGATCAAGGCATATTCGTAAAGCACCTGTCTTCTTCTAAACTATTACCAGCGAACTGACCCATTCTGTAGGCTCGTCGATTTTCTTGATGACATCCATTTTTTCCATGCGTGCAAGCTCCTCTTTTAGCTTGTCTCTAAGCTTGAATAGCACTTTCCTGCAGGGATGCGCGACTGGGGACACGTTTTCATCCACATGTATCTTATGTAGTCCAGGTAGACATCCGAGTCCTTCAAAACAGTCTCTGTACTCCTGCATGAGTGAATCATGATCATTTGAAGTTGATGGCGATGTCACTACGAACACTTTCTTGACCAGGTTGAGCTTTTCACACGCACTGAGTCCGAGGATTGGTTGTACACTCTTATCCACTATCAGTAGTTGTGTCTTAATCTGTCGTCCTTTGTTTCTAAAGGTTGCTATGCAGCTCCCTTTCACAGGTATGGTTTCACCTGTATACCCCGTCACTTTGATCTTTACAGGATGGATCTTGCTCTTGACGGTCAGTGTTCTGTAGTCCTGGATAGATAGTAGGTCAGGGATCCCCAATAGGCGGCCCGCGGGCCACATCCGGCCCGCGAGAGCTAAACATCTGGCCCGCACCGAACATCTGGCCCGCACCGAATGCAGTAATATTCAGAAATGCAAACTCATCTTTCGGCGAGGTGCTGGCGCACACACACACGCACATAAAGCACCTGTTGCGCTGTTATTTTGACCTCACGCCACACCATACATTTGATACAGTTAGAGCGTGCGAAAACAACAAACTGCACATGCACATTGATTAAGCAGCGCCAGCCTGCCATCCCCGGGCATATCAAAGTAAGTCAGCTGTGATGATGATATGAAGAAACAAAGAACAACATGGCCTGTAAAAAGCGGAAAGTTGACCAAGAAAACAGACAGTTTAAAACTGACTGGACTGATAATTTTTGTTTCATTTTGCCTGACCACGCCAATTCTAAGCCAACATGCCTCATATGCATGCAGACTGTAGCTGTCTGCAAAGCAGAAAATCTGAAACGGCATTTCAACACAATGCATTCAGCAAGTTTCACTGCAAACTACCCTGCAAAGTCAGAGCAACGCAAACAAATAATTGCGAACATGATAACATCATACAAGCACTCTGTGTCAACTATGAGCAAATCAACATCTGCACAGGAGAGCGCCACAGCTGCATCCCTGCAAGTTACATGGAACTTAGCTAAAGCTAAAAAGCCCTTTGCTGATACTGACTTGATTAAAAAGTGTGCAATAGACATGGCTGGAGAGGTTTTAAGTCACGATGAGAAAAACAAGAAGACTGTTGTGGAGCTATTAAAGCAGGTGCCATTGTCTGCTAATACGGCAACAAGAAGAGTGGAAGTTTTAGCGGAGGAGTGTTTTTCCAGTCTACTCACTGATTTAAAGACAGCAGAAGCCATATCACTTGCAATAGATTCGTCCTGTGACCGGACCGATATGGAACAATTAGCTGTGTTTGTGAGGTGAAGTGATGGGAAAACTTTCCGGGAAGAGCTCGTTTGTTTACTCCCTCTACCTGGGCGCACAACTGGGGAAATCGTCTTTAATGAGCTGATGCAGTTCCTCGAGAAGAACGGGTTGGATGTGCGTAAAATCGTGTCCGTGGTCACCGATGGGGCGCCGTCTATGGTTGGACCACACAAGGGCTTGGTAGGCAGACTTGCCACTGTTAAACCAGCGCTCCTGACATTTCATTGCATAATTATAATCTGTGCTGTGCGCTAAACTGTGTGGGGAAATGAAGACGGCGATGGATACGGTGACCAGACTGGTTAATTTTGTTCGGGAGAGTTCTAGTCTGCAACGTCGCCTTCTCAGAAGATTCCTGGAGGAAATGTCAGCGGAACATCAGGATCTCTTGCTGCATAACGATGTACGCTGGCTGAGTAAAGGCCGCGTGTTGGAAAGAGTGTGTGACCTGCGCGATGAGCTCGCGTCATTTCTATCCAGCTTGCAGAGCCAAAAAGCGCAGGAATTCCAGCTGTTTTTAAGTGACGACAAGGTGATGGCACTTGTGTTTTTTTTGTGCGACATTATGTCTCATTTGAATCAGCTTAATCTGCAGTTACAAGGCAGAAATCACACTGTTGCAGACGTGTATGAGGCGGTTGATGCTTTCCAGTCAAAGCTGAAACTTTTGGAGAGGGACATTAAAGGGAGAAAATTACACTTCCCGCGGCTGCGGGAGCATTGCGAGAAGACAAAAAAGAGAGAGGATGCTGCAATGAAGGATTTCGTGACCAGGCTGGCAGAAAACTACAAAGAAAGATTTGAAAGCTCTCCTAAACTCTCAGGTGACATCCTTCTCTTCCTGAGACAGCCATTCTCCGTGTCCGCCGATGGCCAGTGGACTACAGAAGCCAAAAGGCTGCTGCCTTCCAGAGATGAGGCATCCCTTCAGATGGAGGTCTTGGAGATGGGAACGTCTGATTTGCTCAAAGCGCAACACCAAGATGTTGCAGTGAGTGACTTTTGGCTCAATGTGGTTCCCCAGGCTTGATTTAAAAACATGCGAGCTATTGCAATGCTCCTACTCACCATGTTCCCCTCCACATACATATGCGAGTCATCATTTTCGTCAATGAACTCTCTAAAGACCCAGGACAGAAACAGACTATCCAACGCACATCTTGGAGAGTGCCTCAGGATTGCTACAACAGAATACAGGCCCGACATCCGACGGATTGCTGCCTCCCGTCGCTCTCACTTCTCTCACTGAATGGTATGGAATATCTATTTTTATTATTATTATTATTATTTCTTAATTTTTTTCAAATTACTGTTCATAGATTGATGTGTTTTTATGACATGTGACATATTTTAAAAGACACAATCTGACAGACTCTCTCTCTGTCTCTCTGTGTGTCTGTGTGTCTGTGTGTTCATTCTCTGACAGGGAGCTGGTGAGTTGCAGGACTGGATATGGTTCCTCAGAGCTCTTTACTAATAAGACTAGGAACACAGGTTTGAAATGTGTGTTTTTGTGTTTGTGAGCTGTTTGGATATTTTACAGATGAGTTCATACTTGACTCTGCACTAATGTTGATGATATGCAGAAATGTTTCACTGGACATCTTAGTTAACATGTTATGCTCCTTTCCTGTTGTGTGCCACAACAATAATTGTTTTGAATATTTTTGAATATTTTCAATTTCAAAATAAATTCCACACACCTGGGCCATCCTACTCACCTCTCATTGTCCTCCTTTATGTTAGGCCTCTATTGTTGGTGGTTGTGTCAATGTAAGAACATGGTAACAATGGCTTTGGACTAATTCTTTTTCAGGAGTAGATTTTTGTGTGAACTTGTGTGAGAATCCCAGATCTAAATTATTACCTCTGCAATGCACTACCAATAATAGTAATTAAAAAAAAATATAGCAGCCGCAGCAACATCAACATTGGCCGCGTTTCCCAGATTCGTTAAGAAGCTCTTAAGTGCTAAGATCGTCTTTGGAGCGCTCTTAAGAACGCTGTGAAAGAAGGATGTGTTTCCCAGAGTCGCTCTTAGCCTAAGAAGATCTTTCACTAAGAAGGAAACGTAAGATCGAGCTGACTCACTCTTAACAGCCTTCTTAGCGACCAAATGCTCAGTGATCAAGCCGCGTCAGGGAAATTTATATTCTCCACTTTTCGAAATAATAAACAAACAATGCTCAATGTTGTAATGCGCTAAAAAAAAAAAAAAATTCATTGAATTACACGTTTAAGTTTTCCACACACATCTGCATATATGAGTTTATAGTACTACACATAAAAACACATCAACAACCCTGTGGCATTTCACAGATATCAAGGAAACAGATGTAATTGAACTCAGCTCTCTATATAAAGGCGTTGCCAAAGTCCGTGCGTGTGAGAAACCATGGCTGCATGCAATACAGCACATTCTCGCTGCGAACCAACAGCGTCGCCGACAGTTTATATAAATGCTTACGTGCGTCAGCACTTCTCGCCACTGGACGTGCTGTCAGACCGGGCTGCCCAGACAAAGTACCGGCTGCCCCGTGCGGAGATCCAACGGCTGATCACTTTGGTGTTGTAGTACCGTAATTTTATCAATAGATGGTGCTGTTCTCTATTGCTTGTTATCAGAGGAACGGGAGTTCCGGTTCTGCGCTGTGTTGTCTCGTGTATGTTGTGGAACGCCGAATAAAGATCACGTAAAAACAACATTTGGTGTCTCCACACATCCAGAGAGCAACCCGCTGCAACTGTGCCCTCAGCCCTGATGTGCAGCTCCTGGCTGCGCTGCGTTTTTACGCAGTGGGGAGCTTCCTGAAGGTGGTGGGGGACGGCACCGGCCTCAGCAAGGCATCGGTGTCACGGAGTGTGGCAGCTGTGACACCGATTCTCCTGCGTCATGCCCGGACCCACATAAAGATGCCCACCACATGAGACGAGGCCCGCCAGGTCCACCAAGGGTTCCACGCAGTGGCTGGGATCCCCCGAATAAAATGTCCCGGTGCTGCCAGACCTCGTCCACTAACACGCCCATCTCCTCCGCGGTGACCGCCGGTGCCCGCTTGGTTCGCTTGCTGCTGCTTTCTTCCATTCTCACATGTGTGTGCCTATATCCACGGGGGTATAGATGCGCTAATGGGCTTGATTACTACTTGGATACCCCCCGCAACCGACACATGTGTAGCCTAATTGCACCTGTGTCGGGGAGACCACGGGGCGCTGTGTGTGACTTATGCGCTGATAAAGAGGTGGGTGATCGATTAGCCTGGCATCGATTGATTCAGTTTCAGCACCACCGCGGTGGACAGCTCCCACTAAGAGCTTCTTAAGAAGCTTATTTGGCTTGATCCTAAGAAGGCAGTTAAGAACGTGTCTGGGAAACACCCGTATCTTAGCGCTCCTTCTTAGCCGAACCCTTCTTAAGAGCCTTCTTAAGTCCTTAAGAACGATCGAATCTGGGAAACGCGGCCATTATCTGTATATAAGTCAACTTTTATTGGCGCACTGGAAAAAAAACCCGGACCTGGCCCTTGGCTTAGAATATTTCACATACTTTGGCCCTTGGGGAAAACTAATTGGGGAACCCTGTAGTAGGTTAACCTGGGCCCCTGTATCGAGCTCTAATGGTACTATTGTCTCATTTACCTCAATCGGCACTATCCATTCAGCTTTATCCGTGCCACAAGTCTCTACACTGTCCACTACAAAATTCCTCTTCAGAATCATCCTCCTCTTCTTCCACTGCATGGACTTTCTTCTTTGTCAACGTTGCTTTGCAGCATTTGGAGAAGTGATTGTTTTTTCCACAGTTATTACATGATTTGCCATATGCTGGACATGACTTGGGCTTATGACTGTTACCAAATCTACTGCACTTAAACTCAGACAATTTCTCACTTGCATCTTTTTGTTTAGTAAATGGCTTTCTTGTCTGTTCCTTTTTCACTACATGCACTGCTCTTTCCCCTCTGCATAGCTCCTTGGCCTGTGCACGGGTTGTTTCTGCTGCTCTACACATGGTGTCACATTTCTCTAATGTCAGTCCTGACTCACAGAGCAGTCTTTCTCTGAGTGCATTATTATCAGTTCCGCAGACTATTCTGTCTCTGACTAGTGAGTCTTTCAAAGTCCCAAACTCACATGTTTTGCTCAGTGTGTGAAGCTCAGCTAAATATTGATAAAGGTACGCCTTGTTTCTGGTCATGGGTGAAAAACGTATACCGTTCAAATGTGACATTTTGACTGGGCACAAAATAATCTTCAAACTTCTCGATTAGTACTGTCAACGTTAATGTCGCTTCATCTAACTGAAAACTATTATATATGTCCATAGCATCTTCTCCTATAACATGCAAAAGAATGGACGCTTTCAATTTTTTATCATCACCCCCAGCTCCACTTGCTGCTAAATAGATGTTGAATCTTTGTTTAAAACGTTTCCAGTTATCTGCAAGGTTACCAGTCAATTGCATGCACGACGGTGGATTCAGCTTGTCCATGACGACAGGTCTGGGTACCGGGATTTCCAGCACTTGAATCTCTTCTGGTTCGCTGTTTTCGGGAACTATTTCAGCATCTACTCGTGGTGAATGTTCCTCTTCTTCCTCCACATCACTAACGTTTTCGTCGTCATACAGCCATCTCAGCCGTTACATCAGAGTTAGCTTATTGTACTGTTCAAAGCTAACTGACTCACGCGACCGGTGACTTTTTCTCTGCAGCAAACTCACTTTCAGTTTCGAACATGGCTCTCATCGCAAAACGCAGATTGTCTTTTCTTCTGTCTTCACTTGCAAACGACCACTTCTGACACCATGTCGTATCTGTTGTATTCTTGCTGATAAACAGATGAGGTGTGTTCAATAAACGTGTTCTTTATTAACGTAGTTGCTGCGGCATGTCCAAACTCATACTAAACACTTGACTGCTTCTACAGGTCTAGTGCGCATGCGCATCCTACTAAGGATTATGGGAACTGGAGTTCTTATGTTATTAACACATAACACCACAGAAAGCATAAGTAAAGACGAGTGCACTTACAGGCGCAGTAGGAAAGACTCTGTAGTAATCTCAAGACTGAGACTTGGACACTGATTGGTAAACATCCTGATGGCAAATGTGAGTGTGGAGATAGTGAGACAGTGAAACATGTACTACTCCAGTCAGAGAAGGACTCTCTTCAAGAAACTTGGAGCAGATGGGGAAACTGTTTTTAACATGCGCACACATCTAAATCTCTATTCTTGGGTTAAAACAAAGACATTGGTGGATTATCTTCACAAAACAGGATTGTACAAAAGGATTTGATGTAGTTCTTAATAACAAACTGTAGGGGCAGCATTACGCCAAAGCTGCGTCTAGTCTGCCTAACTAAAAAAGTAGCAGAAGAAGTCGCTGCGCACCCGGATGTTCTCTTTTCAACAATGGCGCCTGGTTTCAGTAGAAGAGTTCCTTCGTGGTGTTGAGAAAGTGTTTGTTAGCTTCACCCGTACTGATACATCAGAGTCTCTGTGTGTCTGGATAAACCTGTCTGGATGGACTTTGTACTCTTCACCTTTTATACTGAATGTTTTAACTCTGAATCATCTCCCGGGAGCCTACGAAGCTAAGCTAGTTAGCTTAGCATGCTAGCTGGAAATAGATTTTGACGGAGTTTGTGTGGAGTAAAAACGTCTCTCTCGTCGCGGGAAGATGAGTAAATTCCAAGTGATGAGAGCTTTGGTGGAGCAGCGACTAAGTGCGGCTGTTGAAGAGATATTTGGGCTGTTTGAAAGAACGGTAGCAGAATACGAGGAGGAACTTTCTCGTTCTAAAGAGGAGAACGAGCGACAGCGGAAGCTACTGGACGCTGTTTTCCTGCCTGAACTCCGGTTACACAGAGCAGGTTGGTGCTTACTTTTTATACGTTAGGTATGGCAGTGTTCTAATATGAGTTGCGTTAACGTGTGACGGGAGGTAACATGCAACACGCATAGGACCAAAACGTTTACTTCTGATGCATTATGCTGATCACAGGCTGCAGAAGTTAAACACAATTACAGTCAGTATGTGATGGTTTGATTTATCCAGAAGAATCAGAGGTTTTGTGAATGTAGTTTGAAAACTGGGTTTTGTGTTTACAGTTTAGATGTAAGGTAGGAAGGTTTCAAGTTATTAACAATTATGAAAAACTGTAACAAATGTATTCATATCAAGCTGCTGATGACTGCATTACTGCTGGTGCATTATATTTTTGCAGTTTGTGTCTGTCTGCCTGTTTTGTTTCAGAAAAAAAACAGTGTACTGGTGACTGATTGTTCAGCTGTCTGAAACGTCTCTATATTCTGTATGTGTGTTTATTGTTTTTCCTGCAGGCGTCCAGCAGCTGTTGGTGACTAAAGAAGAGGTTCCCTTTGAGCAGCAGGACTGGAGCTCCAGTCTGGACCAGGAGGACCCAGACCCCCCACACATTAAAGAAGAACAGGAAGAACTCTGGACCAGTCAGCAAGGAGAGAAGCATCGAGGCCTGGAGGAGGTTGGTATCAAGTTCCCATTGACTCTTGTCCCTGTTAAGAGTGAAGAAGATGACGATGAAGAGAAACCTCAGTCCTCAGGGCTGGTTTCAGCTGCAGCCAGAGGCTCAACTAAACAGATGGAAACAGAAGCTGATGAAGAGGACTGTGGGGGACCAGAACCAGCCAGAAACTCAGATACACATTTACAAACAGATACTGACGACACGACTGGAGACTCTTCTGAACCTGAGACTGATGACAGTGCTGATTGGCAGGAGACCATAGAACCTCGGTCAGTTTTAAAGGCTTTGAAAAATCATCCTGACAGTGATTTTAGATGTAGAACTGGTAAGAAACCATTTAACTGCTCTCGGGGTTGGAAAACATTTAGAATCAGTGGAAATCTAAAGAAACACATGAGAACTCATACAGGAGAAAAACCTTTCAGCTGCTCAGTGTGTGGTAAACGTTTCACTGAAAATGGCACTCTGAAGAGACACATGAGAACTCATACAGGAGAAAAACCTTTCAGCTGCTCAGTATGTGGTAAAGGTTTCACTGTAAATGGAAATCTGAAGACACACATGAGAACTCATACAGGAGAAAAACCTTTTAGCTGCTCAGTGTGTGGTAAATGTTTCACTGAAAGTGGACATCTGAAGAAACACATGAGAACTCATACAGGAGAAAAACCTTTCAGCTGCTCAGTGTGTGGTAAACGTTTCGCTGAAAGTGGACATCAGAAGAAACACATGAGGTCTCATACAGGAGAAAAACCCTTCAGCTGCTCAGCGTGTGGTAAACGTTTCACTGAAAATGGTACTCTGAAGAAACACATGAAAACTCATACAGGAGAAAGACCTTTCGGATGCTCAGTATGTGGTAAAGGTTTCACTGTAAATGGAAATCTGAAGAAACACATGAGAACTCATACAGGAGAAAAACCTTTCAGCTGCTCAGTGTGTAGTAAAGGTTTCACTGTAAATGATGCTCTGAAGACACACATGAGAACTCATACAGGAGAAAAACCCTTCAGCTGCTCAGTGTGTGGTAAACGTTTCAATGTAAATGGTACTCTGAAGAAACACATGAGAACTCATACACGAGAAAAACTTTCAGTTACATAAGAGTCCAGCCGTTGACAGTTAATCAACCATAGCAATGAAGTGAAGTTTGCACTGTGCTATCTAGATTTGCAGGAGAAGAAGATGGAAGTGACAGGTTTCACTCAATAACATTTTATTCATTATTATTATTATTATTCGTTGTGTCATATTACAACAGAAGTTATCTCTGGACACTTAACAAACAGCAGGACTAGAACACGCTCATGATTGTGGTTAATATACACATAAACCAGGCTGGATTCCTAAAATGTTAGGCCAGTATTTTTGACTGATTCCTACTTTTTCTATGTATTTTATATTTATTAGTTTTCATGATGTATTTTTGATGATTTATTTTATTTCTTAAATATTTTCTATTTCTGATGTTCGTATTTGTGCTATAATATGATCACATAATTGTTGTCTGGTAGAAATGCATACTTATGCTTTTTGGACCTCTGTGAACATGGTCCTGTCAATATATTGTAAGTGTACATCTGTATTGATACAAATAAAGTGGATGAATGCCAGGTCTGTGTCCGCCCCATCATTACAGCACAACTTATTCTTTAATGTTTTTATTTACGTTTCTTATGGAAATGATCTTGCATCACCTCTTCTGATACACAGAAATAAATCCAGAGAAATAATCCTTTGAGTCGTCTCTTTCCACGCCCTACCGTTAAATACAGGAAATATATTTGATCTCATTGATGAGATATCTATATCTTAACTATAAGCTCAAAGGCTTCTGATAAATACTATAGACACTCAGTCTCAGGGAAGTTATGTTGGGAAATAATCCATGGGATATCGTATTATTAATTTCTATCTCAGTGAAGAATAGGACGAATTTGATGGATAGCTTGTTTATCATTTTCTTTATTATTAGAATTAGGGAATAGTAATCAGAATCATCAGCTGCATGGGGGTTCAGGTTCTTCTGTATGGAGTTTTTCTCCAGTTGGTGGCGGTGATGCACCACAACGTAGTTTGCCAACCGCCATAGAAAAGACCAAACGAAGAAGAAGTCGCTGCGCAAAAAAATTTGGAGTCTTGTACATAGAATGACAGGGGTGTTTCAGCAGGCAGCAATGCCTGCCCTTCTCTGTGATGGAGCTGAAGCTGTAAATAACAAAGATAAAGCAAATATTAGTTAAACAATTCCATAAAGTACATAGTTCTTACAATGCAAATAGGAGGAGGCGATGTGAAGTATTAGGAAAGCAACTGGATAAATTGCAAATTAATAGTGATGATTCTGATATTATCAATCTGTTTTTCTCACTAGGAGTTACAAAAAGCCACTAATCAGGGGAAAGATACCTCTCCAGGTAGGGACGGATTGGGATATCAATTTATTAGACATTCTGGAGAACTGATGGGGGAGGAAGTGCTTGCCCTAATAAATAATGTGTGGGAGAGGGGATGTCTTCCTAAAGAATGGAAACATGTGGTAATTGTTCCAATTGTGAAACCTGGAAAGCAACCTGAAACCCCTAGTTACTATAGACCAATTGCCTAAGACAGAGGGTCTTATGCAAAATTATGGAACGTATGAACGAACGAACGGAAGAGCTGGAGAAAAGTGTTTTTTTTGTGACTCATTAGAGTGGATTTAGGCAGGGACGTTCAACAATGGATGCTGTCTTAAGTTTAGACATAGACATAAAGAAAGCCACCGCAAATAAGGTAGCAGTCTTTCTGGATATTGAAAAAGCATATGACATGCTTTGGAGGGAAGGGTTATTAATTGTACTTTATGACGTTGGAATTAGAGGGAGAATGTTTAACTGGATCATAAACTTTTTATCTAACCGATCAATTCAAGTGAGAATTGGAAATGAACTATCAGATGAGTTTGAGGTGGAGAATGGAACCCCTCAAGGAAGCATGATAAGTCCACTTCTTTTTAATATTCTGGTTCACAGCATGTTTAGTAGAGTGGGGAAAGGATTTGGTTTTTCATTATTTGCAGATGATGATTCCCACAAATTTTGTAACCCTTGATGAGAGGCATCTAAACTGAGGGTAAAATGTGACCTGTGGCCTGTGGCCATTTGTGTGTGTTTCGCAACCCATGTGGCCATTTGTGTGTGTTTCGCAACCCATGTGTGCCTTGTGACCTCAGTGTGGTTTATGACCCAGATAGGGTTTTCGACCCATGCAAGGTTTAGTTAAACATCTGAGTTTACGACTTACATCCCCTTGAACTGAGAGTGAGAACACACCCACAAAAGATGGATAAATACTCCGTTTGTCTCACAGCACATTGAGTCTTCACTTTGTAACAGACCAGCATGTTGCTCTGTGATTTCTCCTCTTGATCAAGAGTAAATCCCTGTTTGGACCTTGAGCTGACTCCGATCTCCTTCCTCCAGTTCTAAACCATCGGGTAATTATTTTAACAAAACTTTGGCGCCCAACGTGGGGCCCCAATATCTTTCCCTCTCTTCGTAGCAGAGGACCTGAAGACCTTGCAAGGCAGAGGAAATAGAAACCCTCTGAAAAGACCTCCACCGCGGGGCTCATATAGCCTCGTTTTGGATAGAGAGGCCAGGTCCTCTGAAGAGGGGGCGGTTACGGGGCCAACCACAGAGGGGAGACAGACCAGCCAGGCAAACAGAGTCAGGGGGTGCAGTCGAATAGTCAAAAAATAAGGTCCTAACTCCTATTCCTATCTCCTATTCCTTGACCTCTGGGAGAAACGTCACGGGGTTAAGGAAAGGCGATAGGAGAACTCAAAAGGACTTAGGAATAGTCGACCGCGGTGCTCAGAGAATCCGACCGTACTTTCACTAAGCTACGTCATTATAACGCGGCCGCTGATGATTGACAGCTGATGATCGGCACCGGCGATTGACGTGCGTCTGCGCTGGAGAAACTACAATAATGGACTACAAAAAGCGCGTCGTCCACTTCTCCACATGTTGGTTTTATAAACAGCTGGTTCACTGACCGGCTTCAGGTCCAGCAGCTCCTGTTTGACCGGTTGCTTTATTTACGTTTGATTTGTGGTTTTAGTTTCATTTTTGTCAAGTTTGTAACATGATTGAAATAAATAAAATAAAAAAACATTTGATTATTATCACTGTCCACACACATTTATCAACACTATTCCAATTGCTATATGTCTGCATGAAAGTTAATGTTAAATATGCAAATGCACATATCGTTTGTTTTCATGAACGGCCGAGGTGTGTGGCACTTTAAATGTTGCTCTCGCAAAGAATTGTGGGTCGGCGTAATCTCCTTTCCTATCGCATAGGAAGGTCTGTTGCATCCTATGCTAAAGGAGCTCTGAAAGGAAGCATTGGAGCTCCTTTCCTTTGCATTTGTAGAATTCGAACAGCTCTTATCATGGCGGCCACTTGTTTACTTCCGGGTCACTTCTTCAGTTAGGAACCTTCCTAAGCAAAATAGACTATTCAACTGCACCCAGGGACTCATCGAAAGGGTAAGAAATTTCTAATAAGTAAAGCAGGTCGGGAACTTGGGGGATCGATTTCTTAGAATAGGTCAGGGACCTAATAGGAAAAAGGAAATAAATAGAATCAAGCTAAGGCTTGGGGGAGCAGGACTCTCTTAGATTAGGGCAGGACCCTAAATCCAGGTAAACTGTCTTTGGAAGGACAAAGATTAAACTAATCCCGAAGGCCTGCGAAAATAATAAGACGTCAGGGAAAGGGTCAGAGACCCATAGGTAAGAGTACTCAAAAGGAAAAGAAAGACGTCAGGGACCCATAGGTAAGAGTAAAGGAAAAGAAATGAAAAGACCGGTAAAATAGAAATAACGTTTAAATAAAAATACGTATTGAAAAAAAAAAAATAAAAATATATATATATATATATATATATATATATATATATATATATAAATACATCCAAAATGGGAAATTGTAATAGTTATAAACATAAACCTGACGAGGATCAATTGGAGGAGATGCAAAACGAATGAGTCAGAAAGCTCTAGATAATGTAAATTATATAAAGAAGTGGGAAAAGAAGTATGGGTTTAAAGGAAAGTTGTAGGTTGAAGAATGCAGAGAATTGGTAGAAAAAATAGAGGAAAGGTTAAAGGGAAGTGATAAAAGGCAGGAGCAAAAAAGAGAGGAATGTAGAAAAGTAAAAAGTGAAAAGGAAAGTAAAAGTGAGACAATGTAAAGAAGAAATTGAGAAAAGAGGGGTTGAAGAAAGGAAAAGATAGGAAGAAAAGGAGAAAAGGGAAAAGAAAAAGATTCAGTAGGTAATAAACTTTATCCTGTTTTGTACTCCAACCGAGATAAACAGGAGGATGACGAGTATGTGCCTCTGGGTCTCCACCCTCCCCCGTACATCATCCCTCAGCCACCGCCGCCTCTTGTCCAGGCCTCAGCTCCAGCCCTTCGCCCTCCTTCTCTCTCTCCATCGACTCTCCCCACTCCTGCACCAACAGAAACAGCTATAGGAAGTCCAAAAACAACAAGGTCTGGTAAGTGGTATGACTCTTATAATCATCCTACCATGCCTGTACTCTCCCCTCCAAAGAAGTCAGTGAGTTTGAACATACAAGAAGAAATATATCCGATGATAGAAATGCCTAACCCGAGAGCTGGGGATGGGCAAGACGCAACAATAAGAGTGTATAGAGCGTGGAAAGAGGGAGATGTGAAAGACGCAGCATGCAGGGTCCCACACCCTCGGGAAAACACAGGAGAGTTTAGAGAACAGTTTCAAAGATTGTCTAACAGCTTCCAGCTGAACACTTTAGAGGCAGAAAGAATACTAAGGTGCGTTGTAAAACAAGACTGGTGTTTGATTAAGGGAACATGGGACCCATTTCGCAACAATGTTGCCATACCATATACCGACGCTCAATGGACTGTCCGAATTGATGGTTTAATTCAAAGAATAATAACTCATTTTCAGGGAAGAGCAGACTATAGCAAAATAGCACGGTGTGTACAGAATGCAGATGAAGGTGTGTTGATTTACCTAGAGAGACTGAAAATAGTGTTTGCAGCAAACAGCGGCTTACAACAGGATAATGCAGACAACGGTCCCTATAATATGCAGCTAAAAAACGCATTCCTGAATCGAATGAAGCCAGAGATCTCACAGTTTATAAGGAAGCACCTAATTGGTGTTGGAACTGCTGGGATACAAGCTACGACTGACCATGCAGTACACGCAGAGAACGTACTGAAAGAAAAGAAAAACAAGAAAGGTGGAACAAAAAAGGCAAGTGAAATATTTGTCATGGATGATGATGATGATGATGAAAATTATGCTAATTCATTCACTGATGTGTATTTCCGAGGCAATGTCAATCGTGGAGGTTGGAGAGGGAGAGGAAGAGGAGAAGGACGGGGAAGACGGAGATTTGGAGGAGATGAGAGCTGCTACAATTGTGGTAAATTTGGACATTGGGCTCAAGACTGTAGAGCTCCAAAGTGCAGAGGTCAAGGAGGCTGGCGGGGGAGAGGAGGAGCAGGGAGACCCAGACGAGTTGATGATTCATCGGCGTGACTAGCCACTAAATCAGGTCGTGCACAGTCACACACACACACACACCAAGACACACACACACACACACACCAAGACACAGAAGATGAGGAGGAAGAAGTATGTTCACTAGAAAGCGCTGAAATATTTTTAAGCATGAATCAAAAACCGACTCTGTTGGTTAATAATCATAAAACTTGTTTTCTATGCGATACGGGAGCATGTAGAACAATAATCAGAAAAGATGAAGGCGGTAGTAAACTGCCACTCCAACACGGTAAAGGCATGAAGGTTAAATCTGCGACAGGACACATAGTCACTGAACCACTTAGTCAACCGGTGTCAATTACCGATCTAAAGACAAATAAAACAGTCTTAGCAGTGGTTGCAATCTCAAACCTGTGTCCAGTGAATCTGTTAGGGAGAGATTTAATGGAAAAATTAGGAATAGGAGTAATTCCAACCCCGTTGGGCATGGAAGCCTGCAGGATGACAAAAATACAAATGTCTCAAATGACAGAATGATACTTACTGACTGATAAAGAAGAAGAGGAACTGAAAGTTGTTCCTGAAAAACTATGGTCTAAAGGGACAGCAGATGTAGGGCTAATACAGGGTATAGGACCAGTAGAAATAACCCCGAAGGGTTCATTTAGGCCCTACCAAAGACAATATCCATTGAAACAAGAAGCAATAATAGGAGTACGGCCAATAATCAAGGATTTATTGGCTGGAGGGATAATCAGAGAGTGTCCAGATTCACCATGTAATACACCATTATTCCCTGTAAAGAAGGCTGCACCATCACAAGGATGGCGCATGGTTCAGGATCTGCAAGCAGTAAATCGAGCAATAATACCAAGAGCTCCTTTAGTTCCTGATCCACATACTTTATTAAACGATCTGGACCGAAAGTAAAATACTTTTCAGTAATAGATCTGGCAAACGCATTCTTCTCAGTTCCAGTACATAGAGATTCACATTTCTGGCTTGCATTCCAGTTTGAAGGTAGAAATTATACATATACAAGAATACCTCAAGGTTACTGTGAAAGTCCCACTATCTTTTCTATGGCCATGTCCGCAAACATAGCAAAATTTGAACCCCCGTGTAAAAGCCAGATACTATTATATGTGGATGACATCTTAATAGCGTCTAAAACTGAAATAGATTGCAAAACAGATACCTTAGCTCTATTAAAGTTCTTAGCTGAACAAGGACATAAGGTCAGCAAAAATAAATTGCAATTGTGGCAAATGGTTGTAAAATATTTAGGTTTTAATATTTCACAGTCAGGTAAACATCTAGACCTAGAAACAAGGAAAACAGCTATTTTACAAGCACCAAAACCTACAACCAAAAGACAAATGATGTCTTTCTTAGGTATGACTAATTTTTGCAGACAATGGATTGCTAATTATGCTGAAATAGCACAACCGCTCCAAAATGCTATATATGACCAACCTATGGCAGCTCCAGACAAAATAACATGGACTCAAGAAACAAATGATGCTTTTGTAAGACTCAAACAAGTTCTAGTGAGCTCTGCAGTATTAGCTTTCCCTGATTACTCAAAGCCGTTTGTTCAGACTTGCGATGCAAGATCTGGTTTTATGACTAGTGTTCTAACACAACCATTTGGAGGAAAACAGAGACCTATTGCATATTATTCATCAAAACTTGATAACATCACAAAGGCTATGCCACCCTGTTTGCAGGCAGTACAGGCAGCTGCACTCAGTGTGCAGAGTTCTGTCATGTCTGTGTTTTGTCATGTTCTGTTTCCTTGGTTTTGATTTCCTGTTTTATTTTGTCCTCAGTGTGGTTCCCTGTCTCGTACTTCCTGGTCCTTGTTGTTTCCGCTGTCTTGACTCCCCCTCCCTCTCGTGTTGATTACCATGCCTGCCCTGATGTGTTTCACCTGTCCCTCGTCAGTTCCCTGCCTCCCAGTGTATATAGGTTGCAGTCGAATAGTCTATTTTGCTTAGGAAGGTTCCTAACTGAAGAAGTGACCCGGAAGTAAACAAGTGGCCGCCATGATAAGAGCTGTTCGAATTCTACAAATGCAAAGGAAAGGAGCTCCAATGCTTCCTTTCAGAGCTCCTTTAGCATAGGATGCAACTGACCTTCCTATGCGATAGGAAAGGAGATTACGCCGACCCACAATTCTTTGCGAGAGCAACATTTAAAGTGCCACACACCTCTGCCGTTGATGAAAACAAACGATATGTGCATTTGCATATTTAACATTAACTTTCATGCAGACATATAGTAATTGGAATAGTGTTGATAAATATGTGTGGACAGTGATAATAATCGAATGTTTTTTTATTTTATTTATTTCAATCATGTTACAAACTTGACAAAAACGAAACCAAAACCACAAATGAAACGTAAATAAAGCAACCGGTCAAACAGGAGCTGCTGGACCTGATGCCGGTCAGTGAACCAGCTGTATATAAAACCAACATGTGGAGAAGTGGACGATGCGCTTTTTGTAGTCCATGATTGTAGTTTCTCCAGCGCAGACGCACGTCAATCGCCGGTGCCGATCATCAGCTGTCAATCATCAGCGGCCGCGTTATAATGACGTAGCTTAGTGAAAGTACGGTCGGATTCTCTGAGCACCGCGGTCGACTATTCCTAAGTCCTTTTGAGTTCTCCTATCGCCTTTCCTTAACCCCGTGACGTTTTCCCCAGAGGTCAAGGAATAGGAGATAGGAATAGGAGTTAGGACCTTATTTTTTGACTATTCGACTGCACCCATAGTCTGTGTGTTTTCCCCTGTCTCTTGTCGGATCATTGTCGATGTTGCTGTCGTTGTCATTTGTCGTTCGCTGTCTCGCACCATGTCATGTCCCTGGATGTTCCCCTGTACCTGCGTCCTGCCTTCCGTGTCCCTTTGTGTTCTGGTTCCTGTTTTGTAAGGGTTTCGTTGATAGTCGTTTTTGCCCTTGTGGTTTTCCTTGTTTGATACTTTGTTTTTTTGTCTTAGGATTTGTTTTGCATTTAGTTCATTATTTAAATAAAATCTCTGTTTAACTGCATTTGGGTCCTCACCTCCTTTTCGAGTCCACGCCTTGTCATGAAACCTGACAAGTTCTGCTTCTAGTGTTATTTCACCCACTGACACACTTATGGTGTCACATGCGGTCTCAGCACTTCTAATGCAGAACAAAATAGCTTTTATGTCACCAGCGCGACATCTTAGTTGTATGACTATCCTACTGTCACAGCCACATCTCACTATAGAGAGATGCACTACATTAAACCCATCAACCCTGCTACCAAATGAAACAGATGGAATAGCACATGATTGTGTAGGAGAACCTAGTGCTAGAGTTTTACCAAGACCAGATCTCACCGATGTACCACTTGATGCTGCTGATATTGTGATATTTGTGGATGGCTCATGTAAAAAGAATCCTGACGGAACAAATGTCAGTGGGTAATATGCTGTAGTAACATGTGACAAGGTTTTGAAGTCAGGCTCCTTACCGTCGCATTTCTCTGCACAGGCAGCAGAACTTGTTGCACTTACAGAGGCGTGCAAAATAGGGAGAAATAAAGATATAACTGTATATACAGATAGCCAGTATGCATTCTCGGCACTTCACGTGTTTGCACAACAGTGGAAAATTAGAGGCATGGTAACATCTACAGGGAAACCTATTACACATAAAGATCTCATTTTGCAGCTACTGGATGCCGTTCAACTGCAATATGCAAGTGTGCTGCACATACTACGGGTAAAGATTTTATTTCAATGGGGAATAAAAAAGCGGACGAGGAAGCAAAACGAGCGGCTGCTACTAGAAAAATGTAGATGACATTTATACTACCGAGACTACGCTTACACATATAGATCATGACATTTTGAGGGACATGCAAAATAGTTCACCTGAGACTGAGAAAAACATGTGGCGAAATAAAGGAGCCACACAGACAGAAACGGGAATTTGGGAGAGCCTCGACGGAAAGCCTATACTACCAAAAAATGTATTTAGATTTGCTGCGATATTGAGTCATGGGATTACCCATGTCTCAACAGGAGGGATGGTATCCACAATAGAGAACATTTTTACTACATATGGATTTCACAATTACACAAAAAAAAATTTGTGCCTCATGATTGATATGCTCTAAACATAATGCTCACGGTAGACTACGTCCAAAACCAGGTAAATTCCCAGAACATTTTGTCTGGAGAAAGGAAGGAAGCTGCTTTGTCTCTTGTTGGTAAGTCAGAAACTAATTGTAGATTTGAGTTTAGGCATTGTGTGAGTAAAGCTAGTGGTAACATTTAGTCTAGTATTGATAGCTTGTTGTTGAAATTCTTGTGAAGCTGTCTGTGCTAAGTGAGCAATCAGCTTGTTTTGAGCCAGCTCACCTGTAGTGAATAGACTTGATTAGAGGGAAGGAGGAGCCACAGTCAGTACTTGCGGTAAATTGAGCACTTAAAAGGCTGTCACTTCAGCGTCAGCTGCAGCGTCGGGCCATCAGAACGAAGACAGCTGAACAAAGACAAGGGAGTCTATCTGCGGGAGTCAAGACAGCTGAACAAAGACAAGGGAGTCTATCTGCGGGAGTCAAGACAGCTGAAAAAAGACAAGGGAGTCTATCTGCGGGAGTCCATCGAGGAAGCCCATTGAGGTAGGTATAACATCTCAACCCCCCCCCCCCCCCCCCCCCCCCTCGCAGCCATGTGTCTTATCCCAGTCAGGACATCACACTGGAGAAGATTTTACCGA
Organism: Chelidonichthys spinosus; assembly: GCA_029853015.1. Lineage (NCBI taxonomy): Eukaryota > Metazoa > Chordata > Actinopteri > Perciformes > Triglidae > Chelidonichthys > Chelidonichthys spinosus. Next base: position 2,026,857 of record CM056836.1, on the reverse strand, counting down.
AGATCCTTCACTCGAGGCCGTAACCCATCCAATCTCTGCTACCCACCACTCTCCACCGGTAAGGAACTTGAAGTACTAGGGGGGCTGTGGAACTGCCAGTCTGCAGTCAAGAAGGCGGACACCATCTCAGCCTATGCCTCCCTGCAGACTCTCCACTTCCTGGCCCTCACAGAGACCTGGATCACCCCTGAAAACACTGCCACTCCTGCTGCCCTTTCAACTGCCTACTCGTTTTCACACTCCCCAAGACGAACAGGGCGAGGAGGAGGAACTGGGCTCCTCATCTCACCCACATGGTCCTACCAGGTCCTTCCTCTCGACCACCTACCCCGATCTATGCTTGAATTTCACGCCGTCTCTGTCACCCTTCCTTTCAAACTCAACATCATAGTGATCTATCGCCCACCCGGTCCTCTTGGTGACTTTTTGGATGAGATGGATGCCCTCCTGAGCTGCTCCCCTGATGATGGCACACCACTCGTCGTCCTCGGTGACTTCAACATCCACCCGGGAAAGCTGCATTCATCTGAATTCATAGACTTCTTTTCCGCATTTGACCTTACACTGTCCCCCTCTCCACCAACTCACCGGGCCGGGAACCAACTTGACCTTGTCTTCACAAGATCCTGTGGCATCTCGGCACTCTCTGTTACCCCGCTCACCGTGTCCGACCACCACTCTGTGACTTTCTCCATCCCCATGAAGCCCACCTCATCCCTCCACTCTACGCCTCGAATGGTCACCAGCCGCCGCAACCTGAAATCCCTCACTCCTTCCGCTCTCTCCTCAACTGTTATCTCCTCGCTCCCATCCTCGGAACAGTTCTCCTTAATGCCTACTGAGGAAGCCTCCTCCATACTGATGTCCTCACTCTCCTCTTCTTTGGACACTCTCTGTCCCCCAATCTCACGACCTGCGCGATCATCTCCCGCCCCTCCCTGGCTGTCTGAACCTCTGCGAACCAACAGATCATTGTTGCGAGCGTCAGAGAGAAAATGGAAGAAATCGGGACAGCACGAGGACCTTGCTCACTACCACCTCCTCCTCTCTGACTTCACCTCAACTGTTTCGGCAGCCAAATCTGCCTTCTACCTGGCTAAGATCAACTCTTCTGCCTCCAACCCCAGGAAACTCTTCTCCGTGTTCTCTTCCCTCCTCACCCCTCCTGCCCCTACCCCCCCTTCCTCCCTTACTGCCGATGACTTTGCAACTTACTTTACCAAGAAAGTACATGACATCAGCTCCTCATTCATGCCTATTCCCTCCCAGAAGACATCTCCCCCAACTCTCAACTCGGATGGTCTTACCAGCTTTAGCTCCCTCACCTCTGAGGACGTCCATGCACTTGTTACATCTAACCGCGCCACCACCTGCTCCCTTGACCCGATTCCCTCCTCTCTTCTCCAGGACATCTCACACGACATCTTGCCATTCCTCACCACCCTGATCAACTCCTCCCTCACCTCAGGTGTCATTCCAGCGGATTTTAAGACCGCTATCGTGAAGCCGCTCCTTAAAAAACCCACCCTAGACGCTACTGACATCCAAAGCTACAGACCTGTATCTCTTCTTTCATTCCTCTCTAAAACCTTGGAACGTGCCGCCTACAACCAACTGTCATCCTATCTCTCGCGGAACAACCTCCTAGACCCTAATCAATCAGGATTCAGGACTGCTCACTCCACTGAGACGGCCCTCCTCACAGTGACCGAGTCCCTGCGAGACGCCAGAGCCTCGTCCCACTCCTCCGTTCTCATTCTCCTCGACCTATCTGCTGCATTCGACACAGTCAACCACCAAATCCTCCTCTCCACTCTGGCTGAACTTGGCATAACTGACTGTGCTCTCACCTGGTTTACATCATACCTGACAAACCGCACCTTCCAGGTCACATGGAATGGCTCTATGTCCAAACCCTGCTCTCTGGACACGGGCGTCCCTCAAGGCTCAGTATTAGGACCGCTTCTGTTCTCACTATACACCAGATCACTAGGTTCTGTTATCACATCGCATGGATTCTCCTACCATTGCTACGCAGATGACACCCAGCTGTTCCTCTCTTTTCCCCCGTCCTCTGACGCTCACATTGCAACTCGCATCACGAACTGTCTGGCTGACATCTCTGTCTGGACAACTGCACATCACCTCAAGCTTAACCTGAATAAAACCGAACTCCTCTTCATCCCAGGGAAAGACTGCCCTCGCATGGACCTGTCGGTCACTGTCGAGGGCATCACAGTATTACCTTCCTCAACTGCGAGGAACCTGGGTGTAATCCTCGATGACCAACTATCCTGCACCCCCAACATGACTGCTGTGGCCCGATCCTGCAGATTCGCCCTCTACAATATCCGCAGGATTCGGACCTTCCTCACAAAGGATGCAACGCAGCTCTTGGTCCAAGCACTGGTCATCTCCCGCCTTGACTACTGCAACTCTCTCCTGGCCGGACTCCCGGCCTCTGCGATTAAACCATTACAGCGTATCCAGAATGCCGCAGCACGCCTTATCTTCAATCTACCCAAATTCTCCCACGTGACCCCCCTCCTCCGTGACCTCCACTGGCTCCCTGTTGCAGCACGCATCCAATTCAAGACGATGACACTGGCCTTCAGGGCCATCAATGGAACGGCACCCTTCTACCTTCAAACACTGGTCAAACCTCATGCCCCGAAGCGAGCACTTCGCTCTTCTACTTCAGCTGGCCGGCTGGTACCACCATCGCTGAAATCAAACAAATGTCGCTCAGCAAAGTCCAGACTCTTCTCCGTTCTGGCGCCTCAGTGGTGGAACGAACTCCCGACCAATGTCAGGACAGCAGAGTCATTTGCCATCTTCCGAAAAAGGCTCAAGACTCACCTGTTCAGACTTCACCTTGACTCTACATAGCATGACCCACTAGCACCCTCCCTCGACCCCCCCCCCCCCAAAAAAAAACAAAACAAAAAAAAAAAACCCAAAAAAAAACGAAAACAAAACCTTACCTATAGCACTCTGATCTTAGCACTGTTGCTCTTGAAGTACTACTTTACTCAGATGAGGACCTAACACTTGTTCTATTTTTAGCTCTTACTGCATCGGCAATGATACGTCGTGGTTTCTTTGTTTCCTTCTTTTGACAAATGTACTTATTGTAAGTCGCTTTGGACAAAAGCGTCTGCTAAATGACCTAAATGTAAATGTAAATGTAAGCGACATACCCATTTCAATGTATCTGTATGGACTTTATTGAATTAAACAGAGCCGAAGGAAAGAAATACTGTTTAGTGATAGTGGATATGTTCTCCAAATGGATAGAAATTACAAAATTCTAGCTACAGTCATAGCTCCAAGGTATGGTTTTCCAGAGAAGATTTATTGTGATAATAGTCCTCATTTTAGGAACCAAGTAATACAAAAGCTATCTGAAATATTTTCCATCCAACTCAGGTTCCATTGTAGCTATCATCCACAGTCAGCAGGACTGGTGGAAAGAAACAATGGAACTTTTAAAGCAAAACTAAGAAAGGCTATGGAAGAAACAAGGAAAAGTTGGGTAACATGTCTACCAGCTGTAGCATTAAGCTTACACATTCAACCTAACAGTACAGGATTATCACCATTTGAAATATTATATGGAAGGCCATTTACATTTAGGGTACCGCTAATAGATACAAAGGGAGATGATACAAGATTGACTGAAAGAATCGTTGACTACATGTCAAAAATGATGAAGAACAAGAGTGTTATCTCTACAGTATCTCCTCCTACAGATCCAGCACCAACAGGAGGGCCAATAAACCCAGGAGATTGGGTGTTTATCAAAGTCCTGAGGCGGGGGATTGGTCAGCTCCCCGCTGGAAGGACCCTATCAAGTACTATTGTCTACACCAACAGCAGTCCGCATAGCTGAAAGACAGACTTGGATCCATCTCACACACTGCAAAAGAGCACAAATACCACTGTCAGATAAGTAGAAACATTCACCATGCCGGAATTAAAACTATGTTTAATAACTGTTTTATGTGTGACCACAATTGCATTCCTTATCTCAAATATAGCAACACAAGGCCAGGTACATGATAAAATGAGGGAAAGAGCTATAGGAATACAATCCAGGGGGGACACTAGTAGAGGTGCAGTGATCATAAAATGTACTTAAGGGAATGCTACAAACTGCACCACTTTGAAACTTCTGTTCCCTCCAGTGTCATCACAGATTAAACCACCTTGGTTTACGCCGTACACCGGAAATTATACCTGCTTGACACAAAGCAAAGGTACTGTGTCAGTAGGGATATTGACAACCTGCAAAACCATCATTGATGTAATTAAGGGCGAGAGCAATGTCACTGATGACATAGTGAATGATCAAACGATGGCCAGAGCTGATGTATTGTGGTTCTGTGGAGGCAGTTTTTAACATGCGCACACATCTAAATCTCTATTCTTGGGTTAAAACAAAGAAATCGGTGGATTATCTTCACAGAACAGGATTGTACAAAAGGATTTGATGTAGTTCTTAATAACAAACTGTAGGGGCAGCATTACGCCAAAGCTGCGTCTAGTCTGCCTAACTAAAGAAGAAGAAGAAGAAGAAGTCGCTGCGCAGCCGGATGTTCAATTTTCAACAATGGCGACTGGTTTCAGTAGAAGAGTTCCTTCGTGGTGTTGAGAAAGTGTCTACTGATCCATCGGAGTCTCTGTATGTCTGGATAAACCTGTCTGGATGGACTTGGATTTTAACTCTCAATCATCTCCCGGGAGCCTACGAAGCTAAGCTAGTTAGCTTAGCATGCTAGCTGGAAACAGATTTTTACTGAGTTTGTGTGGAGTAAAAACGTCTCTCTCGCTGCGGGAAAATGAGTAAAGTACAAGTGATGAGAGCTTTGGTGGAGCAGCGACTAAGTGCGGCTGTTGAAGAGATATTTGGGCTGTTTGAAAGAACGGTAGCAGAATACGAGGAGGAACTTTCTCGTTCTAAAGAGGAGAACGAGCGACAGCGGAAGCTACTGGACGCTGTTTTCCTGCCTGAAGTCCGGTTACACAGCGCAGGTTGGTGCTTACTTTTTATACGTTAGGTATGGAAGTGTTCTAATATGAGTTGCGTTAACGTGTGAAGGGAGGTAACATGCAACACGCATAGGACCAACACGTTTACTTCTGCATCCGTATTACAGTTGTTCATATTTGCTGAAATACTAAATCCTAATCTCTGAACCTAAAGGTCGGTGGCCTAAACGCATGTTTTTAGTTGAAGCTAAACACATTCTCACTTACAAAAACACATGTTTCTCTGTGATGTACTTTTGATGCATTATGCTGACCACAGGCTGCACAAGTTAAACACAATTACAGTCAGTATGTGATGGTTTGATTTATCCAGAAGAATCTGGTTTTGTGAATGTAGTTTGAAAACTGGGTTTTGTGTTTACTGTTTAGATGCAGGGCTCCAGACTAACTTTTTGCATTGGTTGCACTGGTGCGCCTAACGGTTTTTTTTTTTAGGTCCACCAGCACAAAATTTAGGTGCACCCACATTTTTCATCGCGTCGCCTTTAACGCCAAAAAGTCACCTTTTTATCTGTCTCCTTTTACATAATGACACCCCCCTATGGCCTAGGTTAACTGCAGCACCATCAGCACCCAGAGCACCCGTTTTCTCCAGCCAATCTGCACACTGATGCCCAAGCGCAGTAAATGCTTGCTTTGTGGCAGCATAAATTCCTCAAGAATAAAAAGATCATACAGGTCACCAGCCTATAGATTGCAAATGGAAAACTGTTTATGTGATCCAGTGCATTTACTTCTACTGAGGAAGGTGTAAACCCCGACTACGTTAATCACAACTCCCCGAATTTTTACTCGATTTTCACATGGTTTGGTTTGTTACAAACAGCAGAGATTCAGTTATGATACAGGACGCTGTTAAAAACGCATGCTTTCGTGCTGAAAGACTTTGTATTACGCTCTTTAACAAAGACATATGGTATGGCATATTGATAAATGTATAAATTAATTATTTTTATATTTTAATAAAGAAACAAGTTTGATTGTTCATTAGAATTTATTTTTTCTCCTTCTGTCTCTCTCTCACACACACTCACTGTCTCTCTCTCTCTCTCTCTCTCTCTCTCTCACACACACACACACACACACACACACACACACACACTCTCTCTCTCTCACAGAATCTATTCAAAGAGAGTCCTCACAAGGCTTGCAACTGGGGCTGGGGAGCTAAAACCCTTGAAAAAGAACTGTTTTGCACAGCTTCTTGCGTGTGGCACTCTGTAACTCCAGGGTAGTTAATTTTGCGATGTGGTGCAGCCTTACTTTGTGAAATACAGACACCACAAATGACACAAGCATGAAATGATGGTTCTCAATTCCAAATTGGGTTTCTGCTATGTGCTCCCTGAGTAGGAACACATCCTCTGAACCAATCTCTGTCCGAACGAAATGGTTGACAAAGGACACACTGACAACTTGTGTTTGTGAGTTTTGGCGAATCACACGCTCTGCTGCTCTGACTACCTTCACTGTTCCCTCTGAGGGGATCATCAGCCCACTATTGTTTTTAAGTTCAAGCAGGTGGTAGCTCTGGTCAAAGGATGAGGGTACAGCAGCTGTGACAAGGCTTGCACGACACACCTCACAGGACAGTTTTTTCAGAACTTTTCTGACAACAAACCCTGAAATGTAGACCAGGGCATTGTCCACTAGACCACCAAAGCGGGTGGGCAGGTAACTGTGGTCACATATGACTGCAGAAATGTTTGCAAACGGGGACAGGAGCTCTTCGTCTGCCATTAAAGCAGAGTACATGTCTGCAGCTGATAGGGACACAGTTTCATCTTGTGCTGCCACGTTGCCTGACCCACTTGGTGAGACACCACAACGGACCATCAGGCGGCGGAAAATGCCCTGGAACTGCCCTGGAACTGCCCTGCAGTTATTCCAGCCTCCTAAAAGAAATCAAAAATATTTACACACTTAGATTACAGAGATGTTTAATGAAGACAGTCAGAGTCATAAAATATATATCTTCTGAGGGTAAGTAAGGAAACCATTATATATAACCATTGTATAACCATTGTATGTATAACCATTTTTCCCCACAGGTAGGCTATTAAAGGTAAGTAAGGTAATAACTGTATAACCATGTTTCCCCACAGGTAGACTATTAAAGGTAAGTAAGGTAATAACTGTATAACCATGTTTCCCCACAGGTAGACTATTAAAGGTAAGTAAGGTAATAACTGTATAACCATGTTTCCCCACAGGTAGACTATTAAAGGTAAGTAAGGTAATAACTGTATAACCATGTTTCCCCACAGGTAGACTATTAAAGGTAAGTAAGGTAATAACTGTATTACCATGTTTCCCCACAGGTAGGCTATTAAAGGTAAGTAAGGTAATAACTGTATAACCATGTTTCCCCACAGGTAGACTATTAAAGGTAAGTAAGGTAATAACTGTATAACCATGTTTCCCCACAGGTAGACTATTAAAGGTAAGTAAGGTAATAACTGTATAACCATGTTTCCCCACAGGTATTTGTCTGATATGCCGTTTACTTTAGGGGGTGGGTTACTTCATGAGGTGATAACCACCAATAGTTGACCAGTCTGAGAGGTCTATCACATCAAAACATACTGTAAACTAGGGATGTATAGGTATAAAAAAAAGACTAATTATAAATGTGAAAATTCTACCTGATGCTCTGACAGAATTGAACAAAAGCTCCAAGTGATCCTGACTGAAGCGGTATGTGCAGACATAACGCTGAACTTGGAGCAGGTCAGGAATCATCATCAACAATGTGTCCATGTTGATGACAAAGCCGATGACTGACAGATACCTTCAAAAGAAAACATTTCATCAATAGGATCATGGCAAAACAAGACACCTCAAGAGCACCTAATAATTGTAGTTATTGAAAGACGTTAATTGCCTTTCTACAAATATTCATAACATGTACTGCAACACAACACATGGTGACAGAGATAGCGGCAGCAATACATGTTTTGCTCCAATAAAGTCCCCTGATTGGTAAATGATTTAAGTGCCCTACAAATCCACTGGGTGAAAAATTACTGGGTGCTTCTTGAAAGTATAAGTCAGTGTCAGGAATAACTAGGAACTATATTAAAACTGAACAAGGAGAACTTAAAAACAAGAACATGTCATACATACCATTTGACACCTCTATGACCTGAAAAACACTGAACACAAGAAGATTCCAACATGCAGAGACAAACATAATAAACAGGAAGAAAAAGTGCAATACAATATATGCTCCTTAAAGCAGGAGGGACTCACATTACCTCCCGCCTCTGGTTTTGCACACAGCAACATCATATGAACATACATACCATGTTTGACGCCTGTCCTGTATGACCTGAAAAATACTGAACACGAGTCAACAGAAACAAAACTGCAGACCGCAAAAAGATCCAAACAAGAGAACAGAGCATCTTATGAACTTGATGCATAGCAAGAGAACAGAGCATCATATTAGTTATCCTTTCGCACGTGGATTGCGGCTGTTCAGGACGTCAAACAACCTGTCAATCATCTAAAAAAAGCATAACGCTCTGTTAACTGATATATCACCCCAAACAGTGGTATCGTATCATGGAGATCAAATTATATTTCTATAATTATTATATAAATATATTTTATTTATCATCTAATTTCAATATATAAAACAAGTAAGTATTTGAGTACACAGCTCTGCTTCGATTTCTCTCTACAGGCAAGTATAAACAGAGTTGGGTTTCATGCAGAATATGCAGTGTTATATAACAATGTTTGCATGTTATATTACCTCAATGAACTCAGCTGTTGCTTCACAGTTTTTAAACTGTGAATAACCAAGGTCCCTCAGTGTGCACAGTGCTACCACTACAGAATGACTCAGGGTTTGTGCAGCCAGGGACACCTTCATCTTCTGGCCATCAAAGTGAACATGCTTGTTTGTTATCTTGTTGGCCGCATGCAGTCCATCTTTTGTTTGGACATTGTTGAGTTCAACAATGTATGACCAGCTGATTTCTCCAGTGCCGCTGGTTATCGGGCTGTGTAGAAGAAATTGTGTTACCTTACAATTCTTATTTGGTTTTGGTATAATGTTCCTTTCTCTCTAAACATCAAATGTCCTGCTGAGCTGTTTTCCATTGTGTTAACCCTTGCCGTCTTGATGAAAAGACTCTTTGATCTTTCCCTTTTCCTGAATGGTCTCTGTCTCAAATACATTGATCAAGGCCCTATGAGTGACCCCTGTAGTGACATCGTCTAGCTCTCCCAAGAACGGTCACACCTTGCATTGAATCAACAGATGTCTCTTCCTCTGCAGAGAGACATGTGCTGATTCAATGCAAATCCACTCATGACGCCTTCCCTTTTGTTCTCTCAAACTGTTCTGTATAAATCCAACTCAGCCAGGCCATTCCACAGACTGGATCTTCATAGACACACTGCGAATTTCTTTTCTCCATTGTCAGTGATTAAACCTCATTTGAACCAGCCACAGAATTGGACCTGAAGAGTTTTCTTCCACAGCTGTAAGCCTGCAACATGTTGCGTGCCAGTTTCAACATGTGACAAGCGTCCATTAACACAAACACCCTGTTAGCAGTCACTGGATGCTCGAAGGTTTTTAATGGCTCATGGGGGTTTCCTTTTAGCTGACAACCGAGCTGGTTGCACATGTTGAAATTGGAGGCATGCCCATCCATTGTCATACAGCACTCTTATGCCACATGCATGCAATTCCTCCAGAGCATGGACAACCATGACCTTCTGTGTGTCTGATGACAGAGTCTTTGTGAGGTAGTAGGCAACTGGCGCTTTCCAATGACCCTGTATGCCTACCACCATAAAAACAAGCACCTCCGTGACTACATCGGTCTCATCCATGCCATTCCCCATATCCACATTTCCAGACATTTTCTGGGTAAAGGGATTGTACTGGACATGTTTTTTGATGGCCATGGCATCCAACATGAGGGCCACTGAGCCATATTTAGCAGGGTCTTCTTCACGTCTTCTCTGCAACATGTCCATCATCATTGTGTTGAGCCCAGGCTTGGCATCAACTGATTGCATCCACCTTTACAAAAATAAAATAAAAAGCTATTTGAGTACCATTGGATCCCTATTTTGGGCAAGACTTTCCAAAAATAGTGAAAATAGCACATACACGCTCAAAACTTCTACATCAGTTCCCTGTTTGTTGTATATTATGTAGGGCTGAAGTGTTTTAAGTATTTTAACCAGTATGTTTAAAATGTGTCATCACAAAAACATGTACTACACCGTTGCAATGTATGTGGATGTGGCAGGGGAAGATGCAGAGAATCCCTCAGGTAGCTGTATGCTTTTGGACCATGGAGGTGCAGTGTCATGGCAAACTCTCTCTGGTCCTTCGTGTATTCGTGGCCCTGCTTTGAAAAGAGGTCTATCTGAAGATCTGAAATTCAGTTAATACAAACTAGTTGGTAAGTTTCCATGAAATTATACATTTATAAAGTCTGAGTGTAAACAACATAACATTCAAGGTTGTATTATCAATTTATTTTACTTGAGTGGAAGTCCAGCCTTTCTTTCAAATCGTCATTGATAAGGTTCTCTTTCTTCAGATCTTCCAGAAGACTCTTTACAGTTTTTTTTTTTGCTCTCCGTTCTCGGGCCTTTGCATTTTGCTTCTCCCGCTCTAGACTCTCCACTCTTACCAAAGCTTCACTGAGTCTGGCCTTAAGACGAGTAGGAGAGGTGGGCAATGCATAGGAGTGGTCCTAGTAGAAAGAAGGATGAAAATATTTTCAGTGATGTTTATATCATACCACTCACAGGTGTTTGGTGCATAGCACTGCATATGTGCAGGCACACATTCTTAATTTCATACCCGTAATATCACTGCCAGCACCATGAGTATGAGAAACAGAGAAAGGGTGCGTGTGTGTGAGAGAGAGAGAGTGTCAGTGAAAGGGGGTGTGTATGTGTTCATCTGTGTATTTATTTATTTATAACATAAAAAGTGTGGTATGCGAGTATGTCTGAGAGGAGTTGCAGAAAGCAAGGGAGAGATTTTGATATGACCAGAGCCATCATTTTCAAAGAGAATCGAAGCGCTCAGGAGTACCTGCTCCGCTCGCTCGCATTTTCGAACTGACACAATTTAGAGCAGTGAAAAGGACCACAGCCAATCAGAGGCAAGGACCCGCCCGAGCTCTGTCTCTTATTGGTTTAGACCACGATGCCATCAGGAGAACACAGAGATGCTGCGCTTATGATTTTTTTTTTTTTTCCACCTGAGCAACGTTAGGTGCACCAGTGCGACCTACAATTTTTTTCAGTTGCACTCATAAAAATTTTGTTCGCATATGCGACCAAAATGGTCGCACTCTGGAGCCCTGAGATGAAAGGTTGGAAGGTTTCAAGTTATTAACAATTATGAAAAACTGTAACAAATGTATTCATCTCAAGCTACTGATGATTGCATTACTTCTGGTGCATTGTATTTTTGCAGTTTGTGTCTGTCTGCCTGTTTTGTTTCAGAAAAAAAACAGTGTACTGGTGACTGATTGTTCAGCTGTTTGAAACGTCTCTATATTCTGTATGTGTGTTTATTGTTTTCCTGCAGACGTCCAGCAGCTGTTGGTGACTAAAGAAGAAGTTCCCTTTGAGCAGCAGGACTGGAGCTCCAGTCTGGACCAGGAGGACCCAGACCCCCTACACATTAAAGAAGAAGAGAAGGAACTCTGGACCAGTCAGCAAGGAGAGAAGCATCAAGGCCTGGAGGAGGTTGGTATCAAGTTCCCATTGACTGTTGTCCCTGTTAAGAGTGAAGAAGACAACGATGAAGAGAAACCTCAGTCCTCAGGGCTGGTTTCAGCTGCAGCCAGAGGTGCAACTGAACAGATGGAAACAGAAGCTGATGAAGAGGACTGTGGGGGACCAGAACCTGCCAGGAACTCAGATTCACATTTACAAACAGATACTGATGACAAGACTAGAGACTCTTCTGAACCTCAGACTGATGACAAGACTGGAGACTCTTCTGTACCTGAGACTGATGACGGTGCTGATTGGCAGGAGACCAGAGAACCTCCGTCCGTTTTAAAGGCTTTGAAAAATCATCCCGACAGTGATTTTAGATGTAGAACTGCTAAGAAACCATTTCACTGCTCTCAGTGTTGGAAACAATTCAGCATCCGTGGAACTCTAAAGAGACACATGAGAACTCATACAGGAGAAAAACCTTTCGGTTGCTCAGTGTGTGGTAAACGTTTCACTGTAAATGGAAATCTGAAGACACACATGAGAACTCATACAGGAGAAAAACCGTTCAGCTGCTCAGTGTGTGGTAAAGGTTTCACTGAAAATGGACATCTGAAGACACACATGAGAACTCATACAGGAGAAAAACCTTTCAGCTGCTCAGTGTGTGATAAAGGTTTCACTGTAAGTGGACATCTAAAGAGACACATGAGAACTCATACAGGAGAAAAACCGTTCGGCTGCTCAGTGTGTGGTAAAGGTTTCACTGTAAATGATTCTCTGAAGGCACACATGAGAACTCATACAGGAGAAAAACCTTACTGCTGCTCAGTGTGTGGTAGATGTTTCACTGAAAATGGTACTCTGAAAGGACACATGAGAACTCATATAGGAGAATGATAATCAGTTACATAAGAGTCCAGCGGTTAATCAACTTTAGCAATGAAGTGAAGTTTGCACTGTGCTATCTAGATTTGCAGGAGAAGAAGATGGAAGTGACAGGTTTCACTCAATAACATTTTATTAATTGTGTCATATTATAATAGAAGTTATCTCTGGACACTTAAAACAGAGCAGGACTAGAACACGCTCATGATGGTGGTTAATATACACATAAACCAGGCTGGATTCCTAAAATGTTAGGCCAGTATTTTTGACTGATTCCTACTTTTTCTATGTTTAGTTTAGTTTAGTTTATTAGTTTATTATGTCGAAGACAATCCCAGTTAATCAACTGTATCAATAACAGTAAAAAGGGCAGCTTTAGCCAACATGGCTAATATCCTGCTGCAGTCCCCGGCCAGATGACAATAGGCACCCTAAAAAGCAAAACAAAAAACAAAAACAATATATAACAGCACATTGATTAAAGCAGAGCGTTAGGACAGCTAGGAGACAGGATAAATCAATGAAGATAGGAGAGAACAGTGACACATCAGTACAATCATGCAGAGACAACACATAATCGAGACATACAGAAGCAGCATATAAAACATAAAACATAATCACACATCAGCACATAAAGCGTAATCACACATCAGCACATACAATCACATTCAGGAGTGCGGACAGACATCACGTACTGTATAGACAGGCGGCATCCATGATCATGATGCAAAATAACAGCCATATGTTAGTGTGTGCAGGTGTTATTGTCGGCAAGCCATGTTTTTAACTTGGCTGTAAAAGTGGAGTACGTATGTGTGTCTTTGATATGGGTGGGAAGCGGGTTCCAATTATGTATTGCTTTAACAGAGAATGATAACTGACCAAATGTACTTGTATTTTTTATACTTATTAGTTTTCATGACGTATTTTGGATGATTTATTTGATTTCTCAGGATAAGCGGTAGAAAAATGGATGGATGGATGGATGGATGGATGGATGTTCGTATTTGCGCTATAATATGATCACATAATTGTTGTGTGGTAGAAATGCATACTTATGCTTTTTGGACCTCTGTGAACACGGTCCTGTCAAGATCTTGTAAGTGAACATCTGCATTGATACAAATAAAGTGGATGAATGTCAGGTCTGTGTCTGCCCCATCATTACAGCACAACTTATTCTTTAATGTTTTTATTTACGTTTCTTATGGAAATGATCTTGCTGTGCATCACCTCTACTGATACACAGAAATAAATCCAGATAAATAATCCTTTGAGTCGTCTCTTTCCACGCCCTACCGTTAAATACAGGAAATATATTTGATCTCATTGATGAGATATCTATATCTTAACTATAAGCTTAAAGGCTTCTGATAAATGCTATAGACACTGAGTCTCAGGGAAGTTAAGTTGGGAAATAATCCATGAGATATGGTGTTATTAATTTCTGTCTCAGTGACGAATAGGACGAATATCATGGATAGCTTTTTTTTAATCATTTTCATTTTTTTTATTAGAATTAGGGAATAGTAATCAGAATCATCAGCTGCATGGTGGTTCAGGTTCTTCTGTATGGAGTTTATTCTCCGGTTTGTGGCGATTTGTGGTGATGCACCACAACGTTGTTTGCCAACCGCCATAGAAAAGACCAAACGAAGAAGAAGTCGCTGCGCAAAAAGATTTGGAGTCTTGTACATAGAATGACAGGGGTGTTTCAACAGGCAGCAATCCCTGCCCTTGATGAAAAGTGATAATAATAAGTGATAATTCTGATGATATCAATCTGTTTCAGGGGAAAGATACCTCTCCAGGTAGGGACGGATTGGGATATCAATTTATTAGACATTCTGGAGAACTGATGGGGGAGGAAGTGCTTGCCCTAATAAATAATGTTAGGGAGAGGGGATGTCTTCCTAAAGAATGGAAACATGCGGTAATTGTTCCAATTGTGAAACCTGGAAAGCAACCTGAAAACCCTAGTTCCTATAGACCAATTGCTAAAGACAGAGGGTCTTATGCAAAATTATGGAACGTATGATAACGGATAGGCTTGTGGAAAAGCTGGAGAAAAGTGGTTATTTTGTGACTCATCAGAGTGGATTTAGGCAGGGACGTTCAACAATGGATGCTGTCTTAAGTTTAGACATGGACATAAAGAAAGCCATCGCAAATAAGGAAACAGTTGTAGCAGTCTTTCTGGATATTGAAAAAGCATATGACATTGTTTGGAGGGAAGGGTTATTAATTGTACTTTATGATGTTGGAATCAGAGGGAGAACTGTTTAACTGGATCATAAACTTTTTATGTAACCGGTCAATTCAAGTGAGAATTGGAAATGAACTATCAGATGAGTTTGAGGTGGAGAATGGAACCCCTCAGGGAAGCATGATAAGTCCACTTCTTTTTAATATTATGGTTAACTGCATGTTTAGTAGAGTGGGAAAGGATTTGGTTTTTCATTATTTGCAGATGATGGGGCTATCTGGAAGTGAGGGAGGAACCTCCCCTACCTGTTTGACCAAATTCAAGGTGCTTTAGAGAAAGTGACTGAGTGGGCTAATGATTGGGGTTTTTAAATTTCTACAGATAAAACTAAATATATGGTGTTTGGAAATAAGAAAAGTATGCTGACACAGCAAATACAATTGTATAATAATAATTTTGAAAAAGTCAAGTATTTCAAGTTTTTAGGAATGTGGCTGGACGAAAGGATGACAGGGAAAAAACAAGTTGAAATGGTTTTGTTGAAGTGTGGGAAAATAATGAATGTCCTTAGGTGTGTGGCTGGTTCAGACTGGGGGGCTGATAGAGAATCAATGATGATGATTTACAGAGCAATGATAAGATCAGCTATTGACTATGGATCAGCAGCTCCTTCATTGATCAGTAAACTTGACATCGTCCAAGCAAAAGCCCTAAGAGTGTGCTGTGGAGCATTCAGTACAACTCCAATATCAGCATTATTGATAGAAATGGGGGAGATGCCGTTAGAAATCAGGAGACAGAAACTTGGTTTGAGATATTTAATGAAGCTCAAAGGACAAAATGAAATGTTACCAACCAAAAACCTTCTGATTGAACATTGGGAGTTTATGGGAACATCAAAAAGGACTAAAACTAATTTTGCAGAAAAATTCAAATCTGTGGTGCAGGAAATTGGAATTGTGGACATAAGTGTGTGTCCTCCAGTGTGTCGTCCAGCTGTGGCTTCGTGGTTGATTCCAGATCCCATTGTTGACCTAAATCTTTTGAATAAAAGCAAATCAAGGATGTCAGAGGTCGTAGTAAAGGAGGTAGAAGTCTGGCAGCAACTAAAAAAACACATTTTGTTTGGAGAAAGGAAGGAAGCTGCTTTGTCTCTTGTTGCCATGTGTCTAATCCCAGTCAGGACATCACACTGGAGAAGATTTTACCGAAGACCCTTCACTCGAGGCTGTAACCCATCCAATCTCTGCTGCCCACCATTCTCCACCGGTAAGGAACTTGAAGTACTAGGGGGGCCGTGGAACTGCCAGTCTGCAGTCAAGAAGGCGGACACCTTCTCAGACTATGCCTCCCTGCAGACTCTCCACTTCCTGGCCCTCACGGAGACCTGGATCACCCCAGAAAACACTGCCACTCCAGCTGCCCTTTCAACTGCCTACTCGTTTTCACACTCCCCAAGACGAACAGCAGATGGTCCTACCACGGTCCACTCGGTGACTTTTTGGATGAGATGGATGCCCTCCTGAGCTGCTCCCCTGATGATGGCACACCTGATGATGACTTCAACATCCACCCGGGAAAGCTGCATTCATCTGAATTCATTGACTTCTTTTCCGCATTTGACCTTACACTCTCCCCCTCTCCACCAACTCACCAGGCCGGGAACCAACTTGACCTTGTCTTCACAAGATCCTGTGGCATCTCGGCACTCTCTGTTACCCCGCTCACCGTGTCCGACCACCACTTTGTGACTTTCTCCCTCCCCATGAAGCCCACCACATCCCTCCCCTCTATGCCTCGAATTGTCACCAGCCGCCGCAACCTGAAATCCCTCACTCCCTCCGCTCTCTCCTCAACTGTTATCTCCTCGCTACCATCCTCGGAACAGTTTTCCTTAATGCCTACTGAGGAAGCGTCCTCCATCCTGATGTCCTCACTCTCCTCTTCTTTGACACTCTCTGTCCCCCCATCACACGACCTGCGCGATCATCTCCCTCCCCTCCCTGGCTGTCTGAACCTCTGCGAACCAACAGATCATTGTTGCAAGTGTCAGAGAGAAAATGGAAGAAATCGGGCCAGCATGAGGACCTTGCTCACTACCATCACCTCCTCTCTGACTTCACCTCAACTGTTTCGGCAGCTACATCTGCCTTCTACCTGGCAAAGATCAACTCTTCTGCCTCCAACCCCAGGAAACTCTTCTCCATGTTCTCCTCCCTCCTCACCCCTCTTACACCCCCCCATTCCTCCCTTACTGCCGATGACTTTGCAACTTACTTTACCAAGAAGGTAAATGACATCAGCTTCTCATTCACGCCTATTCCCTCCCAGAAGACATCTCCACTAACTCTCAACTCGGATGGTCTTACCAGCTTTAGCCCCCTCACCTATGAAGACGTTCACGCACTTGTTACATCTAACCGTGCCACCACCTGCTCCCTCGACCCGATTCCCTCCTCTCTTCTCCAGGACATCTCACACGACATCTTGCCATTCCTCAGCACCCTGATAAACTCCTCCCTCACCTCATGTGTCATTCCAGCGGATTTTAAGACAGCTACCGTGAAGCCTCTCCTTAAAAAACCCACCCTAGACGCTACTGACATCCAAAGCTACAGACCTGTATCTCTTCATTCATTCCTCTCTAAATCCTTGGAACGTGTCGCCTACAACTAACTGTCATCCTATCTCTCACAGAACAACCTCCTAGACCCTAATCAATCAGGATTCAGGACTGCTCACTCCACTGAGACGGCCCTCCTCACAGTGACCGAGTCCCTGCAGGAGACGCCAGAGCCTCGTCCCACTCCTCCGTTCTCATTCTCCTCGACCTATCTGCTGCATTTGACACAGTCAACCACCAAATCCTCCTCTCCACTCTGGCTGAACTTGGCATCACTGACTCTGCTCTAACCTGGTTCACATCATACCTGACAAATCGCACCTTTCAGGTCACATGGAATGGCTCTATGTCAAAACCCTGTTCTCTGGACACGGGTGTCCCTCAAGGCTCAGTATTAGGACCGCTTCTGTTCTCACTATACACCAGATCACTAGGTTCTGTTATTACATCGCATGGATTCTCCTACCATTGCTACGGAGATGACACCCAGCTGTTCCTCTCTTTTCCTCCAACCTCTGACACTCACGTTGCAACTCGCATCTCGGACTGTCTGGCTGACATCTCTGTCTGGACAACTGCACATCACCTCAAGCTTAACCTGAATAAAACCGAACTCCTCTTCATCCCAGGGGAAGACTGCCCTCGCATGGACCTGTCGGTCACTGTCGAGGGCATCACGGTATTACCGTTGTCAACTGCGAGGAACCTGTGTGTAATCCTCAATGACCAACTATCCTGCACCCCCAACATCACTGCTGTGGTCCGATCCTGCAGATTTGCCGTCTACAATATCCGCAGGATTCGGACCTTCCTCACAAAGGATGCAACGCAACTCCTGGTTCAAGCACTGGTCATCTCCCGCCTTGACTACTGCAACTCTCTCCTGGCCGGACTCCCGGCCTCTGCGATTAAACCACTGCAGCGTATCCAGAACGCTGCAGCATGCCTTATCAGTGGTGGAACGAACTCCCGACCAATGTCAGGACAGCCGAGTCATTTGCCATCTTCCGAAAAAGGCTCAAGCACTCTGATCGTAGCATTGTTGCCCTTGAAGTACTACTTTACTCAGATGAGGACCTAACACTTGTTCTATTTTTAGCTCTTACTTTATCAGCAATGATACATTGTGGTTTCTTTGTTTCCTTCTTTTGACAAATTTACTTATTGTAAGTCCCTTTGGACAAAAGCGTCTGCTAAATGACCTAAATGTAAATGTAAATGTAAAATGGGGAAACCACCTAAAAATGTATACAGATGGGTCAAAAGATCATGAGAGTGGGAAAGTGGCAGTTGGTATTAGCATACCTGAAATCGGATATAAAAAAGGATACAGAATATCAAATCATATGTCAGTCTTCACAGCAGAAATGGTGGCAGTTCTGTTGGCATTAAGATGGGTTGAGGACAATAAACAGGGAAATTCAATCATATGCAGTGATTCAACAGCAAACTTAACTACGATAAAAGAAGCTAAATCCAAGTCCAGACCTGATAAAAAGTGTGCAAATTTATTTGCAATATTGGGCACCAGAGTATAGTGAAAGAATAAACAGGTCTCTAAAAGAAAAGTGGCAAAAGTCTTGGGAGAAGGAAAGGAAAGGAAGGGCATATTTTTCAGTGCAGGAAAGCATAAGTAAAGACGACTGCACTTACAGGTGCAGTAGGAAAAACTCTGTAGTAATCTCAAAACTGAGACTTGGACACTGTAGGCTGGGGAGTGGGTTGGCTCTGATTGGTAAACATCCTGATGGCAAATGTGAGTGTGGAGATAGTGAGACAGTGAAACATGTACTACTCTATGGCAAAATATACTCCAGTCAGAGAAGGACTCTCTTCAAGAAACTTGGAGCAGATGGGGAAACTGTTTTTAACATGCGCACACATCTAAATCTCTATTCTTGGGTTAAAACAAAGAAATTGGTGGATTATCTTCACAAAACAGGATTGTACAAAAGGATTTGATGTAGTTCTTAATAACAAACTGTAGGGGCAGCATTACGTCAAAGCTGCGTCTAGCCTGCCTAACTAAAGAAGTAGCAGAAGAAGTCGCTGCGCACCCGGATGTTCTCTTTTCAACAATGGCGCCTAGTGTCAGTAGAAGAGTTCCTTCGTGGTGTTGAGAAAATGTCTGTTAGCTTCACCAGTACTTATCCATCAGAGTCTCTGTGTGTCTGGATAAACATGTCTGGATTAGTGATGGGCAATGGGAAGCTTCGAAACAGTTTCGAAGCGATGTTTCAGTATGTGTTGAAGCCTTGAAACGAATATGAAACCTGACTCTATAGTGGCATCTAGTGGCCACTTCTGTGAACTACATGTCTGGCAAAAGAAAACTCCTAATTATGTGCCACTATGAAATGAGTCGGTCTTAGGTTTCTTTAATTTAAGTAGAACACAGGTTGAATTAAAGAAACATTATTAAAAATAAATAAACGACACATTGTTATATGCAATACAATAATCAAAGATTTTTAATTCAGAAATAATATTTGTTCAGCTCTTTTTGAGCTGAGTCTGTTTCTATTTTTTGGATAACACTTCCCCTGTTTTTGAAAAAATTCTTTCACAGGGTACACTTGTTGCAGGGACACTTAAAATGTCTTAGTCAGTTGGTACAAATTAGGGAAGACAGCACGTCGCTCTTGCCAGTATTTCAAATGATCTACCTGTCTTGGAATAGCCGTTTCGAAACAGAGGCGTTGCTTCAATCACTGAACTACAGTCACGTGACATGGGCGTTTCAGAACCGCTTTTCGGCACAACGTTTCGAAACGTTTCGATCCGGGACTTCAGAGAAGCGCCGACACGCCCGTTTCGGAAGTCACATCACTAGTCTGGATGGACTTTGTACTCTTCACCTTTTATTCTGAATATTTTAACTCTGAATCATCTCCCGGGAGCCTACGAAGCTAAGCTAGTTAGCTTAGCATGCTAGCTGGAAACAGATTTTTACTGAGTTTGTGTGGAGTCAAAACGTCTCTCTCGCTGCGGGAAAATGAGTAAAGTCCAAGTGATGAGAGCTTTGGTGGAGCAGCGACTAAGTGCGGCTGTTGAAGAGATATTTGGGCTGTTTGAAAGAACGGTAGCAGAATACGAGGAGGAACTTTCTCGTTCTAAAGAGGAGAACGAGCGACAGCGGAAGCTACTGGACGCTGTTTTCCTGCCTGAAGTCCGGTTACACAGAGCAGGTTGGTGCTTACTTTTTATACGTTAGGTATGGCAGTGTTCTAATATGAGTTACGATAACGTGTGAAGGGAGGTAACATGTAACACGCATAGGACCAAAACGTTTACTTCTGCATCCGTATTACAGTTCATATTTGCTGAAATACTAAATCCTAATCTCTGAACCTAAAGGTCGGTGGCCTAAACGCATGTTTTTAATTGAAGCTAAACACATTCTCACTTACAAAAACACATGTTTCTCTGTGATGTACTTTTGATGCATTATGCTGACCACAGGCTGCACAAGTTAAACACAATTACAGTCAGTGTTATCAGAATTTTGTATAACCACATGATTTTAGTGTTTTAATGACTTTAGTATTGTAGTGAGGGAGCGGCGTGGGGCGGAGGAACGTTCACCTGGGAGGGGAGACTGTCGGTGGCAGCACAGACGGATTATCATGACCACGGGCCCTGGACACAAACTCGCCACGGGCCCCTGCCTACATACGCAAATAGTACGCGCGCAAAGGCGCTCTTCCCATTACGCACATAACACCGCAACACCACAACAACCACAAAATTACTGTCATTGTAGGTCTGTTTTGTTTGGCACCTGCCATGTACAGGACAATATACATATTATGGGAGAGACAGCAAGCTCAAATAGCCAGCCATGGTAGTATTATGGAGTAAAACACACCTTAATTAAAATATAACCACCTAAAACAAATCGTGAAAGTAATAAAGGCAACATGAATGAACATCAGTAAAGAGCCACAGCTACGACCACACAAAACCAAAGTGAAACTACTCACCTAAACCACCGGCTTTTTCCTGGCCTTCTTCGAGGAAAAGTCCTTTGATAAGGTCATCAAAGTCCAACTCTCGGACCAGTTCGGCCTCTATGGCCATGAGTGACTAACTGTTAAGGCGTCTCTGGGTCATTTTTGTCCGAACTCATTTTTTATCCTGGCCATTTGAGAGAATGACTGTTCTCCCTCGCAGTTTGTGACAGGAAGCGTCAAATACAGTCTTACGGCAATCTCAACCTCCGCTGGGGATGTGAGGGGACTTAGCTCAGGCTGACCTGGCTCGGCCGCCCGGCTGCTGCCCGCCGTAGTACTGCTAGCACTGTCCTCTAAGGTTTCCATAGGAGGCAGCGCCGCTCCACCGCTACCAAACGTCTCCGGTGAACTTGCGCTAGCAGTGTTAGCATCCTGCAGGTCGTCCCTGTGAGTTGTAGTACTGCTACTACCGCTGCTATGAGTAGAAAAATGTTGCGATGGATGGGATTTGCTGCACCAAAGCAGCACCTTTGGCTTCTTTTTCTTTCCTTTGTTTTCTTTTAGCTGATCCACTGAGCTCCCGCTTCTCCATTTTGAAAATGCAATGTACGGTTGACCCCCAGCATACGTACATACGTGCGTCATTTTGTCATCACACATAACTGATTTAATCTTATAGTTTCTAAAACATTCAAATTATTTTATTATCATCCTATATTTTCAAAACCACAGCCATTCCAATATATTTTTTAAATTGTACCAAAAAAAAAACAACAACTCTGAAGGCCAGGGCCCCTATTGGCTCTGGGGCCCTGGCACACTTTGCCCATGCGGTAATCCGTCTATGGGTGGCAGGGAAGAAAAGAGGCAGAGGAAAGGACGGCGGGAGAGAGAGACGGGAGGACGTGAGCGCCGTCGGCCTGAGCTTTTTGGAAGCCAGTGGCACTGTGGCGGGTGGGTGCTGTTCGCAGCTTATAGTGCTGCCAGCAGTGAAGACAGCTGAGTAGGGGAGTTCGTCGTGTTGATCAGTCCTGTATCAAGAGGGGAGGCCAGAAACCTCCTTTAGGTAGCGAGGGACCAGGGGAGTAGCCGTGCCTTACCTGTGCTCTCATGCAGCGGCCATATCTGTGACGCCGACCACGCTGAACGACTCCACGCCTGCCAGCTGAGCAGCCTGTCCTCCGGTGCACAGCCCAGTTCCATTGCGGGGGGGTGGGGTGTCACCAGTCTCGTCACCAGACCGGGACAGGATAAGTCCTTTATTTTAATGATCTCCATATAAACTTACTTGTAGTCTTGTCAGTTAATGTCCGAGTGTTATATGATTTCCCTTTTAAAAGGTTTTTAATGAGCTGAAGTCAGTGTGCCAGCGGCCTCGTTAAGGGCAGCCCATTTATCTTGCAGCGCTCTACCTCCCCTAGTGTTAAGAGTGGGGTTTGACCCGTTATGTTGTAGTGGTCTCTAAGGAGCCAGTGTGCTTTTGAGCTCCCCGTGTGTGTAGTGTGATACCTGTTCTGGTTGCTGTGCAGTGATTTGTGTGCAGTGTACCCTTTTGGGTGTGTTCTCTTGTGTGCAGTGTTGGTGTACCGGATGGTGGAGTACCTGCCTGACCTGCTGGAGCTGCCCTCATTGGTCTGCTGGATGCAGACGTCCCTAACCTTAAAATTAATTGGAAATAAAGATTGTCTATTCTTATACATATCTGTCTGTGGTGGGTGCTCTCTGACCTCTAATACTGGACCAGACCGGGTTAACAAAGGTGGTGGCAGCTTGACGCTACTCTAAACATCTTGGACCACAAAATGTATTACAGTATTTTCACTGATGACCTAAACAGGGCCTAAAGCTATCCTGCAGAACAGCTAACCATTATCAGGGGCCCTGTGCACATGATGTCTTGTATTACATGTTTTCAATGACGCGTTATCTCCTGTGCCTTTTAAAAGACTCAAGTCACAACAGTGATTTGAGCACTTCCTCTGTCGCATCCTCACACGTTGTTGCATTGTAACTGCTCCTCTTGTACAAGATTAAAGTATAATGTCGACTTTACTAATGTCTCCGATCTCCTCCTTGGGTGAATTTATTCGTTTACGGAAAAATTATTTTAACAGTCAGTATGTGATGGTTTGATTTATCCAGAAGAATCAGAGGTTTTGTGAATGTAGTTTGAAAACCTGGTTTTGTGTTTACTGTTTAGATGAAAGGTTGGAAGGTTTCAATTTCAACAATTATGAAAAACTGTAACAAATGTATTCATCTCAAGATACTGATGACTGCATTACTGCTGGTGCATTTTATTTTTGCAGGTTGTCTGTCTGCCTGTTTGGTTTCAGAAAAAAAACAGTGTACTGGTGACTGATTGTTCAGCTGTTTGAAACGTCTCTATATTCTGTATGTGTGTTTATTGTTTTCCTGCAGACGTCCAGCAGCTGTTGGTGACTAAAGAAGAGGTTCCCTTTGAGCAGCAGGACTGGAGCTCCAGTCTGGACCAGGAGGACCCAGACCCCCCATACATTAAAGAAGAACAGGAAGAGCTCTGGACCAGTCAGCAAGGAGAGAAGCATCGAGGCCTGGAGGAGGTTGGTATCAAGTTCCCATTGACTGTTGTCCCTGTTAAGAGTGAAGAAGATGACGATGAAGAGAAACCTCAGTCCTCAGGACTGGTTTCAGCTGCAGCCAGAGGCTCAACTGAACAGATGGAAACAGAAGCTGATGAAGAGGACTGTGGGGGACCAGAACCAGCCAGGAACTCAGATTCACATTTACAAACTGATGACAAGACTGGAGACTCTTCTGAACCTGAGACTGATGACAAGACTGGAGACTCTTTCTGAACCTGAGACTGATGACAGTGCTGATTGGCAGAAGACCAGAGAACGTCGGTCAGTTTCAAAGGCTTTGAAAAATAATCCTGACAGTGATTTTAGATGTAGAACTGGTAAGAAACCATTTCGCTGCTCTCAGTGTTGGAAACAATTTAACATCCGTGGAAATCTAAAGAAACACATGAGAATTCATACAGGAGAAAAACCTTTCAGTTGTTCCGTGTGTGGTAAAGGTTTCATTCAAATGTATGATTTAAGGGGACACATTAGAACTCATACAGGAGATAAACCTTTCAGCTGCTCAGTGTGTGGTAAACGTTTCACTATAAATAGTTCTCTGAAGACACACATGAGAACTCATACAGGAGAAAAACCTTTCAGATGCTCAGTGTGCGGTAAAGGTTTCACTGTAAATGGAAATCTGAAAACACACATGAGAACTCATACAGGAGAAAAACCTTTTAGTTGCTCAGTGTGTGGTAAAGGTTTCACTGTAAATGATGCTCTTAAGGGACACATGAGAACTCATACAGGAGAAAAACCTTTCAGCTGCTCAGTGTGTGGTAAAGGTTTCACTCTAAATAGTTCTCGGAACAGACACATGATGACTCATACAGGAGAAAACCTTTCAGTTACATAAGAGTCCAGCCGTTGACAGTTAATCAACCATAGCAATGAAGTGAAGTTTGCACTGTGCTATCTAGATTTGCTGGAGAAGAAGATGGAAGTGACAGGTTTCACTCAATAACATTTTATTCATTGTGTCATATCATAACAGAAGTTATCTGTGGACACTTAACACAGAGCAGGACTACAACACGCTCATGATTGTGGTTAATATACACATAAACCAGCCTGGATTCCTAAAATGTTAGGCCAGTATTTTTGACTGATTCCTACATTTTCTATATATTTTTATAATTATTCTTTTTCATGACGTATTTTGGATGATTTATTTGATTTCTTAAAATTTTTCTCTTTCTGATGTACGTATTTGTGCTATAATATGATCACATAATTGTTGTCTGGTAGAAATGCATACTTATGCTTTTTGGACCTCTGTGAACACGGTCCTGTCAATATCTTGTAAGTGTACATCTGCATTGATGCAAATAAAGTGGATGAATGTCAGGTCTGTGTCTGCCCCATCATTACAGCACAACTTATTCTTTAATGTTTTTATTTACGTGTCTTATGGAAATGATCTTGCTGTGCATCACCTCTTCTGATACACAGAAATAAATCCAGAGAAATAATCCTTTGAGTCGTCTCTTTCCACGCCCTATCGATAAATACAGGAGATATATTTGATCTCATCTATGAGATATCTACAGTATATCTTATCTATAAGCTTAAAGGCTTCTGATAAATGCTATAGACACTGAGTCTCAGGGAAGATAAGTTGAGAAATAATCCATGGGATATGGTGTTATTAATTTCTCTCTCAGTGACGAATAGGACGAATTTGATGGATATCTTTTTTTTAAATCATTTTCTTTATTATTAGAATTAGGGAATAGTAATCAGAATCATCAGCTGCATGGTGGTTCAGGTTTTTCTGTATGGAGTTTTTTCTCCGGTTGGTGGCGGTTGTAGGAGCCGTATGTAAGTCTGTGTGTGTTTGGTTGTGGATGTGGACACTGCATTGGTGCGTGGGTAGGGGTGTTTCACTGTGGGCGTGTGATCCGTGGTTACTTGTAATTTCACTCACCTGATTTCATCAGTTGGCGTCTGAACATGGCGTGGGGTGAGCCACGGGGGTGAAATGTTCTGTTGACCGCTACGCTGTCACGTCACATTGTGCTTCACTTAGTCCTACCTTATTAACCTTCCACGGACGTTTGTAAACAGTTGGAGCTCATGTACGCTGCCGTGATATGAAAATAAAGGTGCTTCTAGAGGAAGAATAAAACAAAGTGTGCGCATCAACAATTTCTCCCGTGTTCAGCCCACCGCGGCTATTAGTTTTTATATTTTTTATATTTTAAAAGTGGCAAAAGTCTTAGGGGAAGGAAAGGAAAGGAAGGGCATATTTTCAGTGCAGGAAAGCATAAGTAAAGACGAGTGCACTTACAGGTGCAGTAGGAAAGACTCTGTAGTGATCTCAAGATTGAGACTTGGACACTGTAGGCTGAGGAGTGGGTTGGCTCTGATTGATTAACATCCTGATGGCAAATGTGAGTGTGGAGACAGTGAGACAGTGAAACATGTACTATCCATCCATCCATCCATTGTCTACCGCTTATCCTGTATTCAGGGTCACGGGGGGGCTGGAGCCGATCCCAGCTGTCATTGGGCGAAGGCAGGGTACACCCTGGACAGGACTGAAACATGTACTACTCTATGGCAAAATATACTCCAGTCAGAGAAGGACTCTCTTCAAGAAACTTGGAGCAGATGGGGAAACGGTTTTTAATATGCGCACACATCTAAATCTCTATTCTTGGGTTAAAACAAAGAAATTGGTGGATTATCTTCACAAAACAGGATTGTACAAAATGATTTGATGTAGTTGTTAATAACAAACTGTAGGGGCAGCATTACGCCAAAGCTGCGTCTAGTCTGCCTAACTAAAGAAGAAGAAGAAGTCGCTGCGCACCCGGATGTTCTCTTTTCAACAATGGCGTCTGGTTTCAGTAGAAGACTTCCTTCGTGGTGTTGAGAAAGTGTCTGTTAGCTTCACCAGTACTGATCCATCAGAGTCTCTGTGTGTCTGGATAAACCTGTCTGGATGGACTTTGTACTCTTCACCTTTTATACTGAATGTTTAATCATCTCCCGGGAGCCTACGAAGCTAAGCTAGTTAGCTTAGCATGCTAGCTGGAAACAGATTTTGACGGAGTTTGTGTGGAGTCAAACCGTCTCTCTCGTCGCGGGAAAATGAGTAAAGTCCAAGTGACGAGAGCTTTGGTGGAGCAGCGACTAAGTGCGGCTGCTGAAGAGATATTTGGGCTGTTTGAAAAAACGGTAGCAGAATACGAGGAGGAACTTTCTCGTTCTAAAGAGGAGAACGAGCGACAGCGGAAGCTACTGGACGCTGTTTTCCTGCCTGAAGTCCGGTTACACAGAGCAGGTTGGTGCTTACTTTTTATACGTTAGGTATGGCAGTGTTCTAATATGAGTTGCGTTAACGTGTGACGGGAGGTAACATGCAACACGCATAGGACCAAAACGTTTACTTCTGATGCATTATGCTGACCACAGGCTGCAGAAGTTAAACACAATTACAGTCAGTATGTGATGGTTTGATTTATCCAGAAGAATCAGAGGTTTTGTGAATGTAGTTTGAAAACCTGGTTTTATGTTTACAGTTTAGATGAAAGGTTGGAAGGTTTCAAGTTATTAACAATTATGAAAAACTGTAACAAATGTATTCATCTCAAGCTACTGATGACTGCATTACTGCTGGTGCATTGTATTTTTGCAGGTTGTCTGTCTGCCTGTTTGGTTTCAGAAAAAAAACAGTGTACTGGTGACTGATTGTTCAGCTGTTTGAAACGTCTCTATATTCTGTATGTGTGTTTATTGTTTTCCTGCAGACGTCCAGCAGCTGTTGGTGACTAAAAAAGAGGTTCCCTTTGAGCAGCAGGACTGGAGCTCCAGTCTGGACCAGGAGGACCCAGACCCCCCACACATTAAAGAAGAACAGGAAGAACTCTGGACCAGTCAGCAAGGAGAGAAGCATCAAGGCCTGGAGGAGGTTGATATCAAGTTCCCATTGACTGTTGTCCCTGTTAAGAGTGAAGAAGACAATGATGAAGAGAAACCTCAGTCCTCAGGGCTGGTTTCAGCTGCAGCCAGAGACTCAACTGAACAGATGGAAACAGAAGCTGATGAAGAGGACTGTGGGGGACCAGAACCAGCCAGGAACTCCGATTCACATTTACAAACAGATACTGATGACAAGACTGGAGACTCTTCTGAACCTGAGACTGATGACAAGACTGGAGAGTCTTCTGAACCTGAGACTGATGACAGTGCTGATTGGCGGGAGACCAGAGAACTTCGGTCAGGTTTAAAGGCTTCGAAAAATGATCCTGACAATGATTTTAGATGTAGAATTGGTAAGAAACCATTAAACTGCTCTCAGTGTTGGAAACAATTCAGCATCCGTGGAACTCTAAAGAGACACATGAAAACTCATACAGGAGAAAAACCTTTCAGCTGCTCAGTGTGTGGTAAACGTTTCAGTGTGAATGGAAATCTGAAGACACACATGATAACTCATACAGGAAAAAAACCTTTCAGCTGCTCAGTGTGTTGTAAAGGTTTCACTGTGAATTGCACTCTGAAGAGACACATGAGAACGCATACAGGAGAAAAACCTTTCAGCTGCTCAGTGTGTGGTAAAGGTTTCACTGTAAATGAACATCTGAAGAGACACATGAGAACTCATACAGGAGAAAAACCTTTCAGCTGCTCAGTGTGTGGTAAAGGTTTCACTGTAAATGGACATCTGAAGAAACACATGAGAACTCATACAGGAGAAAAACCTTTCAGCTGCTCAGTGTGTGGTAAACGTTTCACTGAAAGTGGACATCTGAAGGGACACATGAGAACTCATACAGGAGAAAAACCTTTCAGCTGCTCAGTGTGTGGTAAAGGTTTCACTGTAAATGGACATCTGAAGAAACACATGAGAACTCATACAGGAGAAAAACCTTTCAGCTGCTCAGTGTGTGGTAAACGTTTCACTGAAAGTGGACATCTGAAGGGACACATGAGAACTCATACAGGAGAAAAACCTTTCAGCTGCTCAGTGTGTGGTAAAGGTTTCACTGTAAATGGACATCTGAAGAAACACATGAGAACTCATACAGGAGAAAAACCTTTCAGCTGCTCAGTGTGTGGTAAATGTTTCACTGAAAGTGGACATCTGAAGAAACACATGAGAACTCATACAGGAGAAAAACTTTCAGTTACATAAGAGTCCAGCCGCTGACGGTTAATCAACCATAGCAATGAAGTGAAGTTTGCAATGTGCAATCTAGATTTGCAGGAGGAGAAGATGGAAGTGACAGGTTTCACTCAATAACATTTTATTCATTGTGTCATATCATAACAGAAGTTATCTCTGGACACTTAAGACAGAGCAGGACTAGAACAAGCTCATGATTGTGGTTAATATACACATAAACCAGCCTGGATTCCTAAAATGTTACGCCAGTATTTTTTAACTGATTCCTACATTTTCTATGTATTTTTATAATTATTAGTTTTCATGATGTATTTTGGATGATTTATTTGTTTTCTTAAATAAATATTTTTTTGGATCTCTGTGAACATGGTCCTGTCAAGATCTTGTAAGTGTACATCTGCATTGATACAAATAAAGTGGATGAATGCCAGGTCTGTGTCTGCCCCATCATTACAGCACAACTTATTCTTTAATGTTTTTATTTACGTTACTTATGGAAATGATCTTGCTGTGCATCACCTCTTCTGATACTCATCTATGAGATATCTACAGTATATCTTAACTATAAGCTTAAAGGCTTTTGATAAATGCTATAGACACTGAGTCTCAGAGAAGTTAAGTTGGGAAATAATTCATGGGATATGGTGTTATTAATTTCTGTCTCACTGATGAATAGGACGAATTTGATGGGTAGCTTCCATCCATCCATCCATTGTCCGCTTATCTGGGGCTGGGTCGCGGGGGCAGCTGCCTGAGCAAGGACGCCCAGACTTCCCTCTCCCCAAGGCGTTCCCAGGCCAGCCGGGCGACATACTCCCTCCAGCGTGTCCTGTGTCTTCCTCGGGGTCTCCTCCCGGTGGTGCATGCCTGGAACACCTCCCCAGGGAGGCGTCCAGGGGGCATCCGGTACAGTTGCCTGAGCCACCTCAACTGGCTCCTCTTTATGTGGAGGAGCAGCGGCTCTACTCCGAGTTCCTCCCCCGTGACGGAGCTCATCACCCTATCTCTAAGAGAGTGCAGCCACCCTGCGGAGGAAGCTCATTTCGGCCGCTTGTATCCAGGATCTTATTCTTTTGGTCACGACCCAAAGTTCATGACCATAGGTGAGGTTAGGAACATAGATTGACCGGTAAATTGAGAGCTTCGCCTTTCGGCTCAGCTCTCTCTTCACCACGACGGACTGATACAGCAACCGCATTACTGCAGCTGCTGCACTGATCCGCCTGTCAATCTCCCATTCCATCCTTCCCTCACTCGTGAACAAGACCCTAAGATACTTAAACTCCTCCACTTGAGGCAGGAACTCTCTCCCAACCTTAAGGGAACAAGCCACCTTTTTCCGGTCGAAAACCATTGCCTCAGATGTGGAGGTGCTGATCCTCATCCCAGCTGCTTCACACTCGGCTGCAAACCACCCCAGGACATGCTGGAGGTCCTGGCTCGAAGGAGCCAACAAGACTACATTGTCCGCAAAGAGCAGGGATAAAATCCAGTGGCTCCCGAACCAGATCCCCTCCGGCCCATGGCTGCGCCTAGAAATCCTGTCCATAAAAATAATGAACAGAACAGGTGACAAAGGGCAGCCCTGCCAGAGTCCAACATGCACCTGAAACAGGTCTGACTTACTGCCGGCAATGCGAACCAAGCTCCTGCTCCGGTCGTACAGGGACCGAACAGCCCTTAGCAGAGGGCCCCTAAACCCGTACTCCCGAAGTACCTCCCACAGAATGGCACGAGGGACACGGTCGAATGCCTTCTCCAGGTCCACAAAACACATGTGGACTGGATGGGCAAACTCACATGAACCCTTGAGCACCCTGCGGAGGATATAGAGCTGGTCCAGAGTTCCACGGCCAGGACGAAAACCGCATTGTTCCTCCTGAATCTGAGGTTCGACTATCGGCCAAATTCTCCTCTCCAGTACATTTACATTTAGGTCATTTAGCAGACGCTTTTTCCCAAAGCGACTTACAATAAGTACATTTGTCAAAAGAAGGAAACAAAGAAACCACAACCTATCATTGCCAATAAAGTAAGAGCTAAAAATAGAACAAGTGTTTGGTCCTCATCTGAGTAAAGAAGTGCTTCAAGAGCAACAGTGCTATGATCAGAGTGCTATAGGTAAGGGTTCTTTTTTTTTTGGGGGGGGGGGGGGTTAGTGGGTCATGCTATGAAGGGTCGAGGTGAAGTCTGAACAGGTGAGTCTTGAGCCTTTTTCGGAAGTTGGCAAAAGACTCTGCTGTCCTGACAGAACAGAGAAGAGTCTGGACTTTGCTGAGCGACATTTGTTTGATTTCAGCAATGGTGGTACCAGCCGGCCAGCTGAAGTAGAGGAGCGACGTGCTCGCTTCGGGGCATGAGGTTTGACCAGTGTTTGAAGGTAGATGGGTGCCGTTCCATTGATGGCCCTAAAGGCCAGTGTCATCGTCTTGAATTGGATGCGTGCTGCAACAGGGAGCCAGTGGAGGTCACGGAGGAGGGGGGTCACATGGGAGAATTTGGGTAGATTGAAGATAAGGCGTGCTGCAGCGTTCTGGATACGCTGCAATGGTTTAATTGCAGAGGCCGGGAGTCCGGCCAGGAGAGAGTTGCAGTAGTCAAGGCGGGAGATGACCAGTGCTTGGACCAGGAGTTAAGTTGCATCCTTTGTGAGGAAGGTCCGAATCCTGCGAATATTGTAGACGGCAAATCTGCAGGATCGGACCACAGTAGTGATGTTGGGGGTGCGGGATAGTTGGTCATCGAGGATTACACCCAGGTTCCTCGCAGTTGACGACGGCAATACTGTGATGCCCTCGACAGTGACCGACAGGTCCATGCGACGTCTTTCCCTGGGATGAAGAGGAGTTCGGTTTTATTCAGGTTAAGCTTGAGGTGATGTGCAGTTGTCCAGACAGAGATGTCAGCCAGACAGTCCGAGATGCGAGTTGCAATGTGAGTGTCAGAGGACGGGGGAAAAGAGAGGAACAGCTGGGTGTCATCTGCATAGCAATGGTAGGAGAATCCATGCGATGTGATAACAGAACCTAGTGATCTGGTGTATAGTGAGGCAGAAACAGTCCTAATACTGAGCCTTGAGGGACACCCGTGTCCAGAGAACAGGGTTTGGACATAGAGCGATTCCATGTGACCTGAAAGGTGCGATTTGTCAGGTATGATGTAAACCAGGTGAGAGCAGAGTCAGTTATGCCAAGTTCAGCCAGAGTGGAGAGGAGGATTTGGTGGTTGACTGTGTCGAATGCAGCAGATAGGTCGAGGAGAATGAGAACGGAGGAGCGGGATGAGGCTCTGGTGTCTCGCAGGGACTCGGTCACTGTGAGAGTACCCTGGAATAGACTTTCCCAGGGAGGCTGAGGAGTGTGATCCCTCAATAGTGGGAACACACCCTCTGGTCCCCCTTTGTTAATAGAAGCTCAGACGCTCCTTTGTTCCTGCAGCAGTCAGATATTTTAACCACAAATAGCGGCTGTCTATTGTTGTTGTTGTTTTTTTTAATCTTCTGGAGGTGTATATTTTTCTTATATTTATTTATTTATTTATTTATCCTTGCCTATATTAATATCAATTTAAATCACTTGCTTTGAGCAGCCTACTCTGTTGTATGAAGTATCCAATCATGTTGATAAGTTTTGTGCAATGGTATGGTAATGTTTGTATTGTTTGTTATGTGGATGTTTGTGTTTTTATTGCGTGGCAAAGCAGTTTCCCCTTGGGGATCAATAAAGTTTTCTAATCTAATCTAATCTAATCTAATAGAGGGACCACCACCCCGGTCTGCCAGTCCAGAGGTACGAAATACATTTTGTTTTAAATAAATATAATATAAATCCATAAATATATGAATGAATTTTTTTTGTTGCAATTTTCATCAAAAATGTATTTGTATGTTGTTACATTTATATACAAACTGTTAAACTTGAATTTAAAAGACGCTTTTCATTTGTGAACTTGTTTGCATTTATTTCCTGAACTGGTCTGCATTTATTCGTGGATTTTTGATACTCTCCTGACGCGGCTGGATTCACAAATGCATTTTTTTCAACAAGGAACTCTCTGTAGCCAATCAGATGCCTCCCTCGTTTTCAGGCAATCACATGACTGCATTCCCATGAGGGGTACCTCACCATGGCCAGAGCACAGCTTTTTCTCTGCGCATTTTGCGCATTTGTGGTGGTAAGGAGGAGGAGATGGCATTTTTAAAGAGTACATTGGCATGTCCATTGATGTACCGCTTTTTGACCTTATTTGATTCTGTTTGTGTGTCAGGAATGAAAGAAATATTAAAGAAAACACAGAAATGATCAGACAATGAAGGATCAGTCACAAAAACATCAGAAACATGGAGACCTTTTGTGATAATCAGGTCCAGGGTGTGTCCCTTACAATGAGTAGCCTCTTTCACATGTTGAGAAAGGTCAAATGTGTCTAGAATATTAAAAAGTTATTTTGGACCCTTGTCATTCAAATCATCAATATGAAAATTAAAGTCACCGGTTATAACTAGGCAGTCGAAATCAGTGGAGATGCTCGACAATAATTCAGTAAAATCATCGAAAAAATGTGATGAATATTTAGGTGGCCTGTAAATAATTAATAATTAACAATTAACTCTGGGAGAGCATTTCAACACAGCACAAAGATATTTGAATGATGGAAAAACACCAAGTGACATCTGTTTCCCCTGAAATGTATTTTTAAATATAGCAGCAACCCCTCCACCCCTTTTCCAAGATCTACAAACATCAATAAAATTATAGTTGGGGGGTGCTGTCTCGATTAGAATGCTTGCACTGTTATTTTGTTCTAGCCATGTTTCAGTTAAAAACATATGGTAATAAAATCATTGACTAAAAATGATTTGTTATTAAGAGACCTAACATTTAGCAGACCCATCCTGATGGTGTTATTGACAGGCTTTGAGGTTGACTTTGATTTTGAGGGAACAGGAATGAGATTTTTTAGGTTAGCTGTGTGTTCAAGTTTCCCAATGTTTACTCTCTTAGTAGTCACAACAGGAATGCAGAAGGTGCCATGTTTTGATGTAGGCGACCTTGGGTCCAGCTGATAATGCGGTCTACTGCTGAACCCTTTTCTGTCTCAGTAATATTCAGGGCTGCTGTCAGGGTGGGGAGGGGGTGGCCATGAGGGAAGAGGTGGCCATAAGGGAAGAGTCTTGGAAGAGGGGGTCCTGGGTTTTAGTGACTTAGTTGCAGTCTTGGAAGAGGGTGTCTTGGGTTTTAGTGACTTAGTTGCAGCCTTGGTAGAGGGGGTCTGAGAAGGGTGGGGGGTAGGTGGGGGTAGCTCCTGGAATTCCAAGGGGGAGGAGTCGAGAGAAAGGTTTATTGGAGGGAGGGAGAATGACGAAGACCTGGATGGAGATTTGGGGGGGGGGGGGGAGGGATCCACATTCAGTCCCTCTTCAACGTTTCTGATAATCTGTGTTCTGTATCTTCCCTCTTTGTTGGTTCCTCTCGTCTCTTGTCCTTGGCGACAGATGGATGACGCAGGCAGTAAGACATGTTGGTGATGAATAGCTTTGCCCCTAGTTTATTTAGGCAAAGTCCATTTGTCTTATAAAGATGCCTGAGGTCCCAGAAAAAGCGGAAATTGTCAATAAAATGCATTGGGCGAGCAAGAGATGCAGCTGAGAACCATTCGTTGAGCCAAAACAGTCTACTGAATGTCTCCGCTCCTCTCCCGGTTGGGGGCAGAGGACCACTGATGAAAACCTCAGCATTCACAGAGCTGACTGTTTCAAAGAGTTTGTTGAAGTCCTTTCTCAACTCTCTTGATTGTTGTTTTTCAATGTCATTAGTTTTTCAATGTCATTTTACAACATACAGGGCTGTATACGAAAATTTGAAGCAATAATATTATCCTTAGAGCTATTTCCTGAGGAGGGCAGTAATACGCCTCGAAGCGTCTAAACTGCCGGAAATCCGAAGAAGTCGCTGCGCACCCGGATGTTCTCTTTTCAACAATGGCGCCTCTTAGGCGTCTTAGTAGAAGAGTTCCTTCGTGGTGTTGAGAAAGTGTCTGTTAGCTTCACCAGTACTGATCCATCAGAGTCTCTGTGTGTCTGGATGGACTTTGTACTCTTCACCTTTTATTCTGAATGTTTTAACTCTCAATCATCTCCCGGGAGCCTACGAAGCTAAGCTAGTTAGCTTAGCATGCTAGCTGGAAACAGAGTTTGACGGAGTTTGTGTGGAGTAAAAACGTCTCTCTAGTCGCGGGAAAATGAGTAAAGTCCAAGTGATGAGAGCTTTGGTGGAGCAGCGACTAAGTGCGGCTGTTGAAGAGATATTTGGGCTGTTTGAAAGAACGGTAGCAGAATACGAGGAGGAACTTTCTCGTTCTAAAGAGGAGAACGAGCGACAGCGGAAGCTACTGGACGCTGTTTTCCTGCCTGAAGTCCGGTTACACAGAGCAGGTTGGTGCTTACTTTTTATACGTTAGGTATGGCAGTGTTCTAATATGAGTTGCGTGACGACGCTGAAGTTGGCTTCCGATTCGCCAGCCTCCGATTCGGCACTTAAGGGGAAAGTTAAGGGCAAATTAACCCATTGTGCAGGGCGACTGTTTGTCCACTGATTGACTGTTTTTTGTGACACTTCTTGATGTGAAAACTTTTTAGACATTTTAGGAAAGACAACAGCTTTGCCTGACACCTACTATTGTATCTGTGAAACTTTTATTTTATTTGTGAAAATGCTAAAGGGGAGATTTTGCCGTTTTTGTTTTATACCAAGACCACATTAGACCAGGTCCAGATCAAAAACCACTGTACCAAGACTTCTCAAATCTGGACTGGATTAATGTAGAGACCTTGAAGATTCATAAAAACACCGTTTCTGAGTTGTGAAACCTTTATTCTATTTGTGAAAATGAAATAAAGGCACATTATACTGTTTTTCCAGCATGTAGACCACATTAGACCAGGTCCAGATCAAAAACCACTGTGCCTAGACCTCTCAAATCTGGACTGGATTAATGTATGTTCATAAAAACACCGTTTCTGATTTGTGAAACCTTTATTCTATTTGTGAAAATGAAATAAAGGCACATTATGCTGACATCTCACTGTGTTCATTATGAGATTTATCACAACCCCATTCTGAGACTGTGGCAAAGATGGGAAACCAGATGTGTACAGCGAAATTATTGCAAGCATTTATTCACAACCCAGGAGTGTTAACAGAGGAAAATATATATAAAAGTCTGTTATGTAAGCATGCGTGTGTGTGTGTGTGTGTGTGTGTGTGTGTGTGTCTGTGTCAAACAAAAAAATCAAACAGAACTAAAGCAGTGGATGCAGCGGCAGGAGCAAGAGAGAGCTCTGCAGTATGGAAACAAAGAGGCACCTAGACACAACCTTACAAAAACAGAGGTTAGACCATAAAAACTTGCTGACTTTTTGACAGCCTTTTCAACAACTTCTCCGTGTAAAAAGATTTGAGAAGTCTAGGTACAGTGGTTTTGGATCTGGACCTGGTCTAATGTGGTTGAAGGAACTGTAGGGTGATGGGGTTCAGGAGCGCGAGTGTGTGGTGAGCAAGCAGAGTCTCGGTCAGAAGACGTCAATAGTAAGGAGTGGGTTTTAGAAGTAGCCAAGGAGAAGGCAAGGTTTGATGCAACACCAGCAGCTTTATTTGTCTTTGCTTTTCCTTTGAGGTCTTTGTCTGTGGTTCTTTATTTCCACTATTCATTTGCATTCATGTATGTGCTGCATCAAAAGGAAATAAAGAGAAGAACAATACAATTACAATTCAACGGAGTGGCCAATCAAATAATGCACAACAAACATGTATGACTATACAACCCATAACTAAAGAGTCAAACAACAAACAATCATCTCACATGGCTCTTGGCACATGTGTGGGAACAAAGGAATTAGGGCAGTGGAGCAGATGTCAGCAAAGCTCAAAAGGCATACAAATTAAACAATAGAAATGAAATGAATTGACCGCTCACGAAAAGGGCGAACTGAGGGGTGAACAAACAATTTATAGCCTCCGCCCCCTTACCCAGCAGGTAAGTTAGGCGTGGTAAGGTAGCAGGTATACTTTGGGTTCACTTTAGCAGATTCACCATATTTATTGGGAAAGAGAATTAACTGAGAATGAGAATGATGATCCAGGGAGTCTTTTCAGTGGTCTACATGCTGGAAAAACAGTATAATGTGACTTTATTGCATTTTCACAAATAGAATAAAGGTTTCACAAATCAGAAACTGTGTTTTTATGAATCTTGAAGGTCTGTAGATTAATCCAGTCCAGATTTGAGAAGTCTAGGCACAGTGGTTTTTGATCTGGACCTGGTCTAATGTGGTCTACATGCTGGAAAAACAATATAATGTGCCTTTATTGCATTTTCACAAATAGAATACATGTTTCACAAATCAGAAACTGGGTTTTTATGAATCTTCAAGGTCTGTAGATTAATCCAGTCCAGATTTGAGAGGTCTAGGCACAGTGTTTTTTGATCTGGACCTGGTCTAATGAGGTCTTGGTATAAAACAAAAACGGCAAAATCTCCCCTTTAGCATTTTCACAAATAAAATAAAAGTTTCACAGATACAATAGTAGGTGTCAGGCAAAGCTGATGTCTTTCCTAAAATGTCTAAAAAGTTTTCACATCAAGAAGTGTCACAAAAAACAGTCAATCAGTGGACAAACAGTCGCACTGCACAATGGGTTAATTTGCCCTTAACTTTCCCCTTAAGTGCCGAATCGGAGGCTGGCGAATCGGAAGCCAACTTCAGCGTCGTAGTTGCCTGAACGTGTGAAGGGAGGTAACATGCAACACGCATAGGACCAAAACGTTTCCTTCTGCATCCGTATTACAGTTGTTCACATTTGCTGGAAGACTAAATCCTAATCTCTGAACCTAAAGGTTGGTGGCCTAAACGCATGTTTTTAATTGAAGCTAAACACATGCTCACTTACAAAAACACATGTTTCTCTGTGATGTACTTTTGATGCATTATGCTGACCACAGGCTGCAGAAGTTAAACACAATTACAGTCAGTATGTGATGGTTTGATTTATCCAGAAGAATCAGAGGTTTTGTGAATGTAGTTTGAAAACCTGGTTTTGTGTTTACAGTTTAGATGAAAGGTTGGAAGGTTTCAATTTCAACAATTATGAAAAACTGTAACAAATGTATTCATCTCAAGCTACTGATGACTGCATTACTGCTGGTGCATTTTATTTTTGCAGTTTGTGTCCGTCTGCCTGTTTGGTTTCAGAAAAAAAACAGTGTACTGGTAACTGATTGTTCAGCTGTTTGAAACGTCTCTATATTCTGTATGTGTGTTTATTGTTTTCCTGCAGATGTCCAGCAGCTGTTGGTGACCAAAGAAGAGGTTCCCTTTGAGCAGCAGGACTGGAGCCCCAGTCTAGACCAGGAGGACCCAGACCCCCCACACATTAAAGAAGAACAGGAAGAACTCTGGACCAGTCAGCAAGGAGAGAAGCATCGAGGCCTGGAGGAGGTTGGTATCAAGTTCCCGTTGACTCTTGTCCCTGTTAAGAGTGAAGAAGATGACGATGAAGAGAAACCTCAGTCCTCAGGGCTGGTTTCAGCTGCAGCCAGAGGCTCAACTGAACAGATGGAAACAGAAGCTGATGAAGAGGACTGTGGGGGACCAGAACCAGCCAGGAACTCAGATATACATTTACAAACAGATACTGATGACAAGACTGGAGACTCTTCTGAACCTGAGACTGATGACAGTGCTGATTGGCAGGAGACCAGAGAACCTCAGTCAGTTTTAAAGGCTTTGAAAAATGATCCCGACAGTGAATTTAGATGTAGAACTGGTAAGAAACCATTTAACTGCTCTCAGGGTTGGAAACAATTCAGCATCCGTGGAAATCTAAAGAAACACGTGAGAACTCATACAGGAGAAAAACCTTTCAGCTGCTCAGTGTGTGGTAAATGTTTCACTGTAAATGGACATCTGAAGACACACATGAGAACTCATACAGGAGAAAAACCTTTCAGCTGCTCAGTGTGTGGTAAATGTTTCATTAAAATGCATGATTTACGGGTACACATTAGAACTCACACAGGAGATAAACCTTTCAGCTGCTCAGTGTGTGGTAAAGGTTTCACTGTAAATGGACATCTGAAGACACACATGAGAACTCATACAGGAGAAAAACCTTTCAGCTGCTCATTGTGTGGTAAAGGTTTCAATGTGAATGGAAATCTGAAGAGACACATGATGACTCATACAGGAGAAAAACCTTTCAGCTGCTTAGTGTGTGGTAAACGTTTCATTGAAAATGGACATCTGAAGAAACACATGAGAACTCATACAGGAGAAAAACTTTCAGCTGTTCAGTGTGTGGTAAACGTTTCACTCTAAATGGACATCTGAAGAAACACATGAGAACTCATACAGGAGAAAAACCTTTCAGTTACATAGGAGTCCAGCCGTTGACGGTTAATCAACCATAGCAATGAAGTGAAGTTTGCACTGTGCTATCTAGATTTGCTGGAGAAGAAGATGGAAGTGACAGGTTTCACTCAATAACATTTTAGTCATTGTGTCATATTACAACAGAAGTTATCTCTGGACACTGAACACAGCAGGACTAGAACACGCTCATGATTGTGGTTAATATACACGTAAAGCAGCCTGTATTCGTAAAATGTTACACCAGTATTTTTGACTGATTCCTACTTTTTCTATGTATTTTTATAATTCTTAGTTTTCATGATATATTTTGGATGATTTATGTGATTTATTAAATATTTTCGACTTCTGATGTTCGTATTTGTGCTATAATATGATCACATAATTGTTGTCTGGTAGAAATGCATACTTATGCTTTTTGGACCTCTGTGAACACGGTCCTGTCAAGATCTTGTAAGTGTACATCTGCATTGATACAAATAAAGTGGATGAATGCCAGGTCTGTGTCTGCCCCATCATTACAGCACAACTTATTCTTTAATGTTTTTATTTACGTTTCTTATGGAAATGATCTTGCTGTGCATCACCCCTACTGATACACAGAAATAAATCCAGAGAAATAATCCTTTGAGTCGTCTATTTCCACGCCCTATCGTTAAATACAGGAAATATATTTGATCTCATTGATGAGATATCTATTTCTTAACTATAAGCTTAAAGGCTTCTGATAAATGCTATAGACACTGAGTCTCAGGGAAGTTAAGTTGAGAAATAATCCATGAGATATGGTGTTATTAATTTCTATCTCAGTGATGAATAGGACTAATTTGATCAATAGCTTTTTTTTAATAATTTTCTTTATTATTAGAATTAGGGAATAGTAATCAGAATCATCAGCTGCATGGTGGTTCAGGTTCTTCTGTGTGGAGTAAAGTTTAGACACGGACATAAAGAAAGCCATCGCAAATAAGGAAGCAGTTGTAGCAGTCTTTCTGGATACTGAAAAAGCATATGACATTGTTTGGCGGGAAGGGTTATTAATTGTACTTTATGACGGTGGAATCAGAGGGAGACTGTTTAACTGGATCATAAACTTTTTATGTAACCGGTCAATTCAAGTGAGAATTGGAAATGAACTATCAGATGAGTTTGAGGTGGAGAATGGAATCCCTCAGGGAAGCATGATAAGTCCACTTCTTTTTAATATTATGGTTAACGGCATGTTTAGTAGAGTGGGGAAAGGATTTGGTTTTTCATTATTTGCAGATGATGGGGCTATCTGGAAGCGAGGGAGGAACCTCCCCTACCTGTTTGACCAAATTCAAGGTGCTTTAGAGAAAGTGACTGAGTGGGCTAATGATTGGGTTTTAAAATTTCTATAGACAAAACTAAATATATGGTGTTTGGAAATAAGAAAAGTATGCTGACACAGCAAATACAATTGTATAATAATAATCTTGAAAAAGTCAAGTATTTCAAATTTTTAGGAATGTGGCTGGACGAAAGGATGACAGGGAAAAAACGAAATGGTTTTGTTGAAGTGTGGGAAAATAATGAATGTCCTTAGGTGTGTGGCTGGTTCAGACTGGGGGGCTGATAGAGAATCAATGATGATGATCTACAGAGCAATAATAAGATCAGCTATTGACTATGGAAGTATAGTTTATAGATCAGCAGCTCCTTCATGATCAGTAAACTTGACATCGTCCAAGCAAAAGCCCTAAGAGTGTGCTGTGGAGCATTCAGTACAACTCCAATATCAGCATTATTGATAGAAATGGGGGAGATGCCGTGAGAAATCAGGAGACAGAAACTTGGTTTGAGATATTTAATGAAGCTCAAAGGACAAAATTAAATGTTACCAACAAAAAACCTTCTGAGTGAACATTGGGAGTTTATGGGAACATCAAAAAGGACTAAAACTAATTTTGGATAAAAATTCAAATCTGTGGCGCAGGAAATTGGAATTGTGGACATAAGTGTGTGTCCTCCAGTGTGTCGTCCAGCTGTGGCTTCATGGTTGGTTCCAGATCCCATTGTTGACCTAAAGCTTTTGAATAAAAGCAAATCAAGGATGTCAGAGGTTGTAGTAAAGGAGGTAAAAGTCTGGCAGCAACTAAAATGGGGAAACCACCTACAAATGTATACAGATGGGTCAAAAGATCATGAGTGGGAAAGTGGCAGTTGGTATTAGCATACCTGAAATCGGATATAAAAAAGGATACAGAATATCAAATAATATGTCAGTCTTCACAGTAGAAATGATGGCAGTTCTGTTGGCATTAAGATGGGTTGAGGACAATAAACAGGGAAATTCAATCATATGCAGTGATTCAACAGCAACCTTAACTACGATAAAAGAAGCTAAATCCAAGTCCAGACCTGATAAAAAGTGTGCAAATTCATTTGCAATATGGGGCACCAGAGTATAGTGAAAGAATAAACAGGTCTCTAAAAGAAAAGTGGCAAAAGTCTTGGGAGAAGGAAAGGAAAGGTATTTTTCAGTGCAGGAAAGCATAAGTAAAGACAAGTGCACTTACAGGTGCAGTAGGAAAGACTCTGTAGTAATCTCAAGACTGAGGCTTGGACACTGTAGGCTGAGGAGTGGGTTGGCTCTGATTGGTAAACATCCTGATGGCAAATGTGAGTGTGGAGATAGTGAGACAGTGAAACATGTACTACTCTATGGCAAAATATACTCCAGTCAGAGAAGGACTCTCTACAAGAAACTTGGAACAGATGGGGAAACTGTTTTTAATATGCGCACACATCTAAATCTCGATTCTTGGGTTAAAACAAAGACATTGGTGATTATCTTCACAAAACAGGATTGTACAAAAGGATTTGATGTATTTCTTAATAACAAACTGTAGAGGCAGCATTACGCCAAAGCTGCGTCTAGTCTGCCTAACTAAAGAAGAAGAAGAAGAAGTCGCTGCGCACCCGGATGTTCTCTTTTCAACAATGGCGCCTGGTTTCAGTAGAAGAGTTCCTTCGTGGTGTTGAGAAAGTGTCTGTTAGCTTCACCAGTACTGATCCATCAGAGTCTCTGTGTGTCTGGATAAACCTGTCTGGATGGACTTTGTACTCTTCACCTTTTATTCTGAATGTTTTAACTCTGAAAACTCTGCTTTAACTCCGAAGCTAAGCTAATTATCTTAGCATGCTAGCTGGAAATAGATGTTGACGGAGTTTGTGTGGAACAAAACCGTCTCTCGTCGCGGGAAAATGAGTAAAGTCCAAGTGACGAGAGCTTTGGTGGAGCAGCGACTAAGTGCGGCTGTTGAAGAGATATTTGGGCTGTTTGAAAGAACGGTAGCAGAATACGAGGAGGAACTTTCTCGTTCTAAAGAGGAGAACGAGCGACAGCGGAAGCTACTGGACGCTGTTTTCCTGCCTGAAGTCCGGTTACACAGAGCAGGTTGGTGCTTACTTTTTATACGTTAGGTATGGCAGTGTTCTTATATGAGCTGCGTTAACGTGTGACGGAAGGTAACATGCAACACGCATAGGACCAAAACGTTTACTTATGATGCATTATGCTGATCACAGGCTGCAGAAGTTAACCCTTTGATGAACAACATATGTACACCCCTTCTAATGCACAACATGGGTCAAAAATGACCCGCATTCATTTCCCAGGTTATATCACGTTGGCTGAGTTTTTCTTTGTTCTATCTTTTGAAATCAATTGATTTTATGATTGAATATTCCAAGTATTCTTTAAATATCTCATTTTTGATGACCACTGATCATTATTTCCATTTTTCCTTTCATACTTTATGAACAAAAATTGTTTTTATATTACTACATCAAGTTTACAGACATGGGTCGAAAATGACCCATTCATCCAAGTGTGATTTAAAATTAAATGACTTAATATTATAATTATAATTTATTTCAAGTAATTACTCCTAGCAGTGAGTAGGGCCAAACACTTATGTATTTAATATTTGCAACATGTTTATTTGTCATTTTGTGACACATACACATACCTCTAATAACAGATAACACGGCTATTGAACTGAACTTTATCTGTAGTTTAACAACTGTAAACTGATGAAATGTGACCA
Source organism: Chelidonichthys spinosus (assembly GCA_029853015.1). Classification (NCBI taxonomy): domain Eukaryota; kingdom Metazoa; phylum Chordata; class Actinopteri; order Perciformes; family Triglidae; genus Chelidonichthys; species Chelidonichthys spinosus. The sequence goes on along the minus strand of CM056836.1, from coordinate 1,983,176 downwards.
AACAAAATAAAATACAATTGAACACACCACAAGAGCGCAAATGGCCATCTCAATTTTTACATGCCTCACAAATGAAGTGTTTGTGCTCCTTGCACACAGGCCTGGTGCACTGGCAACACCAGCTGCTGACTTTTCTGTTTTTGGAAACTGGTCAGATCGCGCAACCATTCCTTTGGCCCTCCTGTCTGATGTCCTCTTGTGGCTGGCTGGTGGCTGTGTTTTGTTTTTTTAACCCACATCTTTCCATTGCCTCAATAATATGCTTTTGGAGTTTGGGCGTGCCCTCCATGCGCCTCTTCATATGTGGCATGTAGGGGTGTCACGATACCAAAAATTCAGTAGTCGGTACCAATACCAGTAAAATTACACGATTCTTGATGCCAATTTCGATACCACGGTAAAAAAATGATTTTCCAAGATTCCATGAACTTGAAACAAGAATTTCTTTATTAAAAATATCAAAATGTCATAATACAAAACTCAGTGCAAGAGCACAGAACAACACAATAAAGTGCAATGTAGTGCAACAACTATTGTACTAAATGTACTATAATTAGGAAGCAATATTCAGTGTTGTCACGGCAGAATTGCAGCTCTGTCACTCGCATAATCGTCTTTTATTTATTTTGGGGTGGGGGGGTGGCGGTTATACGTTGCATATCCATCTGTTACTATATTAAACCAAGATATTCAGTAAATTTCACTAGTTGTTACAAGATACTTGCCAGAGACATGCTCTTTCTCTGCATAACTACGAGGTAGCTAGTACTATAGTGCTAGGCTAATGTTTAAAGTACGGCATAAGCTACGTACATAACATAAGCCATAACAAATGTGCCCGAACATGTTCCCGAACATCATGTAACGTTAACGTGTATTTCAGTATGGCAGATAAAAAAATCCGTTCATCCTTTGGATGTCGTTAATATGTCGTGAATTCTTTGAATAAATCCGGATGACGGTTTTTCAGGTGCTTCGCCAAATTTGACGTGTTTCCTCCTTTGGTCTGAAGACCACGGTAGCACTGTTTGCATATCGGCTTCTGCGGGTTCATTATTACGCCACGGTCACTTGCCTCAAATGCGAAATACTTCCATACCCGACTCTTTGTGCCTATTTTATCCACAAGTCGCGGTGGAGCCGTAGCCGCAGTTGCCGTCTTTCACGTGTTTTTGTTTTGCTATGTGTAGTTCCACTTCTTCGTGAACTAATACTTCTGATGTAAGTATCGACTTGAGGCGTATACTGCCCCCAACAGTTCCGGAAGAATTATGACAGCGATGCCAACACTGGAATCGGTGCAATCGGTACTTAAATAAACGGGCATCGTCAGTGTTTTGACATTTTAGAATCGAAAGGTACCGTAAGTATCGGTTCTCGTGACATCCCTAGTGGCATGACAAGCTTCCTGCAGCATCGCTATAACCATCTCCGTAGTAAATCTGCGAACAGCCATACTCTGGATACGAAAATCAAAAGCACAATAATATTTTCAGATGCACATCAATATACATACACATACATACAGTTTTATTTTGGTGACTTGGCAAAGTAGCTTTGCTAACTACTTAGCTTACTACAATAGTTAGCTAACTACAATAGAATTAGCTAACTAAAAATAGAATATAGAAATATATAAAGGCGAGTCCACACCGGACTGAAAATCGGCGTCTTTGAGAGAGTCGGCGTCCGTGACATGAGTCTGCTTGGTGTGGTCGCTCGAATCGGCCCACGTCGGCATTCATTTCAGCCGATTCAAATGTGTAATCCGCCATTCGAGTCGGTCACTCTTTTACCATTCTGATTGGTGGAGGCTAGCAGCTTGACTAGCGAATCAGTGAAGCCCGGAAGTGACGATGGTAAACATACCAGATAACCAGTGGAATCGAAGAAGTGGTCTAGAGAGGACCGCCTACTTCCGGTTTTCGTGTTTTTTGGCCCACAATACAGATTAGCGCCGCCTGTTGTTTTAGAGACATTACATCTCGCGCAAGCTCGGAACGTATGCCGTCGGCTGTAGTTCCGTAGGTGTGAACCGGCCATGTCGTTGTTCGAATCGGCCATGTTAAGTAGCCCGACGTCATTTACCGACGCGAATTGGGCAGTCGGTCCGGTGTGGACCCGCCTTAATAGAAACAGCTAGCTAGCTAATAGTAGTAAGCTAGCTAGCTAATAGTAATTATTTGTAACTTTCTGACTCACTCTCAAGGTAACCTAAACCTAATCAAATATTATGTACAGTTATCTTTGACAATTGTCATCAAATATTTTCTAAGGTATTAAAAAAATAAGAATAATTTAAAAGCAATACTTACATGTATTAGATTTGCAAAGGGAGCTGTGCTGAGCTGTCAAATGTCTGTAACAAACATGTTCCTAAGACCTTTCGATGATTTTTAATCGTTAAGGCCTCTAGAACAGTCCCAGCGAGTTTGGTATGAATCGGATCAGCGGTCTAGGAGGAGTTCGTTAAAATATAGTTCATGAAAGAGGCAAAAAATCGCTTAAAATTTCACATTAAATGCAAAATGGCTGACTTCCTGTTGGGTTTAGGACATGGGTCCAAGAGGCTTTTTTGTACATCCTTACATGTTCTATGTACCTACAAAGATTCATACAGGTACGTCAAAGTTAAAGGTGTTCAATATCCGAAAAGTAGCCGTAAAAGTGTAAAAACATGATATTTCCAGGTACCATCAGGTGGCGCTCTGACCTAAGGTCAATATTGCAGTGCATAAGTGTTCAGGGTGAGACTTTTATCAAATATGTCAAGTTTTGAGCAGATTGGACATTGTATCCTGAAGTTACAACAACTTCCTCTACACTGGCCAAAACGCCAGACCTTTCGATGATTTTGCATCTTCGAGGCCTCTAGAACAGTCTCAGCGAGTTTGGCATGAATCGGACAAACGGTGTAGGAGGAGTTTGTTAAAATAGAAAGCCTACAATTGGCTAAAATGGCCCAAAATGGCTGATTCACTGTAGCGCCCCCGAGTGGTCCTTTTTAATAAAACTTTCAGCATATGTTCCAGGGAGTTATGTCAAGATACCCTGCAAGTTTTGTGACGATTGGGTAAAAGATTGTGGAGTTATGTGTATTGATTTCCAGAGCCCCGCCCCTCTAATGTTCATTGGCTTATAACTTCTGAACGCAACGACATTTTACAAAGCTTTTGGTGGTACTTGCCCCACTTGGTCTAATAATGACGCACAGCAAATTTGGTGAGAATCAGATCTACGGTTTAGGAGAAGTGAGCAAGAACGCGTTTTTCACAAAATTCAAAATGGCGGAACATTTCGGTAGGTGGACTTTTGTAGTCCCAATTGCAATTTTGTACAGCATACTTGCCTGCACATGTAGAGCCACTGTTTTGTAGCCAAATATGAAGTCTGTAAAATATAAAATTTTTAGCCAGTCCCCATGAGCTAGGACATTTTTTTCAACTTCTGAATATGATAAGGCCCCCAAAAAGGCCGTCGAACTTGCGAAATAAGAAAAAGAATAAAAAAAAAAAATCTGTTCAGTTTCAATAGGGCTTCGCTGCCCGACGTTGTCGGCGCTTGGGCCCTAATGATGATTTGTGCTAAACAAAAACAAGATATTTACTGCATACTTGGAATAGTAAATGATAAAAATTAATTTATTTCAAAGATGTATCATAAAAACACTCAGCCATACATGAAATAACAAAGAAAGTGGATATGGGTCATTTTTGACCCATGTTGTGCATTAGAAGGGTAGTGATACAAAAAGGGTTATTTAAAAAGTAAGAAAGGAAAAAAATAAATAAGGATGTATGATGATCAAAAAAAAGTTAATTTAGGAATACCTTGAATACTGAATGATGAAATTAATTTATTGCAAAGATATAGAAAATTAAAACTTTTGACCCATGTTGTGCATCAAAGGGTTAAACACAATTACAGTCAGTATGCAATGGTTTGATTTGTCCAGAAGAATCAGAGGTTTTGTGAATGTAGTTTGAAAACCTGGTTTTATGTTTACAGTTTAGATGAAAGGTTGGAAGGTTTCAAGTTATTAACAATTATGAAAAACTGTAACAAATGTATTCATCTCAAGATACTGATGACTGCATTACTGCTGGTGCATTGTATTTTTGCAGGTTGTCTGTCTGCCTGTTTGGTTTCAGAAAAAAAACAGTGTACTGGTGACTGATTGTTCAGCTGTTTGAAACGTCTCTATATTCTGTATGTGTGTTTATTGTTTTCCTGCAGACGTCCAGCAGCTGTTGGTGACTAAAGAAGAGGTTCCCTTTGAGCAGCAGGACTGGAGCTCCAGTCTGGACCAGGAGGACCCAGACCCCCCACACATTAAAGAAGAACAGGAAGAGCTCTGGACCAGTCAGCAAGGAGAGAAGCATCGAGGCCTGGAGGAGGTTGTTATCAAGTTCCCATTGACTCTTGTCCTTTTTAAGAGTGAAGAAGACAACGATGAAGAGAAACCTCAGTCCTCAGGGCATGTTTCAGCTGCAGCCAGAGGCTCAACTGAACAGATGGAAACAGAAGCTGATGAAGAGGACTGTGGGGGACCAGAACCAGCCAGGAACTCAGATACACATTTACAAGCAGATACTGATGACAAGACTGGAGACTCCTCTGAACCTGAGACTGATGACAGTGCTGATTGGCTGCAGACCAGAGAACCTCGGTCAGTTTTAAAGGCTTTGAAAAATCATCCTGACAGTGATTTTAGATGTAGAACTGGTAAGAAACCATTTAACTGCTCTCAGTGTTGGAAAACATTTAAAATCAGTGGAAATCTAAAGACACACATGAGAACACATACAGGAGAAAAACCTTTCAGCTGCTCAGTGTGTGGTAAATGTTTCACTGTAAATTGTACTCTGAAGAGACACATGAGAACACATACAGGAGAGAAACTTTTCAGCTGCTCAGTTTGTATGACATCTTTCAAAAGAAGTCAACATTTACGGAAACACATTAGAACTCACACGGGATAAAAACATTTCAGTTACACAACAGTCTGGCAGCTGACTGTTTTCACTCTTCCATTTTATTACCTGCACCATATTACAATAATGTGATCTCTGGACACGTTAAACAGAGCAGGACTAGAACACGTTCATGATTTTCAGAGTCGATGAATTTCAAAGTCACTACAGCACCTAGGATTTTTTTGGGGGGGGGGGGGGGGGGGGTTAAAGCTGAGATTCAAGCATTCAGTAAATATCTTCTCTTAGTCAGTCTGGCGACGGTTTGCTTTTTCCAATTCATAACTAAATTTATAAATATCTTTTGAAATTAGCTTATAACCAGACCTGTTCATATCTGTATCCCCAACAACTTTTTGTAAGTTTTACAGACTCTGCATATCGACATGTTTGGGACACATTCATGGATTTTTTTTTCTTCTTCTTCTTTTTTTTTTTTTTACTTATTGATGAATGTTTATTGAATTGTGTTGAGATACAAAGAGGCCTCGGCGTACAGGTTTAATCAATTGTCATTTAAAAACATGAACATGAAACCTTCACACAACAACGTTGAAGCAACAAAAACATGAAATATTAGATTTACACTCAGAGGAACATTTCTATCTTTTATTTGAGACTTAAACCAAAAGGAAACAAGCTTCTGTTGAATTTGGTTCACTGTTCCCTCAAAGCTCTGAAAATGTAATAACATATTTGTCTTTCTTCAAACTGAGTTGGACAAAAAGTAGAAGGAAGCCAGTGTTTCCCAAATTGAACACAACTGTGACAGACCTTCCTCTCCTCTTATACATGTCTTCATCAACACAAGTACAGGAGATAAACTTTTCAGCTGCCCAGTGTGTAGTAAACCTTACACTGCAAATGGAGCTTTGGAGAGACACATGAGAACTCACAGGAGAAAAACCTTTCAGCTGCTCTGTTTGTAAGAAATGTTTGCACATAGTAGAAGTTTACTGACACACATGCAAAATCACACAGAAGCGCAAACTTTCAGCTGCTCAGTGGGTTCTTTCTGTGTACTCTTGCTTCCTCCCACAGTCCAAAGACATGCAGGATAGGTTCATTAAATGGTTGTCTGTCTATGTTTTTGCTCTGGTCTATCGGCCTGTGTGAGAGCTAGCCTTTTACCATTATCTTGTGAATGAATGTTTTTGGAACATACATGCTGGTCTATTTTATTTTACATTTGAGTTAATGCTGCCATACATAGCTATGTAAACTATTGATACGGTGATATTTGGTTGTAGTTCTTAACTCAATTATTTATCAGAAGTCCATGTTGATCGTTAAGTATATTCTTCAACATAATTTATCATGATCATTCCTAATTAGTTACGATAGGCATTCAGTTCCTGTTATGAGCTACTGCACCTATGTCATTTGTGGCCCATTATTATAATGTCTGTTCTTGATTTAAATGAATATTTGTGTTGATGCTCATCATTTTACTACTGGACTATGGATACACTATAATAAACCGTGAAGTCTTAAACATCCATCCATCCATCCATTTTCTACCGCTTATCCTGTATTTAGGGTCACGGGGGGGGGGGGGGGCTGGAGCCGATCCCAGCTGTCATTGGGTGAAGGCAGGGTACACCCTGGACAGGACGCCAGTCTATCGCAGGGAGTCTTAAACATGTACTAATGTATGATCAAGAGGAGGGAATTAATGTCGGGACATAATAAGGAAAAAAAGCAATGTTACAATGGAGAATATGCTCGGAAAGACATCAAAGAAAATGTGAAATCATCCAATTAATTTCTTAACAGGAATAACAGCGAAATTTGTTTCATTTAAAGTGTCATTTAAATTTTCTGCTACTCTACTGATCAACACTTCCATCCTGTAGGTGGCAGTAATGTACCGTCAACTGCCATTAAAGTCACAGAAGAAGAAGAATTCATCACCGCCTCGGCGAACATGAACAATGCCGTGTCTGGCTGAAAAGGTCTGTTCTCCATATTCGTTCCCCTCCAATCGTTTTTATCAAGTTAGTCCGGCTCTTTACGCCACGTAGTTAATCGGACACACCCGAACAGGACCCGTATGTTTGGATAAACTCATTTGAGCGGATTTTGCGCAGTTTCAACTCAGACTTGTTTATCTTTTAGCCACAAATGCTAAATGAAGTTAGCGTAGCTGCTAGCGTTACATCGACGGAGACGCAACTCGGCCAAACTGAGCTGCAGTCCGATAGTGACCAAGTACATTTTTTTATAGAGCCAGGATGTCCGGATAAACCTCCCTGAGTTGACTCTGTGCTCTTTCACTTTTTTTTTTAAAACGTCTGGGTTATCTCCCGATGGCCCTACGAAGCAAATAAAGTTAGCATGCTAGTTGAAATTGGACGAGCTCGAACGCTTATGCTGCATTCGTGCTTACCGGAAGATCCCACTTCATACTTGAGAATGTCATAGATAGCTTACTGTATTCATCTCCCCAAGGGGAAATTGCAGTGTTACAGCAGCAATTAAACATTAAGACATTCATTACAACAGATGCACTTCACGCAAGACAAACGAGGTAGTTTAAAAGAACACACTTACAGATACACGTACATAATGATACTAATGATACTAATAATAATACTACTCCTACTAATAATACTAATCATATCAACAAAATAAAGTTAAAGAAATATACATGTGGAGAATCCTACTGTATTAATGTATAGATAATAAATTGCATGGAAAGTGTATATAGAGATAAGAACTCTCCAGTTGTGCAATGAGATGTCATGTTCAAGTGCTTAGTTAAAAGTGTGTACACAAGCAACTTGTTGCATTAAGAATGACGTACCTTCCATAACTGTATTTCACCTCTTCTCCGACCATGTTGACAGGTTCTGGTCACCCCGCGTCAGGAACTCGTGTATCAAAATTATGAGTTGGCATCCTTGTGCAATTCAGCGTTGACAACTCATATTTACCATACTTCCGAGAACCCCGTGAAGGCAGCAACGTCACAGAACACGACAAAGTGACCAAACTGTTTTTTTTAACAGAGGTTTTGTTGTGATTTGAAATGCCCCAATTTCAGATGCAGTTGGTGAAGCAGCGACTAAGTGCGGCTGTTGAAGAGATATTTGGGCTGTTTGAAAGAACGGTAGCAGAGTACGAAGAGGAGCTTTCTCGTTCTAAAGAGGAGAACGAGCGACAACGCAAACTACTTGACGCTGTTTTCATCCCTGAAGTCCGGTTACACAGAGCAGGTTTGTTCATTAAACATGCAGGGAATCTTCTTCTCAGTCAGATCTGTTCTTCAGCATCCATATGACAGAAAGCGTTTCTACTTTAAGTTTGTTCTCTCTGATAACACTGACATGGATTTTGCAGCTCAGATGTTTGCTGACTCATGACTTAGTTTACCCCAAAGATGAGAAAATGCACACAGTGCATCGCAGTTTGTTGCGTATGTGGCTGTGTAGCCGTAGACCAATCAATCTATTACATTATTTTCCTGACGTCTTAGATTTGTTTACCCTGGTATAATTTCAGTGTCTGTATCAAGGTAATTAAGTTTTATGAAAAATCGTGACAATACTAGTGGTGGACAGATTGGTTTCATCCTCAGTGGATCTGTTGCTGGGTGTTGAGACGGACTGGAATGCAGTTTTTATGAAGACATCATGACAAGGGTGGATAGTGTCACAGGGCCACAGTCATTCAGGCAGGACTCTAGGGACTTTTTAGTTATATGGTTGATGGTTGTTTGGAAGTAGGTGTTCTGAGGGCTGTTTTGTTCAAATCAAATCACCAGCTACAAACATCCGGTTGTTTTGCTACATGATTACTGATGACCTCACTACACCTGGTGCTTTGTATTTTTACACTTTGTGCCAGTCTGCCTGTTAGATAACTGTAAACAGGGAGTGTAAGACAGAATGATGTCAGAAAAATAGTGTATGTACAGGTTCAGCTGTTTTACTGAAAGTGTGTTTACTGTTTTCCTGCAGACGTCCAGCGGCTGTTGGTGAGTGAAGAAGAGGTTCCCTTTGAGCAGCAGGACTGGAGCTCCAGTCTGGGCCGGGAGGACCCAGAGCCCCCAAACATTAAAGAGGAACATGAGCAATTCTGGAGGGAGGGAGAGCAGCTTCAATGGCAGTTCCCATTGACTTTTGTCCCAGTGAAAAATGAAGAAGATGAAAACAGCAATGAAGAGAGGCATCAGTCATCAGGGCTGGCTTCAGCTGCAGCCAGAGGCTCAACTGAACAGATGGAAACAGAAGCTGATGAAGAGGACTGTGGGGGACCAGAACCAGCCAGGAACTCAGATTCACATTTACAAACAGATACTGATGACAAGACTGGAGACTCTTCTGCACCTCAGACTGATGACGGTGGTGATTGGATGGAGGGTTTTAAGGCTTTGAAGAATGGTGAACTCCCTGACAGTGATTTGAGATGTAGTACTGCTGAGAAAGCATTCAGATGCATTGAGTGTAGGAAAACATTTGGTACCTGTGTAAATCTGAAGAAACACATGAGAACTCATATAGGAGATAAACCTTTCAGCCACTCGGTTTGTAAGAAATATTTAGCAAAACGAGTAACTTTACAAAAAAGTATGAGAATTCAAACAGGAGAAAAACTTCCTAGCTGCTCAGTTTGTAAGAAATCTTTTACAGTAGGTAGAGCTTTAAAGAGACACATGCAGACTCATACAGGAGAAAAACCTTTCAGCTGCTCAGTTTGTAAGAAATCTTTTACAGTACGTAGAACCTTAAAGAGACACATGATGACTCATACGGGAGAAAAACCTTTCAGCTGCTCAGTTTGTAATAAATCTTTTACAGCAAATGAAACTTTAAAGAGACACATGAGAACTCATACAGGAGAAAAACCTTTCAGCTGCTCGGTTTGTAAGAAATATTTTACAGAAAGTGGACATTTACAGAAACACATGAGAACTCATACAGGAGAAAAACCTTTCAGCTGCTTAGTTTGTAAGAAATCTTTTACAGTAAGTTTCACTTTGAAAAGACACATGAGAACTCATACAGGAGAAAAACCTTTCAGCTGCTCAGTTTGTAAGAAACCTTTTACACAGAGTCAACATTTACAAAAACACATGAGAACTCACACAGAAGAAAGATCTTTCAATTACGACACAGTCTGCCCACTGACGATAAAACTGGAGCAATGAAGCCACTTAAGCGCCGTGGTGGACTCTGCAGGAGAGCTGAAGACTGAAGTTATTGTTTCACTCAATTTACACCATCAGAACACAACAGCAAAGACTGCATTTAACACTCAGAGCCACAACTCTTGTCTTTGACTCTTTATGGACTGTTAACCAAACGGTAACTGGGCATTACCATAGCATAACAGTACAGAGCCAGCTAGCTAGTAGCTTTGCCATTGTACATGTATTGATTTGATTCATGTTTTCACTGAGCTTTGTTTGGACTTTGTTGTAGTCACGATATTTGGGTAGTTGGCTTGAGGGTTATGCCGATAGATGAGGATCTCGGGGATCGATGATGGTCGGAGCAATGGCCAATGTCAAGATATGTCTAATTTTCCCATTAAAGGTCATATTGATAACATTTTTATTCAAAGGAATAATGAAAAAATAATAACATCACAGAGCCTTTAGAAAGGTGCAGGTCAGGATCACTTGTTAAACATTTTTTTGATTGTGAATTAATCATTTAATTTTTTTTATGACTGGTCCATTTACCTTTACCCTTTAGCATATCATACAACAGGACCTTCCTATATGAAAGGAAAGGAGATCACGCCGACCCACAATTCTTTGCCAAAGCAACATTTAAAGTGCCCAGACCTTGGCAGTTCATGAAAACAAACGATATGCTTATTTGCATATTTAACAATTACTTTCATGCAGACATATAGTAATTGGAATTGTGTTGATAAATGCGTGTGGACCGTGATAATATTTAATGGTATTTTTATTTATTTAAATCATGTTTTAAATCACAGAAACGAAACTAAAAACCACAAATGAAATGTTAATACAGCAAACAGTCAAACAGGAAGGAGGAGCTGCTGGACCTGAAGCCAGTCAGTAAACCAGCTGTTTATAAAACCAACAACATGGGGAAAGTGGACAACGTGATTTTTGCAGTCCATTATTGTAGTTTCTCCAGCGCAGACGCACGTCAATCAACTGTGTGGATCATCAGCTGTCAATCATCAGCAGCATTGTAATGACGTAGCTTACGGTGCGTGTCCACAGGCAGCGGTGTTTCCCCGCGTCCCATTCATTGTCTATGTGAAAAGCCGTGCAATGCATTCTGGTAGCGTCGCGGCGAATGTCGAGAGACGGCGCGCGAGTTGGCCGCTCCTCATTTGCCTAAAGTATAAGTCGAATCTACTTTATGCTAATCAGAGGCGCCGGGCTCGACTCGCCGCCTCGGGAACGCTCGCGAACGCTCGCAAAAATCTGTTGTATGAAGGAGAGCGCCTGTCAATCATCCTCTAGTGGCAGCCCACCAAGCTGCAATACTGGGAAGCGGCGCGTCCACACGCGTTTAAAATCGCCCCGGTGCGTGTCCACAGGGGCGATTTGTGAACGGCAAATTCACCTTCAAAAGACTGCCGGATGGTTCAGTCGATAAGACCAAAGTCATCTGCGCGTACTGTGAGTATGAAATGAGCTACCATAGAAGTACGTCCAGTCTGAGATATCACTTGCAAAAGTTAACTATGGACAAAATGCGATTAATCGCGATTAAAAAAATCAATCTTTTGACAGCCCTAATATATATATATATATATGTATATGTATATGTATATATATAATATATATATATATATATATATTATATTATATATATATATATATATATATATATATATATATATATATATATATATATATATGTATACATGTATATATATATATATATATATATATATATATATATATACATGTGTATATATATATATATATATATACATGTGTATATATATATAATATATATATATATATATACATGTGTATATATATATATATTATATATATATATATATATATATATATATATATATATATATATATATATATATATATATGTATATATATATCCTCTTTGGTTTGCTGCTGTGTTCTATCGCTTGAGCACCGTGAAGTTTCCCCTGGCGCGATAGTTTGTGTTATGTATACAATTATTAATAAAGTTTAAATTAAAAAAAAAAAAAAAAGTCCGTGAAGTGCTCCTGTGTCCGACTTGACGTGGTGGGAACTTGGCGTGTTTATGACGAGTTCCGGCGGATCCTCTCAAGTCTCGTGCATGCATCGGCGCAAATGCATGCGATCCGAAACGCAGCCAGTGCCATGCGCTCTTATTTTGAAGACACAATCACGACTTCCGGTTTGATCTGAATTGTCTTTCCGGAACCGAGACAGTCGGCGCGGTTACATCATTTACTTTGAGAGAGACACGCTTCCCAGCCATCAGCTCTGAACGTCTGCAGAACAAAGTAAGTGTTTCACCTGCTTACATTCTCGTGACGTAACATTCGACACAACTTTGGTGTTTTATTTAATGTATTTATTAATTTAATTTGACATGTCCTGCAATAGCCTGTTAATAACAAGTCTACACACATTTGGAGCATGAATAAATACATATATGTGTGTGTGTGTGTGTGTGTGTGTGTGTATAATCAGTGTCGCCCATAAAGTTGAAATATTTTGTTTTGAGACACAATCCTCTGTTTATTCGTATTTAAAAGCATTAGTAATCACTTTTGACCAATGCAATGAATTACATTATGTGTCCCAATCACCCAGGTGAAATTAATTCATGCATAACATTTGTTTGGTGCTTTAAAAGATAAGACATTTGCAAATTATTACAACATTATTTTGTTTTCGTGTTTGGTGCTCCTGATACACGATAAGACATTGTGTCTTTCTTAATGTATACTTTCATGGAACAGTGAGTTCAGACTGAATTAGTAAAACTGGATCAGCAGGTCCACTGATCAAACTGTAATGAACAAATATCTGCTGATTTGCATTGAATGTTCGTTGGCTGCACCTAGCCGGATCAAAACATGACAATAAATTACAGCAAAGTCAACAAAATATGAAACTAAAATACATTTGCAACAGAAATCAGTGGATTTAATGCTTCAATCTACGGCATGACACTCATAAGTCAGTGGCGTAAAAGGAAAATGTCGGTTTCTAAGGCAAAATGCACTTGCTTGCCCAGTATCCTGCACATTTGCACAGCTGCACAGTGATATTCTTGCACTGGTATGAATTCACATTCCTTATATTCTTCCGTATATTGTTTATATGTGAACCTCCGGCTACAAAACAATTTCCCCTGGTAGGATAACAAAAATGGCTGTAACCCTAAACTTTACACTTTGTGAGGCAACAAAAGAGGGCAACACTGAGGGGCGTTTTCACACCTGAAAGTCCTGACCTCGACAGTGATTGGTTTGTAGACGGGCATGCATCTGCAGTTAATTAGTCTTCATTTTATAATTTGGTTTACAGCACTTTAAGGAAATCATTATTAGACATTTTCCACCTTTGTACAAACATTTCTCAGAAATCTAAAACACATGACTGGGAATCATTGCATTACTTTTTTCAAGAATGATTAAACATTTTTTTTAAAAAACAACAGCTGTTGTTCATTCTGGACTCGGTTTAATTGGTATCCTGCAGTTATTCAACATTGCAGATGATTAGTATTTGACTGTGATGTTATAAACTGCACACTAATGGACACTCTTCTTTTCTGTCCTCCACAGCAGTGAAATGTGTGGAATCTGGGCTTTGTTTGGCAGCGATGAGTGTCTGTCAGTCCAGTGCACCAGTGCCATGAATATCTCTCACCGGGGCCCCGATGCCTTCCGCTTTGAGAACGTCAATGGCTTCACCAACTGCTGTTTTGGCTTCCACCGGTTGGCTATTGTGGACCAGCTGCATGGTATGCAACCGCTTCGCATCAAGAAGTTTCCCTTCTTGTGGCTCTGCTACAATGGAGAGATTTACAACCATCAAACGGTAAGGCCTGCTAGCTTCTCTGGCATTAGCGGTGCTTTGAGGAAATATATCGACTGTGCATAACTTAAAGGTCCAGTGTGTAGAATTCAGTGTAATCTACTCAAGGTTGCATATTGCAAATAACTGAAACTTCGACCACGTTGCCCAACCTTGGACGCAAAAACAGAAATGGCGCCATCTAGTACTACTGCATAGTATCACAATTTTTTGAATGGCAATGTTGTATCAATCTTTTATCAAAGAGGCTTTCTATTTACAGGACTGTGTAGAGGACCATGTAGAGGACCTTGTAGAGGACTACAATGACCAAGAAAACTTTTAGTGACTTTTATACAAAGAAAGCATGAAAACTAAAATAATCCACTCTCTGTCCCTTTTTCTTTCAGCTAAAGAAGCAGTTTGACTTTGATCACCAGACCAATGTGGATGGGGAGATTTTACTCCATCTGTATGATCGCTTTGGCATCCAGAAGATGGCCTCCCTTCTGGACGGTGTCTTTGCTTTCATCCTGCTGGACACGGCCAACAGAAAGGTCTTTCTGGGAAGAGATACCTATGGTGTCCGGCCTTTGTTCAAATTCCTCACGGATGATGGATTTCTCGCAGTCTGCTCTGAAGCCAAGGGTAACGTGTGATGTGTTTACTGCCCCTCCTTGAATCTGGGTCTTTTACAGCTTTACGGCGTTGCTTAACTTATTCTGATCACAGGACTTACGAGCATCACCCATGCAACGGGGTCCGCTGCCAACATCGTGACCCTTCTCCCTGGGCACTTTGAGGCCTTTGATTTGAAGCTGAATGGCAAAGTTCAGTCCATTCAAATGGAGCAGTTTCACTGCTGCACAAAAGAGCCTGCCCATGCCGTCTACGACACTGTGGAGAGACTGCCTACAAGTATGGAACTCTTCATTGTTAACTAGTGTTTGATTTAGTCAATTTCCGATGCATTTTTTGTTGTATAAACCTGATGTTCTCCACAGGTTCTGAGGAGGAAACGGTGAAAAGCAACATCAGAGCGCTGTTTGAGAATGCGGTCCGGAAGCGTCTCATGGCTCACAGGAGAATTGGCTGTTGTCTGTCGGGTAATTTAAAATTCTGTGGACCAGTCACGCTTTTATTCATCAAAATAGGGAACCCCTGTTACTTTTATGCTGAAACGACGTCCTGGTGTCTCTTCTTCAGGTGGTCTTGACTCCAGTTTGGTTGCGGCTACACTGGTGAAGCTGGCCAAGGAGGAGAAGCTGCGGTATCCCATCCAGACCTTTTCAATCGGGTCAGAGGACAGTCCGGACGTCTTAGCGGCTCGTAAGGTCGGTTCCTCTGGCAGAAGGGTCTACATAATGTGTTCCCTGGCAGCATTGTTGAAGGTTCCTATAGCCTGGCCTTTTAGTGGATGTTCTGCTCTGCTAAAATATGTGTATAAAAATAGTGTACCTAATACTTAAATAATAATGAACTGTTTCCATTATTTCTTAACAGTAGAATATATTAACTTAACATTGATTTGACATTATTAAGGATGGTTATTATGAATTGTTACTCCTCAGTAACATAGTACTGTATATGCAGTTAGTATGCGGCAATTATAGAGTGGCGTTACATGGAGCTTACAGGATGTGTGTTTTTCGTGAGTTTGTGGTTTGCGTTTGTCAGGTTGCTGCTCACATTGGCAGCGAACACCACGAGGTGAACTTCACTGTAGAAGAAGGCATCCGAGCTATCGAGGAGGTCATCTATCACCTGGAGACCTATGACATCACCAACATCCGGGCCTCTGTTGGTGAGTGGAGCGTACCAGGAAAACTTTTTATTTGAATTTATTTGTATTTTATGAAAACTCATCAAAACTACAACAAAATCAATGATTTAGGATGATTTAAAGGTCAGGATTTATTTCTCTGGTCTGATTTACGAGACCAGAGAGTCTTTAGGTGACCAGAGGCCCTTTAGGTGAATAAAAAAAAAAGCATCAATCAGGTCCACCAGACAGCACTTATTAAAAAAGAAAAGATGTGGCATTTAAAGCTGGCTGATGACCGTTTGCTGACAAGCAATTTAACATCCATCCATCCATTCATCCATCCATCCATTGTCCTCCACTTATCCGGGGGCCAAGGTCAGCAGGCTTAGGAGGGCATTCCAGACGTCTCTCTCCCTAGCAACCCTTTCCAGCTCCTTCTGGGGGACCCCGAGGCGTTCCCAGCATATAGGTGGGCTATAATCCCTTCAGCGTTGGCTATAGTTGGGTCTAGCCTGGGGCCGCTTCCCAGTTGGACTTGCCTGGAGCTCTACTCCAAGGATGTCTGAGCTCCTTCTACTCTCTCTAAGGTCGCCACCCTACGGAGGAAGCTCATTTCAGCCTCTCGTATCCGTGATCTCATCCTTACGGCCTCTACCCAAAGCTCGGGACCACAGGTGATGGTTGGAATGTTGATGGAATGGTAAATCCAGAGCTTTGTCTTTTCAACTCGGCTCCCCCTTCACTACAACGCTCCGGTGCAACGGCCGCGTCATCATATTTCTGCTCATTGTTGTGACATAAATGTCACGCATCGGCGCCCCTTTTCCTCCTGATTGGCTTGTTGGAATCACAGTGCAATCCAGTGAGATTAACGGTCCAGGATATCAGTGGAGGCAACATACAGGACGTGTTTCATGATAAGCGTCGGTAAAACCTGAATAAACTCAACGACTGGTACATAGGTATGACATGTCAGAAGCATGCATTTATTTATAATGTCTTCATTGCTCTCTCATTATTTAATTTAAATTAAACATATGTTTCTTAATGTGGTCATGTGTTGTTTTGAGTCAATGCCATCATTCATTGTTGAATTGTGTTCCAGAAGACTGTTAACAGCTGTTAGCGTGAGCTTCAATAGATACTCGATCATCAAGGCAGTAGGAATCATCCTTAATATTTGTATTATCCATTTTTTGGGACTGTCATTGTTCGTATCAGGACACCTTCATTATTGAGTTATGGACATTTATTTTGTGATTTGAGAATCGTTTGCAGTGAAAGCCTTCTCTCTGTGCCGTAGGGATGTACTTGATTTCCAAGTATATCAAGGAGAAGTCCGACAGTGTGGTGATCTTCTCCGGAGAGGGCTCCGATGAGCTGACTCAGGGATACATTTACTTCCACAAGGCAAGTCCACCCGTTTCCTCATGCACGGGAAACGTATTCAATCGCACTCAATCGTTAAATATTTAACAGGTAATATTTAGCAGTGTATATATTAAATTACAAATAAAAAGACATTCCTGCATATTTAGGTGCAATTTGTTTAAGGTGCACGATAATAATGCAACTTTGAGAGTTTGGAAGTAATTGTTTTTGTACCAGCAGCAGAAAAATAAACACATTAAGTTAGTAAACTCTGAAAGCATAAACAGGAGCTGAACATCTAGTCCTCTAATGTCGCAACGGACAATGGACATATATCAAATTTCCCCTTTTTTGACGACTGAGATTAAGACAATGTTTAGAAACGTCTTCTGAAAATGTACACTATGATTAAATATGGAAATGAGGAATGGGTTCATTTGCATACATTTCCAAACCAGAGATCTGAACATTCTTGTTTTATTTTGTTGACTTATGAGTCGGTTTTTACTGAGGGAATTTCAGATGTGTTATTGTATCACTCCATGAATTAGAAAATGCTGTAGAATTTTGGCCATGTGTTTAGGAACACAATGTTCTATAAATATAAATATGAGTAAGAACAATAAGAAGAATATAGATCGGAATGAAAGTGGGAAGTGAGAAAACAGCCTTTATAGATATGTGTTGTAAAATGAAAAACATTTTGAAGAGACTACAGGTGAACATTGTAAAAAACATCCCCACTGCATTAAATTAAGACGATTATTTATTGTATTTCAAGCCTTCCTATAACTGTGTTTAAATGTGCAAATGAGGCTTGAACTAACTAACTTTTGTTGAATTTAGGAGAATTCTATAGATGCAAAAAGACAAAGTAGTAAAACAAACACCTAAATGTGTGTGCTGTTTTTTTTCTTTTTGATTTTTACCAAAATAGTTGGTTTAGGTTAATGTTTTGTCAGAAGTGGAACACATAACATTGTTAGGCTGTCTGTCTTTCTTTCATTCAGGCGTCTTTATATGCTGATGACATGGTCATTTGGCTGTCCTGCTGCATATGATGTGTTTGGCTCGATATTCATGTATTCATTCATGCAGTTGTAAAGAATCAAACCAACGTGGCTGTTAACTAGCTGGTCAGGCTTGGTGGTATCATGGTATATGTAGAAATTCTGACGGGTACGACCACGGTCCAGCTACGAGGAGAGAAAGCACAAAGACTCCCGAAACCTAATTTCTCACTCTACATACTATTAATATGACAATTACTACAATGAGCTCTTTCCTCCAGGCTCCAAATGCCAAAGCAGCTGCAGAGGACAGCGTTCGACTGATGAAGGAACTCTACCTGTTTGACGTCCTCCGTGCCGACCGCACCACCGCCGCACACGGGTAAACCTTCCACCGCCTTCAGCAGCGTCACTCGAGGGTTCAGGCTGGGATTATAATCCAGAAACAAGATCACAATGAGTCTCGTTGTCAGCCTGGTACAGGCAACTATTTAGGATATTTGCCTGATTAAACAACTTTAAAACAATTAACGATAACCTCTCATCATCATCATCATCATCATCATCATCATTGTCTAAGTTCATGACATTGATATATTACAGTAGGTGTGCTTTTCTGTTGTGTGTCTGATTGTAATCACCTGCCTTTCAGCTATCATAATACTGATGGTTATTACATATTAAGCCAAAACAATTATCGTCTACTACATTGTTAGTAGCCTTGAAACGCCTGTAAGGTTTATAGATGTCATCTGTAATGTACCCAGGCCTACAGAAATCCTTCATGAAATGCACAATGAATAATGCATTGTAATGAAGAGCAAAATGTGATTAATTGAGCTTTAATAATGAGACTAAAATATTTGCAGCAATGAAGCCATCTAAGCCAATCGGGTCATAAGGTTTTGATATAAGTAACTGAATTAAAAAGCAATGTAGCCCCATGAAACCCAGGGATAATTGATAGTAAAAAAGTGATCAACCTTTTATACACAGCACCACTGCAATTCTTCTGCCTCTGGATTCAATGAAGTATTTACGGTAATTTCTTATTTAATGGTTGTTTTCTGTCCGTCAGCCTGGAGCTCAGAGTGCCTTTCCTGGACCACAGGTTCACAGCGTACTACCTTTCTCTGCCTGAGGAGATGAGGACTGCAAAGGTCAGTTAAATCTGAGCAGGAAGTGATCCCTGGCGTGGCTTCGTGATAACGGTGTCCTCCTTCCTGTCTGAGCAGCACGGTGTGGAGAAGCATCTTCTCAGGGACTCTTTTAAAGATCTCAACTTGATCCCGGATGAGATCCTGTGGAGGCGTAAAGAGGCCTTCAGTGATGGTATGATGTCCGTGAAGAAGTCCTGGTACGTCTTCCTGCAGGAGCACCTGGTGTCCATGGTAACTGATCCACTTTGACCTTTTAGATTTAAGACCTTTACTCTCCGAGGCGTGACGAATTAACAACCCGAGAAATTGTGTCTAGGTGAATGACGACGAGATGGAGAAGGCTCACAAGACGTTCCCTCACCTCCCTCCACCCACCAAAGAGGCCTACTACTACAGAAAGGTGTTCGAGAAGCACTTTCCGGGCCGCGGTGAGTGGCTGTCCCACTACTGGATGCCACGCTGGACCACCGCCACCGACCCATCCGCCCGGACCCTGGCTATCTACAAACCCGATAAAGACCAGTGATTCAGCGGAACAGCTGTGTGCCTGTCGGTCAGTTAGCAAATACGCAGTATAATACTTTATTTCTTTAAAGAGTGACTAAACCCAACGGTTTATATACCAGCTCATTTATTTGCAAAAATTTGTTATAATGTCAAAATGTTTGGGATTTTGGATGTTTGTAGCCTTACAGTGGCTCGGAGTGGTCGAACAACTCTCTAAAAGCTTTTCGGCGGATGCGGAAAAAACATTTTTGACGGAAGAATGTTTCGGAAGCAGTGTGCAAACATAATCGAAACAAAGTGAAGTCATTTTTAAAGTTAAAACATTTCGGACCAAAAAAAACCTGTTCCTTTCAATTTCAATAATCACTAGCGCTAATTGCTAATGTTAATCGCAAATGCTAATTACTAACGCTAATCGCTAATGCTAATCTCTAATGCTAATTGCTAATGCTGGCTATTGTTATCAAATGACAGTTTTAACAGTTTAGCTGGAAAAAAGTGGTTTGTGGGTTTAGTTGCTCTTACTTAACTTTTAATCTAATTTCTCTGACGTGTCTTACCTGACATTGTGATGGAGTTTGTCAGACGTAGCTCTATCCAGGCCTTCTATTTTTGGGCTTCCCGTTATTCATAAATGAACGGTAAGTTTCTCATGTCGTGTTCCACAGCTGCTTGTCGGCTCACAGCTTTGCAACCATTTGAAAGCAGTAAAGCTAATATTAGCTCCAGCCTATCAGTTCAGGATTGATGTGTATTTCTAAGCATCGTGAGCACTTATCTGAAAATAAAATGGATTTGAAGCATAAAAAAGACACCTTGGCTGACAGAAGTACAGGTGAATTGTGACCTGTTACCGGCCTGGTAACAATACGTAGATTGATCAAAACACAAGCAAAAAAGGCTTCTATTTGACCCTTATTGGACCATAATTTACTAAATGAACATCATGTTATATTAAAGAAGACTTGAAACTAGAGATTGAGTCCATAAACTCATGTTAAATGAGAAAGAAGTAGGGTCAATTTTATCGCCCCCTGATGGACATTAGAAAGAATGCAGCTTGAAGGCACTTCAGCATTGGCTTCACTAAATCTGACAAACTCCATCAAAGTCTGACATAAGAGAGGGCTTATTTTGACATGTTTTAGACAATTTATTACAAGTTCAGTCCTTTTTTTGTCATCACCCATTTTCCAAAGCATCCAATTAATCGTGAGTTCTTCCTTCCAAACTGCCGTTGGTTTCTG
The DNA here is from genome assembly GCA_029853015.1 of Chelidonichthys spinosus. Lineage (NCBI taxonomy): Eukaryota > Metazoa > Chordata > Actinopteri > Perciformes > Triglidae > Chelidonichthys > Chelidonichthys spinosus. Next base: position 1,962,163 of record CM056836.1, on the reverse strand, counting down.
TTTAATTCATTAATCTTAAGAAATGAAAATGAACTTGCAGAGATGTGAAAGTTGCTTGACATCGGTGATCCATCACAGTAAACACCCGCCATCTTCCGGGTGCTGTACGATTTATTACGGCACTACAAGATGACGGGGCGTTTACTGTGCTTTAGTGAGCCAACAGGATGGGTCACATGCTGTTACACTAGCTTTTTCAAGAATTAAATATGTCTTTAAAAAAAAAGCACTAATCTGGTTTAAAGTCAGTTTCTGAGTGGGTGTTTCTTTGCATCCTGCTGGTTTTTAGATACCGTAGAGTCATTAATGACCAGACATGATGATGAATAGATTTTAATGGCTTCAGACTAATGCTGTGTTCACACCATCGCCTCGTTACTCAAACCAAAATGGGACATTAAAAAGGCTTTATTTAGAGCTGCTAACACGAAAAGGCTGTTAACTCGTATGTTTGTGTGCAGGTTCTTAAGGGTACAGGAAATGTAGTTAATTTTGTCCTCCTAACATCAGCATTCTCTGTCTGAATATCTCTCTCTGCTTATTTCCTACTAATTGCTGCTGAAATAAATTCACCTCTCAGCACCGACATCTGCAGTCTTGTGCTTCCTGCAGTGCCTCTGTCGTCCACCAGAGGGCGCTGTTACCCCGCCTCCTAACAATGCTATGTACCATTTTCACAAGGAATTCACAACTTGCAAGCCAAAGGTTGAACCAGTAAAGAAAATAATTTTAATATTTGTTGAACCATAAACACACAGGCATCCCGTCGTATCGTGTCCCGGCTGGAGAACCTTGCAGCTTTTTCTGGAGCCAAAATCAGAACCGGTCCCGGCGTGTCGTATTTATAGAACAATCAGTTGCAATTAAAACAGTTATGAGGCACTATACAGTGACTTTGGCAGTGCACTTTTCAGCATACCCCGGGGATGAGTGGGGGGGTATAGCCTTGCTCTGATGGTCCACAACAACATTTAGTCTTTGTAGCATGGCAGATGGTGGGGGGAAAAAAACGCTCACAAAAAGCACTGACATTGATCATGACACCGTTTCCCCCTCGGCTCGCCCTGTCGGCTCCTGCTGGGGAATGAAAGGTACAGCACGGCTACATCACTACAATGTGGAAACAGAATCGTTTTATTCGACTAACAGCTATACACATGTCTGGAGGAAAACAAAACCAGCGTGGGGTTTCCCTCCCTACGGATGAGGGGTGACCCGATGAGGTGCAGTCTAGCGGCGCTTGTCATACGTCTGTCTTGTGCTCCACTCGTAGGACTCTGTGGGGGGGAAGAGAGGCCAGTTAGCTTCATCTGGACCTTTTCTCACTTTGAGATCCAAACCACGTGTTTCAGTTGAACTTACCTGGCTCCTCTTGGCTCCTTTTCCCCATCAGTCCAACAAAAGAGTTGACTTTATGCCCTTCAAAGTAAGACGGTTTGATTTGAAACAATCCTCTTAAACCATTTTTTCCTTGCAAACAAACAGAACATATATCTTTTAGCCAACTGCTACTGTTAATTACCATTTATATCATGATATCCTTTATTAGTTATTAATTGAACAGTTCCCTGCATATTGGCCTTCTCCACACATTTGAGTTTAATCTGTCTCTTATTTGTGACTCATTGAAGCAATCTGTGGTTAATATTGTGCATCTTGGGACCAATCAAACTAATGATTACTCCTCATTAAGTCTGAAGAAGTTAACATTGTGCAGCATAAATGTTTTTTCCTGCTCCCCTCAACTATTAATTGTTATTGTCTTTCAGATAAAGATGCTGGCTTTTGAATCTGAACGATATTACAGTAGTGTCTTTATATTTTATTTAGGGGACCTTATAATAACCTAATTTTAGATTTCTCACAAGTGTATTCTATACAAAATATCCGTTTCTTTCACCGATGTAAGTGATTCCAGTATGTCTTCGTGCCATTTTTCGGGCAGCTTATGGTTGATGATTATCGCCATGAGGTGGCATTTGTTTTGGAGTGTGACAGGATGAAGTTCCTCTCGTTCTGCCTCGTCCTGTCAGGTTTGGTGTAAATGTGATGGACGTCTGCATCAGGCTGGCTGGGCCTCCTGTCAATCACAGTAATGGACTCTAATATGATCACAAGGAGGAGGAGGAGGGGGGGAGGTTATGAAACTATAAAGAGCTCTGAGGGAATATCTGACACTACGACATCGATATTTGCATTAGACTGATGAGAGTTGCAGGTAAATGTATCAAATCTGCCCTCAGACGCTCAGAAGTGAATCTTGAAGCGGGCGGAGGAACGGCGAGGCGTGAGTGACGGAGGGGAGAAGACATCCTCGTATAACACACGGGGAGGAACGTGAAGCCCCCCCTCCATCCATCACAAGCGTAAACAATCCAATTTAACTCCCAGATGTCCTTGGGGCATCGATCCCAGCACTCCCTAACGATGACGGACTTCTCGACCAATGCATACGACGAATAAATTAGACGCATACTTACTTATACTGCCTCACAGAGTGGGTGACTAATTTAAACCAAAAGCCTGACAGAGAAGAGAGAAAATCCCCTCCTCCTCATTCCTCTTCATCTCTTCCCGTCTTTGTCACACGACGCAGACGTCTGCTCCGGACAAATGAATGTGGTCCGGCATTCAAAACAATCTTCTGTGGTCGTCGTCAACTAATTAAACGCTCCTGCTGCTTCCAAGCTACCCACGCTTTCTTAACCGCTGGCAGGAATATACATATTCAACTCGGTTATTTACCAGCGTTGGGGGTGAAGTACGAAAGACTTTTTTTAAGGATCATCTGAAACCAGAATTCATGTCTGGGATGATTAAATTTATTTGTTTTACTGCTGTTTAAAACTCACAGGTTCTTCTTATTTTGACAAATATAGTTCTTCTCATATCTCAGGAAATTAATCCTATCATTTTTAGTAAAAGGAAGCGTTTTAAATAATTAAATGGGTTTTATTTTAAGCCAGAAGACACTCGGAGGTGTTTTAATGTTGGACATGTGGGAGTTTTAGGAAGATTTCATTCTACATTTAGATATTTAAATGGGATCACTGTTACGAATTTAAATTTAATGCCCAGAGGTAAATCAAAAACAACACATTAATCAATAACTAACTCATTTCATTAAAATATTAAAGGTGATGTTTTGGTGTGTGTGTGTGTGTGTGTGTGTGTGTGGGGGGGGGTGCTCAGTATCTCTAAAATGCTTAACAGGAGTATTTCCTGCAGCCAGAGAGAATCCCCTTCTCACAGACTCTGGAGGAAATTAAAGAAGTGAATGTGATATTTTACGTACTTTTGCGGGTGATCTGTGCATTTGCTGTAAAAAAAAAAGAAAAGAGAACAAAGTTAGAAAAAAGAAGAAGAAAGGAGACCCTTAAAGGTGCAGTGAGAGTGAGCTCGTACCCATGGAGCGTTTTCCCATCAGGCCGATGAACTGATGCGGCCGCGGCTTTCTTGTCATCCTCAGGAGGATTTCTCTGAATGGGTCGTTGGAAAGCCAGCCGTCCTGAGAGGGAAGAAAACCATCAATGACTGTCGAAGTAGAAGACTGTAGTAAGTGCATCGTCCCTGAAGCTAATTTATAACGAGTGAACCATCAGTGAAAAGGTTTTTATTATTATTTTTAAATCTAGATATGATGACTTGATCCTGAATGCATCTTCAGTGACATTTTCTGTCTGCTATACAACACTGGCCACCACCCTGCCACACACCCACACATACGCTTGAGTGGAATAACCCATAAACTTCCCTTAAGCTGCACTGATTTATGGAGGCCTACACTGATGGAGCCGCTTGGCTCGTCTCCAACTCACAATGTCAAACACAGGACGTGTGTTTCATGTCAATGGAGGCGTTTGGGGCTTCTGCACTACGGCTTTTATTTCATCTTCCTGTTGGCTGCAGACTCTCCATCTTCACGGAGCCCTGAAATCTTATTTTCCCTCAGAACCCGTTCCCAGAATGTTCTAGAAGCAGGTGTGAAATAGCTAATTGATAGAAATTGACACTTATAAGTCTAATTACTTAGTACTTATTAATCATATTCTACTCACATTTATGCCTGAGAGAGAAGACTGAGTCAAAAGAAATGACATCTTTAAAAAGAAATCACAGGTGTGGTACTTTCTGACTCCCCTGAGTTCATCCCCCCTCATAAAAACACAAGCTTTCATATTCGGTTCAGGACTTTCAGGCTCCGACAATAGAAGTTTACAATGATGCTGCACGCTGTACCTGGATGTCGTTGCTGCTCGTCCAGTAATCAGCCTCTTTGGGCTCGTTCTCCTCGCAAAAAACTTGGGCGACGGCGAAAAAAGCCATTAAAAGAGGTAAAAGCAGCATCTTCATCGTGCCGTTAGTCGGGATCTGTGTTGAATTCAAACCCGTCAGTAAAAAAACAACAACTACACAAGTCTTTTGGAGGCACGAGCAGCAGCTGTTGTGTGCGCGCACTGCTTCTTCCTCAGAGCTCAACAGTAGTCCATAGTGGGATCCCGAAGCTCTCCGCGCGCTCAGCTCTGCAGCGTGTGGCTCGTGCGTCCTCTGGTCCGCGGAGCTTTTGCACGCGCTCCTATATAGCAGCCTTTAACCCCCCATTCCGGTAGTGTGATTACTGGCGCCCGAGTCACGAGTACTCCCGTTCAGTTGATGAAGAAGTGCGTCACCGCCTCAAACCGGATCCAAACGCGGTCTGCTTGTCACCGGGAAATATTCCGAAATTCATGGTGACGCCATGTTTGATCATTTATGTGATAATAAAAGTCAACGGGTTTGAACGGGCCTATGTGGGGTCATCCCCGCCATTACTACGAAAGGGTCAAGATGTAAAGGCGAGGGTGTTAGGGGGTTAGATTAAGGGTGTTAGGGTTTAGGGTTAGGGGGTTAGATTAAGGGTGTTAGGGTTTAGGGTTAGGGGGTTTTAGGGTTTAGAGTTAGGGGGTTAGATTAAGGGTGTTAGGGTTTAGGGTTAGGGGTTAGATTAAGGGTTTTAGGGGGTTAGACTAAGGGTGTTAGGGTTAGGGGTTAAATTTAGGGTGTTAGGGGTTAGATTAAAGGTTAGGGGGTTAGACTAATGGTTTTAGGGGGTTAGATTAAGGGTTTTAGGGGGTTAGAGTAAGGGTGCTAAGGAGTTAGAGTTAGGGTGTTAGGGTTAGGGGGTTAGATTAAGGGTTTTAGGGGGTTAGATTAAGGGTGTTAAGGAGTTAGAGTTAGGGTTAGGGGGTTAGATTAAGGGTTTTATGGGGTTAGAGTAAGGGTGTTAAGGAGTTAGAGTTAGGGTGTTAGGGTTAGGGGGTTAGATTAAGGGTTTTAGGGGGTTAGATTAAGGGTGCTAGGGGGTTAGATTAAGGGTGTTAGGGTTTAGGGTTAGGGGGTTATTATTATTCAGGGTAGATTACAGATTAGAGCGAATTTTGACCTTTGACCTTGACCTTTGACCACCAAAGTCTAATTACAGACGTACAGGCCTACTTACGAACAGCAAATCCAAAAACATAGCGCCTCAGCCACTGCTGTCACAGGCTTGAAAAGGATTTTGTAGGATCATTTTTCTAAGCTATTTTTTTCTTGTGTAAAAACGCATGAATCATAAAGACATTAGTCTTAATCAAACTATTAATTCACACGCTGGAAAACTGAAGTGCAGGGAGCTCAGTGTTGCAGGTTCGTTACTAACGATTAGTAGTGATTGGTGCATTGGACCAGCGTGGAGCTTACAGTAGGAATCACCAGTGAGCGTATCCTTCGCTTCGTATCGTCTTATGACATTCGTGCTTTCAAACAGGCTTTAGATTTGAAATTTGAAATGTAGCAAGCATTAATGCTTTTAAAAATAGAAACTTTTTGACTTCAACTGAATTGAACCCCCACATTATTATGTGGAGTGCACATTCTATTACATTATTGGGTTCTGCAAGGTTTGCAAATCCATTTTTATCCTATAAATATATTGCGATTGTATAATTTTTATATTGACTTTGGCAACACTCGCAACTAATGCCTCATACTTTATGTAATACTGTTCCTACAGCTCGAGGAAGATACTGTATACACAGCTCTCGTATCAAAGCGTGAATGGAAGGAGGAGGCCGTGTGACCTGAGGGCGCCGCTGATTTCCATGAGAAAAGCTGTTTTTTAAAGAGTAGAATGTTCAGGATGAAAAGAGGTCCACGCTGCCTCACCAAGTTCAGCGTCCACGCACCTCAACGAGTACTTGATTTACCCAAGTGCCTTTATTCCAGTAACAATGAGTTCCATTTTATTTACCCATGTGCTTTTGACGAATGCAAATGTTTTCCCTGAGGTGGGACGGACCTCGGCCCGTCGTCTATGGCGAGTGTTGTTCATCCATTTGTTCAATTAATCCCACGTGTAATTCCCATTATGTGGTTTTGAAGGATGCTTTTGCATTGACTGGCCCTGTTTAACCTCAATGTTCTATTTATTTTGTGATTTTTTCTGAGAATTCAGTTCAAACCATGAACATGGTTTACTTCTTAATTCCCGTTGTGCCTGGTTGTGGGACACAGAGTCTCGTTGAACACCTGTGCAGGTAAAGTGTTTACATCCTGACCATTAGACTTATAAGAAGTGAACGTTGTCATAGTGACGTCACCCAATTTGATTAGCACGACAGAGCGGCAACCTTACTGGATCTGGCTCCATCTGGATCCTGGTGTGAAGCTGCTAACAAAGTTAGCTTCATAATTCAAGATCAACTTTACAGCTACGTGTTGAAGTCATCTTAGTAGCTAACCTGTCAATCACAAGGTAGCCCCGCCCCTAAAGCATCCCCTGCTTAATGGCCTATTGACTCTAAATGGGACCATAATTGACTAAATAAACATCATCCTGTATTAAAGAAGACTTGAAATATTGATTGAGGACATAAACTCATGTTTACAATGTTTACTGAGATTTATCTTTTTTTCCCCCATTGACTTTAATGCAATCAGACAACCAGAGGAGTCGCCCCCTGATGGCCAGCAGAGAGAATGCAAGTTTACGCCACTTTTCCAGAACTGGAGGCTCTGTGGTCACGAGCCACTCCGGCCTGGAATTTAATCGTCCTCACAACTGTGACAGCTCATCCAATTAACAGACGGAAGGGGGAGGTGAGGAGAGAGGTGATGGAGCTGTTGGAGGGAGCCATGGGAGGGAGTTACCGTGGAGGAGGATTAAGAAGCAGCAGGTAAAGAGAGCAGGGGGCCGCTGAGGCTGGGCCACTGAGATGAACAGATATGTGGGGCGATTTGTGGACATCGGTCCAGAGAGACTGGGGAGGTGTTTGCTGTCATTATCGCTGCATAGGTAATACGACGGGGGCGACCGCCTCGTCGGTCACGGCGGACAATCCTCTCCACTTTGATAAGGCATCTGGCAGCAAATGGGACTCTGAGATGCATGAATACATTAGAGCGTAAGATGATTTTGTGCATTGGAAATAATCCAGAGCAGATCATTTGTTGGATGAGACGACTGAGCCGCAGCAACAGTGCCAATAGTTGATGCATGAGCGACTTGAATAAGGAACTCCCTGCTGTAAACAGGAATCCCATCAACCATTCGATTTAGATTTCAATTAAAAACCAGCCGAGAATATGATAAATACATGGAAATGCACAGGGAAGATATGTGTGGATTTCAGTGAAGTGTAATACCCGCCTTGTGTGTGACATAAGACGTTGTCAAATGAGGAAGGGAGGTAATTCATTTTACTCTAATTACGCTGTCTAACAATTAATGTGGTTATAATTTATTGATGTTAAAATGATACATGTGGAACCCTTACCGACTCTTCGTACAGACAGACTGTCAAAGAGCGCCGCAATGCTTTCACCCTTCTCAAATTAAAAATGTGGTGATAACTTGAACTAGCACATGTTCATTTTCTCTGTGGTTATAATACGCTCACCAGATATTTCACAACGGGAGCTAGTGCACTTCATTTTCCAGCGTGATTACAGATATGAGCCTGCTGCACAAGATTAAGATAAAAAATAAAACTAAATGACCATACTTGCTTGCCATCGCCTCGCAAAATGGGATGCAGTGCCACCATCGCCACGACAACATTGTTTGCCAGCGATTTTTAATTCAGCGAGGCGACATTAACACGAGAGGTTGCTTACAGTGTTTGAAATAGAACAAAAAGCCCTGAATATGGCTTTTAACATAAGACTACTGATCATCTTCTGTATGAAAATACATGAATATTGGAAGGGAGCAACCACAATAATACACAATTTAGTGTACTGCCACTAAAGACAAGGTCATAATGTTTGGGAAATATCTTTTTGGCATTGTGAATTAATCTCAACCAGGCAGCAACCTCCGATTCTGGAAAGTGCCTTAAACTTGCATTCTCTCTGCAGGCCACCAGGGGGCGACTCCTCTCTGGTTGTATAGAAGTCTATGAGAAAATGGTCCTACTTCTCTCTGCAGGCCACCAGGGGGCGACTCCTCTCTGGTTGTATAGAAGTCTATGAGAAAATGGTCCTACTTCTCTCTGCAGGCCACCAGGGGGCGACTCCTCTCTGGTTGTATAGAAGTCTATGAGAAAATGGTCCTACTTCTCTCTGCTGGCCACCAGGGGGCGACTCCTCTCTGGTTGTATAGAAGTCTATGAGAAAATGGTCCTACTTCTCTCTGCTGGCCACCAGGGGGCGACTCCTCTCTGGTTGTATAGAAGTATATGAGAAAATGGTCCTACTTCTCTCTGCTGGCCACCAGGGGGCGACTCCTCTCTGGTTGTATAGAAGTCTATGAGAAAATGGTCCTACTTCTCTCTGCTGGCCACCAGGGGGCGACTCCTCTCTGGTTGTATAGAAGTCTATGAGAAAATGGTCCTACTTCACTCTGCTGGCCACCAGGGGGCGACTCCTCTCTGGTTGTATAGAAGTCTATGAGAAAATGGTCCTACTTCTCTCTGCTGGCCACCAGGGGGCGACTCCTCTCTGGTTGTATAGAAGTCTATGAGAAAATGGTCCTACTTCTCTCTTGATGTATTATCTCAGTAAACATTGTAAACATGAGTTTATGGTCTCAATCTCTAGTTTCAAGTCTTCTTCAATCCAGCATGATGTTCATTTAGTACATTATGGTCCATTTAGAGTCCAGCAGACCAGAAAGCAGGGCATGCTTTAGGGGGTGGGGCTTACCTGCTGATTGACAGGTTGCTACCACGCTACGCTAACTTTAACACTTAGCCGTTTTTGACCTTGAATGATGAAGCTCAGTTTGTAGATCTGGAGTGGATGGATCTGACGAACACAAGCAGCAGAGCAGCATCCATCTGACTCCTCCTTGTTCCTGGTGTGAAGCACGTGCCACTTAGTAATTATTATAAACGTGTCTTTAATAGATTATTTTCCACATTAATCCAAAATACACCATCCATGCAACACTCTCTTTGGCACTCAATTAGAGTGATGGACATAGTTTTATCAGCACTCATCATTGAGCCTTATATAAACCAGCTCTGCCCCAGAATTCAACTGATAGATGATTCACCCGTAAATATTGATCAATTAGAGAACTTGTTCTGTGGAGAAATATAAAAAGCAGTCATTTCTGACCATTTTTTGCAATCTGACGTGACTGAATCCTGATATTATAGAACCTAATATTCATGATGTGTTATTGAAAAGGTTGCTGTTCCAACATCATCTCCTCTATATCCATCTCACGATGCTCTTATTTTGGTGTTGCCCTGTCTAATCCATCTCCTGCTGTTTTCCACTAAGTGCTTTGATTAAAACAACTGGTGATGTGGTTTACTCTTGTGGTTCTCACACTGGCGTCCAGGGGTCACCATGGGGGTCACCAAGGGGCCATTAATAAGCTTTACAATGATTCAATCTCGCCACTCTTTACTTCCTGGGATGCTTGATTGTATTTCATGGAACACAAATATCAGATAAAGTCCAGGTTTGACCCGGTTCAGGGCCTCGATGTGAGAATGTGTCGGGTTTACTGAGCTGATCTAATTTAAGCGCTGCTACCTGGGGGTCCTGAGGATGGAATTGTTGGCTTTTCCAACACGTTTGTTGTGATATCTTGAGAATTACTGCCAATGAAACCTCCCAAAGACAGATTCATTGTATTCATTATAAATCTCCACTCAGTTTCACTCAAATAATTGGACAGATTTAAGCTCACAACACACACAAAGTCTGTACCAACAAATGTGTAAATGCTTCAGATACCCAAATATGTGCAGAAGCACTGAAAAGGTGATTTCTTTATCCGGTAGAGACACATGAATCTAAGATGAGGAAGATCGGGATCACAGGTGATCTGGAGCTGCACCTGTGATGATCTCCCTCAGCTGCAACCAATCAGTAAGAGGTTATATAAGGCAGCTGCAAATCCCAGATCAGTGTGTGTGTGCGTCCGGAGGGTCAACACCTTCAGTTGGCTCTCTGGGTTGTGTGTTGGAGTGTGTGTTTTTTTGTTTTTAGCCTGTTGTTCCACCTGTCGAGTGACATTTTAATGTTTCTTGGTCATTTTCATAGAATCAGTGTGTGACTGTGAGTTTTTATTTCTCCAGTCATCCTTTTGAACCTGCTGGTTGACTCATATTTATGTTGTTTTGTTAGTTTCCCAACCTTCAAGTTCTTCAGGCTTTTACATCTGGGAACGAAACACTATATATATTATAATAACTGTAAATTAAAAAAGTAACCCAGTGCTCCCAAAAGCCGTCTCACCCACCATCCGCTTCACAGCTTTCAATGACAATCAGAGACACGTTCCTGTCTGACTCACCTTTTTTTCCCTCCTCTGAATATTCTCAGTGGATTAATGTCAAACCTCCAGAATTTGAATGCTTGCTTCTGTCGAGTTTTGCAGCTAAAAATCTCAAAAGTAATGGGCAGAATTTGTAAATGTTGCTCATTCAATTGTAATATATCAGTTGTCAAGAAAATGTAAAAAGACAAGACTTGCATTCTTAATGGGATATCTTAAATTCTCTGGGGAAGATTTGTCCTCAAAGATATTTCAAACTTGACAAGGACTCCACTCCTCCGCTTTTTTAATGGGAGCACCATGAATTAAAAATTGCAATATAATGGGCACACTCTGTCCTCACAAGATGCTTAATCCCATCACTTGGCTTTTTAATGTGGAGTTGTTTTTGGATAAGAAATGTCCCCATATGAGTGTAGTTTGCAGTGTTGTGTACTGGTGCTTCCACCCAGTATGGAAGCAGGGCAAAGCATCCCACCTTTTTGCTTGTTTTGACCTGCAGTTGGATGGTTAACAGTTGGGAGATGCATCGCTTTGAATTTAAAATGTCTTCCTGTCGGTTTTTCCAAGGCTTTTTGTGCGTCTCCGTGTGTATTTTGTGTTGTTTACTGGGATCAGAATAAAGCCGAGCACTAAGAAATGAAGTGCCTCAACTCTGAACTTCACTCAAGTGGGCGAATGCTGACACGGTGGGATGGAATAGAACATTTCACTTCATTAACAACTCGTAGATTGCGTGTCCCTCACACCGTCTCCATTTAAAAAGCTCCGTATTGTGAGCGCATGGCCAAGGCTGTGCTCCTTCCAGCGGCGTGACCTTGAAGCGTCCTCACTTCCATTGTTGATTTCCCCCCCCCCCCTCAAACACACACACCTTGAATAACACACCACGCTGGCGTTTCACCACCGTGCAGCCTTGATCCTTGCTTTTGCAAAATAAAATGGGTTGACGTATCGGCGGGGAACAAAAAAACATTCATCCTTTCACGTTGCTTAGCCGCATGTTTTCTATCAGAAATATGTTTTTAATTCAGTCGATGCGTGCGGAAATGAGCTTTTAGTAATGCAACAAAAACATTTGGTGAAAAGCTGACAAAAGGAGAAAAATTGACCCATGGCCAAAACCAAGCCTTGTGTACCGGATATGGTTCTTCAAAGATGCACAAAGCATAAAAATAACCAAATATTCTGGACATGAAGGTCAACCAGAGATGTGACTCGTGGGATGGATCAGTCTGTGAAGACTGCAGAAAATATGGTCAATTCTCCATCAATGCTTTTTGCCTTTTTTAGAAGGCTCAGTCAACTGTTGGCCCTGATCTAGATCTTCCTCAGCAGAGCCTGATACCTGCTGGAGATATTTAATGAAAGGTCAATACATCAAGACTTTTTTTAATGTAATGTGAATCACCGGAGGCCCCCACGCTTCGATATTAAAGAAAGCTCCTAGAAAGCCCCGTAGGTCTCATGCTGACACTAAAGGGGGACAAGTTTGCCCCATGGGTCCGGGTCGCGGGGCCCCAGCAGGCTTACTTAAACCTGCTTGGGGAACTGAAATGTACAGTTAATTTATCCTACTGCTTCTACGCACACTCAATGACAACCATTTACTCCTCAAGTTACAACTTCACATTCTACAGCTCTTCACCCTGATGAAGCATGTGAAGACTCTCAGTTATGTAGGAGTATTAAAAGGCCTTACAAGAGGTTGAATACCTGAACTCCCCACTAGACAGTAAGAGCTGACGAAGCCGAAACGTCTTCAAAACCCGAAAGTGAAGCCAGTTGCCTACAATAACGCTTCAGAAGACTGAGGGAGCATATTGAACATATTGAAATGTCTCACTCAAGAATTGAATTGAGGTCTGATACAGTCCAATATCCTCTACATCACCAGCTGAGTGCACGTTGTGATGCTTACCGCTCTGGCTGTTGTCATTCATTTGTACAGCTCAACAAATTTGCATATCTAATGTATTCCCTCTGCTCCTGGTGAATATCATCAGAAAAGGCTTTCAGCGTCTATGAGACACACGGGGAAGTCTGTCAACACGGACTTCAGGGTATCTGCGTTATTTTCTTACTTATGGCAAGTCTGTAGCATTTCATTATTTGAACCCAAAGCACAAACCTTTGCTGAGGCTAACAAAGTACCTAAAAACTATGTGTGAACCAAAGTTGGGAGTTTATTTGAAAAAACGACATGCAAGTAACGGGCAGAAACGATACGTTTCCAGGGAACGCGGAAGTTTATTTTGAAAAGAAACCTGCAATGCTGTCCCTGACATTTTAGAACCTCAGCAGATAAAACCAAAAACAATCTGCCCTGCTCGCTGCTCGGCTGACATGAGCGCATCTTTTTAAGTAAAACGTTTTCATTTAGCATTCTGATAAAAGCATTTACATTAGATTAAATCAGCCCATAATGGTCTTTGGAAGGGAAGTGGGTCATAGCAGGAAAATAGTAATTGGATTTTATAATGAATGGAAGGACGTCACTGTTTTTCATAAGAATTAAATAAAAAAAGGAACATTTAAAAGGTGTTTTGCTGCTGGTTCACGTTCCAGTTTCCTTAAAATAGCAGGGAGTCCCGTATGTTTTCTTGTCCCAGTAATTACAGTGTTGAGGAGAGAGCGTGGCTCTTATCTGCTCTTTTACTGTCAGCACATAATGTACCACTCCGTGAGGGCTGTAATTGTAATACATTTAGTGGAGTCCAACAGCAGAAATTACAGTTTATTTGCTCTTAACATAATCTCAAAGACAAGAATGTGGTGGTGCAAACAATCTACTTGTCTTTATAATAGCTGTGAATTGTTTGATTTCTTTAGAAATGGTGCGTCTCAGTTTGTGATTTGAACGACCGGCATTATGGAATGGATTAAAAAGCTGCTCCTTTTTGTCAGAAATGACAACAGAGATGGAGGTGCACTTCAGAGACCAGTGAGTCATTTAGCTCGACGCCACCAGAAAGCCCAGGGTGCATTAAGTAATGAATACTCGGGCTTGCTCGCCCAAATGGCAGGGATTATGGGATCCCACATGGCCGTCGTGATTAACATGGTCAGCTTTGATTTCTGATATAATGTGGATGGTTAAATGTAAAATGTTGGGTAGGGGGATCTAATGGTAAATGGGCCACAAACTGGATTAGAGGTGGAGGGGCTAATTGGCTGTGTGGCTAACAAGCTACATTACTAAGACATACAACATTGACTGGAGAGATGTTGAATAATAACCATGAAAGGCAAAGCCCTTCAACCGTCCCCCATCAGGCCTTATTTGTACTGTAGGTGGATGTGGCTGCAGGAGAGAGTGGTGCAACAAGGAAAACGTTGAAAATATCTGCAGAACCAACAACAGTAGCTATAGTTGTTGGAGCAAATAACCAAACGAAATCTAATATGATAATATATACATTTTAGAGTTAAAGGATGATGTCAGATTTGTACGCAAATCAACTCCGGATTCATGAACGTAAACCTCTGAGATTAAGATGAATCTGATCTTTTTTTTTTTATTGTCCTTAATAAATATTTACATGCACAGACTAAATGACTGGCCACTATTTCATGTGCTGAATCTAAGCTTAAATGGAAGCGTGAGCACTTAAGCCGACGCTGTAAATTATATTGCTGACACCACTTGCATTAGTGGCGGTTGGTGTTAAATGTATTTAATGAGTAGAAGAAGAAGAAGCTGGTTCTAAGCTGGAGTGGATATTGTGACGTCTGCAGGTGTATTTGTCTTGCTTCTGGTCCAGTAAATGAAGGCACATAGACCTGATGAGGGTTCAACATCCATGGATGGTAAATCTAAACCCCAACGGCCATAATGACCAATCGAATGCTAAATACATAATTGAACAAGGGCAGTAATTTCCGTTCAGCAATAAAATTCCTCATTATGGTCATAAGACGACATCATCGCTTGGCCGTCCATCTCTCAGGGAAATCATCCTGCAGGTTCCACACTCCATGATAGAGCTCTATCTGGTTAGTAGACGTGTGCAGCCATCATTCAACCAGGAAATTAACTTTTTTACAACATTGTCAACATGGAGGAGGAAATGCCCCGAGAGCCCACGACGGAGCAGACTGGATGTCTGGGTGGAAACAATTCACAACGACTTACAATTACTACAACAATTTCCCATTGATACCATCCAATGGATAGCTGAGTCCTGGAATCATCATGTCAAAGTGATGATTATAATTATTGTTATTACTATTATAAATCATGCAAGGACAACCCTGTCTCTCCCATACGATTGAACTGCACTCTCATAAACATTTCAAGGAAATAAACTGTTTTATTTTCAAACCATGGTTGTTAGAGAACAAACATCGTGGTTTGCCTTAATGTCCACAAAATTGAAACAAAACAGAAATGTGACAAATGCACTTAGGCAATGGGGGGCACAACCAGCTGTCTCCTGGGTGAAAGTCCTGTGTTTGTTGATCCACCACCTTGACCTCCTCACCATATGGATCTCAATGGACTCATTTGAAACCAGGCAGCAACTTCTGGTTCTGAAAAGTGAGGCAAACTTGCATTCTCTCTGCTGACCATCAGGGGGCGATTTCTCTGGTTGTAAAAAGAAGTCTGATTGCATGGGAGTCTATGAGAAAATGGTCCTACTTCTCTAAAATTATTTCCTCAGATGGATAATGATGGTAGTATGTCAAGAGCAAATGTAATACACTTTTAGGAGATGAGGCTGCTCCAGAAACTAGTTTCCAATCTGTTAACCTGTAAATAAAAATAATAATTCAACCCTTCCACATAGAATATGATGATACTTAATCATCATATTCTATATTTAAAAACTGCCACAGCGACTAGAAACTTTACACATTCAGTTGCCTGCCGATTGCTGGCAGGTATTTCTGCAATGACGACTGCGGTTATGTTCGGTGGAAAGAATACAACATAATTGGCTATACCTCCGTCTAGACACTAATTGTTGTAAGGTGCTGTAAAACACATTTCATTCAAACTCCAAAACAAGCAGTTGTCGTTAAAGACACTTGAAACAATCGTGCCAAGAGCAGGATTAAGAGTGGTGGGTGAGGAGTCAGCGGGCAGTCAATAGCGGTATAAATCAGACAACAAAAGGTGTTTTTGAGAAAGTGTGAGTCACCACAACAACGAGGGGGTCCTTGAGCATGGAGCCATAATTTACCACTCCAAATATCATGCTGCAGAATAAGAGATTAGCTGTGGACAGACACAGAGACGCATGTATGCATGATCTTCATGAGATAAAAATGTCAATGGATACAGTATAGTAAGATGTTTAAAGCAGTCACTAACATGCTGTTCCCACTACAGTGTGTGGAATCCAACCTGCAGGTATGTTGTGGCCTCCAGCAGATGCTATTTTTCGTTGAATGTGAACATGAGGCCTTCACAGAAATCCTTTAAGGTGGACTGGCAGATATTGACAGAAATCTCTTGTCTACTCAAGGCGAATCACTCCAGAGGGCAACCTTGTGCTGTGCACACATAAAGAGATGGAGAGTACATAATAATCCTGCCAAAAAATAAAAAATAGAAAACCATAAAGTACTTGTAGTGATGGGTGGGTGGATGTCGATGAAGGGCCAAGGGCAGCAGGCTATAAATGGATTTCTGATGCATATGGTGTGTGTAATTACAGAATAATCATTTCTAATTTGTTTGGAATTATTAGTTAGCATGAATTGATCTCAGTAAGGCCAAGAAAAACATCGCCGTCACATCCTCATAGAGAGGAAGTGGATACCCAGGCTACAACCTCCGAAAAGTGAAGCCAATGCTGAAGTGCCTTCAATTTGCATTCTCTCTGCTGGCCATCAGAGGGTGTCTCCTCTGGTTGCAAAGAAGTCGATGAGACAATGACCCTACTTGACTACATATTTTTTCTAAAATAAGGGAATACCGGAAGGGGCATTATTTAGCATCTCTATATTCATATTATGGATTATGTTGATCACATTTATGTCAGATTTAAAGCTAATTCTAACATTCAAACAGTTTCCCAGAGGATAAGCCACTGATCCCGGTTCAGTGTTCTGTGCCGATCCCAGCTGCACTCACGACGACGTACTGAATGAATAAATGGATGAATGAATGAAATGCGAGTAAGTGGTGCTTCCGTATCTAAAAGCCCATTCAAGTCATGACCATTCTGAGAAAAAGCATTGGCACCGCCAAGGAAAACCATCCATCCTGAACGGGCCCACAGCCAACGGCAGCAGTATTATTGAATTCATTACCCAGATTGGACACAGTCGTCTCATGCAGCAGTATTTCATCCTGACCTGGCGGGGCTCCAAAGCGGCAGGAGCTCAAACGGCTTCCTCCTTAAGAACGAAGAGGGATTTAAGTATAAACCGCGGTTGTCACATACTGTTATAGAAACACTTAGACATTCTGACGCTGGAGGTTTCTTGTTCATCGAGTTGAAGCCTGCGTCGGCGAACGAGGACCACGCCCTCTTCCTCGCGGTATGGTCGTAGTGCCAGGGGAGCTCCTGCGTATTTCCCTGTCTGAGTGGGATTGATAACGTCTGGACTCCGTCCTCTTTGTCATTGGCGGTGGAATGACTTCATTCAGCGGTTCAGACTAGGGAGTCACGCAGTTCGTGTGATTTATTCGCACGGAAATATATATTTTTGGAGGCGTTTCTTCTTTCTGTCTGTGCTTTCAGACCATCTACATTCACACTGTGTGAAATGGACATATTCAAAACGAACACTTTAGTGTACAATGACATGGTTCTGTAGTCTGAATCAAGACAGGAAACCTAACTGCTCCTTTCTTTCTTTCACAATAAAAGCCTTTCAGTATCAAATTCAGCCTAGTCTCTTAAAAATTACTTTCCCCACACAGAAAAAATGCATCATCAAGAAAAACATATTTTGATCTTGGATTAATGATTCACAAATTAGTTTCAAACGAGTCCACATTGGTCCGAATACACAGGACTTCACCAGGAGTCTGCTATTGTGTGAAGCAAGAACTTTTGATGCATTTTTGTAGTTTAAATTTCATAATTTAAATCTAAACCATTGGTTTTTAACTGAACAGTTTTGCTGCATAAAATACTAGGCTACTCTTAATAAAAATAATATTAATAATAATAATAATAATAATAATATATAATAATAATAATAATAATAATACTCTGCTTGGTTTCTTGGAAACGGGATAGGCGGTTTATCTCAGACTGTCAGACTCTGTTCTGGGTCAATAGGATCCTGGTAGTTCGATCTTCTGCCAAATCTATTCAAACCTTTTATTGATAATTTACAATTTATTGAAAGAGTGTGACCCAAACCCCCCCCCCCCCCTCCCCACCCGTGCATAAAGGCTTTTAGGCTGATATGTTTGCAAAGTCATGGGGTCAATAAGATTTAGTTTGGACAACTTTAAAGTTTGGACAACTTTAATGTAAACTTAAACGGGATGAAATAAGATTCCGTTATTTTGTGCTGAGTTTAGAAAATGTATTTTGATTAGGCTATTCTACACATTTCATTAATGCAAATTTTGTCTTCTTATATAATCAATTTCATAACGTTGTATTTCTTCACTATTGAACACTTTGTGGTTTTCCATGAAAACGGTCAACAATCAAGTTTATTGGCAAGACGTTGACTCGTACGGGGAGTGTGTCATGTGAGCTCGTGAGCAGGAAGTGAGGAGAAAAGTACGCCAACAAGATAGTAAAGATAAGGAAGACGTGATGAACACAAACAGTCGTAACATATCGCTACCGTTTACAGGCAAGAAGGTATGAAAATCAATGACGAGCAGCAGCTGGACACACAAAGATGCAGGCTGAATGCATATTGGACCATTGAAACACTTATTGTATGAATACAATAAGACATAACGAGTACATTGGAGTTTGTGTACAGTCCTGAATAAAAGTACATACAGATGGCGGTTCTTTCTCTTGCCCATTCAATTAAAATCACTCCTTAATGAAAAACAGTAGCTGTAAGAGTTACATGCTGCCTTAAAAGCAAAGAGACCGGCCTCCTCCAGCAGCTCCCATGCAGTCTATCATGAACTACGTCTTGTGTCCTCCCGGGCGACGCTCGAGTGGCTGCCGATGCCATCTGTCACGAAGGCAGCACGTCGTCTGTCTGCAGAATTAAAAACACAGCTGCAGGACAGTGAAGTGTGGAGAGAGCAAGCAGCAAGCTCCAGAAACTACAAGTGAGAAGGTTCCAATCTCTGTTTGTCAAATTGGTTGGATTTAGAAGGAGAGAGTAATAATAAATACATAGAACGTACTTTCATGGCCTTTTTGTGTTGTGATGCTCTTCTCACATTCCTGTTTCTTTCAGAGCAATGCATGATGGGCTGTAATCATAGTTTGTGTGGTTTTGAAGGTTACAGTTTACAGATGTATTGGTATGTGAGACATTGCAATGTTCAACAATACAACGTGATCGAGATCAATATATACATTAATACCAAGCTTTCTTTCTTTACAAATCTAATTCAATCCCACGGAATGAAAAGATGGACATTAAGTTTTATGGAGGTGCAAGTTGCCTGAAGCTGCATTGGTCAACGTCGGCTGCATCATCTTGCTTGTGTCAGCACACAGGAAGTACGAGTGTTCCCATCTGGACCCTTTCTGATTAAAACGTATCTGAAGTGAGCCTCCAATGCTACAGGGAGGCAGTCACCCCTAAGCAACTTTCAAAAGGTGATTCATTCTTTTATTCCCATCGGGTGGTTGGGTGTGTGTGTGTGTGTGTGTGTGTGTGTGTGTGACTGGATTCCTGCCGTTGTCACATTGCGTGACTCATTCTTGTAGCATCAAAGAGAATGAATGCGTTCCTGCAACCTTCAAATATGAAATTGTATTTGTGTGTTCTATTTGACTTATTTGTCCACTTCGACACACGACTGCTGCTGTTCTTCCCACACATGTTTTCAATCGACTGTCCTATAGATGCACTTGACATTTTGGCGGGAAACAATAGCTGACTGAAGTTGACGGCGTGAAGTGCAGGCGGTAATTGTGCCTGGACTCGTTGAAACGCCTCTCACACTGCCGGTGCTGGACGGCCACTTTGCATCGCTTCACTCTGACCAAAGTCACGGCTGGTGGGCGAATCATCACATTGTTAAATCATTTACAAAAATGTGTTGTGAACCCTGAATCTGGGTGAGCACTTGTGAAGTCAACCGAGGGACCTGTTGAAAATAACAGTAATTCATTTTGTAACGTGGTGCACCATGCTAGCTGGCAGTACAACCAGAGAGTGTGTATAAGCCTCGTCACCGTTGGTTTGTGGACTACAGCTTTGAGGCATCAAGTTTTGAATTTTTCACAGCCAGCAAACAGAAGTGAACCATGTTCGGACCATATTTTTCTCTTTTCTTTATACCTGAATGAAGACCCAAGCATCCTTTTCTAAAGAATACCTGCTTGTGTTGAGTTCTGCCTGTCCGGTTTGATTCTTGACTCATTGAAAGGATTTTGGACATGAATTTGTGCCTTTGGGTTGCCTGCTAACACTCACATGTTGCGATGTGAATGTAGTGGGCTGCCTGAGAAAACAGGTCATTGAGATGTGGCTCCTCTCTCGCATGCAAACCCATTAAAAAGTACCACCCACGACCAAAACGACCTTCGGAAAAGGTACGCCATATTTGTCCCTCACAAGAGTGCACTGGCTATTTGAGAATAGAGCCTTTCAGACAGAAGGTGAAAACCCCAAAATACAAGCACAAACATAAAAAACGAGCATGATTCATCCAATTTAAATCATTTTAAAAGGACTTACAGTTTTGTGAATCCTTAACAGTTGGTATACCTTTTATTTTTTTAAGGTTGTGTTTGCGTTACTTTGATGTGAAGGAGGTCTAAAAGAGAAATCAGCGATTCATCACGAGCAAGAAGAGGTCAAGTCCCGTAAAATCAGTGAAAAACAAAAGTGAGACATCATCACAGACAGCTCTCCATTTAAAAAGCGGACTGAATTACTTTTATGGGTTTTAATGTGTTTTTTAATTGATCTGTTCATCACTTAATTTGAGATTTAACCTCTAAGATAACTGTTAACTGTATTTATCGTGTTGCCAGTCAGCTGACAAAGAGAAAATATTTAAAAATAAACTTATTTTGGTCGACAGATATCCTTCAAGATAACATTTATTTTACAGATGAAAATGAACCTCACACCTTTTTATTCATTACTATTCCTGGTCCAGCTATCGCCATGATTCATCAGCTTTACTGTATTCAATATAGCAGTTTAGTGGCGGGGTCCGCCATGCCGTTCAGATTCAGAGTCTCCAACCTGTGATGTTACTGCTAAGAGGACGTCCTACTGCTGTAGCTTCACGTTAATTAAAGACTTCTTGAGGCTCGTTGACGGTATAATTACGGCTTCGTGCCACTGAGTGGGAAATGTTTTGAAAGTTTTGCTCTCCCGTGTGTCAAAGTGTGCATTTAGCCCGCTCCCTGCTGAAATGCATTGAGGCGCTGTGAGCACCATAGTGGTGCATCCCGATCACACGCGTCGATGCTGGAAATACTCCTCATCATCCTCCCTTCAGCAGCTGGAAGCTCCGCTCTGTCTGGAAGACAGCCGAATGAGCCAAAGAACAGATAAAAACATCACAGATCGGCCGATGTCGCTGGTTTTCAATTCTGATACCCTGAATGTGTGAATGAAAAGCTCATATCCAAATAACTACACCAATATGTCTATAAATCTACGTACAGACTACTGCTCAGTCCTCTACTTTATGTAAAACAAAACTCTGCTCTCAAATCTAACACTTCAGTTTCTTTAAAAAATACTTTTAAAGCTGGTTGATGATCGTTTGATGGCAAGCAAACTCTCATATAAAAGGCTGTTTTATTTATCTCTTTTTTTAAAGGAAGTCTGGTGCAGCGCTCACGCCCCATGAAACGCACCGGGGCAACATTACATCACTTCCTGTAAACTTCACAGAGGGCAACGAGGAGTGATCAATGTGTGATCAAATGCCAAAAACAGGCAGAAAATAACCCAAAGTCGAATACTGAACACAATCAACCAAACTAAAAACCCAAAGAGAAGGAGCAGGAGGATAACAGACCACCACCCCCAAAACAAACCGATTATCTCACACAAACCTCTAATTAGTCGGGACCCATTATGTGTTGTTGGCCTGCAGATCAGTCTAATGTATTCCCAGACAGAAACACACACACACACACACACACACATCACTGACATTCAGATTAACAGGTCTTCATGGGGGAGCCAGAGCAGTTACACGTCGCCTTTTTATCTATATTTCAAGCCTTTGTTGGGGCCTTGTGGGATAGAGGATCGAATCTGACCTTTCCATTGATCTCATCTTGCTTCTTGTGCTAATCCATATTGTGAAACCATAGCGCCTGTGGGAATTGAGCAATTATCATTGCAATGGCAAGCAGGTGTCCTTCCTGTCAGGAGGTCTGAATGTGTTGAAATATGGAGCGCAGGGGATCCGTGGGGAAACGCTGCTTTTGAAGCCTGACTTTTTAATCCAACTCTGAGAGGAAAAAAACAGATTTAGAAGAAACATTGTGAAGGCCAGACCTTTTCTACCCGAGACAGTGTACCGACTACAGCCAGCAATAGCAACCTTACAGCCCTGCATACAAATAACCCTGTAGAAATACACACAATAACAAATAATAGTTGATTTATATAGCACCTTTTTAAAAACAGAGTTTACAAAGTCAAAGCACAAGCGAGGTACAAGGAAATACAATGACAGAACGCCAAACAAGATAAAACTAAGTAAAAAGCTGCTCTGGAGGTCTGGTTGGTCACAGGCCAATACTAGTGAATCTCCTCTAGAGGGCAGCAGGGTGAACAGGCTGTCTAGGTGAGTTTGGCCTTTTCGCGGGCACCTCTTATCACCAATATGACGGTATGTTCCGGCTGGTTTGTAGAGCCCTCCTGTCCTGGACCTTGATGTTTCCAGGCAAGTTGCTTTTAACCGCTCAGCTGTAAAAGTTAACAGGAGTTAACTGTTGTATGTGTGAGTCACAGGGTCGGACTGACTGACATGTAGGAATATCAAGCCAATGGCAGCAGTGAGTCTTTGGAGAACTACCATTCACTTTCAGGAAAAAAAAGCACAAGAAAGAACGACTTTGAACCCACATGTCAAAAAGACGAAGCCATGTAAATCCTCTTTTCTCGTGGGATGAATAACATTTTTTTCCTTTCAGTTTTTTTAAAAGTAACCTGCTCATTCAAAAAAATGTAGCTGCCGGTTCAAACCTTTTTTAAAAACATCATTTTTCAGTTGAATGGTTACCTGCAGGCAGGACACCGCAGGTTGAAACGAACAAAATACTGCTCGATATGTAATTATGGGTCAACTAGTGGATTCAAGAAGGTGACTGGAGACATAAAAACTGATTTTCAAAAACTTTAAAATAAATGGACTTCAGTTAGGTTAAGTAAAAAGAAAAACTCTTAGTTGGGTTGAAGAAAAAAGTCACAAAAGCATTTTTTTTGCTATTTATTACACATTAAAAAGGGAACATTTAGACGAAAGCATCCAAAACGTAACTTTTATAAGTGTTCATGAAACAAAGGCGCCAAAAATACAAACACATTTTCTGCAAATGAGAAGAGATGCTGCTCCAGTACGTCCAAGAAGAGTGAAAGCAAAATCTTTTATTTTTCATTTGCAAAAAAACCCCCAAATGTTCGCTTTGAAACTCAATTAATTATTGTCCGTATGACAATCATGGCAGCATGTCTACCTCCTCTGACCTGACAGCAGGTTCATCCTCTCATCACATTTCCATTCACTCAGTTTCAATCAGACCTTCCAGTCGCAGCAGAACTTTATCTCGTCACAGACTAACAAGCTGCTGTTTGACGTGCTGCCCGTCAACTTGACTGAAAGCCGTCAAGGAAAAACTTCTGCCGGTTAATTTCTGCCGACAGTGAGTGGGTGACTTCCTCATAAATCAAATAGATGGAAAGAAATGACATCTCTGATGACAATAAGCTGCTTGGCGTCCTGCTGAGCCCAACACGTTGGTTATTTCTGTCCTGTGGACGATGACAATGCAGAGACGGACTCTATTTATGTGATTGCTTATGAAAGCTCTCTATTCGGCATCGGTCAACACAGTGTTTCTTATTCATATTCTGTGATGCTTCGCTGGCAGGTGAATGGGGTCACTTGTCAAACTATAGAGGGATCAGAGAGCTGTCCTGGTGTCCAGGAAGTTAATTAATCTCCGTGGGATCTCAGATACCCGGCGAGTCCCTCTGATGGGCCCGGGTCCTACTGAGACCTGACCTTTTGGCTCCACTTCAGGTGGTTAAATTATTCTTCAAAATATGCCGTTTTATCTGACGCCATCCGTTGATGAGGGGAAGAGTGTTTTTTTTTTTTTTTTTTTTACATTGTGATGTTTTTCCAGGTATATTATCATAAGGAATCCATGGAACAAGGTCATTAAACCTCATTCTCTAAAACGTACTGATGGTGGAGATGAACTTGAAAAGTTTGTCCTGTCACATATAATAAAGTTCATGGAATGATAAAAAGGGTTAATTCTGGGGATGAATCCTTTACTGCCCCCCCCTCAGGCTTCAGGTCTCCTCCCAGCTGCATGGACCCAGAATAGATCCTGGTCTCCCTCAGCACCTCAGCCGCCCCCCCTTTCAACACAGGAGCAGAGGTGCCACTCCAAACTCTGTCCTGATGTGAGGTGAGCCCAGACCACCTGACAGATCAGGACTGGGACTACATGTGTCCGTTAGGGGACCATACATATACCAAAGTTTTGAGTTGGAGTATAATTACACAGACGCCAAGTATCGATCTTTTATTATATAAACTATTAACATTGCAAAAACACGATAAACCTTATGGTAGCAATTGCTTTTCAAGTCCACTAGATGGCGCTCAGTGAGATGAACTTTACTTGGATAAAACAGCACTTGCATATTTAGAAAGTAAAGATGATTGAAAAGTTTGGGTGCAGAGAAAGGGGGCGGGTTCACTTTATTTCTTCTTTTTGCTGGATGGTAGTCTGAATTTTGGGGGGGATATGTTTTTTTTGTTATTTTATTTTATTTTATTTTAAATAAACTTTGTATACATTTTTGTCTTGTGATTTAGGCCTATTGTAAAAATAAATGTCAAAGAAAGTTTCTTTAAACTAGTAAGTAAACTGCTATTCATTTTGATATTTGTTAAAGTGAAGCAGAGGCTCCAAATAGTCCCATCCATCCATATCTGTAACCGCTTATCCTATAACATTTTACAGTTTTAGAAACGATGATGAGCCGATCTCGAATCAAACAGGTTGTAGCTTCTTTATAAAAAGATATGATTCAACCCCCTCCTTACGTCAGGTTTTCAAATTGTTCATCGTACATTTATAGTGGGTTTGATGTCCAAATCTGCCTAATATCAGTAAAAATACAAAAACGACAATAAAGAAACACAATGCTGTTCCCATACAGAGACTTAAACTAGCAACCCAGCAGACCGTCCTGTGCGGTGTCTATAATGTTGGCTGTGGTGATAATTTCTTATGAAACTCATCTAAGTGTTGACCGACGGTGTGAGTAATGAGATGAAACCAGAGCCATCATTCCCACTGGGAGGAGAAGAGAGCTAACGCGTCCTGTCACATCGCCGTGTGTGACAGAGCCGAGCTGTGATGGGAATATGTGAGCTGGTATGGAGTTGCGTCGCTGCCGGCTGCTCAGCTGCAGTTTCGGTGCTAAACTGGTGGAAACATGCCCAGATGAAATGTCATGCCTTTTCAAAAAGGTGTCACTCAGAGGAGCGACTCTATTCTCTCCGCTGCCTCGTCGCATTAAACTCCTGAGAAACGAGCGTCCCTGCAGAACCACAACATCACTCAACAGCCATGAGACTTCGTCCCCTACCAGTGTTGTCCATCTTTACGATGAGGACACACTGGGTTTTTATCACTCGGCCTATTTCTGACGAAGGCTTCTGGTTTGACAGCAGCACAAATGGTTGCGGATATTAGACAAAAAGATGATTTTCCATCAGTTGCCTGAGCATTCAGCAACTCATGATGTCAGAATTCAAAAGACGACCCAAATGCAGAACAGAGGCAGGGAGATAAAATTAAACAAAAGCTGATATTTAATAATAAAAGGCAATTCAAAGGCAAAAGAATAGAACAGTTAAGACACAAGGACGACGAGGAACATGGATGGACAAACGCAGCAACGTCTGAACGTCATACTGAATATTAGAGCTGATATTGGCATATTTCTGGGTTTACATTGGGGGAGAGATGACCCCCCCTTTGGATACAAGCATCACACTCATGTTGGACGAACGTGTGCCAGGAGGGACATGCAGGACACATTTTCACATGTCAAAATAATCAAAATTTGAGTTTGAATATATGCTTTTTTTTCACTTAACAGATGCCATATCTGATCAAAATGACACCAGTCCTGGAGGCGTCGTATATCAAAGCTGAGATGGGTGCTTTGAGAGTCTTTGGTACTTCTTTTTGCCAGATGCGATCGAAAGAAACCGCAGTAACCAGTGTGATTCACTTTAAATGACGACTAAAGCCCAAAGTACAAAGTGCTTTTTATTGCAAAACAAAAAAACATTGTCTCACACAGCATGTAATATTAATCCCCAAGAAATGTGAAGGGATAAAATGCTTCCAACATTTAATGTGTATTCACCAGGACTTCAGAAAGCAGGTGTTTTGTTTTTTCCATGCCATTATCACGAGGCACAGACATCCAGCAGAATCAAACCCTAAAAATACCTTTTGAAGCCGGCTGCAGACATCATCCACTGTGTCCTATAGAGAAAAAACCCTGCTGAGTAATTGACTTTGAATAATTGATGCTCTCCCCAGCTCCCTATTCATTTTCATGGGGGCTGAGGGGAATGTTGAGGTGGAAGACTTTGGGAGGAGACAACGCTTTTATTGCTGTTCTAATTTCAAAACCAGTATTTCATTATATTATTTAGCTGTAAAAATGACCTTGCTACCTGTAACAGAGAGGAAACTATCAGACCCTCGGAGACCTCACATGAATGTTCTATAAACTTCTTCTCTTCTGGGTTGTGATGCTAAACATTTGGATTTAATTCTAGAAAAGAAACTGTCATCCGGACTGTCCTTGAGGTTTTATGAAGAGGACTCGATAACAAGAGAAAATGTAAAAACAACCACTCTGCTCTGTTAATTGTTAATTAAAAGTCAATTCTGTGAGATAAGCGGCAACAACAATTATAAATATAAACATTAGTTTTGTAATTTTAAGCTCCTCTGCTCAGCAACTTGATGCACATAAGTGTAGGACTTTTATTGTGAAAGGTCAGAACAGAAGGAGCAGTTTATGTCGCCGATGTGGAGGCCTTAAGCGTATTTTTTTTAACTAATGTTAATGATGCTCTTCTCACATGAAATATCTTCTTTTCATTCTTAATAACTAAAATAATGGGATTCCAGAGAATACGGAACCGAATGATGATTTTTGTAAGAATATAGGAGCTGCACATACAACGTCCCCTTCAGACAAAGCTCAGCTCTTTGGTTGCCGTTACACATAATTCAATTTGTCCCGTCATATTCTTGACTGTCGTCAGCAGTGTTTGTTCTCCAACACTAATTTCACACTAATAACACACAGTGTTTGCCAATAATAATTGCCTCATCAGTCGTTCCCAGCAGTGGATCTGGTCCTCTTAGATAAACCTGCTGGGTTCCTGATGGCCCGTAACTCTGCATTGAAGGGGCTTTATGTGTGTGTTATCATTTACATACAGCGTGTGTGTGTGTGTGTGTGTGTGTGTGTGTGTGACTCATATATCATTCAGTACAACGGAACATTATACATAATTAACTTTCCTGTCATTCTTAAGAAACTAATCCTATAGCTGCAGTAATCAATATTTCTTTGCTAACAATGGGTTTAAATGACTATATGTACGGTCAGTCACTTTCACCTGAACCTTCAGTTTTGTTTCAGCCTCTTTCAGCTCATGGTTTTAGTTTTAAAAGACTTCACGGTGGAGTTGTTTCCTGGTGAGGTCAGCAGGATTGGCAGGAAGTTGGTCATACGTGATGCTTGTCCGTCAGTCTGCTTGACTGACGGACACATTTTACTGTAATAAAAGTGATTGAAGTGAGATGAACAGAGCAGATCATCTGATTAGATAAAACGCATCACAAGGGTCAAAAAAGGTCATAAATCGTGATACTGATACACTGATATAAAATCGCAATAACTAAAGTATCTTCATAATATCATAAAGTAGTCGTTTCACAATATTCACCTGTGGCGTGAAATGACAAACTGTGTTTCATGACAAGAAGAGAAAAAAAGTCCTTAAAGTGGTAATTTACAGGCCTTCCTAGACGAGACGTGACATCATCACGTTCAGGTTGGTTGGTCCACAGTGAAGCGAAGTCACGCATCTCGCTCTTCATTTGCACAGAATCAATGGTTGCTGTTCAGTGATCGTGTCGCGCCTCGGTCGACTTTGCGTAACCCTGACCTCGACCCGGGTTCCCCTCCACTCCGGCCCCTCGGCATCACCGCTGTTTATCCGCTCCTGCAGTCAACAAAGACCTCCGTCTCTCCGAATGGATTCCAATTGATTTGCCAGTTAACATTGTGATTATTCCTTTAAGTGAATTCAGCTCACAAAATGCTGCAAATGAAGCAGTTGTGGCGTATTGATTCTTCTGCAAAGTGAAGGCGTTCCCTTCGGGAACACGCTCCTCTCCTGTCGGGCCGATCCCTTCGTCGGGCCGGGGCATCGACCCGTTTGCTTGTTGCGTTGTCTCATTAAGGGCATTGCCCTTTGAAGCCATGTCTGGTTTCATGTAGAAGGGAGGGCAGATGTCTTAGTTTCAGGTGAGACCCCTGGAGGGTCGGTGCCTCATGGTGGTTGATGACTCATGAGTCCATCAATGTTATACCAGCACTATATATCAGCCCCGTGTTGGGATGCTGAAATGAAAAAGTCCTTGTTAACCCTGTAAGGTCACATCTCCAGTCATATTGTTCACCATTTTTAATCATTATATATAAACCAAAATCATCCTTTTCATATGTGGATGTCGTTTCTAAAAATAAAGATCCACATTTCAACTTTACCTCCAAATAAAGTGTTTTTTGATCAGTGATTTCCAAACTTCTTGGCTTGTGATCCCTTAAAATCTAACGATCCGGTTCTGAAAAAGTGAAGCTAACAGTGAAGTGCCTTGAACTAGCATTTTCACTACGGCCATCAGGGGGCAACTCCTCTGGAAGTCTATGAGAAAATGGTCCTACTTTTCTCTGCTGGCCACCAGGGGGTGACTCCTCTCTGGTTGTATAGAAGTCTATGAGAAAATGGTCCTACTTCTCTCTTGATGTATTATCTCAGTAAACATTGTAAACATGAGTTTATGGTCTCAATCTCTAGTTTCAAGTCTTCTTCAATCCAGCATGATGTTCATTTAGTACATTATGGTCCATTTAGAGTCCACCAGACCAGAAAGCAGGGGATGCTTTAGGGGGCGGGGCTTATCTGCTGACTGACAGGTCCATTTAGAGTCCAACAGACCAGAAAGCAGGTGAGCTTTAGGGCGGGCGACCTTGTAACTGACAGGTTGCTACCATTGCAATGAGCTACCAAGATGATTTTAAACCTGTTATAACAGTGAAACGTAAGCTACACTACACTGCCCTCGTCTCGAGGAGCCGCTCGGTGACATGCGGCGCTGCTTATTACCAAGCGTCAGGTGGAAGTGATGGAGGTCATGTTAAACAATTACTGTGAGCCTCGCTTATTATCTCTCAATCAATTAGCGCCTGGGCCTTTCACAGCTGAAATTAATCACTGATTTAATGAAGCGATTGGACTGGATGTACTCGGCGGTTGTTACACTCATACATACCAAGAGAGTATATAACACATACAAAGCTAAGCACTGAAGCTGAAGATCTTATTAATATATGCAACATTTATTGAAAGTTTCCCAAATGTTCAAAAGGTTTTCCTGACGTGAAACAATAATATAATAAAGGATGAGCGACAATGGAAGAACTATCTGTGAAACCATGAACACCTGAAACCGAAGAATTCTAGCTAAACTGTAAATATCAACATCTTCATTGATTTGGTTTATTATATTGATGCAAACCAAATTTACAAGAGATGATTGATATTTTGCAAAGATAGTCATGATAGCAAACGGGGAAACAAAAAGCTATTTGTCGATAGTGACTTGAAATGGCGTAAAATGATGATGGCGATGACATCATCAGTGATGCTGAAAGATCCCGCTGCAGGAGTCACACCTCAGTTTCATTCCTTCGCCGCCCCAAACTCACGTTTTTATATTCATGCAAATAAAAACCAAGTAGTTTAAAGGACACTAATTTAGCACCTTGAAGCGGCTGTGGAGGAGCCTCTTTACAGACAAACAGAGCTATTACACAGCACTTTAATATAATCACATTGTTAAATGCCTCTTCTTCTGTTGAGCACCACTTTTCACGTGAAGCACTCAGAGGTAATATATTAGCGGAGCAGCTTGTGGCTTGTTTTCAGGAGTCCTGCTGCATCACTTGCCGTCCTCCTGGATGTCAAACTGTCTGCTGGATTTGGTGGATTCCAGCATGAGTTCGTACAGCTGGCCGATCTGGTCGTCCTGGAATTTGGCGAGATTCCCCTCCGACAGCTCGGCGCCAAACTTGATGGAGCCGTGTTGCCCCCCTGCCGAGTCCAGGACCTGAGTCTGCACGGTGTCCTTGTAGTTCTGCATGGAGGCGGGGTTAAACACACACAGGAACAGCACGTTTAGCACCTTCACATTCATTGAACGCATCACAGTCTGACTTTCAGGATGGATATACAACAAAATATGGTTTGGTCGAGCCTTGTGCCTCACTAGGGACGTTTTGGCTTTTTATTTGTTAATGCATATGGCACACACTTTGGCAAGGGTGTAAAACCAGATATTGTGTCTTTGATCCAAAGGGAAACCCGATTTCCTCGTAGCGTGCTATATTAAAAGGGCTGGGTCTCGCTGCCGATTTCCTGACTATTTGTTTCGATAACGAATCCCTAAGAGATGATTCAATACCATTTTTTCTTTGTAATGAAAGAGATTTTCACAGAACCGCATGCTGCAAGCGTTACAAAGATTTAACGCTCTACCCTGGTGCATTATTAGTCCGATTGGTGGTCTAAAGGTTGATCAGCTGACGCATCCAGTTCAAATCAAACCACTTTCAACACAGTCTGCTCTTTAGTTTTCTCTGAGAGCGACACAGCTGGACACACACAAACAAATGCTCTGCGGCGCCGGGCGCACTACGGCGAGATCTATTACATCAGGTGTGCAAAACAGCTGGACGTGCACAAACACCACATGTGTCACCGCTCTATTGACTGAGAAGTATAAGACCAAATAACGGCTCACACTAAACCGATTTTTACCTTTTACATCTCCGATCGGACCGATGATGAATGTGTGTTCAACCCAAGCATCAAGCAAATCTTTCACACGATGCGCAAATCCATGAAAAGACACTAATCTCCCCCCAACGCCCAATGAAATGAGGTGAAGACTTAATTCTGTTACTGAATCAGAAATGGAGACGATCTCCATCCGTGGTCTCTCAGAGCTCTACGATAGAACCTCATTAGACCAGAGCGGACTACAATGCTAGCATAGCCTAGCACCCATCAATCCACTCTCGTCTATCACAATAAGTCGTCCTAAAAGGTGTTTACCGTCTGGTAAACTCAAGGTTACGTTCTTCAATCTACAGCGTCAACGTGGCTCAGGGCCAATCAGGACGTGGTCTTCTTCCAGACTCGGCTGGGGAGTTCAGCTCCTCAGCCCCTGTGATGAGTCAAAGCTGCATATGAATCAGGACTCGTCCGTCTGTTCCACTTCTGAACAAGCCGTCCATCATTTGAACAAAGAGCACCGGTGAGAGTCTGACGTCTGGCCGTCCAGCCATCCGAGAGGCTTCTTCCTGCAACATAATGTAATTATGTTGCACACTTGCCAAGAGGAAAGATCCTCCCCGAGCCGACTTAAAGGAACGCGCCAACAGTTTTGTCATTCAAGGACTTATCGGAAAAGTCTCTGGGAGTAAATGTGTGTGTTGTCGTCTGGATCCATAACGAGGTCTGCCAGATCAGCACTTTGGTTTCATCCAAAGAAAATCTGATGAATCCTCAATGAAAAAGTAGTGGAAAACTTTTGTGGGGAAAGTCACCCGAGTCACGCAGGCGTCAGTTCGTGTCTGGAAGGCGGCGTTTTAATGGCTGATTGTAGACACGCTGCTGGAACTCAGTCAGAGGCAGTTAGGGCTGTTTCCACACCTCCAAATGAACTCAGACAGATTAGTCAGCATTTTTTGGCATCACAATGCTCAACCAATGGAATGAGAAATTATGTTATCGACTACTTTTGAAGGCTCTTCGTGACCTGGATCCAGACTACTTTCTAGACCTCATGAACCTTCAGGTTATCTGAGATGGTCAGGCAGTGGTCTTCTGTCTCTTCTAGAGTCTAAGATGAAAACTAGAAGCTTTTGCAATCAAGATCCAGATGGAAATTAGGTTGTCTGAGTCTCTTCTAAAACACTTTTATTGGAAAAGTTATCCTGATTTTATATGCCAATTCGTTTTTTTTTTTATTTCTACCATTTTAATATTGAAGTATTGTGTACATGCTTTAAAAATATTATATTTTAAATTATAATTAATATCATATTGACACTCCAAAAAGAGCTCAGAGCCTCTAAAAAGTATTTTAGTGTCACTTTGTGTTGACTTTAATAACACAAAAATATGTTATCTGTGCTATTTTACTTGAATGTGAACGTCCTCCTCTATTTCCTTGTTTGTTAAAAGTACCAAACGAAATGAAAAGAAATGGTTGATTGATAAACCAGGTGTGTATTGGAGCCTACAGGCATGGGAGAATATGTTCCTAAATCACCTACATTATCGAATCATAAATCATAAGGTTCCCCTTCATAAATAAATTATAAATAAATGTTGGAAAATAGCAACTTTATGAGTCTGTTTGTTTATTTAAAAAAAACAGAAAAAGTTGCTGTTTTCCACTGATTTGACTGTCGGACTCCAAACTCTTCATCTTGTTTTTACGATATATTTTCCTTGATTCCCTACAAACTCTACTCTCTTTGGTTTGGCCCAATGAAGCTGGTTTTATTCAGAGCGGAGAACTCCCATGGGTGCCTCTGAAATAAATGGATTACATGCTGAACGCTCAGTGCTTGTAATCTCATTGCGAGTCTTGCTCCTCGTCTGTTCCCACTCTTCGGGATTTTTCAGAGGAAAGAGTGGACGGAGATGAGGAGGACCAGGGAAGCCGTCGGGTTACATAACACCTCGGTGTGTGCAACAGCTGTCGGAAATTGTTTCTGGAAATCGGAGAATTAGATCTTCAGAAGGTCCCATATTCTGACTTTTAAACATAAATGTGTGTCCCTGGTGTTTCTACAGACCCCTAAATGACCACCCCTCTCTTTCTCTCCTGCTCGTTCCAAAACATGACATCACTTCCATGTCGTTCACTTTGCTTCGTTACGTTGCATGTCCAGAGTATGTCCAGAGTATGTCCCTTCCTTCCGTATGGTGATGTATTTCTGAGTGAAACGGGAGGCGGGACGTTATAACCTTGGGAGGAATTTGATTTGAGGCTTGAAAAGATTAGCTCACTGCCGTTCTCTAGCTCCGATTGGTTGATGGATGTCGCGAAATGATTGGTTGGTGCTAGCTGATGTAAGCACACATCATATTTTGTTTTTCCAGAAAAAGATAATTGGATTTTGATAGAAAAATGTGTGATAAAATGGATTTTTATTGTGTTATGAAAGTGGATTTGGACTGATGTCACTGAGTGAGTACATTTACAAATAAAGCAGATTAATTTCTCTTTTTGGGGACGTTACTAAGAACAGCACAGTTTTATTCTCACTGGAACAAGTTGAGTTGGAAGTTAAATTATTTATACAACAACATTCAGAACTACATGCTCACGTGGTTTGGTTGGAAAATAAAACCAAAAAAACTTAACATGCAGCGCAATTTTGTGAAATCAGGCATTTTAATCCCCGCCTCCAAAAATAGGCCTGTGAAATCATGGCGATGATACAGGGAGGAGGCAGATACTTCACCGTCTCTTCTCTCCAACCAAACCCAGACACAAAAGCTTCCCAGTGATTTCAGTCAAACTATTTCCATTTGGCACTCGGCCGAAAGAAAGTCTGTAAAAACGACCGCCGGCTCCCTGATTGGGACGAATGCAAATGGACTCTGGGTTTGAAAACAATGCATATTGATCTAGTGAGGCCTAATGAAAGTGAGTAGCGTCTCCCTGGTGGCTCCGCAGATACTGCAATGACAAAAAGGAGCTTGCAGGATTGCAGCTGCAATCACCATCTACTTCATTAGATAAATTGGCTGCAGATGGGTGATTTACCTTCCCAGCAGTGCATGATTGTGTAGGAAAACACTGGCTCCCCTCCCATAGTGACATTAAAAAGAAAAGGACCTGGCACACTCTTGTGATTATTTTGGGCACTGGAGGACGAGTTTCAAATAAACTGATCCCCCATCAGCATATGAATCTAACCCGACCCAAACGGCCTGCTGATCCATGAACTTCAACCAATTAGATCAAAACCATAATCACGTTATTTTGATCAATACTAAGAGATTGGTCATTCATCACAATTAGCCATGCAGATACATAATTCAAGACATTATCCTAATGACCATCAAAAACTCTCATTTCACCTTATTGTACTGGATTTAATGTTGTTTTATTGTATTTGATTGTTTGTACCTGTAAATGTTCTGAAATACAGTAATCAGAATTAATCTCATTAATAGAAATAACACTACTTTACATGATAATTATTAACAAGGCTCCATTTTGCAATGAGCTTTTCTGCAATGACGATATTTATTTCTGAAATAAGTATTCATTACAAGAGGATTTTCTTTTGCTGCAAGTACTTCGATTTACATATTAGACTATCACCGACTGTGAATATTCAGCATCCTTTCACGTCACGTGACCAGACTGTTTACTGAACCTGCTCTGCCATCGTGTGGCGATGCACTAGCATAACACCGGCAAGGCAGAGGCCATCATGGGCCCTCGGTCCAGTCCCATGTCCCCCCTTCAGGCTTTAAATCCTGAACCATCAGGGTGGAGTGTGACAGGCTTGAAATATACTAATCTATCTACAATGGTGGCTTTTTATTTGAGATTCTTTGCAGCCACATTTGAACGTCCTCCAGATTAACTGTCAAACAATCTCCTTACTTGTTTGTCAAAATATTACGATGCAAAATGAAAAGAAACTGTTGATGAATAAACCAGGTGTGTAGACGCCTACAGGCATGGGATGAAAACAGCTTTAACAAGTCACATTAAAAGAAATAGTTGGATAAATAGATCAACCGTGTGATATATCCTCTGATTTCATGTGTTTTATGTTCCACATTCAATCCTTAATATTTCTGTTTCTGGTGTGAAAGCAAATTAAATAGGCCTAATGCTTAGTGATGGCAGATGTGTGATTGGAGCTGTCATATATTCATCATAAACAACACTTATTATCATGTATTAATCAAAGAACACATCAGAACGTCACCAGAATTAGTGTTATTTCTTGACCAGAGTTTATGGGGAATGAATCCCAACGGCAGAGGAAACAGCATTATTTTGTAAAAATAAGAGTAATGCTGTATTTTATAGGTTTGTAAATGTCATGGAATTAACTGTATGCTGTACTTTTTTAGTTAAACTACATCCACATCCACAAAGCAGTACTTTAAGAGCTCAAACCACCTACTACATGTTGATGCCCCATCAACAATCATGGACACTTTTTTTGAGTGCGCCGTGCGAGCGGGTATTACGGTGATCATGGTTTTACCTCCCACTCCGTAATGAAGGTCTTCAGCTCGTCGGGCGTCGCACTTTTATGTCTTCTGAACTCGTCCTTCACGTACTGGTCGCCGAGGGCTCGCAGGTCTATGGGCAGGAACCGGTGCAGGACCAGAATCCTCTTGTACAAGGACCGGACTCTGGAGACGTGAACAGAGGCCGCCATTAATACCGTAACGGTCTCTGTCTTCTTCCGGAGACAATGACGCGCACAAAGGTGTGAGAAGGACGAAGACGGACACTGACGTTCACGAGGAACGTTATTTAACACACATGTCCTTGTTTATCCCGGAAGTTAACCCGATTCTTCTTCTTACATTTAAAGTATTGTGTGCGCATTACCGCCACCTAAAGGACTGGAGTACTAGCGCCACAGATGAGACAAGCAGTATAATAAATACACCATTTTTGTAATAAATATTTCATCATATTTCATCATATCATCAAATGATCACATCAAAACATTAAAATCAATGTTGTTTAATGTTAAAACATTTAAAATCATCAGAATTGTATCCAAATATGCACCTTATCCTTATAATCATGCACACACACATTTGTTTCATTTTCATTGGTTATTATTTGAGTTCACTTTGCGTGAGATAGCGTTGGTCAATTAAATGGGCGTGTCATTTTATTTAAAACAGCTAAAATAGGCGATGTTGCCTGGAGGCAACGCGGTAACAGAGGGTTGTCCCGTCCGGCAATTTAGGCAAATAGTATGAAAACACACTTTTATGACTAAAATATTACTATTATAAATGTAATATTAATTGCATACATATTTTTCTTCATGTTTTCAAGCAGTGAATGTTTTTTTTATTATTTATTATTTTGCACTTGTACTATAATTATTAATATTATTCATATTATTATTCATATTCATATTATTATTATTTAGTTTGGTGTGCCTCCGCCTGATTGGATCAGGCTCAGTGGAAACAGCCGTGTGCGCGCTGCGTCTGTTGCGTGTCTGTTGCGCTCTGAAGGGAAAGCAGAAAGAAAGGTGATCGAATTCACTTCCTCGTCTCCACATTGTGTCCGCCAGCTAGTGGAGCCCGGAGGAGGATGACCTACATCAGGTCTCATTTCATGTTCGCCACTGGATTCATGGTGGGATTTTATTTCTTTGGTTTTCTGTGGGACTCGAACTTTTCAAGAGAACAAGTCCGCTATTTCATTAGTGATGTGAAGTATGAAGCCAAACAGCATGTTCACACAGGTAGGCGTTGATTGGATCCATGTTATCAATTGTCTTTTTTGTTAATTGCACGTTTTAAATAAAGATGTAGGAGGATTCTAAAGTAACTTCATATTATTATGATTATAAAGACTTTTTAAGTCTTCAGAGTTGATTGAACTAAATCAGAACAGCATTTCTGGAACCAGAAACTCAGAGTTGCCATGTAGGAGCAGATGAGTTCAGTGTTTGTGTGTTAAACATGCTGGTAGGTGAGGGCACAGTGTCAGACTGAATGTATTTTCCAAATGTCTTGTTGTTATCGATTAGTCTAAGCAATGGCTGCAAGCAGTCATGTGGCAAATAAAAGTTATTTGAGTCCAGATGTGGAAAAATGTGACTCGGAATTAATTCACCCTTAGATATTAGTTGAATCAAATCTTAGACTGGATCATCGAATCCATATTGATGAAACCAGAACGTCCATGATTTTATTTTCAAAGTTTTTCCCTTCCATCTTTATAGGTGGATGTAATTAAACATGTGAGGAATGTGGATTGATTTAGTGAACTGGTTTGTACAGTTTGTACAGTTTGTACAGTGCTGATTAGAAATGGAGCTAACAAAGGCAGTGTGGGTGTGTGGGTGTGTGTGTAAGTCATATCATATCAACAATCTGCCGATGCGGCATCTCATGCATCATCAGACAAGAACGTCTGCATCATGTTTTGTCAACTGTCAAACACCAAAGAGAGGTACATTTATCACCTTTCAATCACAGGCAATTCAGGTTGGTTCACTAAGGGCACATTAAAGGCATGAAACAGGAAGTCGGACTCAAGTAGTGACTTAGCCTTTCTGAAAATGTGCCCCCCTGGACAACAAAGTCGACCTGCTTTATGGTATCAGAAATCGTTTCCGTCTGCATGGATTTGGCTCTAAGTGTACTTTTCTGTCTGAGCAACACATTTCTTATCTTTTATTCCTTCCAGTTGCGAACAAGAGCTCTAACTCCTCTCACTCAATCCGGATCTTGTGCTGGATCATGACGGGGCCCAAGAACTTGGAATCCCGAACCAAGCACATCAGGGAAACGTGGGCCAAGCGCTGCCACATAACGCTGTACATGAGCTCCGTCCTGACCGACTTTCCCACCGTGAAGCTGAACGTGAGCGAGGGGAGGAACAACCTGTACTGGAAGACCATCCGAGCCTTTCAGTACATCCACCAGCACCACCTGGACGAGGCGGACTGGTTCCTGAAAGCGACGATGACACCTTCGTGGTCGTGGAGAATCTTCGCTACACCTTGTCCAAATATGATCCAGAAAAGGCGTTATACCTGGGCAGGAGGTTCACCCCCTTCATCAGGCAGGGTTACATGAGTGGTGGAGCAGGGTATGTCCTCAGTAAGGAGGCACTGAGGAGATTCGTCAAAGGGTTCGATACCGGGAAATGTACCCACTTCTCCACCATAGAGGACATGGCTCTGGGCAAATGCATGGAGACAATGAAGGTGGAGCCAGCAGACACCAGAGACGTTCAGGGGAGACAAACATTTCATCCTTATCCTCCAGACCACTACCTGATCAGACAGCCCCCAAGACCACGTCCTTGGTATCTGCTTTACGAACACTTTCCTCCAGTAGAGGTATGCAACAGGATACTTCCTCACTCATAGCTCTTCTAATCTTACTTGGTATTAAGTTGCTGCACGGTTAAATTACAGCCTGGAGGTACCTTTTTCAGACTAGCTTTATTGCTACTAGCTAATACTGGTAGGGAGATCAACAAGGTGGAGGACTGACGATCATTTGAATTGAGTCTCTATGCTTCTCAAAGAAGGTTAGTGTAAAAGGTCCAGAGACAGAATGTGGTGTCACAGTGGTTCCTCCTCTGAGCAGCAATGAAGGTCCTGCTTCCATTGTCTTCTAGTTGAGAAGAAGATACGGGTCTGAGGAACAACTTCCCAATGTGTCCCAGTATGAATTTGAGGAAATCATGAATTCATAGCGACTATTGGGCCGAATCATCACAAGCCTGAAATCCACCTTCAGTCAAGCATTCCTTTATACATGTCCTTTAACGTGTTTCTCGTTCTTCTCCAGGGTCCAGGCTGCTGCTCGGATTTCATCGTGTCCTTTCACTACATGTACGCCGTCCAGCTGTATGTCCTGGAGTACCTGACCTACCATCTGCGGCCATATGGATACAAATACAGATTTAATCCAGATGAAAAAACTGAATTAAAGAACTCAACTAAGTCCACTTAAAATGCTGGTGCACAACAAACGTCTGCACTTCAGTCTTTCAGCACGTTGAACCACTACTTTATAAGTGAAGGCTTTCATTCCTGCTCAAGTATTCCTGATGAAGGGTGGTTCAAAACTCTCGTCATATTACGTTGTATGAGAAATGTCCAACTTTAATGTGGCGTGTGCCTTCAGTCTGTCGTCCTTTTTTTCCCCTCTTGATGACTACAAACTTGTACAGTGCTCTTTGTGTTTCTCTGGGAAAACATCTGAACAAATGTTGGCCAATTGATAATATACATAATAAAAATAATGCCAGAGAACTCCTGCAAACAAAGTAGTGGTTACTTGTATACTGTTTATGAGCAGGCCGATTGTTCTGTGTAGCCATCAACCAGACGACCAAATGAAAACCTTTAGGGGATGAAAAACATAAAAAAATCTTGTTTTAGGTTCATAACAAAACAAATAGTAAAACCGCTAATATCAAACTTTCACTTGAACAAACTTTTTGGAAATACACTCATTCACTGCTGGGAGTTCGATGAGGTTTCTCAAGGCTCAAGTTTATACATTAAATATGAAGCTAGTGCTAGCACCTGGTTAGCTTAGCATAATGATTGGAAACAAGGGGAAGCAGCTAGCTACCTGGCCTCCCATTCCAGTACCTCTAAAGTTTGCTAGCTAGCTTGTTGTATCTCGTTCGTTTAATCCAGTTTGTAAAAACAACCCGTTTTGATGTTCATGTGGGCGGGACTATTTCATGGGTGGGAGCAGTAAAGTTTTTACACTCACTTTTTTGTATGTTTGCTGGTTGTAGCTGCGTTTTAACAGATATGTTTATTCTGAAAAATATTGGTCAATATTAATTTTAGGGGAAATATACAGTATAATATGTAATGAAAAGGGAAGTTTTCATTGTGTGACTTTCTCTTTGAAGATTTGTGAACATCTCAAAAAGGGTATTTAAACGTGGAATCTTTTAAGAAATTATATTTTATTTATTGATAAAAAGGTTTATTTTGTCGAACTATCATGTTCTATGTTTACTATTCCTTCTGGCACTTAAACAGTGTTAAACAAAAAAACAACAACAATATTTTTTACAGTCAAGTGTGTCTCTTTCCATACAACATTCATCATAATGGAGGTTAATAGAGTTTTGTTAAGGTGAACTAAAACAACTACAGCTTTAGAAATGAACATTGAAGAAGTTACAACATGGTTAAGAATACACAGTGAGTGTCCTTGAAGGCACCGCTGCTTTGTGGACAACAACCACGAAACACCTACGAACACGGACCCACAAAAAAACAATATGTAACAAGACGAATCCCAGTATTCAAACCCCCTAAACAGCACATACGGGAACTATATTCACATTGCAGGTGAAAGTGCCTCAATTCTGATGTTCTCATGTGGTAATATTGTCATGACTTCTTACTGCCATATGTTTAACTGAACTGACCAAATATGGACACACATTTTAATTATTTTATCATTGAATCGTTGAATTGGTTTGTTTGCTGAGGCACTCCTATTCTTCCATTGTGTCTTGTTGTCGTACCGTGACATGAAATCCTGCTCACACAGGGAGAGACAAACGCACAAAAAACAAACCAAAAAAAACAAAACAATGGGAGATGCTGTTTAGACCCGCCCTGTGCAGACAAATGATCTCCCTCTGTCTCTACCCATAATGCAGCAGGTGGGTACATCACGTACAAACCGAGCTGCATTATTAGACGCCCTGGGCAGTGAGGACGGGTTGTATATAAAGATGACATGACAGCTCCCGAAAAGGCAAAGCCAAAACATCTGGATCGCCCCCCTGGTGGCTGGCTGCAGTATAGAACATAAACCCCGCCCCCTTAGCGGATGGGACACTGATCACGCTGTTTGTTGCTACGTTCGCGTAATTACTTATTTGATGCTAGTTTGGCAATGGAATATTTGATGCTTATTTGACGCAGTTTGGCAATGGAACTACAGCGAAGTGCAACAGCTTGTCAAGCTATGTAAGAACATTAACCAGCAAAGATGGAGAATGCAACCAAAATAAACTGACCTTCCAGATGTGTGTGCGTGAGTAGGATCCATTAGCGAGTGGCCCAGTATTTTGTCCATTTACATTTGAAATTAGGAGCTGCCGCCGGTGTTGTGGTTTAACTAGTGACCGTGTTAACTGGGGACTCTCAGGCGAATGTGTCGTGTGCTCGTGGTGACGGCAGCTGGTCCTCGTAAAAGTCTTCAATCAATTTAAAAATACATCCGTGTTTATTTATTATCTACGCCAACCGTTTTCAGAAGTTACTACGTGCAGAAAGTCACCAGTAAACACGGTCAATGGTTCAACTGAAACACCTGTTGCTCTGAAACGGTCGTGATTCTGCCTGAATTCTTTTAAACTCGAGTCTGTTGCAATATTGATTCTGACAACCGGACATGAAACCAGACATTTCGATATTGGTAACGGTTTAAATTTGATGTTTAAAAGCCAAGATGCACTTGTATATTTTTGACGAGGTCGACTACAAAAGTGTCTATAAAAAGAGGGAGTGACATCATGATGATCAGCTGCTCTAAGGGGCGTTGTCGTGGCGCCGGAGGAGTTGAGATGAATGAAGTTCACATATACTACTGTATAAACATGCATATATGTGCATATATTATTATAATTCAATGCTTAAGTTTATCTTCATTAAAGTAACATCCTGTCAGCTGTTGTTGTTAATTCAATTATGAATTCATTTTTGTAATATTGCCATGTTGTTTGTTTCTTGTTTGATATTTAAAAGCTGGCGTTTTGTTCACAGCTGGCAAAGTCTGAGTTAATTGAGCCGGCTGACACAGGATCAGTGTTCGACGCGGTGGACAAAGGAAGCTGCAGCCTTTGTGATACATGGACCTGTTTGTTGAGTCCAGTGTACAGAGGAAACGGTGGATAGAAAACAGACAAAAGAAAGGGGACAATAATAACCACCAGCTCTTTGATGCTCCTCTCACTGGTTTTTGAAAAATAAGTATGAGCAGATATAAGTAGTGACCAGACAGCTAGTACATGTGTAGCAGTTCAAAATTGAGCAGGAGCACCTGCAGTGTGAACGTAGCCTGAGAGACGGCGAGGAGGTCCAAGTCCGCCCTCCGTCATCTCCTCCACCTGCAGTAGTCTGTTGAGCTCCTCGGCGAAGGAACGCGACCCGATTGCACTTTGTTACGTGTAGACGCAGGAACTCCTGCAGCTGGCTTCGCTGTCAAAGTTGTTCCCGTTGCCCTGACAACCCCCGAACCAGAACTGAGCGCAGGCGTTGGCCTCGGGGTCGTAGTACCACTTGACTACGTACTGCCGACAGGGACCCGGGTCCAGGGTCTGACTGCAGCCCACGTCTGGAAGGACAAGATGACAGCGATACATCACCGTACGGATCCAACTACATGGACTAAGTTACAGCGGAAAAAAACCCAGAATCTTTACAAAAGTAAAACCTCATACAATTCCCTTGATGCCTAAAATGCTTTGCCTTGGCGTCATGGCCAGGACATTCTATATGGAAGTTT
This sequence comes from Chelidonichthys spinosus, assembly GCA_029853015.1. Lineage (NCBI taxonomy): Eukaryota > Metazoa > Chordata > Actinopteri > Perciformes > Triglidae > Chelidonichthys > Chelidonichthys spinosus. The sequence continues at coordinate 1,919,429 of CM056836.1, read as the reverse complement.
GTCAAATGGTTTAGTGTTATGGAGCAACATCCTCAGTCATCACATTGAAGCGCCAATAAGAGTCTAAAGTCTTAGCTAAGTTAGTTAAGCACCTGTTGTGACGCATGCCACCAAAACCAACACAACGTGATATTCAGCCTCACGATGTGTTGGTTAACCTGTTGGTGCCAGTTTACCTGGCAGCGATGAGTCCGTTGGTGGAGAAGGAGGCCCGACCGGAGCCTGTGTGCTCTCGACCTCATACAGCCGGCCACTCGTGGCCTGAGGACCCAAGATGGAGGTCACCCCGGGGCCCGAGGGCCCCCTGCCGCCAGGAGACACGAAGGTGATGTCCGGCAGCTCGTCCCAGCGCTCCGACAGTTCAGCATCGACCAGGTTCTCGTCCGTCAGACCCGACTCATGGGACTGAGGAGTCTGGGCTGTCACTGTCTCCACCGGGAGTTCAAACTGGGAAGTAGAGGAGCTCAGATCAGACACACAGACTTGTAGAGACACATAGCAAGGTAATATCAGCAAGTCTGAGAAAGCAGCGTTACTTGTATGTTGTCCTCAACTGTGAACTCTCCGTCTTCTGGAGCCTCTGGCTGGATTTCCACGGGCGCTGGGAGAAACGCCACCATGTCTTCCTGCTCACAGATTCGACTCAGTATTTGGCTTTCCACAGCTGTACCAGAATGAAAAACAGGATCAGAAAAACAACCGTTGCAGGTTGTCCCAGTCACAGGAAATGATAGTCGGTCATTAGAAGTGTTTGCTCTATCTGACATTTATATGTTCGGAGTACAGTTTCCTTCACTGACTAAAGACTAAGCAATTCCAGACACGTGGATGTTCTCACAAGGTTCACTTCAGTAAGGATACATTCTTTGATAAATGATAGATTCATGATTGCTTACTGGGAAGTGATCTGAAGTCATCTATGAGGTAGACGTGCTCTTCAGCAGGATGGGAGGCAATAACATCCATCTGATCCTGGAACTCTTCGTAGAGAGGGTCGGTCTTGTTCACGACTCCGATCACGAACATCTCGATCCCCTTCCTGTGGGCCTCCGCCGCCGTTTCTTCAAACTGCATGATGTCACGGGGGTCGGCCTGCCCGTCCGTTAAAACCACCGCCACCTTCCTCACGCCGGGCCGCGAGGTCTTGAACAGTTGGTTGGCTCGATGGATGGCGCTGCCCGTGAAGGTGCCCTCGCCTATGTAGGCCATCTTCCTGATGGCAGCTTTGACCTCATCCTGGCTGGCCTGCTGCTGCAGACTGACTACCACCATGTCCACGTGGCTGTAGAGCACCACGCCGATCCGGCTGGCTTCTCGGCTGACCGGCACGCGGTCGATAAGAGCGTTGACAAAGTCCTTCACCAACTCAAAGTTTTCCGGCCCCACGCTCTCAGAGCTATCTATCACAAAGACCAGCTCCAGAGGACTCTCTTTGCACTTGATACCACAGCCTGGGAACACATGTCAGAGATGGAGTAGAATTATAACAAACGGCAGGGGTGGATACAAAAACATGAAGCATTGCAAATCGAAAAGTGCTCTTTCTGTGTAGCTTATAGAGAGGTCCCGCCCCTTTAGGAAATACATGTATTTCAATGGCAAGAGACAAATATTTGTTTTGAATCTGTTTGAATTTTTGGACCATGAATTACAAATATGATGTGTAAGAAAAGATACTTGTTCAGGTCCAGAAAGTCTCAGTTTGTCATTTCACACAGTTTACGTCAACAACACGGGGTTAGCTTGTCTTGCTAGCTAGCTAGCAAACTTGGCTATGTTCCATCACTAATGTGACGTTATCTCACTCCCATGATTGTCCAATGGAAGGGGTGGGACTTCAAATCACATCAAAACATCTGTTCAGACTTTACTAAAACTCACACTGAAGTTTGTCTTCACTGAAGTCGATGTTTTAAAGCATTTCTTTTAGTTGGACTGCATTATACTTTGTACTAAATACTGGTACTTTAATGTACATTTAGGTGACACAGTATCTCCCAACTAAGCAAGGCAAAATGATTAGTATCAAGTGTGTCATTTACCACAGATTTCCTTTATAATCCTGATGACCTCTTCTCTCTGTGTGCAGAAAATAAATACAATGATGCATCTTGATCTTTTAATGAGAAGAAATAAAGCTCAGAACCATTTGTGCCAGTCGCTTTTACTCACTGTCAGTCCAGGTTCTCCCTTTTCGCCAGATCTTCCCTGCAAGATTAAAGGCACATTAGGAACTCGCCACGGGACAAAGGTGACCTCATGTACTGTTTATTTTCTTAAAATCTGCGAATCACAAAAACTGGGATCATCCTAAATATAGCTTTTATAGCCTTTTTTGGAAACATTTTCCTTCTTTTGTGACCTCATGATCATCACAGACCTTCTGAGGAAAGGTGTTACATAAAGTTTTTTCAAAGATGGGTCATGCTAAGTTACCATGGGTCCAGATGATCCAGGTTCTCCATAGTCCCCACGGTCTCCTTTCCTTCCCCGGTCTCCAGGAATGCCTCGATCCCCCTGTGGGTGTGAAAGCAAAGCTCCATACATGCACTAGCCATGCAACCATTGTCAAATGCAGTGGCTGAATTGTTAGTACCTTCTCGCCTGGAAGGCCGTCCCCTGGTGGCCCCCGGGGACCCATTGGTCCCTGGAACCCTGGCTCTCCCTAAGAATAAAGATGGAGGACTTGGTGAGTGTGACATCAGAGAGGCTAAATCCCATCCCTTCCTCTGCCCACCCATGGGAACTTACCTGACCCACCTTCGGTGACCAACCTGATACAGTTGAAGTCTTGAATGACCATACCAGCCTTGTTAACTGTTTTTATTGCCTACCTTTGGTCCCTGGATGCCCTCTCCTGGAAGTCCTTGCAGGCCTGCTGGACCAGGTTGTCCGTTGGACCCCTGAGCATAAAATACATCACAGCATTTCTCAAGTTACTCGGCTAATATTATGAAATGCAAAGGCTCTATAAGAACAATATAAATGGACTTGTTTAACTCCCCCTTCGTGTTGTATACACAAACACACTGACCTTTGGTCCATAAAGTCCAACACCAGGAGAACCTGATGGTCCCGGCACGCCCGCCAAGCCTCTGTCACCCTGACAAACACAAAATACAAATTTGGACTACAAATACTCTCCACTACTTACACTCACTTCATTGTGAGTCCGTTCCCTCGCTTCATGAATTCATGACGCAACACTTGTGACTCACCTTCGGTCCAGGTAGTCCTTTCCCTTCTGGTCCCATCTCTCCTTGCACACCTGCTAAGCCAGGAAGCCCCTGATGGTCGAGAAAAACATGTTCACGTCGTCTATTTTCAACGTATCCTCACATTAGTTTGCAGGATATCTTTTTCTCTGATTGCCCGAAAACAGTGTTTAGGCAACAAAACTACTTGGTTAGGTTTCATAAAAGGTTGCGGTTTGCGTTCAAATATGTATGTTTATCAAAGAAATACCATGTACGTACGTACGTTTGCTAGGTCTGTCTGCAAGACCACAAGGAAACAACTTTTAAAATGCTTGTTTTCTTAATGGAGTCTGGTTGATGGGTGCTAGGCTATGCTAACATTGGGGGTCAGATGGGTTTGGACGGGTAAAGTGGATAAAACCTTGTGAATCTAATAAAAGACATACATTTGTACAAATATAACTATTGAATTCAACATTTCTTCTTAGTGCGGGGTGCTTATCTGGGTGGACCTCATCATTCAGAGCAAGACGCTGGCACAGTTACAAATAACTGGTCTAAAAATAATTTCTCTTTTGTGTGTGTCTCATGCCCAATGCGTTACTTTATTATTACTGTATTACTCAACTCAACACACTGATGTGTATCTGTGCTGGTTACCAGTACGTCTGAATTGAAGATTGTACTGATAGCTTTTACAGAAACAGAAAGGCCGTCGGGCTACATTGCTGATCTTTTTAACTCTTTGTGAACCTGAACGCAGCCTTAGATCCTAACTCTAAAAGAAAACTTTTATAAAAAATGTTTTTATGTGAATCACTTGCTATCCACTTTTATGTTTTGTAAAGTTTTTATCTGCTGGAGTGATTAGTTGTATCTTTTTACCTTTTATTTGCGTTTTATTGTTGTTTTGGGGTCTATTGTAAAAAACAAAACATGGTTGTTATTATTCAGTTGTCTCACCTGTGGTCCCGGGAAGCCATCTCCCTTCATTCCCGACGGCCCCATTGGTCCAGTGTTTCCTTTGTTACCCTGAAGGAGGAACAGTCCAAATACTGAGACAGACACACAGATTCTGGAGCTTCTATATTTAACCATCAAACGTAGATTGGCATGCAGGTCGGAATAAAGGGAGGCTAAGTCCCTCTCTTTAAAGGTAATTGTTTAGGTCAAGGACGTCTCTTTTGTGTTAAAAGTGTTAAAGTAAGACTTGTAGGCCTCTCTACTGCAGACATACTGACTCTGCCCTCACACTTCTGTATCAAAGAATAGTGAAAAAAGAGCAAAGAGGTGATATTTTGAAATGGTGAAATGTGTTTGTGTCACCTTGGGCCCAATGATTCCGACTCCAGGTTCTCCAACATGTCCAGCTGGTCCCACAGGCCCAGGATCTCCCTGTTATTCGGACAAGTGAAACAATAACACACCATTACGAATCATAATATATACAATACAACGCTTATAATTATACCACACACAGTGTTTCAACAGTGAATGTTACCATCATTTTTTTGTGTTTTTTTGTTTTGTTGGTCTCATTAATGTTTCTCTTTCACTTCTTTGATTTAGAATGAATTATAAAACAACAGAAAACTCAATTATTTTTTACAGTAATTTCCACTTGTTCAACTGAATTTCCTTGCAAAATTATGTCTAGAAACATTGCAACATTCATTGCAATTTCTTTTTAAAGCTGCCGTAAATCAGGTATTTTAACCCGCAACAATCCAAATTTCACAGACCCAAAAAAACCTCTTAAAAAAAACCCAATATATGTTGGTGACTAATAACCTTGCCTCATGCAGAGTTTAACAGAGAGGCTAAGTCCCGCCTCTTCCAGTAGACCACCATTGGACCCTAATCCTGTGCTATATTCAATGATCACAGGGTGATCGAAGCTCGTCAGATACGGGTGTCATGGTTGCATCATGGGTGCGTTTACCTTTGATCCTGGTAAGCCACGCCCAGCGGGTCCAGGTAGGCCCATCATACCTGGACTCCCGGGCTCTCCCTGAACAGTTAGAAGCAAGAAGACCTTTGTAAGCTCAGCAAATATTTGTCATTGTGACATTTGTCTCAAGAGATTCAACGAGGATGTTTTTCAGGATGACACTTTACCTTCTGATAACGGATTACATGAATGTCTGAGTTTTATGGAAGTAAAACACCAACTAGTTATGATGAGTTCATCCTGATTGACATTAAACAGGTGTAGAGGACTGTGTGGGGACGATGCTATATAGAGGACGATGTAGAGGACTCTAATTAATTAAGTAATCATTGGGGTGACCTGTATCTAACCTACCTTAGCTCCAGCGGGTCCGACGGGGCCCAGGGACCCTGAAAGTCCCCGAGGACCACGGTCACCCCGATCTCCCTGTTGAAAAAAACAGACATGTGATGTCGTCTCACATACTGTCATAGGAACACACAGTAATCCAGTTAGTCAACTTTAAATAGATACATAGACCACATTACTATTTACATATGTTCTTAAAAAGAACATGGGCGTTAAAACAAAGAAACTTCTGTTTATGGTAAACAAACACCAGTCAGGATATCCTCTAAGAGGCTGGTCCTTTCACATCTGGGCAGCAGCTGAGGATGGATTACCTTTTCTCCGGCGATGCCTTTGCCCGGTGCTCCCTCTAGGCCTCTCAGACCTGCCAGCCCCATCTCTCCCTATAGAAGACAGATCCAACTACATCACAGGCTCCCTGACATATATGTGAGCTGAACTCCACCCAGACCTCCTGTCGCTGACTTACCTTCGGCCCAACGGCTCCATCCTCGCCAGGAATGCCAGGTATCCCAGCAGCCCCATCAGGTCCCGGCTCCCCCTACGAAAACCACAAGAAACTCAGCACTTTGCGTTCCCGCTGTGCGTTCTACTGACCAATATCTTCTCCAAGGGGCGTTTGCTTGTCTGACCTTCGACCCCGGTTCACCAGAACCCCTCTCTCCGTGAGGTCCAGGTTCTCCTGGGAAACCCTGGTCACCCTGTAAGCAACACAGATCACTGGCTGAGTCACAACACGACCAAATGAAAGACACTACAGAGGTTTTTAGCTGTTGTCCTGGTATAAAATACCATCGTGGAACTATTATATTATATTATATAATACTGTACATATCCATCAGTTTGATTAAGTCAACCATTGAGTGTTTACTGTACAGGACATAGGTACATGAGGGAACAAAGGGGCATCTGGAAAGGCCTCGAGTTCTGCTGATGTAAGTTTGGCTGAACAGTGACTACTTGTGGCCACTGGTGAGAATTACAGGAATATAGGAAGCTGTGGTGGAAAGTACTTTACTAAAGTACAGTTTTGAGATACTTGTACTTGAGTATTTCCATTTCATGCTACTTTACACTTCTAGTCCACAACATGTTATAGTAAAATATGATGTCTTCCTACAAACTATATGATCATATTATTTAATCGAGCCGTGCGTGGGTGGGCCTGGCTGGGTTTGGACACGCTCACTTTGTGTTTAAGCCCATCCATCCATCCATCCATCCATCCATCCATCCATCCATCCATCCATCCATCCATTCTCTTCCGCTTATCCGGGACCGGGTCGCGGGGGCAGCTGCCTGAGCAGGGACGCCCAGACTTCCCTCTCCCCGGACACTTCCCCCAGCTCCTCCGGGAGGACCCACAAGGCGTTCCCAGGCCAGCCGGGTGACATAGTCACTCCAGCGTGTCCTGGGTCTTCCTCGGGGTCTCCTCCCGGTGGGGCATGCCTGGAACACCTCCCGAGGGAGGCGTCCAGGGGGCATCCGATGCAGATGCCCAAGACACCTCAACTGGCTCCTCTCGATGTGGAGGAGCAGCGGCTCTACTCCGAGCTCCTCCCGTGTGACGGAGCTCCTCACCCTATCTCTAAGGGAGCGCCCCGCCACCCTGCGGAGGAAGCTCATTTCGGCCGCTTGAATCCGGGATCTTATTCCATCCAATCAAATATATATTTTTTTGTAATACATCTGTTATTATTAAATTGAATAAAAAGCCTATGCGGTGTAAACTGTTAAAGGAGGGCAGGGAGGTATAGTTGGAGGCAACAATTATTTATTTCAACTAATACATTTTTTTGTGCTTTAAATCACTCGTACTGTGATTGGCTGTTTGAATCTACCACCAATCTGAGCTCATGACCTTCTCCAGCACTGTCCTCTTAACCCGTCACTCATTCATTTAAATAACAGGTGTTGACCCTCTCTCCTATTAAGTGCTGCTCACCTTTGGTCCAACTATACCAAGTCCAGGAGGTCCTCTGGGACCAGAAGGCCCAGCTGGCCCTTGGTCCCCCTAAAGCCAGAGAGAAGCATCAGAATTTTCAACATGAGCTGCTCAAATAAAAGCACAACGAGGAGCAGATTCCTAACATTTCATGGGCCTTGCCTTTTCTCCTTGCATGCCTGCTCCTGGAGAGCCCACCAAGCCTGGCAGCCCGGGGGCTCCTGTGTTTCCCTGAGGGGGTCAGACAGGTGAGAGGTCAGACAGGTCCTCCTTTACAGCATCACGTGCGTCTGCGACCCCCAGCTGTGTTTAACAAGCAACTGTACCTTATCACCTTTGTGCCCGACACCCGGAGGTCCACGGCTGCCCTTCGGACCCTCGTACCCCCTGTCGCCCTGCAGGGAACACAGTTCCAATTCACACAGTGTGATTCGTTTTCTCCCTGTACATTACAGACTGTTTTAAATCAAGGTTCAAGTAATCATGTTAGTTGTAGTGGACTAGCTTGTCCTGGAACTTACCTTGGACCCTGGAAGACCCTCACCTGCAAACCCTGGCGATCCTTGCATCCCTGCTGGCCCTGCTGGCCCCTAAACACAAAGACAGGACAGGTTAAATACGACTAAACAGATTTGACATGCGTGGAACGATCATTTTGATCTGTGACCAAATGTTTTTTTGAGATTTAAGTGGGCTGGCCCTTTAAATGTCATTTCATTTTGGTAACGCTCTATAAAAGCAGTTAGTTTTGTGAACTCACCGGTGTCCCTGGTTCACCCATACCCACGGGTCCAGGAGGACCTGGTCTTCCTTGAGTCCCCTTGTCACCCTGATAAATAAAGTTTACAGATTAGAGATAAACTGAGGAGAACACAAACATTGGTCACGTTTCCAAATGATTATGTAAAACAGAAACCTACCTTGGGACCAGGGAACCCGATGCCGTTGTCTCCTGGGGGTCCAGGTGCCCCCCTCAGTCCTCGGTCTCCCTTTTAGGGGAAGGAAAGAGACATTAATCAGCATGATTAACCTTCTAACTATAAACAAAGTGAATTATTGATTTATTTGAAACTGGACTTGGAGTGGTCTTACTTTAGATCCAGATGTCCCCTCTAGACCCTGGTCTCCAGGTCCTCCCCTGCCCCCCTGAGACAGGAACAAGACAGAAAGGGACAAGTCAAAACATACGATTCTCTAAATAACATAAAAAAAACATAAAGTCTTCTATTTTTAACAATCAAAAGAATATATGGATATTCTTGGTAATTAAACTGAAGACATTTAGTGTGTTCGTCTTTATTGGAAATTTCAAATTAAGTTCATTAAAGGGCAATTGTTGCATGTTTTAATGTAAATGTTAATCATGAAAGATATTATTTGACACATAAAATATTGGGATGAAAGCGTGTGGCTGGCTGCTGAGCTGTGACTGCCCCCTGGTGGCCTCTAAGAGCAGTGTGACTATGATTGTGATGATCAGAATCAGCTTTATTGGCCAAGTAAGTGAAAACTGTTGATGATCATTGTCCCAGAGGCTAAACACAGCTTCACCAGCTGCTCCTTTAAACGAGGTGATAGATAGATAGATAGATGGATAGATAGATAGATAGATAGATAGATAGATAGATAGATAGATAGATAGATAGATAGATAGATAGATGGATGGATGGATGGATAGATGGATGGATAGATGGATGGATAGATAGATAGATAGATGGATGGATGGATAGATAGATAGATAGATAGATAGATAGATAGATAGATAGATAGATAGATAGATAGATAGATAGATAGATAGATAGATAGATAGATAGATAGATGGATGGATGGATGGATAGATGGATGGATAGATGGATGGATAGATAGATAGATAGATAGATGGATGGATAGATAGATAGATAGATAGATAGATAGATAGATAGATAGATAGATAGATAGATAGATAGATAGATAGATAGATAGATAGATAGATAGATAGATAGATAGATAGATAGATAGATTGATAGATTGATAGGTGAGGTATATAAAGGTGAGATGGTTTGAGGTCGTAAACGGTTAAAGGATATAAAGGACACAAGCTGTTCAAGGTCTGGTGGACACTCTGGTGCTCCATCTTATTTGACAGTGCGTTTCATGGGAACTGGACGCAGGTCAGGAGGACGTGATAACCTGATGGCACTGTGGCGACGGCCGCCGTTGTTCTACCGACGCTGAAGGGGGCAACAAGCGTTTAAGAAGAGAGGGAATGGATAACATGTGCCCAAATCCTAATCCTCTGGGACAACGTCTGCTCAAAGGCTACAACCAAACATTGCAGGCTCGGATTCCCCGCGTTGGAATAGCTACATTGGGAGGGGGTTAAGACCTAATCCACAGCTCACATTCCACGAGTGCAGAGCAGGAGATGGACTCGGAGTGTGTGGCTGATGGTTTCAGCGCCGATGTACAATGACCGCACACCCATTCAGGTATGAGGATTCATGTGCGGCGACTTCTCCTGATGTTTTAAATGAAACGCAGGTTCACAACGTGTGGTTAATATTGGACCTTTAAATGGAACGAAAGTTAAAGGACGCACACTATAAACTAATACACTTTATGAATATGATAAATGACATTTCAGGAAGACCACTTATTCACTTCCTCTCTGAGAGTGAGATGAGAAGATCCACCTCTGGGATGAGGTTAGCCTAGCTTAGCATAAAGACTGGAAGCAGACGGGACAGCTAGCTTAACAAATACACATGTACAACTTTTTAATTCATATGTTTGTTCAACCTGAACACAAATCAAAGTGTGTTTATTTCTCCAAAAACTCAAGGAATCCTGGAATTTCAGCTCACCTGGTTTGTGAGATGAATTTTCATACTTATTTAAATATTTAACCAACATACTGCATGATGGAGTCAGTGTCTCTCATAAGATTAACATTTGATTATAAAAATGTATCATTTATTATTTTAATCTAACTCTATAAACAAATCAAATGCAATTTAAGTCAATATTAAATCAATAAATATGTCTCTGAAATGAATCCTGACATAACAGACAGATAGCAGAAGTGGCTGTGACCCCCAAACTAGGACGGTGGCTCTGGGTCCAGGATCAATATCCCAGATCTCAGTCCAGAAGAGTCCAGACCTGAGAACAGCTAAGGTACTGAAGAATCCTTCTGGACCTGAGCTTCAAGGAGGAACCACAAGACCGCCCATGGGGCCAGTGTGGAATCTATATATCACTGTTATTTATGTATTAAATGATTTCAATGTGAGGGAAGACATCTGAGCTGATGTAAAAACCATGAACTGAAGCTCTGTGTTTGAAGGGATATCAACGTTTCCCAGCATGTTATATATGTTAAAACCTTCACCTGCTCTCCTCTGGGGCCTCGTGGTCCAGTAGGTCCGCCTGCACCCTGAGGAAAGACATCATTAGCATCAGCATCACTGTATCTACCTGCAGCTGTCGGCCATAGAAACAAGTCTGAATGTTGATTTAAAAGAAGAAAGAAACCGACTTGTTCTCCCTTTTTCCCGGGGACGCCACATTCACCGTGTTCTCCCTGGAAAACAAGCAGCAAAGACACGGGTTCACATTTACTGTCATAGAGTTGAACACGGAAATATATGAGTCATTTTTGACCTTCAGCCTTCTAATAATAATATGATAATAATAATACACACCTTTTCCCCTTTGCTGCCAGATCGACCCTAAAGAAAGGGAGGTTTGAATTAAATTAAATTAAATTTCTTT